>OZ010667.1:73315505-73971497 GCA_963932185.1 Troglohyphantes excavatus | reverse complement strand
TAATTTTTTTTTTTTTAATTTTATTTTTACACTTAAAACTTTTTTTTTATATATTGTTTTTACTTTTTTTTTCATTTTTCTTTTAAAAGTTCATTTTATACAAACTTTTTTTTTATTTTACAGTTACTGTTTTTTAACTTTTTTATCTTTACATTATATTTTTCACTTAAACTTTTTATTTATTTTTTTACATTTATACTTTTTATAATCTATTTCACACGTAAACTTTTTATTTTACATTTATTAGTTTTATAATTTATTTCACACTTAAACTTTTTTCAAATATTTTTTATATAAATATATATATATTTTTTTTCACTTTTAAAATTTTTTTTTCACTTTTAGTTATTTTTTTTTCTTACTTAACCTTTTAGTTTTTAATTCACACTTAAACTTTTTTTTTATTTTTACATTTTTCTTTTTAAACTTTTTTTTTTTTTTTTTTACATTTTGCTTTTTAAATTGTATTTTAACTTTTTTTTTTAACATTTATTCTTTTTATAATTTATTTCAAACTTAAACTTTTTCATTTTACATTTATTCTTGTCTAATGTACAACTACAAACCCCGCTTTCACCCCAATTTTATGTATACGCCTACAAACGTCTCCCTATGGGTACTTTATGTCGCCAATTTTACGAATACACCTCTCAAATTGTCCCCTTGTGGATACTTGATGTCGCCAAATTCTACACATTCACCCTCAATTGTACTCATATGGGAACTTGTTGCCTCTTAGTCTTTGAAAATTTAATCAGCCAGCCCTAATAATTCCCCTTGTATGGTGCTACTTCATTTCTACCATCCACCTATGCGTTTTGTTATAGTGTAATTTTATGACATAAGAAAAAATGTGTACTTGTACCAAGCGTATAAATAAACCCCTTTGTATAGCTGCACTGTATCGTTCAATCAAACAACCAATTATAAAACACCCCTAAAACAGCAACATCTAAGACAAATTCCCTTATTCAACACGTATTAGAACAAGTAATAGATCCATTATCTTACATACCAACCCCAAATCTGCTCTTATCAAGCCCAGCACAACAAACAGTGCGATAGAGTAACTTTTACATCATATTCCTAAACAGTAAGCAATTCTAATGCATCCAATTGTGATCAAGGTGAGATCCCTCCTTCTAGTCATAACGATATGATATTTTCCCTCTTAAAATAATAATTTTACGTATGATGTGAAAAACATTTAAAGAACACATTACTTTTATAAAAAGTTTAATTAACCGTAATACAAGGTTTTGGTTCCCAAGGTTCTTTTTCAAAGTATCAGCTTTCATATTAATTACTTTTTTTTTCATCCACTGAGACTGATTTCCGTTATATAAATTGTAATTTAAACGTATATTGTTATAAACATTATTTTCATAGAACCCCAGACTGTCATTTTTTATACCCTTAGTACACATGTCAAAAGGTAAAAAAAGCTTTACTTATTAATCTGGTCTACCTTCCTGTACACGATGGTATGTTATTTACCCCCATAGGATGATTCCTCATAGAGTTATATTGCGAAATTATATGCTGGAGTTGGTCACATAAAATATATTTTTCTAAAACCATTCTTGCAAAATTCTTTTCTTTTGTACTAACCATAGTTAAAATATATACACTACTGTCATTCCCTTTAACATAAGTTCATTGTGCAGCTCTAGTGGGACGTAATTGCTCTCACTGAGTTAATTTTTTTGGCACAGATGTATACGTAAATAAAATATATGTAAAATATAAATGAGTAATAAAATATAAATAAATATTAAAATATGTATGAAATATATGAATAATAAAATATATATAAATATTAAAATATATATAAAATATATATAAATATTAAAATATATATAAAATATAAATGAATAATAAAATATAGAAGTTAAAATATAAATGAATAATAAAATATAGAAGTTAAAATATAATTAAATATTAAAAATAAATGTAAAAATATAAATAATAAAATACAAATAAATATCAAAATATAAATAAATATTAAAATATAATAAATATTAAAATAAGAATATTAGTTTAATTCTATCATATTTTATTTACTTTCACAGTTTTTTCACATTACTTTCACAGCTCACAGTTTTTTCAACAACCAACCATTCCTAACATTATACCTATGATGTCACAACCCACAGCTTATAATTAAAAATGTGTAGATGCTGTGCGTCGCAAATTTCCACCAATACCCAAATAAAAACGCAAAATAACAAAAAAGCAACTTTCATGTCACATGACACTCCATAGACATCACTTACTGACACCTGATTGGTTCTTCATGATGTCATCCTTAAACAAGCATCTGATTGGTCCGTTCCCCTACATGCAGCGCCGCCTTGCGGTTACAAGCAGAACTAGTAAAACCTTGCCACGACAACGTGTGACGTCACTTACTGACACCTGATTGGTTGTTCATGAGGTCATCCTCAAACAAGAACCTGATTGGTCCGTTCCTGTACAAACACGGTGTGACACGTTGAGACATGCCCATGGGCGGCGATGAGTCACCGACAGCTGTTCCCATGTCCCCCCTGCATGTGACGTCACTTACTGACACCTGATTGGTTGAGGTCATCTCCATTAGGCCACGCCCCCTCGGCTTGACAGACGAGATCCGCCCTGATCCGCCAGCAGCACCGCCAAAAATCCACAGCAGCACCGCCGTACTCCGCACAGCACCGCCAAAATCCGCTAAAGATCCGCCAAAATCCACAGAAATCCACCAAAATCCGCACAGCACCGCGGCCTGGTACCCGTCAAATTACACTACTGAAGCGTCCCGGGGAAATAAAAAAGAATCGCAATTGTCAGTTTGTTTCCATGGGGGCTTAACTGGTTCGCTACTTTTTCCTAAAAATATTACCTATTACGGAGAAGGTCGAATGGTCCATTTTTAGGGGGTATTTTTTGGTTGTATTATTATTATTATTTTGTGTTTTATAGTGAAGTTTTGTGTGAAATGAACATCGAATGTTGTGTGGGAGATTTTTATAGACATTTTATTGTGGGTTCGTTGCGAATCCTTTGATGTGTCTGTGGTGCCTCGTGTTTTGAAGGCGTTAGGTTTAGGCGCGGTGTTCACTGTAGAAATGAAAAGGGGCAGGGCGCTATTTTGAGTAAAAGGGGAACTTTTATGAAGACGCAATTTATTTTCCGTTCCCAAAGTTGGAGTAATCGTGGCGTTAAATTGCAAATTTTTCGAAAACTTTACATCACTGGTTATCCGGTGATAATCAAATACCTAATGAATGTAATTAATGCTAAAAAAAATTCATTAAAGCTATAAAACGAGTAGTAAATACAAGAGAAGACAATCTCCTTTCATCTCCAAAGTCGAAAATCTATGTGGAAAATTCCGTTTTCAGTTAACGCATGTTTCTGAAATAACTATTGTTTTGCTACGAAATTGAAGAGGATGAGGAGAGAAATTTCACAAAATGGTCATATGAGTTGTCGGATTTTGAGGAGGGCGAGAAGGCTCATATTCGTGTTTCGGCAGTTCAGAGTCACGTGACTGCTGGCACTATCCGTTTTTTTGCCTTTTATTGCCTTCAATCACTTGCTCTGTTATTTCAAGGGCGGAGTTGGTTTGTGTCAACAATTTTGCTTTGCTGTATCAGTATGAAATAGCTTGTTGTGCATATGCTTGTTCCGAAAGAAAATTGAAAGGAGGATTTCTAACATTCCGCTGTTATGTATAATCAGTAATTATTAGTATGTTTTATATTAATATAATAACGATAAAGTGAGTTAGTCGATATTTACTTAATAATAACTCTCGATTTTTATGACAATAAATCACATTATCCTGCACATTTTTGGATAATTTTGTGCACATTTTTGAATCCTGCACATTTTTGAATAACATATATATTTATGCTCTTTGTTATATTTTGTCATAAATATGCTACAATTAGCTTAAATCCCCATGTTTATGTCTGCGTTGGGTTTATCGGCACATTTTGTCTCAAATTTAACATGCCTGTCTATGCCATAAATTAATTTTATAATTCAAATAATTGTCCAATTCACAAAATATAAGCACTCTTTCAATCACTACAATATTATAAAAATATTGTAAAAAGTTAAATGTTATATCTTAATGATTACGATTTTTTTGTGTTAAATGTTTTTTTTTGTGAGAAATTTATAATTTTTAAAGTTGTTCCTCTGTACTTTTCACTCGTTTACGTTATTTTGCGTGACACACACATACCGTTACACGTTATAAATTTAAATAAGTTTTCAAATACGAATGAATATTTTTTCATTAAAAATATAAATACAGATGATGTTTTGCAGAGCCAGTACAATATACCTGATTTCATTTACCTTTCAATGGCCGGGGAGTTTGTTATCCGCTATCTAGAGTGTCACACTAATGGTAATCGAAAAATCGTTACCTGCTGTGGGGAGACTCTTAACTGCAAATCGATGGCTTTACGCAAACTAGCAATAAATCGTCATTACTTTCTTTCTTTGAAAGCTCGCATATCGAACCTAGTTCATCGACATCTCTTTCACAGATTTCGACTTTTAAATATTTATTTCAAATAGATTTTTTCTGTTTGTGGTAGAGCCGTTTCATTTACCTGACTTTTTATTTAAAGAGTCTATATCATAGGTAGATTTATGGAAGTTTAGTTTTGGGTTCATAATTTCGATTTTTTTTTTGAGTTGCTACACGTTTTAAGGTTTTATGTGGTTAAAATGTAAAAACATTTATTTTTTTGTACATAAACGTGTTAGAGTAAACTTTATCGGGTCCCTGTAGCCCAGTGGATCCGTGTTTGGCTAGCAGTCAAAGGATGATGTGTTTCAGTTTTATAAGTGGACTTGATAAAAAAAAATTAAGCTGTATCGATCTTGTGATCGAAGTGTTGCCAGATTCAATACTAAAATACTAAAAAGTCCTCTGAAATATCTAAAATGTATACGTCTTTTAAAATGTATAAGGGACTGGCGCACATTGAATCTGATCAAAGTTGAATTGAATCTGATCAAGATCTCTTAATCACCAATCAAATCGATAATATAATCTATATAATGACCCCTCATGCAATCAATGCAAAAGTTCGTTAGGACGAAAAGATCGTTGTAATGAGTCAAAACACTTATATTGCAATTGAAAGTGGTCAACCGGCTAGAACTGTTCAATGGTTGTTCCTTATAAGTATGGGGTCGCTATACCGAGCGGGTCGTTGTAAGGAGGGTTTACTGTATCTTGTTGTTTTGTTATACGACAACCAGCTTGAAATACGCTGAGTGGCCAAAATATTATGACCACCTGCCGATTTTAAGTAAAGGATATGACGTCGTCACATTGTTTCTGTCGGGGAGTGTTGATGTTCGAGTCATTGAGTGAGCATGAGCAAAATCGCTGCATTTGAGAGCAGCTGTATTGAGATTCAATAGCGGCTGTAGTGAAAGTGTTTAAAGACTGGACTGTTAGCCAAAAAATATTGTGTTTCAACGTGTTTCCTGTGCTCGTCAGCGGTTTCCGAATGCTCAAGCGGAAAGAGTATCCAGGGTTGTAAGTGACAACCGAAAGCCAACAGTGCAGCATGTATTTGTGATGCAACGGTAAATTTAGCATACGTTTTTAGCTGCGTTTTAAATGCGGCTTTACATTCCTTCTCTATTTCTCCAAATAAAATCTTTTGAATGCTTCCATATTTCGGGTTCGGAAACATAGTAGTGAGTAGACAGGCCCGAGTTCCCACACCATTGACGAATCCAGTATGAGTTATACTCAGGTGCGGCAATATATATATATAAAGTTAGATACTAAAATGTTCTTTTAGGTTTTATATATGTATATCTAGAAATAGAGGTACCGGAACTGTAACCTTCCGTGGGGTGTGGGGTGCAATGCTTCAGCTAGCAAACCCAAGTCTGGAATCGTAATTTTTTTTCTTTCTTAAAGTGAGTTCCGGCTCAAATCGAGCCCTGTATATATGTGTATATATATATATATATATATATTTAATAACATCAATCATGAAACAAACACACAGAATAAATCATACATATTCCTGCGAAGCGCTTAAAGCTGCATTAACACAAGGAACTGTAATATTTATTTTAAATCAATTTTGAGTGAAAAGTTCATCCAGCCGGGAGTCGAACCCGGGACCTCTTGTTTAGCGCACAAGTGCTCTACCACTGAGCTATCCGGACGACACCAACCTTCAGAAACCCTTCACTCAGAACACAGATCGGAAGAGTAGACACATACAGACACACTACATAACACGAACTCCCGTGAAGCGCTTACAGCTGCATTAACACAAGGAACCGTGAATATATTTAATAACATCAATCATGAAACAAACACACAGAATAAATCATACATATTCCTGCGAAGCGCTTAAAGCTGCATTAACACAAGGAACTGCAATATTTATTTTAAATCAATTTTGAGTGAAAAGTTCATCCAGCCGGGAGTCGAACCCGGGACCTCTTGTTTAGCGCACAAGTGCTCTACCACTGAGCTATCCGGACGACACCAACCTTCAGAAACCCTTCACTCAGAACACAGATCGGAAGAGTAGACACATACAGACACACTACATAACACGAACTCCCGTGAAGCGCTTACAGCTGCATTAACACAAGGAACCGTGAATATATTTAATAACATCAATCATGAAACAAACACACAGAATAAATCATACATATTCCTGCGAAGCGCTTAAAGCTGCATTAACACAAGGAACTGCAATATTTATTTTAAATCAATTTTGAGTGAAAAGTTCATCCAGCCGGGAGTCGAACCCGGGACCTCTTGTTTAGCGCACAAGTGCTCTACCACTGAGCTATCCGGACGACACCAACCTTCAGAAACCCTTAACTCAGAACACAGATCGGAAGAGTAGACACATACAGACACACTACATAACACGAACTCCCGTGAAGCGCTTACAGCTGCATTAACACAAGGAACCGTGAATATATTTAATAACATCAATCATGAAACAAACACACAGAATAAATCATACATATTCCTGCGAAGCGCTTAAAGCTGCATTAACACAAGGAACTGCAATATTTATTTTAAATCAATTTTGAGTGAAAAGTTCATCCAGCCGGGAGTCGAACCCGGGACCTCTTGTTTAGCGCACAAGTGCTCTACCACTGAGCTATCCGGACGACACCAACCTTCAGAAACCCTTCACTCAGAACACAGATCGGAAGAGTAGACACATACAGACACACTACATAACACGAACTCCCATGAAGCGCTTACAGCTGCATTAACACAAGGAACCGTGAATATATTTAATAACATCAATCATGAAACAAACACACAGAATAAATTATACATATTCCTGCGAAGCGCTTAAAGCTGCATTAACACAAGGAACTGCAATATTTATTTTAAATCAATTTTGAGTGAAAAGTTCATCCAGCCGGGAGTCGAACCCGGGACCTCTTGTTTAGCGCACAAGTGCTCTACCACTGAGCTATCCGGACGACACCAACCTTCAGAAACCCTTCACTCAGAACACAGATCGGAAGAGTAGACACACTACATAACACGAACTCCCGTGAAGCGCTTACAGCTGCATTAACACAAGGAACCGTGAATATATTTAATGACATCAATCATGAAACAAACACACAGAATAAATCATACATATTCCTGCGAAGCGCTTAAAGCTGCATTAACACAAGGAACTGCAATATTTATTTTAAATCAATTTTGAGTGAAAAGTTTATCCAGCCGGGAGTCGAACCCGGGACCTCTTGTTTAGCGCACAAGTGCTCTACCACTGAGCTATCCGGACGACACCAACCTTCAGAAACCCTTCACTCAGAACACAGATCGGAAGAGTAGACACATACAGACACACTACATAACACGAACTCCCGTGATGCGCTTACAGCTGCATTAACACAAGGAACCGTGAATATATTTAATAACATCAATCATGAAACAAACACACAGAATAAATCATACATATTCCTGCGAAGCGCTTAAAGCTGCATTAACACAAGGAACTGCAATATTTATTTTAAATCAATTTTGAGTGAAAAGTTTATCCAGCCGGGAGTCGAACCCGGGACCTCTTGTTTAGCGCACAAGTGCTCTACCACTGAGCTATCCGGACGACACCAACCTTCAGAAACCCTTCACTCAGAACACAGATCGGAAGAGTAGACACATACAGACAGAGTCTCTACGTACAGAGTACGTACAGAGTCTCTACGTAAAGCTCGGGCCACGCCATTTCTGCTAACAAGTAATAAAAATAATCTTAATATTTTATATTTAGTCGATATTTATCATTAATTAATGCGCATCTATTAATTTATTCATGTTTTAGTCATATAATATGGTGCAAATTGTATAAAAGAAATGTTTACCACTTTGTAATAGAATTTCATTTTATTTTTCCGAAGATATTTACACAGTAGCGAGCTATTCGGAATAGCGATATTTAGGGGAGTGATATATATGTTTAGAATATCGACAGGATTACTATAATAATGTCATTTTTTGTAATGTCTAGTAGCGTAATTAAAAAAAATCAATACAATTCCACTGGACTCGAATGTAAAAATTCCCCAACGCGTTAAAAAGCAATGGCACAGTATCAGAGCTCCACAGTATCTCTCCATCCACCCTCATCATCCGGATAAGGAATTTCTCTCTCTCTCTCTCTCACCCTCCGAGCATCCCGCCTTGCTCTTCATCCTCCCCGAACTGGGTCGCCCGCCAAAGAGTCGCCGCAGGGGGCTTTCCGAAAGTTGTGGACTTTATCCAGACCCCTCTCTCTCTCCTCTCGACGATTACTTTTTATTCGACCGCTGTTGTGAGTATTGGCCTTGGGGTGATTTTTTGTTTCTTTTTAAACTCTTTCTGCATTTATTGTGGAAGGGGATTGTCTTTTTCTCTTTAATGAAGCTTGTATTTATTTTGTGCCTTAGCTATGCGGAGAAATTGCAAATATCGTATTTTATTGCATTAAAGTAAAATCGGGCGTGGTGTTGCTGGAGCACGATCGAAAAGCAAAGAGAAGCAGAACAGCAAATTATAGAAACAGTGTTTGGTTGCTAACAAAAACCTCTCCATAGATTTACCGTCGTTTTACAAGCTGTTCCGTCTGACTGTTTTGCGAGTCTACATCCACTTCCCGTTTGTGTTTTGCTTTATTTCAAGATTTTACGCGGAACAACCTCTTCTTTCCTATCGAGCGATTGCACATTTATGCAATCGTGCTATTTGTCACGGAGTTATTGTGTAGGAATGAATCACCTGAAATGCCTAATAGTGAAATTAAAAGCCTGACACCCCATTTAGCTGATTTTGAAGAATTTTCACGTCAAAATGCAATCATAGCAGTCCTTCTGAAAAGATATAGTTACAATATTTTTTTTAACAAACTTGAGAAAATCGAAATCCTCTATTTGATTTTGGTCCTTCGCAATGAACCCTCTTTGAATATTTGATTAAAAAGAATTATCTGAATTCGAGTTGTTGCACGGATAAATGAGACCGACTCGGCAGAAAGGGCCTCAAAAGTTGTGGTGTGTTGAATATTTTAAACGCTTTTCGACCAATAAGGATTTCTCGGAATTTAATGTCCATAGTTTATTGAACATGGGCAGTGATTGGTTTGTAGTTACAGCCCCAGTTGCAGAACAGTCTCGAGCTCCAGTCCTGGTTCAGCCGAAGATTCGCCTTATAGAGCAGCCTGAATACGTTAAATGTGTCGTGCATTAAATGTATTTCCTCACGCTGGTCGTGGTGTGGAAGGTTGGGAAAAATTATTCGCTTTTAAATTTACACAGCACCTCCTTCCCCCCCTCCTCCGTTGAAGACTGACTCCCAATGATATATATGATCTTGACTGTCTGTTTTCCTGTGGAATCTAATAGGCATATTATTTATGAGGAAAAAATAACTTTATCAATATAAAATATATATATATTTATATATCAATATATCAATATTTGAATAAGAAAATATGTAATTGTACTTAAAGTAGATCTATTTGATTTTCAAATGAGTGAAACGTGTTAAATTTTTTTAAAAAATTTATAAATACAAAACTTTGAACTGCTTATTTGGATATCCAGTTGAATCCTTTTCTTACATTCCCTAAAAAAATCGGATCGCTCCTCTTAATAGTGCGTCAGAAACTCGGACAAAATTACTTGGTAAACGAAATTTTAGCAACCACGAATTTAACATTAACTTCAAAACTAATAATCGTAATTAAACAAAAATGTATTTTTTTTTCAAACATTTCTTAAAAAATTAAATTCTTCCTAAAGCCGACTTATTTATATTTAAAATGGAAAGAAACTAATAACGTCATCGTTTTTCTGTGCCCGATACGTGATGTTTTTCAAGCGTTTTCTAAAATGTACCTAAATGTCAATTTCTATTTAAATTTGTAATACCCAATTCTAATCTTCACATGCGACCCTATCTAATCTATAATTATAAAAGAAACTGTGTCGTAAAACACCTGCTTCGTCTGTGCATGAAATTCTGGAAAATCTATATATATAAATGCGAAAAACCCACTCATCACTCATCACTAATTCTCCAACTTCCCGTATACCTATGAAGATGAAATTTGGCAAATTTGTTCCTTATACCTTAAATAGGAAAAGTAAGCTATTTTTGTTCCGATCGAACGGATTTAAGGGGTTGTAAAACCCCTTTTTCGAAACTTCTCCATAGGATTAACATGGAGAACATGTAACAATGCAAAATATAAAATTTAAACAATGGAAATTTTTAATATTATGTAACGTACGAGGAGCATTCTGATTGGCTGATGACTAAATATCGCCAAAATGTCGCCAAATAACTAAAAACTGTCGCCAAATAACTAAAAACTGTCGCCAAATTAATAAACTTCGCCAAATAAATTAAAATTTCACCGAATGAATAAAACATTTCGGCAAATTAATAAAATATCGCCAAATGAACTAAAATATGATCATATATGTAAAAATAATATAAAAACCGGCCCGTCGCACCGGGGGGGATTTAACTGTGAAAAAGAAAACAAAACGAAAAATGCTACGACCAAAAGTGCAAGCCATACGAAAAATATATTATCAAACTGAAGAGAAGTATACAGTATGAATAATATAAAGGTTCAAGACAGGAAACCCATCGCTAAATAAAAGTTTGTAATTTAGCCCCGGGCACTCAGTTAGTTTTGAGTTATCCATTATTTATTACTTTGTCTGCCGAGAGTTATGTTACCACTCTACCTGTGAGTGAAGTTCTGTTAAGCTCTGTAATAAAGTTATAAAGGCAAAGTAGCAAATCTTTCAGTTGAGTTCAGATTTTAAAACACGTTGTCGCCCGTGGATGTTGGTTCGCAGCACGGTTCGCTCGGGTTCATGGTCCGGGTGTTCGCCGGCGTCTTCTCGGTTGGGCTGGGTTGCCTTCACGGTTGTCGAAACTTCAGTTTCTGTGAAACATCTCGCTGTATGCCTTCGGGCGGGCCAGTCGTACAAAATGGACATAGAAAAAGTAAGCTATCGGGCCCTGGACAATAGGTACAAGCCACACTGTACCGTAATAATTGGTTCATGAATACTTTGAACCCCATGTGGTAGGAATGTCAGTGGGAGAGAGTATAAATGGTCAATCTGGTTGACGCGGCCTACCTTTCTCTACTCAATGTTATGTCATTTATCCACGAAGACTGATTTCCCGTAGAATGATTGGGGTTCCCTTAATGCGGTATAAAGATCAGAGGGAAAAATCGGTTAACAAACGACCTGATCGACGCGACTCGCTATCCTATACGACGGTATGTCATTTATCGCCAATAGCACGATTTCCCGGGGAGTAATGAGAACGAAATCGCCTGCAGTTAAGGGCGACATTCCCGTTACGGGGTACAAAGGTCAGAGGGCGGAATGGGTTAATAATTGCCTTGGTCGATGCGGCCTACCTTTCTTTATATGATGGTATGCCTATACGATGAGTTATGTGGGCGGAATCGAAACCTGTTGTTGTGGACTCCTCCCCCACGTGGTGCAAGTGTCAGAGGGTGAATAAATTTACGTCCATTGTCTGTAGTAGCCTGTAGGGGTTAGGGTTTCGAATTTTTAAAAAAAAAATTTAGTATGGAAATGCAATAAAAAATTTGATTGTGAATATTTTTTTTATTTTAAAAAGTTTAATATTAAAAAAGTGCGGGGGATATCCGAAAAAAAAAAATGCTAATTCTCCATCCCCACTCCCCCTCGACCCCCCCCCCCCCCCCCCCCCCCCCGCCCTTCTGCATATTGATAGGCTATACCGCACATTAGAAAAAATATGAAAATCTTGAATTTAAAATCATTTTTTTTTTTACTTTTCATATTCTCGCCAATTTTTGAAACTTAACGACAAATGTTGACATAGTTGTTTAATAAAAGTTTTTCGGAGATAATTATTATTAAAAATATATGAGTTAAAGGTTAAAATATGGATGTTAATCAACGGGAGTAAGGTATACATATATCCACGTTATTGCATAGCCAACTTCTCCATATTATTAATCTTTCCAGTTCTTGCATGACCTTTCTAATAAAATTTCGTTACAAATTGGAACTTTTAACACTGTGGTACCCCTTAATGGGTAAGAAATTAAGAAAATATTTATTTCGCTATAATATTGTATTTGTATCAATTTTGTAACTTATTTCCTTCCCGTGCGTAGAACGGGTATTTCAGCTAGTTATATATATAGGTGCTCAATTTTTTAAATTTTTTTTTTTAATATCCATTTAAAATGAATTAATAACATTGTTGTAAAATTATAAAATGTTGCCAACAATAAAAAAAAAAACTTAAAAATAAATAAATATATGTTTTTTCTTTTTAAATAATTGCAACAAATATTTCTTTAACATCATCATCATAATAAGTGTTTTAGCAACCAAAATTCAAAGAACAGGTTTATACTTATTTTTACGTTTTACTTGCATACCAAGAATGGTTAATATTATGAATAATGCATATCTATACTTATATATAAGAATGGAGTGTCTGTCTGTGGAATCGAACAAAATCCCTCATTTTGAGTTTTCTTCACGAATTAGGATACACTGATTCAGAAAATCTGATTAAATTTTTTTGTCTGTTTGTCCGGATTTAACTCAAAAACTACCACACGGATTTTTATGAAACTTGCACCATTTGTCAATATTTTCTTAGTTTAAAATCTGCACTTTGTTTCATGTGAATATCTGCAACCGTTCAAAAGTTATAGAACTTTTCCATTTTCCCATACATTATTCCTATGGGATATTTACATGAAGATCTTCCCTTCATAACGTTATTGTTAAAAATTACCTTGGCGACCAAAAATATTTTTCGACAATACTGGCTGCATTCTATTATTGAGATTTTTCTGAAAAACTCATTAGGTAGCAGATTATATGAATCGGTCGTTAACTAAAACATCGCCAACCGAAAGCGGAAGATAAACCAGCAGTTTCGTCTGACGCTACGGGTATCCATGCATGCCCCGAACATTGATTTGTTTCAAGATCTTAAACGCGTCGGTCATGATTTCCTATCCAACGTTATTATATTTATGCCAATGGTGCTATTTGTTACGAAGTGGGACAGTGTTATAGTTCGGAATGGGCCCTCCTAAAAGTTTCGCTTAGGGTTTCTATATTTATACCTCCATGTAGCTTATTTGAAAAGTTTAATTTCAGAATCATTTTATTGAAATTCAGAAATGAATATTTGAAAATTCATGTTTAATATAAAAGTATTGCATGTAAATATGATGCAGGCATATTTAAAATTATTCTATGTCACAATTCTCTGATGGGGTGTACAGTTACAAAATAAAATAATTCTTTATTTATTTTTCTTAGAAATAGTTATTAAAGATGGGCACAAAAACTCCGGTCGCCAATTGACATCCAAAACACTTTGCTAAATACTATAAGGAATATTTGGAAGAATAGAATATTTTTTAACTTTGATTGATATGTTATTGCATTGTCAGTATTAAAAATAATGAATGTGAAGTTTAAAAAGTGAATTTTTTTTGTCACTGGGGTTAATTTCTATAAAAAAATATATACAACTTTTTAAATAATATAAGCTTTCAACGACATTTGGCCCATTCAAGCAAACTCGCCAAGTGTTTTATTTTCTGCAAAATGCATTATTTTTTATCGACATCATATTACAGGCTAATATTAAGAAAAGCGTTTTTAATTAATAATTTTTAGTCATTTTTATATTGCAAGATATATATATATTTAAAAAAAACCACATCAGTTTATACGCGATAGCATGTAAAGTCGTGAATATAAAAATTACAAAATACGTTAAATATCTCCATAACTAACTACTCAAGGTAATTGAATAAATTTAGACATGGTATAGCGAGAGCGATATTCGACTGGCTACGCTAACTATAAAAGTAGCACAGCTCTTACTTCACAAATTGACCACAAGCAACGCCGGGCCATATTGCTAGTATATATATAAGAATGAAGTGTCTGTCTGTGGATTCGAATAAAATCACTCATTTCGAGTGTTTTGTATGAATATGCTGATTTAGACAATCACAGTGTCTGTTTGTTTATTTGGTTATCTGTTTGTGCTGTTTTAACTCAAAAACAATTGAATGGATTTCTATCAAACTTACGACATTTTATCAATAATTTTCCAACATCCGCACTTTGTTTCATGCAAATCCGAAATCGTTCAAAAGTTGTACAATTTTTTCAAGATTTCCATACATTATTCCTATTGGAAATTTACATTGTAGATACCCCCTTCATAACATTGTAGTTCTTAAAAACCACCTTGGCGACCAAAAACATTTTTTCACAATACTGGCTGCTTTCTCAAGGCCGAACTGGATAGTGTGCAGTTCGGCCTTGGCCTTCTATTATTGCGATTTTTCTTCGAAAAATACATTGAGCTGAAGATTATAGGAATCGGTCGTTAAGAAAAACCGCGCCAACCGAAGAAGGTAGATAAACCAGGTGTTTCGTCTGACGCCATGGGTATCCATTCATGCTTCGAACATTGCTTTGTTTCAATATCTTAAACGCGCCGGTGAGTAATTTCCTATCCAACGTTATTACATTTATGCCAATAGCGGTGTTTGTTGCGGAGTGGAACCGTGCTATAGTGCCACTCTAAAAGTTTAACTTAAGGTTTCTATATTTATACCTCCATGCAGTTATTTTAAAGATTTCACCTCAAAAATATTTTATTGAAATTCAAAAATGAATATTTGAAAATTTTTAAAAGAAATATTGTCAATAAATATTGGCACAAGCATATTTAACCTTATATTTTACAATTCTCAGAAATTGCAGGGTGAACAGTTATAAATAAAAAAAATTCCTAATTTTTTTTCGGAAATTATGTTCAATATATAGACACCGGTCGCCAAATTGGCACCAAAAAAAAAAACTTCGCCAAATACAATAAATTTTTTCAATTTGGAAGAATGCAATATTTTTTCCCTTTGATATGTTATTGCATCGCCAGTATTAAAACTAAGGAATGTGAAGTTTACTACCTGCATTTATTGTCATTGATTAATTAATTTTTATACAAAAAAATATCCAGCTTTTAAAATAATATAAGTTTTCAATTAGCATTGAAGCAACATCGCCAAGTGTTTTATTTTTGCAGAATGTAATATTTTTATCGACATATTACAAGCTAAATTTTGCAAAGGGCTTTTTTAATCATTAATTTTTAGGAATTTTTATATAACAAAAAAAACTAAACAAAAAACTTTTACAATAACATCAGCTTAAATAGTAGTCGCAATAGAAGTCATGAACATAAAAATTAAGAAAGTAATAGGTTTTGGTATCTCGAAAACTACTCTAAGTAATTGAATAATCTAAATTTTGATAACGTTTATTTTTCACAGTGCAGAGAGGCTATATGCAATGGCTAGGTAAAAAATGGTGGTTGTATAGTAGATAAAAATCGCGCCACTCTTACTTCGGAAATTGACCATTAGCAACACCGGGCCATATTGCTAGTATAAAATAAACACACCAAATTAGATATTTTAAAATGTGGTTCTTAAATACAATGGTCAAACATTTAAATTAATTGAAAGCTGTCGTGAAAACGCTGCACTAAATACGTTTTCCTAACGCTTTATATTTAGCAAGGATTATTTTTATTAGTGGCGCTTTCTTCTGAGTACTTTCCCTCGAGATTTATCGAAATTACAGCTTTAAAAAAATCTTGCATTTTTTGAGTAATAAACAAAGAACGCTGAATAATTAATTCTTGCGAGAGACATTTATCTGTACTTTTCAAGAAAATAACGCATATGTTATTCCCCATGAAAAAAGATATTCTTGACCCTTTTTCTTTTCGAAAAATCATTTTTCTCTTTCGAGTTTTCTCTGCTTCCTTTCGGAAATAAAAAAATTCCAAAAGCGTAGATACATTTCAATCTAAATATAGTCTCGCAGTGATCTTTTCCTTATCGGTTATATATGTTAAAAAATTTATTTTTTATTTATTATTTTTTCAAAAAATTCACATGCGTGATTCGAACAAACATTTCTATCGAGATTGGGTTATTTGAGTTTTTTCCCCTCCTGTTTGTTCACTCAGTTGCAAAACATAAATTGAAACGCATGCAGGAAGACCATTGGCATTACACGGAGCAATGTTTCATCTTTCTTTTGTTGGCGAGGTTTGAGTTGGAAGCCATCCTTATTTCTATATTTGCTGAAATGACGTTTCGTGTAAAATTCATTGGATTGTACCTCCAACACAGCCAAGCATGCTTTTTTTTTTTACTTTTTTGCTTTTTCTCTTCTAAATCCGCCATTGATTATTGTAATTATAATAAGTAGCTTCAGCCACGCATAGTTAAAAGAGGAGAGAGAGTAGTGTCTCTGGAATCGAATGACATTGCATGAATTATAATCTCTAGACTGAAGATTTATCACACCACTCGCTTTGACTGCCACGCGGGTTAATCCCAATGTAAATTACAATGTTGCATACTACTCACGCGGCAGTACCTCAGAGTGTTATAAAGTCCCCTTCTGCTACTCCTTCGTGAAAGAAAACTCATCCGACACGAAAAAAAAAATCCGCAATAATTCAAAACCATCTTTCTTTGTGACTTTCTCGTCGGTTATGAATGCATTTCTGCCTATTTTTATTTTATAGGCGACAGGAGCACCGTCTATGAAACTGCCTCGTCTCCCTTCGTTACATTCCCATTGTTGGGAAAATGAAATGCCTCCGTGTCTCTGGGTCTCCAATTTTGTTTCGATATCTATCGATTCCATATCACCCTCTTCCTCTCCACCCCTCGAAGCGGATCCCACTACAGGCTTACATTTGGCGCCTATTGGCTTGAAAACAGATTCAATCGATCTATTTTTTTTTTGTGTTTCGTACTTTTTTGGCGAAATTATAACAAAACAACTCATGACCGGAGGGTCGTGGTTCGAATCTCGACTTTTGAGTACAACGTGCTGAGACGTTGAGAGGGCAACGAATTCCAAAGCACTTGATTCCCTATGGGTAATTCGCCAAACATCTATTGCTCTATTGCATAATTAGCCCGTTTAATTTTCAACGCCATTTTCGCAAAAAATAATAGTTAATTTTTTTTAGAAATATAGTAACACTGCAAAGATTTTACTATTTCAACTACATTACTTCTACTTATTGTAACCCGTGCATAGGCTTTCTTATGTAGGAAGCGTTGGTTGAGTTCGCGGGCCTTGCCCTCAGGGTTAAAGTTATTTCTTCTAGTAAGTAATTTATTCATTTTAACCCTTTCAAAATTCGCTAATCGTACTACACAACATCAACGAAAGTCTTAATAACTAGAATCTTAATTCGTTAAAACTACTTTTCAAATCTTGCCAAAGTAATCAGTCAATGTAACCCTAAAAATCACTTTCGAGAATACCCTATAGTAGGATCCGTTTTTATGCCGCCCAAGCAACTTTGTTCGATCTTTGGATGGTTTATAATGGATTGGCCCCCTCTCTCTTTCCGATGAATTATTTATGGAACTGGAATCATAAGCGCGTCGTCCGTGGAGCTCTAGGATTTTTAAAAAAATATATATGTTTGAAGACTGGGAATAGAGAGGTCGTATAAAGATGGAGAACTTTATATACTTGGCGGTGAAGGGATATTGTGAACGTGGAGAGGTTTCGAAAGAATTGTGATAGTGGCTTTTTAGAGTTTGGCGAACTATGCGGATGTTTTACATTGAAATGTACATTTTGTATTTTTTATACCAGGGTTTTCAAAAATCCGGTTGTTTTCTTAAAAAACACAGCCCATTTTTTTTCATGAGTTTTTTTTGTGAAGGGGGTGGGGGAGGTTTCTGTTTATTTTTATTACTTTTGTTTTAGCAAATTTTCAAAACTAACGTAGAACAATTAATTTTTTTTAATTAGAACTTTTATACTATTGAGCAGAACAGTACTGTTACGCTGAGCAGTATTACTAATGTATTTATTTAAAATTATATGGTATAATGGGTAATACATTAAAAACTACAACATTCTAAATAAAAATGTGTCCTAAAAAAATTAAAATGCTTCTAGTCTATTTATCTTTTAACCCAGTTAAATAGAGGAACCACCACATCACCCCCTCTTCTTCCTCACTCTCTAAATTTATAAATGTAATTACAAAAGTGAAGTTTACTCGTTCGTTGTAGAATGGGCCCTAAATGTGTCCATTGTACGGCTTCGATAAGGACAATATATAATCTTTTTCGATACCTGTTTTACAGGCCGAGAAGCTCGTGCACGTTTTATTCGTTCGTGTAGTACTTAAAATGTTGAAATCAATGCCTTTTTTAAAAACAGCCAGTTACGTTTGTGCATAACTGAAAAGGGCAAAAGTGGCGAAATTTTTTCGAAAGAGGGTGGTATTTTTACAAAAAAGGCATGAGGGCGCTATCGAGATGGAAAAAGGGCGGACTGCCCTTCAAATAACGCCTAGAGTGAACACTGTAATATACTATGTTATTTTGTATATTAACTGTTTGTTGTTAACTGTCAGGAAATAATACAATATTAAGTTCAATTGACCACTTGGTTTTTTTTATTAAAGTTTAATAAAATATATATATAAAAAAAACTTTTTAAAGCACATGCTTTTATCAAATGTACTAAAATGCAAAAAATAACCATTCTATACTTCTTGAAAACTGACTTTTGTAACATTACCTTTTCCTCCACTTGCCCCTTGAATTCTTTTCTCTTCAACTACTTTGAAATATGTTGAATATACTTTTGTTGGAACTGACTAAAAATAAAAGCGTGGGGCGCTTATTATTGATATTATATTTAAGATTTACTAAGAATTATTTAACATTTCAAGATGATAAAAGAAGACATTAAGGTTTTAGATATCATGTGTGAGCGCCCCACGCTTTTATTTTTAGTCAGTTCCAACAAAAGTATATTCAACATATTTCAAAGTAGTTGAAGAGAAAAGAATTCAAGGGGCAAGTGGAGGAAAAGGTAATGTTACAAAAGTCAGTTTTCAAGAAGTATAGAATGGTTATTTTTTGCATTTTAGTACATTTGATAAAAGCATGTGCTTTAAAAAGTTTTTTTTATATATATATTTTATTTTCTGCTTTTTAGTTATATAAACATGTATATTACCATTGATTTGTATAATTAAACCTCTTTAAATTATTTCAAGGCTGTAGCATATATTTATTCAAACATTAATTCCACTTACTAACATGCTACATAAATTATTTAATAGTTTACCTTTATTTGATCATAACGTTAAATTACAAAAATAGAACGTAGTCATTTTTTTAAACGAGATAATTAATAACAATATTACTATTTTAATACCTTTTTAATTATTTTGATAGATCAGAAAGAGTTACCAAACTTGATAAATGACGTAATATGCCAATCTTGATGGATGTATCAACCTTGACAAAAAAAGAGTTAAGGCTAGTTGGCTTGATTAGAGTGGTAATTTCTCATTCTCTCCATTTCTATTACTGCCTCAGTGTTACAAGGTTTCTTTCCTGTTAACTTTACGTTGTCTATTTCTTCAATTTGCAAGCCGTCTAATGATCTTACACGACTCAAAGCAACATGCCTGTCCATCAGCAAAGAGTGCAGGTCCTAGATTAACTACCGCATAGTCTACAGTACTACCCTGCATTTTGTGCACTGTTGAGGCCCTGCTCAAAATCAACGGTAACATTCTCCTTTCAGCCGTACCATAGGAGTATTTGGCAGGAAACTGAATGGATATCGGTTCAATTTTATGTATTCCGTCTCTACCGAAATTCACATGGACTGTTGGCAAGTCAGTTTCATACATTTGTGTACGACGAAAGTGCGGCCATGTTATTTCGGTAATGAAACCAATATTACCATTGACCAATCCTTTGGATACATTTATATTGGATCGCAGCATTACCTTAGCTCCTACGAATATGTCCAGTTCTTTTGGAAGCCCGCCAGTTTTGTTGACATCATTTGGGATGACATTAGTTTTGTGTGGCGCATCTATCAAACGATCTTGATCCTTGATTTTATATATTTTATGATTATGTTTTTGGAAATGCTGCAGTACTAACTGGTTATGATCGCGAACTTGCTGATTAGTTGGATATATTCGAAGTGCCTTTTCAATTGCAAATTCTCCAGTCGCTTTTCCGCCGACTTTCTGCAGGAGCACGGCAAAGTGTTCTGGTTTTAGTTCGCCGACTCTTAATGCATTCAAGATATTAACGAAGGTCATATCACCTTGTTGTCTCATATTTTCATTTAATTCTATTAAGGTAAATAGGCGCCACAAGTGAATTGATGGTATCATATGTTGAGGCTGATAGAATACGATGTCCTCTTACTGGTGAAAGCTGCATCAAATCTCCAAATACTAAAATATTAAGGCCTCCGAACACATGATCACATTTCTTCAATTGTCTAAGTCGCGAGTCGACGAGTATAAATAAGAATTCGATGTATTTCCATTGCTGTCGCATAACTTTTAGAAAAATACCCGTTAACCTACATAGCTAATGTTTGGAGGAATGAGCAGGAACACTTGTCATTCGAGTTACCAAAAACGCCCTCCAATCATGTCCGGGGAAGCCCAAGGCTTGCCGCGCATCTTTTAAGCGCGCGGAACGATCCCAGATCAACGTAATGTCCGCCATTTTGCGTCAACTGTCCATGGTTCAAAAATACGAGGCATTCGTTCCCGATATTGATTTCCTTCGAGATAGGTACCGAACCGTCGCCAATAGCCCACTGTTCAGCTCTAGTGAGACGTTAATTAACCAAACCAAACCGCCATTTTGATTTGGCACCAAGAAAAAAACGTCATTTTTACCTTGGCGCCAATTTTTGGAATTGGCGACAACGGGGCACCGTACACTAGGAATTTACTATAATTTTTTTAAACATATTAAAAACTTATTGTCGTTTTCTCAACGAATAAAATTATTTCATCTCTATATATCATAAAAATTAAACTAATGCAATAAACATCGCTATATGCAAATTAAATGAATAGGTAACTCACTTGTTTGTTGTTACACAAATTAATTTGTTTCCTATAAATCCTTCTACTTTTAACTCCTCCGAAGTTATAACCTATCAGAGTGTAGTAATGTGCTTTACAAAACCAAAATTGTTTAATAGCGGACAGTTCTGTCAATAATAAAATTGAAGAAAAAACTATTACCATAAACATCTATCATTTGGTTTAAAAATATTCAAAATGGCGACGGAAAGCTTTTCTGTTGAAGCAAAACCAGATCATTGCGCATAATTTTTCGCGCATTCATCTGACGTCATTTTTGTAGATTGTGGGTTCGGGTCTGGCTTTCGCCAGATTTGTCGATTTTAAAGAAAATTCATTATTAATTAGAATTAATTAGTAATTAACAATTTTATGGCTAATTATTGTATTGTCACCGGGATTACGTATGTATGCCAAGTTTCAAATTTTTATGACAATTAGAAGTGGGTTTAAATTGAGTTACAAGATTTGAGGACACATCACACCAGACAGTGTGAGTTAAATAAAAGCATGTAAAAAAAAAACCTGTTTTACACGCAATTGGCATATGTTTCGTTCGCAAAGCTTTGTTTCCGAACTGAAAATCACGGACTTCGGACCGAGAGGTTCACAGTCGGCACGTCGATATTTATTTGAAATAGTCCTCGTTTTTGACGAAATAAATTTCGTTAAATAAATGACAAAATTAATTTATTCTTTTCCTCAGTTTGGCGAAATATTTAACCGGAGCATTTAGCTGGAGATTGTTTCGTCAAAAACAACGAAAGTTTCTTAAAAAATAAGCATGCATTTGTAACAGTATAGTTGAGTTTTAACAGCCAAAACCAATGTGTTATAGTTTGAAATTTTATCTCTATGGCTGACAAAAAGTTATGCGTTTTATAAGTAAAGCTCTACCATGGAAACATGTTTAAAAACGGATTAAAAAAAATATTCACCAAAGCATTATTTTTACTTTTTAGAAGTCCAACATAGTTTTGAGGTGAAATGTCTTTAAAATCAGCTACATGAGATATCAGAATATCTTATGTTACATCATGTTACGTTTTTAGTGGTATCCATTCCGACACTATAACTGAGCGACAAATGAATCGATTAACATGATTTCATTCTCATTTGATAGGAAATTAGACGCCGATGCGTTATTGTCTTGAAATAAAGCAAATGAAGTATGTGTATAGAGAGGCCTGCGGAGTCAGATGTAACAGATTGTGCATCTTCCTTCAGTTAGCAAGATTTTGTTGCCGACCAATTCATATTCCAATAATCTGTTGAAAATATGTTTAACGAAAAACCATTTTGCCCGTACTCCGACACATCCACTCCCGATTTGTATAATTTATGTTTGTTCTTTAATGACGTGCAAACAACCGAATATTGATTTTCGTGTAATTTTAGAATTAGAGGTCAACCTAAAACATTTATACTTTTCTCAGATCACATATTTTTGGTGCCTTTTATACTTACTAAGCCAAAGCGATTAATGAGCGATTAATGTAATTAATGTGTGTCGCCAATTGGCACACAAACACAAAAAAAAACTTCCACCAAATACGATAAATTATTTCAATTTGGAAGAATGCAATATTTTTTCTTTGATATATTATTACGTCGCCAATATTAAAAGTAATGAATGTGAAGTTTACTACATGGGTTTATTGTCACTAAATGGTTAATTTTTATACAAAAAATATGCGATTTAAAAAAATTTTAGGAATTTTTATTTCACAAAAAGAAACATTTTACAAAAACATCAGTTTAAATAGTAGTCGCAATAGCATGTAAAGTCGTGAACATAAAAATAGATTTAGGTATCTCAAAAAATACTCAAAATAATGTAATAATTGTGGATTTTTATAAAGTTTATTTTTCACAGTGTACAGAGAGTGATATGCGATGGCTACAAGACAAAATCGCGTAGCTCTTACTGCGCAAAGTGACCACGAGCAACGCCGGGCCATATTGCTAGTATTTTATAAACCTCCAAAGAAATCGCTTTTAAAAATAAACGTATGGAAATCTATTTTGTGAACTTTTTGCATTATTGATCAAATAAGTGCGAACCGTTAAAGAGTTTCTTTAATAATTCAGGCAAAAACGGTCATCGTTGCGTACGACTTTCGACCTTCAGTAGCGTCACTAAAGCGATTGCTCAAGCGTGTCATGCGACATGCAACTTGTCAGATCGTCCCCCCCCCCCCCCCCCCCACCAAAGCCGACTCTAGAAAAGAGTTTTTTTATTTTTTATTTTTGTTTTCTATTGCATCATGCAAAAATGCTATGTGGAGTACGAGTAACTATTTCCATTTAAAATTTCTATGCGTAATATTAATTTTTCTGGCATGTTTTGAATACCACTAATCCCCAATAAATACGCACGGCAGAAGTCTAGGTAGCCGAGTCCAAGTCCCGGTAAGCATAATTCGAATATGAAGGATAACCGATAAGGAAAGGAGAAGAGGTTGTGCACGCTATGTCCGTAAGACTCGAATGTACTTACGTAAATTACGTTGGTCATGGTGTGGAAGTTTGGAGAGAGGGTGTTGTACAAAAATTGGTCTATAAACTAAACGTCTCCAGAAAGATAAACATATTTTGTAAATCAGTTACTTTTGCTGCGGCAGCAAGGACGAAGTCAAAATGGCTCTGTACAGGAGGTGATTATCATTGATCAATATCGTGTTTTTTCTCGTTTTTGTTTGTTTGCATAAAAACGGATGCAGCGATTTGGATAGAAATTGCTCTGGTGGTATCTTTTGAGGTATTTATAATTCAAGACTTTTTTAGTTATGAACAATTGAAAACCTTTTTTCAAAAGAGGACAATTTCCTGGCTGGCGACGAAATTCAAGCAGTTCATTTCTATTGTCCTAATTCCACATTTGTAAGTGAATTGCTACCCCGCGTTGATGGGGCCGTCGGGTTCCTTCCCGGGGAGGGGCTGGGGGGTCTTCCGGAGGGATGGGGGCACTTTCCCAGCCCGCACCGTATGCTCATGGGCTAAGTATCCTGAGCTCCGTCCTTTCGGGGTCGGGGCAAAGTTGTTGCGGGCCTTGGTATGTAAGTGAATTGCTTGAATTTCGTCGCCAAGTAATGTTAGCTACGGCTACGGAATCGCAGCCAGGAAAATGTTCCATTTTAAAAATAAACTCCTCAGTTAAAGTGAAGGGATTTGGGTTTTTTCTTCATTTTCGACTTGGAAAAAAATACGTTCGAGGTTGTACGATTCACAAAATAAAACAAATATTTTTAGGCCAAAATTTTTATTTTTTTGCTTCTCTGCAGTAGCGGCAAAAGGGAAAGGGCCCGATTTGCAAAGGAACTCAGGCCTAACTGTGGAATTCGAATAAACTGTGATTAAAATTCATAGGCTTTTTAAATAAAACTTATAATTCAAATTTAAAGTGTCGAAATAAATCCAATTTTTAAAATGCACCTTTCCTCGCAAAAGAAGCAACCTCTTCTAGTTTTAAAATTTAGGAATTCATTTTCCTCTAAAATATTTTTTTAACTGGGTGCGGGGGCCCCTCTACAAGTGCGATGGCACGTGTCGAACACCCCTAAGGACGGCCCTGAGCAGCAAAGTGTGCCAAGTTTTAATAATTTTTCTCATTCAGGGTGCATAACACAGGATCCAGTGTAATCTCTCCCGATTCCAAAACTGAGACATTTATTTCTTATGATAAAAGCAAGTCATCACAGAACATGTAGTTAATCAGACACGACAGGAGAGCAGGAGGAACGCTAGGCCACAGCCAATAAATGGCAGTTGGTTGTTTTGGGGAAGTTGATCAGCACCGCAGGAATGGAATGGGAAGGGTGGGGGGGGGGGGGGACTCATCAGACGGAAGACTGGAAATCGACAGAAAATGAGGCAAACTTCTTCGACGGTGCCAAAAGGCGTAGTTATAGCGTACTACCCACACCCACCCACTATTTATATTCCTCATGTTGTAACGGTACTTTCATTTTCTTTTCTGTTGTTCATTTCGATTGGGCAGTTAGATCACGTGGAAGCCCGGTAACTTATCGGAAGTCTTATTACCGCGATGGAATGTTTTTATTTCTTTGGAGGGGTAGGGGTAAACGTGCTTCCATAAACAGTGCAGTGAAATAACATTGCAAGGCCACATCCACCAAGGGTTTGAACAAAAGGGGGGGGGGGGGGGGGGGGTGGGGAGGAGCATATATTAATTTTCATTTAATTAAACAGGAATACGAGACAGAAACAGTTATTATTGTCATTAACTACTTTTAACAGTTGTCAATGACTATTTTTCAATTAGTAAATCCATAATTATGAAATAAATTTGAGAAAAAATTTAAAGTTATGAGAATGCTTAATGTGTGGTAACGATTAGTTAGAGAATTTATAGTTATGGTAATTTAAAGATCTATTAAGCGTTTTAGTTACCTACGTGCCTGGATGTGCCATTGGTAGCATATTTTCTAAAACGCGTCCAGGTAATAAACAAATAAGCTGCTACTCCGCTGGCCTCTTTTGCATTTATCTCTGCTTTTTATAACTATTTTAAATTGCGTTTTGAAATGTAATTCAATATTTCCATGTAAAAAACTTGCTGTTGTCTTTTGCCGAATTAACTTTGAGGATTGTACCAACTTTAAAAACAAATACCTTCAATTTCACCAATTCATAAATAAGGTTATTTTGTTGACATTCGTATTTGCTAGTATTTCGAACCTAAAAAGCTGAATAACCTGAAGAACATTTGACAGATTGCGTTAACTATTTGAAATTTTACTGTCATTTTAATTTTTCAAAATACATATTTAGGTGAAATTCTATATAATCATCATTCCAAATATACAAGGATTTAAGTACACGATCATTTATTGATTTTGCTTTTATTGCCTTTTGCTTTAATTTCACCTGATTATATATAAAACTCTCCTTAATGGTAAATTGTTTTATTATTTTAAATGTCGCATGCTTTGGAATTAGATAGTTTTCCCGGTTCCTGCCTTTTTGTTATTCATCACTTCGTTATTTTTTTTCTCAGTTTGCTACTTCAAATTTTGTTCGGAATGCGATCGATTTGGTTTTTCATCATCTACCTTTTCACTTGTAAAAATGTTTATTCAAGTTTGACGAAAGTTTTGTGAAATATTTCCTGATTATTTTTTGTTAAAATACCAAAATTTCTTTTGTCACTAATCTTTTTTTTTTCCGAAAATTAATTTGCCCAAAACTCCAAACTATTATGTCATTTCATCAAATTTGTAAAAAACTGATGAAATATGTGCAACTATTTCCAACAGTGAAATTACTACTAAGAAATTATTTCTATTCTAGCATAATGGCGATTTTATGTTAACCTTATGCGAAATGTTTATTTTTCTTAGTGTGGCTATAAAAATAAATTCCAATAGTTCAATTGAAGACTTAAGTGCAAGAACCAGACAGTTCCACTTTTTTCTGATTTATACTTATTCATATAAAGAAACAATTCTCTATCTATTGGTGCAAGAACCAGACAGCTATAAGCAATGGCTATAGAGATATAAGAGAAAGGAGCTGTAATGATGTGTCATACGGTGCAAAAAAAAAGTGTTTTTTGCCTGTCTTAAATTTTTTTTGAAAACTGATGCTGTGTGATGCTTAAACCCACGTCTTTAATTATTGTCAAGGATAAATGAAAAGTACAAGGTCATAAAAAATTAAATTTTTTTCCGGAAAAATCATCAACTTCTCTTGGACGATTTTGAAAATTTAAACATTTAAATGAGAGCTACGGCAGGCAATAGCCCAATTGCGGCCGAAGCGGTGCGGGTTTACCATATTCTCAAAGAAGAAAACATTTGGTTATCGCCCAGACAAAAGGTTGCCATGGGCCGCAATTTGAACTTTCCGCTACGGCAGACGACACGAAGCTCTAAATACATATTTACATTGATTCTAATTTGCTCTTTAGGAACTTTTGCTTCAATGTAATTTAGATATTGTGTTTTTTAAAATCGATGTTGAAATTTCAGTATTTTCAGAATTTGTGGCTTAAAACAGACTTTTAATCGAAAAATTAAATTTTTCAATGTTTGTTTTTCTTTACAGCGTTGTAGTGCTCTGACAAATTCGGTGTATTAGCTTACTTTCAGTTTTTTTTATTTAACTAACGATAATTCCAAAATAAAGGCCATCGAATCGATAAAGCGAGCGTGTCTAAGATGACGAGACTTTAGTGAGTAGAACGTGATGGCTATTTGCTTTGTTCTTGAAGGGGGTTAAAAATTCGCGAGAATTTCATAACAGTGCTTATTCAGCATTTTAACGAGAGCTCTGTTTATTTTTATGGTTGGCAGTGTAAAAAGTTTTATGCTATTTAAACAACAGGAATTAAATGTGTGCATGCACAAAGTACTGGAGTTATTCTTCTTTTGTGACCAGTCACGTTATATCACAGGGAAATGAATTTTTGGGGGCTTGGGATTTGCAGTGAGAGAAAATGAGATTTCAAAGTTTGCTGGGTATTTTATAGAAAAGCCGAAAATATTGAAATAATAATTAAGTAGACGTTTTAGAGTTCATTTTATTGTCACTTTATTTACAGAACAAACTTTGTTTATTTTTAGGGTTGTTAGTGTAAAAAAATTTGCGCTACTTTAATATCAGGAATAAATGAAATTGCCGAACTAAAAAAAATACCTCAGTAGTTCCAGTGTATGCACAAACATTCGAAATAATTCAAAAGTGTAATTTTCAATTGTTTTTGATATTTCCAATAATAAAGATTTTCTATTTTGTTCATGAACAAACAAAGTAGAAAACTATTTTAATATATATATAATATATATATATACCATATTACAAATTTTGTTTATTATTGAGTTTGCACCTTTTTTAAGATAGTCGAAAGTGTAGCTTGTGAGAAAACTTCCTTTTATGACCGTAAAAAGGTTTTTTGAAAATAAGCTGAATATGGCTGAAAACATATTAATTGTACGTCCGTTTTTCTCCTAAATGAGATATTGTTATCAATGTGAAAGTGGAGTATAGCTCTTTCTTCTTCTTGCACAAGCATTGTATGTCCCTTAAAAATAATTATTTTGTGTTGCACGTTTAATTTAAAGTTGGGCCTAATTATGGAAAAAGCCAGAGTTCGAAATCTTCTTTTTTGAGTTTTGCGAAAGTTTGCAAAAGTGGACATACAATAATTATGATTTTAGCCATCGATATTTCGTGCAAATTAACAGGTATTTTGAGAGGAATTGCTTACAAAAAAAAAAAAAAGATCCGTAGTTCCAGTGCATGTAGAACAAAACTATCAACTTTATATAAACCGAAAGATCTGTAAATTTTTTAAATTGGTAAAAGAGCTTTTTTTTATCTGCTTACATACTTTTTTAAAGACCTTTCCCAATTAAAACATTCGAATTTCAACTTGAAACTTCACATAAGTAATGCTACTCTCCTTTTGGAATACTTATACCCATTCCGTTGCGCAAGTGAAATGAACCGTGGCTTCTTGGCAAACTCTCTTCGCTTTCTGAAATCTTTCACTTGATTTTTATTGCCTCAGTCACTGTTCGAAAAATGAATGCCAAGAACGGACAAAAATGGCGAATTATTTATTTTTTACACAATCAGGTAAGTTTCAAAGTGAAATCGTCTTCCCTAGGATTTTCCGATTTCTTAAAATAATTTCTATTTTTTTAAAAATGTTTTTAAAATTATGAGTGGAGTTTTGTAACATATGGTGGGTAAAAACTTCCTATTTGATTTTTATTTCCTTTTCATTTTAGCTGGTTGGGGGAGAATTCGACATGGAACTCAATTTTGTAATACAGCAGCCACAAAATATAGTTCACCTGTTAGATTTGTTGGATCACTGCCCGTCCAATTTGCAGGTAAGTCTTTTGTTGGGTTTTAATTTTGTGAATTTATTCCTTTCTATGTTTTAGACGCTGAATTCTGATTGTTTCAAACTAAGTAGTTTTTTTTTTATGACTGCGTACTGTAAACGAAATATCACAAGAATGAATAATAAAAATAACAAATTGGATTCACAAGTTGCTATGAATGAAGGGTGCAGCAGTAATCTTCAGGTTGTTCTCTTTTTGGGTGCTTTCTTTTTAAAAGGTCACATCATTTTCCCCTTCTAATTTTGAAATGTTCTATCCTCTTGTAAGCGTAAGGCCAGTAACTTATAACTAAAAATACTGAAGACTACACAAAAATATCTTAATATAGATATTGAGTGGAATCGATGCGGACCAGTAATCAATGGCCTCAATCAATGTTGAAGTCTGGAAGAAACTGTTTTAATAACATTAATTCTAATTGAATGAAGAATTCTTTTTACTTGAATTTTTGATGATTGTAATAAATGTCTTTCAAACAGCATGACACATGACTGTTCACCCTCACCCCAGTAAAATTAACATAACACAATTAGAAATCTCATCCCTTTAGTGTTATATGATGAACTCGAATCAGCAAACTTTAAGGATTTTTAAATGATTAAAAATTTAGCTCATAAAATAACAAAACAACAAATTAGTTAAATAAAACTTTTATTAAATTATACTATGAAAATATGCTAATCGAATAAAAGTTAATTTTCCAATCCTTAAAAACTAATTTTAAAGTTAATTAACTAGTTAAAATTATTTTTTAGAAAAAGTTTAATTGTTCATAATGCAATAATTTTATGAATAATTTATTTTTTATATAAGAAATACTTTAAAAAAAATTTCCTACTAAAATACCACGTGTTTCTCAACAGAATGTAATCATTACATCAGTTTGCAGACCACTGGTGGTCCATAAGAGAAATTCATAGTGGTCCATGGACATGTAATCTTAAGTAACTAAAATATGATTAAATATGGTAGCATTTTTTTTTAAATAGCATGTTTAATTAGTAAATAAAATTGTGTAATTCCTAAATTATATTTAGTACTAGGCCCGGTGTTGCCCAGGAGAGTAGTATTCTATTTCTTCAATATGGCACCACCTGTCAGTTTTAGTGAGAAGTCATTTATGTTTTAAGCGGTGGGAAGGGGATGAGATGGTTCTTTCGAATTCTCATTTTAGTCATTAGCCTTCCTCTTGTTTTGAAAGTTAAGTGTGCAAGATATCGTCAAGTAGGAAATGAAACAGAGTAGATTTGTATAACAAAAACATATAAATTCCTGAACCCTCTTCTTTATAAATTATAAGAATTTGGTGGTCCTTACTTCTTTCAACTTGGTGTTCCGCAGCATTCTAAAGATTGGGAACCATTGATTTACATGTATAAGGCAAGTTGGGAGTAAATACGAAACAAACTTAGTAATTAAACATTTGAGGATTCTTATATTAATATTTCGCTCCAATTTTATTGTATGGCATTCTAGAGCCCTCTACTTTAACGATTTTGCTTGGCTTTTAAACAGTCATAGAGTAACATCTTTCTCACAAGTATTTATATCAATATTTTCATAAACTGTAAATATAGTCACATTCCTCAAAAACTTTTTTTTTTAAATTTTAGGCTGAAATCTGGAGTGTATATATTGCAATTTTAAGGAAAAGTCTACGTAACCTTCAAGCTTGTACAGATGTTGGGCTAATCAAACATGTTCTTTCTAGATTACCTTCTGTTGAAGAGGTTGTAGCAGGTAGGCAAGGCAGTTTTTTTTTATTATCATTATAAACTTTCATACACATGTTTTAATGGTTACATATTTTCAATGTCTTCCCAAATAGAAATGTGAGAGTTCAAATTGTTTAGAAAAATGTCTCATTATTTTGTTGTTTATAATTTGTGAATTTATTTCGTTTTAGGCTAAAATTGTTAGTTTTTTTTCTTTCTATTTGGGTTCAAAGACTGGCCTTTTGGTTTTAACGTTGCATTTTCTTAACCACCTGACGAATATGGACATGTCTATCCGTTTTGGAATTTCTAATTTCCCCAGTTTAGTAGTATATGTAATATGCAAGTTCATAAGAAATCTCTATTTTTAAATATGTTTAAATCATTGGGAGGATCCTTCTCTACTGAAATAACTAAAAAAAGAGATGTGTTGGAAATATGAATTAAACTTTTCTGCAGTAAATACAAATCTTCAAATTTAAAATGTTGAATATTTGTCAGGGTTAATGTACAGGCAGTGAAATTTTTTTAAAAATGAAAATTTGGTTTGTGTGTCTGTAAAAGACATTTCAAGAATAGTACAATAACCAAAGTTTGTATGTGAATTACTAATTACAATGCTATTATCAATTTTTTTAGATGTTTATTTAGTTATTTGCTTAACATTTAAAATTTTTGCAATAAACAAACAATATTTAGCTTGATTATCAATGGTTTTACAATATATAATCAAATTGATTTGATTTGTAAATATTTATATAAACTTTTTTATTAACTTTTATAAATGTTCAATGTTTCTTTCTTTCTTTCAGATCTCTTAATTGAAATTTTAGGAGTTTTAGCTAGTTATAGTATTACTGTTAGAGAGCTTAAGCTTTTGTCAGGTTGCATGAAAGCAGAAAGTGGGAAATGGGTAAATATAAATTAATTTATTTTTGCAAATATTTGGTTTCACCCTTTTATTTTGGTATATTCAATTCATAACCAAAGTTTTATCCATTAGCTATTTATGTTATTGTAGGCAATTAGTTATTGTGTATTGTTAGCTCTGCATGTGTTTAATTTATATAATATTAATTACATTTCAACTTAAACTATTAAAAGTTATATTATAATTTTATATTAAAAGAAGTTTGTATCTTTCAAAAGCTGTGTTATTAAAAATGATTGAATTGCAATTTTCCGATTGATATGTACAAATATAGCCTTAAATGAAGGATTATTACTTTCAATGTTTATCCTATAATATATTGGGTCGTTTTGTTTTAATATTCCTGGTGCCATGTTTCTTTTTATTTTCAGATAAATTATCAGTAGATTACATAGATGAAATGTAAATGAAGCTTTTAAAACATTGAAATTGCTCATTATTTTTAATAGGGTTTGCAATTAGGCTTCTATTTTTTCCTTCCAAATCTTTGATAGCAGCACAGTTAGGAAATTTAAAAGTTTTTAATATTTATTTTAAAGACTATTGTTCTCCTTCATAATTATTTATTGAATATGTTCAGCATCCTATTTCCTTTTACTATATTTTAATTGTTTTTTGCACATTTTGAAAATTGTATGGACATTTTGAAAATAAAATTTATTTCTATGACTTTTGGGAGTTGAATGTAACTGACGGATCATCAAGTCCAATACGGGCTGAGACAGCCCAAAATATCCCGCTCAAATACAAAAGAGTTACTTTGTCAGAACAAAAATCCAAGTAAAAATAAGCGTTTTGTCTAGGAGGCCATGCAGAATATGCCTACATTGGGATTGCATGGATTTATATGAAGTGTATACAATTTACAGCATGAATACTGTAGTCTATGATGAGGGTTGTATTTAACTCATGGAACTCCTTGGAAACAAGGCATGATTTTAATAACTCGTATGGCAGCGAATGTGTTAAAAGAGATTTTTTCAATTCTTTTATGCTGAATTCGATCATGGATACATGCCATGTTAGTGACTTTCACAACACTGTCAGGCAACTCCAAAATAACTAATTATCTCAATGATTTAATATTTCAATTATTTTTAACTTACAATTTGTTTTCGACCGATGTATCTAATGCGAGCACAATTCTCTTCCAGCCGAGACATTCAGTGAAACTACTCTCAGTATTAAGGCAGTTGCCCCAGAGGCATGGGCCGGACACCTTCTTCAGCTTCTCAGGCAAAAAGGGGGCTGTGAGTATCAGACATGAACTGTAGAGTCCTCTGATGTCGTGGGCTTGGTGTGAAAATCCAATAAGTCATTTGTAGCTGCCTTGTGATATTAATGAGGTGTTTGTTTGTACCAAGCCATAGTTTTAATCTGAATATGTAAGAGTATTATTCCCCAACTACACTCGTTATTGACTTGGGGATTTTATTTTAACAATAGTCTACTTCTGCACTAAGCTGCATTTTAAAACAATTTGACTTAGTGATTTTATCCACCAATAGAGAGCCCTTGATATGTTTAATTACATAAATTTGTCATTTAACAAGGATTCACATATTTTTCTTACTTAGACCTTAGTGAAGGTTATTTAATATTTATTTGTGTATATTTATTTTTGTAATATTTTTATCATTTATTGCACTTATAAATTTTTATCTTATTTATCAATAATCAAATATGATAAAAATTTATAAGCGCAATAAATTATGAATTCTGCTTTTACAAGATATTCCTATAGGAAGAAAATATTTGCAATTTCTATTTAACTTGTAATTTAGCCTATGTTTAATATGTAATATGTATTGTTTAATATGCAAGTTGTTTTTCCACCTGCAATTAATTTCTATTCGTAGACCTCCGTTTACATCATTTTCCTATAGACAGCAATTTTGTAACCCTTGACACTATTCTTGAAAGTTATAGATGTATTTATAGAGCACCAAAAAATATTTTAAACTAAGAACATAGTGTCGTGTTTCCCTTCAATCAATTTTACTCAAAGGCTTTTAAAATTTAAGTAAATTTAATTTTACAGTCTAATGTGAGTTCAGTTGTCACATGGATTTTTATGTTTGGCATTGGTTGGAAATGGGCACACTCATCGTACAGGAGGGATCACAAAAAGGTAGTTTTGAAATTAGAGAATCAAAATTGAATGATAATATAGCACAGGGAACTCGTTGATTTTTTATTTCAATAATAATATTTACATCACACGGCCACTCTATTCTATAAATATTTATTGTATTTCCGGTGCATTTCTGGCATTCTGGAATATTGGCAATAGCCAATGATTTATAATTAATCTGAAGAAAAAAAATTATGTATTTGATATGTCTTTAATAGATATTGATTGACTATAAGTAGCAAATAACTCCTTTGCAATTAACTACATTTAATTAACTGATTTTTTACTATTGCAAAAAAATGTCTATTCTTATCTATATTAAATACTATTTTTAGTTAATTTTATTTGAGGTATGTTGTAATTATGAATAGTGTAAATGGTATTTTTACAATTTCAGGCCATAGCGTTGCCCCCACTGGCAAGGTGGCCGTATCAGAATGGTTGGACATTTAGCACATGGTTTAGGTTAGATCCTATAAACAGTGTTAATATAGAACGGGAAAAACCTTACTTGTTTTGGTAAGACTTATTAAATTTTTTTTTAAATAACTACAAAAACAATTTCATATAATTTTTTTTAAGTTTTAAGGACAACTGTTTTTTTTAAAACATTTTTATTGATTTTTTTATTATTCAAGTGGTTTTCAATGGTGGTCCATTACAGGGTCTTAAGTGATTCTAGAAACTTTTGTCGGATCAAGATGTTTTTCGAAAATAATTAGGCATTGTTAGAGAATTTTTTTTTATGCCAAAACAATCTAATGAGGGAATAACTTTGGTAATACAGTAGAACTTTATTATAACAGTTATCGCTTTTAAAGGACAGTTAAAAAAAGTTAATAGTAATAAAGGATGCTTAATTTTATTTGAATAGTTTTATATTTCCAATCAAGAGATTAAACAACGAACAATTTGAGTGAAATTTTGAAGCTGCTGAAACCATTTAGGAAAAATACCTAAATGATGTGATTAAAAATGAGGATTATCTGTTGAACCAAATTTATAATTTTGACGAGATTGGTTTGTTTTGGAGAAATCTACTTGACAATACACTAGCTTTAAAAGTCAAGAAAACTCTTGCCAGGTAGAAAAATAAGCAAGGAGCCTTGTGAATGCAAATGGTAGCCATTTACTTAAAACGGTTATCATAGGTAAAAGAAAATATACTAGTGCACTGAAAAATATGATGGTTGAACGTGTTAACTGAAGAAATGAGCAGCAGAAAATAAATAACTTTTTCAAACTACTGAATGTACAATCAACATGAACCAGGACCTTTTTATAGCTAACTACTGTACTTTCATTGATGTAATACCCCCCCCCCCCCCCCCCCCCCCCCGTTGTATTATGCGCATTTAAGATTTTTTTTTATAAACCGGACTTTTGTTAAAACAGACAACCTTTAGCCCATATTTGTTTGTTATGAAGTTGTTCCGCATTGGTACCTAATATTTATACTTTTTCAACATTATTATTTGAAATGTCATTCTTATTATTTGAAAATCAAATAAATACACAGGGTTTAATTGATTTCAATATCTTATCTAATTAGAGAGGAAAATTTTAAGTCAAATAATTATTTTTCATAAATTTATTTAAGCATTAAGATCTGAATTAAATTTACTATCTGAATTCCATTTATATTTGTTACCTAAATATTTTTTACTGTTAAAAAAGTGGCGGTCTGCGCAATGTCTAATTTGCACTTGGTGGTGCATGACCGTTTAAAGATTGGGAACCACTGATTTGAACCTATTCAGCCAAATATGTTAGATTTTATTGTTAAAAATGACTACTTTCGATTATTTTTCAGTTATATATTCTGGATAACTTTTTCAAAGTTTACTTTTGTCATGAACTAAGTGAAATCTTTAATAATTTGTAAGTTCTCTTAAGTTCTGTTTGGAGCTTGGATTGCACCAATTTTTAAAATTAATCTTGTTTGCAATGTTAAACTAAGCATGTTGCTTGTTCTATAAGTTTTCATGAATCGACCAAATTTGAAACATTTTCTATTGTTATTCAATTTTCCTATTTTTCAAAATTTAATGGTATTTTTAGTGAAAAATTTTAAAAAGCATTTTAATTGCATTTTCAAAATTGTGTATTTTCAGTTTTCGTACATCAAAAGGCGTAGGTTACTCTGCACATTTTGTAGGCAACTGTTTAGTGTTCACGTCTATGAAAGTGAAAGGAAAAGGCTATCAACATTGTGTAAAATATGAATTCCAGCCCCGGAAGGTAAGGAGTTTGTTATTTAAAAAAATGAATATTAACAAGGCTTTTAAGAGCTTTAATTAGAATGTTATGTTTTGAAGTTTTGTTTAATCTATGTTCCAGAATTAAAAATTGTCCTTAAAACTTCTCAATTTGTGTTTTCTCTAAAAATGATCAATTTATAAATGTACAGAAGGTTCATACAGTCCTTAAAAGTTCATTGTATGTTCATAAGGGTCTTTATAAAGTACTTAGAAACTCTTTATATTTGTAAAAAGGGTCCTGTAAACGTTATTAAAAATTTTATATCTGAATTAAATACAACTTTGTATTTTAGTAGAAAATCTACATCTTCTTTGCACCCAATAGCTTTTAAATGATTGCAACTATTTTACTCTTTTATATTTATTTATTTTTATTTTGTTTAATTTTTTTGCATTAAAAATATAAAATCCTTATAAATTGCTTTTCAGTGTCCTTTTTTTAAGTCCTTTGAAACTCCCTATTTTTATTTAAATGTGTATGAACCCTGGTACAGTCAAATTTCATTTAATTACTTAATTAGTATACAACTTCAATTTTCAAAGTTTCAATTTAAAAATGTGGTATTTGTAGAATATGCACTTGTGTTTATGCCGTGATATATGCATGATTTTTTAATGAAAGTTATGTTTTTCAGTGGTACATGATTGCTATTGTATATATTTATAACCGATGGAGCAAAAGTGAAATAAAGTGTTTTGTAAATGGTCAACTGGCATCAACTACAGAAATGAGTTGGCTTGTAAATAACAATGAGGTTTGTGGAAATAAATGTTTTTTCTCTTGTAAATACTGTTATGTGTATATATATAAATTCAGAATAAATGTGCATTAATTTATTCTTGAATGATACACTTTTGTAAATTGTGGGGAATATGGATTAGGAATATTTTCTGTATTATCATTAAAAGTAATATATAAAGTCGATGTGCACCTCTGTAACATGATAAAAATGAGATCTTCCAAACCAAATTACATAAGTTCTTTTGCTTTCTATAGATTGATTACAAAGAATTGTTGTTGGCTGTATATTATCATTTTGGGGCCCCAACAGAGTAAAGAAGCATAATTTTAAAAATCTTTATATTATCTTAAAAGACGTTTTGCAAAAGTTTTTTTTAAAACTATATTGTTAAATTCAGTTTCGCTTCATACATATTTGAATTATAAAAGATTTAATCATGTAAGTATTCATAATTTAAGCTTTTATTTTTATAGTATTTTACATCTTTGATATTATATTTGAAATATAATTGTTCAAAATAAAGGAAATAGTACAATTACCATTTGATTCTTTGGCCAAAGATAAGTTATTTTTCTTGACAAGTTCTGTGGTAGTGAAACCTGGCAAATTTTGCCTAGAAATATTTTTATATAACATGGATTTTTTTTAATTGAAAGTTTTTAGGTTTCATGATGTTTAAAACTACTACTTTTGAGCTTTTGAAAATGTCGCCATTTGTATCCTCAACTACTATTGACAGTGGCAAAAAAAGTTTGGATTCGAAGCTCTTTGAATCAATGGAAGGAATTCTAATTTGTAATTGTAATTCGTAATGATTAGGAAAGTTGTTTGCAATTTGTAAAATAATTAAAAAATTAGTATAAATAATTAAAATACTAGTTGATGCACATCCGTTTGTCAAGGGCAATAGAAAAGTAGTTATGTGTTACACACCAGCATTTTCTAAAATTTTACTTGTACACATGCATGAGCTGAATGAATGTTGTCTGATATTGCTCATTTATTTCATTAAACCGTTTTCTCCAGCCTTTTGACAAATGCTATATTGGTGCTGCTCCAGAGCTGGAGGAAGAACATGTATTTTGTGGGCAGATGTCAGCAATGTACTTATTCAGCGAAGCTCTGACAACTCATCAGATTTGTGCCATCCATAGATTAGGTCCAGGATATCAGGTAATTAATGATTTCATATTCACTATCTACTCTTTACATATATAAGTAAAAAAAACTATTTTTGTGTATGTTGCAGTGTCTAAATATTTTTCCTAGTATATTTATAAAATTTTCTTTCAGAATATTTTAAGAACTAGTGCAAGCTTCCCTGTAACTGAACCCCCTCCCCTGGGTAGTCAAGTATAGATAAAAGCAAAATAGAGATTATAATAATCTGAAAAAATTAAAAAAAATCAGACACAATAACCCATTTGGTAGGACTTGTGATCGGAAGTTTTTGAAATCATGTTCAAATTTGTTATTCTGCCTATTATTTGGAATAGGTCAAGAGCTGTTGTTTGCACATTTCTATAGTGGCATTAAATTTAGATTACATTAAACAATGCAATGTGCTGTTAAATTTGTGTATCTTCATTAATTTTCAAGGGTTCCTTTGAACACTAGTTAATCGAAGTTAGATTTAAATGCAAGTGAATAATATTATACAGAATAAATTAGTCACAGTTTGGATTTTTGTTAACATCAACAGAGTCACAGCTTTCACTTAAAATAGAAATAGTCAATATTGGTCCGATAGTAGTATCTTATCTTTTGTCAAAATAAATAACTTGTTTAGAACTATCCATTATTTATTACATAAATTATATAAATCTCTCCCTATGTTTAATTTGCTAGTAATCGAATCATCTACATAGCTAAGCTTCTAAATATTAAGTACTTTTAGATGAAACTGGGGAAAAAAATTTCCTTATTTATGCAGCATTGTCTAGAAATATTTATCTTCAAATTTCTAAACTTTTATGAGTATACTTTTACACTAGTTCTTAGATACATTCATTGCTAAAACACCAAAAAGTAATAAAATTATTGCTACTTCAATCAATAGTGGAAAAGTTGAGCCAAAAATTTATATTATAACAGCTTTTTATGAGTAATTTTTTAAAAACATTCTTTTAAATGAACTTGGTAATATTAATATTTTTAAATATGTTCCCCATGTTTACATATGACCTCTTGCATGTAAATATGTATGTGTATAAATGTAAGTTTTTTAAATATTCGAATGCTTGAGTATTGTTTACTAAACTGTTTTGTGCTGTCTGCAGAGTCAGTTCAGATTTGATGGAGAAGCTAGTTCTACTTTACCAGAAAATTTAAAAAGGGTAAGTCATATGTTTCACTTAAAGAATTATTGCAATTAATTTTAACTCTTTACTTTTTAAAAATTATTAGTTTTATACTTATATAAAACTTGTTTTATATCAGTCTTGTGTTATATGATTTTGCATTTTCAAAAACATAGGAAATGCAATTCTTGTTCCACGAATTAGTAATAAAATTTACTTTGAAGATTGAATTTATTCCAGGTATTATATGATGGTAAACTTTCAAGTGCCATAGTATTTATGTATAATCCAGTAGCAACTGACAGCCAGTTGTGCTTGCAAGCTGCTCCTAAAGGGAATGTTTCTTTCTTTGTCCACACACCTCATGCACTGATGTTGCAAGTATGTTTATATTTCCTTCAATATAAATAGTTTATCGATTACTGATTAAGTCCTTACTTCTAACCTATATCTTTGTTTTTCTTTGTAGGATGTGAAAGCCATTACTACATATTCCATCCACAGTACTTTAAATTCAATTGGAGGCATACAGGTTGTTTGTTTGTTTTTTAAAATTAATTTTTTACATAATAACTAAACCCTTGCATTAGTTTTAGGTTTTTTGTTTAAAAAAATGTACTATTGTATTGTAGCGAAAGCTTTGAAATGGCTGTTTCACTCAACCAGTTAGTTACCAAAATTATTTGTAAAATAACTAATATTATTCCAGATGCAGCAATACTTTACAAAACTATAATTAGAAACAGAATGTTTAGTTTAAACCACCTTTAAAATATTTCAAACTGTTAATCCTTTGCAGTCGAGTTGTGAATATTATTTTGAAAAAAATGTCCTGTTCTTCAAAACGAACGAAAACTGCATGTTCTTGAACATAAAAACCAATTTTCTTTTGCTGGCTTGTTCTTTATCTAACTCCATTTTAAAAGTATGGCATCATCATCGGGCAAAAATTGCAACTTTGATTGGGGAAAAGAACAAGAGCAGAATGTAAACTAAGCTATGGGATGTAGCTCGACTACAGCACTTTGATCGGTGGCGAAGTAGTCTTAAGTGTTTCTTAATCTATCTGGTTTTTAAACGGATTTCTTTAATCATCTGGTTTTGCAACCAACTGCTACTTTCACACTGCAAAATTATGTTATGTTATGACTAGATACATTTGTAAGAAAAATAAAAAATAATCCATAAAAAGAACATAAATATCAATCATGTTCCTAAACTGCAAAGGGTTGTAGAAGATGTAATTTTTTTTTATGGAATTGTAAATCGAACGATGAGAATTATGACTTAAAAGACCACTTTCATTAGCCTGCTTTGCGTTAAAATATTCAGTTACATATGCTATAAAACACTAACATTGTATATGTTATATTAGGTATTGTTTCCATTGCTGGGTCAATTAGACATTCCAACTGGTATAACATTGCCCAAGAATCAAGAGAAAAAGCCAACAACCTGGTGTGTAATGTCGCCATTTATTTCTGTATAATTTTATATAGTTTTGAAAATATTTATAGAGGGAAATGCATTGATGATGTAACAATTGTCCTTGTGCATGTTTTGCAGTGCAACTCTGATTGGGTTTGTTTGTGACCTGGTGGAGAATTCTCCGACCGTCCAGCAGCACATGATCCAGAATAAGGCGTTTCTGGTCATTAGCTACTTGTTACAAAAGGTAAAGGCCATGTTGGTTCTAAAAAAAAAAAAAAAATTGAAGTGTTCTGTGTATTACTATCGAGGGATATTTATCCTACTTTTATTGTGATACTAGTGCCTCTTTTCAATATAAATTCTCAGTGCTGTCAATCCTGTACAAGTTTTTGAACTAAAACAATTTTTATTATTATCGACTGACTTATTATTTGTTCTTGATTTCTTGAATTTTTCTGCTAAAGCATGCATATAGGGTGGTTATAATTTACAACATAAGAAGTAATAGATGGAAACATTATTATCATGCATATTTTGTTCACTAAAAATTCTAAAGTAAGCAAGAATTAATGTTTCCATCTCTATCCGAAATCAAGATAAATTAGTATGGTTGTTAGGTGGAGTAATGCTAAGTAAGAGAAAGTTTTAACTTTAAAATGAGAATGTTGAATTGTTTTGGGGAAATACCACACTTGTATATATTTTTTTATAAATAAACATTTGTTGGACACATTTAATTTGGGATTTTATTCATATTTGTAAAAGTTAAATATTTATAAAATGCATGTTTATGTTTAGTGTTATTTACAGGAAACACTAAAAAAGTTTTATTTTTATTTCTTAGGCATCTAGAGATCACATAACAGAAGAAGTATTGCTTTCATTTCTGAACCTCACAAAGTATCTGGTCACAGTGAACAATAGCAATAGTGAACTACTGTTGAAGCAGTTGCTTGACCACATCTTATTCAATCCTGCCCTCTGGATATATACTCCTACTGTTGTAAGTCACCTTTTGAAATTTCAGATGCTAATGGTGGATTTGTGAGCCTGTTGCCTCTTTATCCTTAAAAGTCTTTAGGAACTCCTTATTTTTGTTTCATGTTCGTAGGGGCTCTTGTAAAGTACTTAGAAATTCCTTATACTTCCACTTGGGCTCGAGTAATTACTATAGCCTTATTGGTAGAGTACTGGCGTAGCATGCACAATATCACAGGTTTCATTCCGGGTAACAGCAAAAAAAAACTGTTCTACAAGGATCCTTTAAAAAATTTGAGTTACTGAAGGCTCTTAGAAAGCATTAAACCGACTATAGTTTTAATTCATTTTACTAAACTTTTAAAACTGTTTACTTTATTAAATCTGTTTGATCTTAATGAGAATTGAACACGGCTTTGTATCTCAATAGGAAACCTATGGCATCTTTGCACCAGATAGCTTTTACTTGATTACATCTATTTTCTTCTTTATATTCATTTATTTTTATTTTGTTTAATTTTTTAGTTTTTTTTTAAGTTTATTTAATTATTTTTTACTAAAAAGACTATTTGGGTCTTACAAGCTAAATTTGTTACAAATGTATACCGATCAATACAATTTTTTCATATTAAAAATAAGGTCCTTATAAATTATTTTTAAGGTACTTAAAAAGTCTGCAGAAACTCCTTTTATTTTTGGAAAAATGTATATGAACCTTGTTTATACAAATTTTGTTATAGCATATTTGTAGTGTGTACATAGTCTTATTTGAAAATTATAATTCCCAATTGTAATAAATATATATTTTTGTAGAACAGTCACATTCGAAGAGAATGTAGAAAAAATGTCTATCAGTTTCATTTTTCAGAATGTGCTCTTTACTGAACATGAGACTACATGGCATATTTTGATGTATATTTATTTTACTAAAATTTGTTATTATCAAGGTATTTAGAACTTAACATAAGCATGTTTGTTATTTCATTATATTAAAGTATATTTCTCTTGCTTATTTGGGTATTTTATTTTAACGATTCCATATAAATTTTTTTTTCAACTTTTATCCTTCTAAGCAGTGAGAAAAATATCAAAATTGTTCAGTTGTTTTCACATTCAAAGATATTTTATTTTATACGTCCAATACATATATTTTACATTAAAAAAATATTTTAATAGATATTTTTTTAATAAAATATTCCAGTTATTTGGTTTTGAAAAATATTTTAACATGAAATATTTTTATGAATTTAAATTTATATACATTGTCAGGAAAACTGGATGTCCATGGACGGCTGTGGATGTCCAAACCACTTAGTGGATTAAACTTTTAGGTAACAAAATGATTCTTATGTAAATTGTTTTGCAGGTTCAAACGAAGCTCTTTACATACCTTGCAACTGATTTTCTGGCCGATACACAAATCTACAGCAACGTGCGTCGCATCAGTACTGTCCTGCAGACAATGCACACTCTAAAATATTACTATTGGGTTGTCAATCCAAGAAATAAAAGTGGCATCACCCCGAAAGGGATAGGTCAGTATTTATGATGAATATTGGTTATTTTTATATCTTCAATTGCCTTATTAAGCACATAAGATGACTGACTTTATGCTTTAAAAAGTTTAACTTTTTTTAGTATTACTAAACTTTTGTAAAAAGAATAAATTATTAAAATTTTACATAATAATTCTGTAACTTTTATTTTGATTTATCAATTATTTTATGTTTGAAAGAGTATATATTAAGAATTCATTGTGGTATCATCAAACATTAAAATACGTTTTTATGTTGGAAATTTGTGTACATAAAATTTTCAATAAAAATAATATTAAAATATTAACATACACAAGAATTTGAGCAGAATATTTTTGTTGCCAAATGATTGTTAACGTGCAATTGAGTAATGTACATATTGATCGCCATGGAAATAACATTTCAGCTAGTTTTTTGTTTGACTAATCACATATCGGATATAATATCAAAATGACACTTTTAAAATTATTATTCAAATAGCTGTTTAGATCCGTGTTGCTGGGGAACCAGTTAAAGCATTAAAAAAACACTTTAAAAAAATTGAGTCATCCTGTTGGAACTCAAACCCTCAACCTATTGTTCCTAAGTCCCGCCCTCTACTGTCAAAGCTACAAAGTTGTGTTCTAAATCTTAAAATAATTTTTTAAAGATGTTTCTTTATGCAATATTTTAAAAATCCTTTAAAACCCTAAACAGAAATTTACAAATCTAAGCTCAGATGCACATCTTGAGGATGAACAGTACTTGCATATAAATTTTCAGTCTTTTATAATACAGAAGAAGTAAGTGTTTTGCACTCCAGACAAATGTTCTTTTGTTATTATTATAGATAGATTTTTCAAAAGTAGCTTTGGTTTATGCTCTGTTAAGAATTTGTAAATAATAGATAATTTTTTTTTTAGATGGCCCCCGTCCTAATCAAAATGATATAATGTCCATTCGAGCGTACATTTTGTTATTTTTAAAGCAATTGATTTTGAAAGGAAATGGTGTCAAAGAAGATGAATTGCAAAGCATATTGAATTATTTGACTACCGTCCATGAGGTATGTTGGCTTCTATTTCATCTGTGTTATTTTACTAAATTGTTATTGATATTGCAGCATGTTTATTTTTGTTAATCACTGAAATAGCTGTAGTTGAAATTTTTTATTTGCCAATCCACTCATTTCTTAGGTAAGGAAGATAATATTTAACTTGGGAAATATTTGTTAACACAAATGTAACAAAAATTTGTTCAGCTAAATATTGTTTTTAAAATGTGTTTTTCACATTTGTAGTTTTACTATTTTTGCACTATGTGCTAGATTTCACAATCATAAAATGTTGTTATATCCCTATTAAATTCTTGCTAGGAAATAATTTCTGGTTTGGAAAAATCATAAAATTGAACAGAATAAATATGGGCATTTTAAATGGCAAATTTGCTAAATAATAATTTTTTTGTTAAAATTGAAATAACAGAAAATTAATTATAAAACTAAAGTGTATCACACAATTTTTACTTATCAGTAAGATACGCAATGTAATAATGTATAGCAAACATGTTTAAACATTATTTTCTGAGTTTAAAGATGCTAATTTTGTATTAGTTTAAATACAGAACAACTGCTTTAATGCCAGTAATTTCATTTCAATTCCATCCTTTTCATGGCAGGATGAAAATCTTCACGATGTACTCCAAATGTTAATGTCACTGATGTCTGAGCATCCAGCCTCCATGGTTCCAGCTTTTGATATTAAAAATGGAATCAGGTACGATTATATTTTTCTACTCGAGCAAACTTAAAAAATTATATACTTAAAACTTGTCCTGGAAATTTGCTTTTTGAAACTTACCGTTAATTGTCTTATGTCTCAAAATACTACCAGTATGCTAAATAGAAAGATGCTAATAACATAATAATAATAAGTCATGTTATTATGACTGTTGTGGCTAATTATATTTGTGATACTGTGATATGGATTTGACCAAAGTGACGGGCCGGAGGCCCCATACTTTTTCATCGGAATTGTGCCATAGGCTATGTCGAAATTATTTTATCTGATTGAAACTGGTAGGCAGTTTAGATAATGGAAGGGGGGAGAGGGGGCAGTCAAAAAACTGGCTGAGGCTAGTTTCCTTGAAATGGAATGGATTTGAATACTATTATACTTTATAAATTAATTGTATATGGAGTATATGATTTAAAATATTGGTCGCTCGTTATATGAAGGACATAACGGCATCTGACATGTAAAATGCCGCAAAGGGTCTTATATTTCTGTCTTCCTTGAGAATTTCATATTGGATGGAGCTACTGAAATATTTGATAGTGAAAAACTGCTTTTATAAAAATTATATACGAGTCGTCTAGTTTCAAAACCAGAAAGATCCATATTTTCGATTTTCAGATTATTTAATTTATTTTTCTTACAAATCTATCTTGACATAATATTCCGTAGTAGAATTTTACAGTGTGAAAGTAGCGGTTGGTTGCGAAACCAAATGATTAAAGAAATCTGTTTAAAATCCAGATAGATTAAGAAACACTGAGACTACTTCGCCACCGATCACAGTGCTGTAGTCGAGCTACATCCCATAGCTTAGTTTTAAAACAAGATAGATCCAAAAGAGAAATAAATTCCCTCTCAAAATATAGAGCTGAGATTTGGTTAAGAACTGGGTCCATCTAAAATAATTAAAGAAAAAAATTAAAATTATTAATTAGTTTTTTGTTTCTCTTGAAACATTTGTCAAAAGTGATCAATCTGGTTTTGAAACTATATGACTCGAAGTATCCAATTTTAAGAAACAAGAAAACAATTAGTATTTCGTGATAGCTCACACAAAGCAAAAGAAAAAAAAACTATTAAAAGTTTTTAACAGAGTAGCATTATTTAAATAAGCTGAATATATTTTTGTATTTTAAAAATATAAAAATAAACACCAAGTAAATGTTTGCTTTTCAATAATCTGAAAAAAGTTCATTTTTATGCGTCAAATATAATTTTCGCTATTAAAATATTAAAAATGAATGAGTAAAATCTCCCTTATGTAGCTGTGTAGAGTTTTGCTTTTTCAAAAAAAAGCAAATGATGGTTATTTCTTGCAAGAAAATTTCATTTCTAAATTATCACCCATCTCAAATACTAATATATCAAACAACTAATACAACCAGTTTTATGGTTTCAAAAGTATATTAACCTACTAAAGAATGCTGCTGTTCCAAGCTGGCTGGGAATTTTTAGTATTTTATATTCGTAGCATTTTTTCAGAAAATATTTTGATGAAAGTGATATGTCTGCTACCGTATTGTGCTACTTTATCTTTTAAGTTCTTACAGGAAAATAAAACCAAATAACTTGAATGTTATTTAAAATTTTTTTTATCCTGGTATGAGGATTTTCTTTTTTGCACGTATGTGTATACTTGAAATAGTCGATGCATTTATAAAATGTTTGCACCAAAGTTTGCACTTACAGTTAGTATCACACGAAAAAAGATTTTGCGCTTAAGCAGAAATGTGTAGCTTATAAGTCCTCAGTATCTTCGTCCGTTTTTTATTATTTTTATCTATTTTGTTCTAGTAACCCTTTTAATTCAAGAACTTTACCAGACTTAAACCTGCATCCCTCAGTTCCACCGCAGCACTTTGAGTCCCCTAGCGCAATAGACCAGCGATTCCCAAACTGGGGCCACGAAGCCACGTCCCGAAAGTTGGAAAAAGAAACTTATATGTAAATTATGATTTCAATATTGCTTTCAAATCTCGCTTTATGTCCGTGTAAAGTGAACATGTGTAAGTCCCTGTGCGCGCAAATGTGTCTGTTTTTCAAAAGGAAAAAGAAAGAGTGGTATTTCAAATTAATTTTTGATACTTCCGATTATGATTTTGTGTTCGACAGAATTTAATGTGAAAATTCTTGATGAAAATCATTCAAAATTCCCTAGTTAATCTTGACCACGATCGGCATGTAGTTAGGTTTTAGAACTTACAATTTTAACAAGTTAAAAAGTTAATTTGGTGCTTTTGTTTAATTTATATTTGCTTGTGAAAAGCCCCATTTGTAGCTAATTTTTTGTAATATCTGTTTTAATTTGTTAGTTTTGTAATTGGTTTTAAGAATATTGAAATCTGCAGGATTAAGGATATTGCAAATCATCAACTGTTTAAAGTTTTTTTCTATCTTCGAAATGGATGTAACCAATTCTCTGTTTTAACATACTTATACTACTAGAATATTTTTTCAGAACTCAAATATTGTTGTGGCATTTTTTTATTTTGAATTGTTTAGCAAACATTTCTTTAGTGTTTTGAAATAGCGAAAGCAACTGTTTGAAATTGAATGTTCACTAAGTTAGCTACCATACATTTATTTCAAATGCAAAAATATGCATCTTGCTTGTAAGCACATGAAGTTTGTAATAAATTCATAGTAATACTCTAAACAAAGAAAATATAAAACAAATTTCTGCTCAACACATGAATTTGTTTCGATAAAATGTCAAAATAAATTTCCTACTCCCCTAAGCAATATTGCATTATATTTCGAGATAAATCCGCAAATTAAAACTTTGGCTCTCGAGTGAGAAAATATAACTTAAGTTATCCTGATGTATAATAAAGATGGGAAAAGTGCTCAATATAAATTTGAAAGTTATTGCAATGCCCTTTAATTTAAATTTTAACTTGTGATGTGCAATGCTAGATTCTTGAAGGATTCACTTTTATTGAAGTGAAGTCCTAACATTTGCTTTATATGTTTGTGTTGCATCTAACTTATTGTATGCATACTTTAATGGTAATTGTTTAGTTATATTTCAATAATTTCTTTTATTAAATAGGACTGTGTTTAAGCTTCTTGCATCCACCAATGAAGTAATACGTTTGCAGGCTTTAAAGCTGCTTGGTTATTTCTTAAGTAGAAGTACACACAAGTAAGTTTTTCCTACTCTATAACTTTGCATGTTGTGCTTTTATTTAAAATATTTTCGTAAAATTATGCCACTTCTGTAAACTCGTCGGAATAACATTGAATTTTATTGCAACTCGTAGTACAAAATAATTCCAGTAGTATAAGATTTGCATTTTAAAATATATATTTTTCAACACTAGCCATTGTGCATTGTTTGATTGCTTGGATTTGCTAACTTAAGGTAATTTTTTTAGTAAATACTAATTTAAAGTAGCAATTAAATAACTCAAGATGAATTAAATAAATCAAATGCAGTAATTTAATTCGTTATTTTATTACTAATTATTATCAGGACAAAATAATATATTGGAATTTTTTTATCAGTTGTAATTAAGAAAGAATTGATTAACCATACCTTCACCTTAATGGTGAGAAATACTGTATTTATGGGTTTTAATGAGCCATCCCAGTTACTTCAGTATGTGTATACACCGATATTAACAGGACCGCCTTTAACTGCCGCGAGGGCCTGTGCGAACCTGACTGGAGCCCTTTATGTTAAAATAAATATAAGTTTCGAAGGATACATCACCCTCAAAAAATTGCAATGATCATCTAGTTAATTTCAAAATTATATTAAATCCGGACAAAAAATTATTATATAATGCCTCCCTCTCTCTGCACATCTTATTTACAACATTTCACACACTTTTGCTTCAAACAAATAGTGTTTAAAGCCAGGCACATTCCTAAAGCATATGATGGGAGACACGAATGACATAATTTTGCCGACTGAAATCGTAATTGTAATTTTAACAGGTGTTCGATTCATAATATTCCATTTACCTTATTGTCAGTATGCCAAGAATATTTTCACTTGATTTCAATTCAAGAGCCATAGCATTGTTCTGGACTAAAAATCTAGTGTTTTCTATACAACGTCAATATAACAAATGTGTTGGTTTTAAATCCATCAGAAAATATAGTTTACAAATGGACGTTTTTTAAGCTTTAAATCCCAGGGATGTTATTTTTTTTTAGTAGGGTATAAGGCTTTGAATTTTGGAAACACTGAAAAATAGCTGCAATATAAATGTAGACAGTAATCTATGCTTGTTCGACTTCGACTTCGAAGCATCCTAAATTATAATTTTTTTTATAAAACCTCTGCTCTTATACCGGTAAACAAATACATAAAAGTAATTAGTTTCTTGTAGAGTTGTATATAAATTTTTTTAATTTATGTTGCAAGTGGTTTGTTTGGTTTGTGCTTTATTTTAATTTTTTGTTATTCGTGTCACATATTTTCTAATGGAAAAGTGCTGTAGTCAAGGTTTTCTTTTCCAAAGTGTCATATGAACTTTGCAATCAAATCAAAGAGTCAACCTTCATCACTCAGGAGAAAAAAAATTAAGTCATCTGTTCTTAAAATATATCAAAACAATTGCTTAAATGTTTTGTAGTGTTATAGTAATTAATGATACAAGGATATGAATTATTATTATTTTCTAATGGAAAAATTATTATCTCACAGCATTTTAATTAAAATATCAGCACTCAAGTGTATTTGAAATGTTTGAATCAAAGAAAGATCATTAAACGTTCTACATATATGAGTAAACACAAAAAAAAATAAAAAAATCTTATGAAGTTTTAAAAAATTAGAATTAAATTTTCTTTAAAATACTTTTTTGTACTGAGCTCAGTGCCCTTTGCTGTGGCACACACTGCGCACACCTAAGGGTGACACTGGATATTAGTAATAATTAAACAAGGCATAGCATAAAAAATATGGGTTTACTACATTTCTCCTTGGTTGCATAGAGGGGATGGGTATTTATTCTGAATTTTAATGCGCAAAAAAGTGATAAGTAAGTATATCAAAGAAATTATAAACTGTTCTTTTAGACATTCTAATTGATGTGAGAAAAATATTTTATATCCTCACATGACCCCATATGTTGCTTTATAATATTATACATTAGCAGATATACATTATTTAATGTTGAAAGCACAATATTTTCCAATTTTTATATTTTACGTAGACATATTTTGACTGTTAACTGAATTTAATTAAGGTTTTTAGTACTTACGAATAATCGCGACCACCTTGATAGCAGTTTCCAAATTCTGTTAATCTGCCTTTGCACTGGCAATTACAAAATTATGATAGCTGTAAAGTTACGTCAAGAATATAATATTTTGCTTGAGAGATTATTTTTGCCTTATAAAATTTTTTCCCAAGCTTCGCCAAGATGGTTGCAATAGAACGCAAGTACTAAGTTTGTATGGATTGTATGACATTTATTTCCAGGCGTAAACATGATGTCATGGGTCCGCACAATCTATACATGCTGCTTGCAGATCGATTGCTTCTCCACTCGGATCACGTGTCTCTGTCAACATACAATGTTCTCTATGAGGTAATATTTTGTCTAATTGCAAGCATGATAATCTTCCACATTCTTTTACTACATAAATTATTATTTCCTTTTCATTTTCTTTAAATATTATTTGTTTTTTTAGCAATGTTAGTGGTTTTTAAATCATCATATTATCTGTGTCAATAATGTTATGTAATATGCTTTTATGTTAAGTAATATGCTATAATTATGCAAGAAATAAATTTATCTTTGATTACATCAAAAATTTTTCAAGAATTTCTGAAACCAAATTAGAGCTTATTTATATTTCATTAGGGTGCAGCTTGAAAAGCATGAACATATTTTTTTCTTATTTTTGCAAGTCATGCCCTCTTATTTTGTTCCTTTTGATATAAAACCACTAAGTAAAAAGTTTGAGCAATAAATTTTAATATTTAGGGGTAACTCAATTGACTCAAAGTTATAAAAAATTTGGGAAAAAATAAGAATATTTGCTGTACTTTAACATATATTTAATTTTAAACAATTTAATTTATTGTATATATTATCAACTTTTATTTTATATAAAAATGTTATTGTTGTGGTAAAGAAAACTATATTTTCATAGTTCAAAAGTAAGCTGCACCCTATAGTTCATATTAAGGTAACTCGTGGAATACACATTTTTTGTTGTTTTTATTTTTAAAGTTCCAATTTTCAATTTCATTAAAAAATATTTATTTGCTTAAATTCAACCGGTTTTGTAAAGATAACTTACATTTTAAAGTTGTATTAAATCTTCTTGTAAATAAGATTTTTATTAGCTACAATTTTTTAAAAAATATTTCTGTCAAAATTGATTTTTTTAAAAATTAATCTTGACTGTACTGATTGTAAAATATATTTTTCTTTAATTTGGTGACTTCAATTTTTTGATTGTATGCAAGTAATAATGTTTCAAATGAAAAATCTTTCTAATTTAGACTCTCTTATATTTTATACTTTAAATTTAATTTTGCTTTCTCTTGTATATATATGTGAAAGTGTAAGTTAATTAACTATTGCAAATTTCCTCTAGATTCTGACCGAGCATGTGTCAAGTCAGATTCTGTATCAAAAGCATCCAGAGCCAGAATCTCATTATAGATTGGAGAATCCAAGTATGCTTAAAACTTTTTTTTAACAAGATAATACAGTAGACCTTAGATATGACGACTTCTCACCAGGGTTCGAAAGTAGCGGTTGTTAGTCCTACTTTTCACTTAAAAAATTCTGTTTGGACTACCTGATTTTTTTTACCCATTCATAATTTTTAACTACTAAATTTTTGTAACATTTTTAATTTGAAGACTTTATGTTTACACCCAGTTGTCATTTTTTATATCTAACTTTATATATATTTTTTACTGACAAAAATGCTTTTTAAGATCGATTTCTCGTTTTTCTTTTTCGAGCTTTGAACGATCAACACACGCCAATTCATGTGTCTACTTGCACAAACGGCGGAAATCTGCATTACTTGTTTCTCTCATTCCCCCAGACTATTCTTTCACTGATACTTTAAATTTCCATCTCCATATTTCCCTCTGTATTGTTATTATCGACAAATTCCAGAAACGCTGTTGCTCGCTCAATTTTTATTAAAGCATGTTCCTGATCGTATCCGTATTTGTATTGCAATCTCTTGTTGAATTTTAAATTGTGATACTTTGGATTTTTACTTTTTGACGAAGTATTTAAAAATGGTTAAGCCGATTTAACTCTTTTTATTTTTTTCTTGAACACGAACGAAAATAAGCGTTTCAAGGAGGATGAAAATGAAATGGGTGATAAAAAAGAAGAAAAAGTTTTAGTAATAATTTAGTAATGATTTTCAATAATTGCTTTCATACGTTTCAATAATTTTGTCATTAAGACTGATATTTTACAAATGGAAACATGCTTCTAATTTTATGCTAAAGAAGCTTTAACGATTACAAACTTATTGTAACAGTTGGCAACTCTGCTTAAGTCATTGGCATTACTTTAAAATTACACTTAAGCAGAAAAGTTTGGCAACTAAACAAATATTGTTAGGGGCCAATGATGCCTAACTTTTATTTGCTCATTTGGAATCCTGCTTCTCACCTCATCAATAAGAGTTGTTGTAACTAGTAAAAAAGAAATTGTATTAGAAATTAATGAAAAGGTTGGTACTTAATATGGCAGTCGTTATAAAGATGGTCTACTGTATGTAATAAAATGCAAAACGTTCACAAACACAGGTTCGATTGTTGTTTATGCATCAAAGGAAAGCTTTTAGTTGAGTTTATTTATTTCAGTGATTCTGAAAGTTATTGCCACCTTGATACGTCAATCAAAGCATTGTGAAGAGCTTATGGAAACAAAGAAATTGTTTCTTTCTGATATGACATTATTATGTAACAACAATAAGGAAAATAGGAGGTTAGTAAATATGATTTATCTATATGCATTTTTATATAACTTCAAATTGTTTCAATATTTTAAATTTAAAATGTTCACTAACAATACTTTTCATTAGTTACACAAGTGTTTTTATGTTTTCAAATTGGCACGTGTCTTCGGATAATTTATGTGCATTGAAGTGGTGATTGATGCATTGGTTGCAAAGGTTGATCTGCATTGAAATGCAGGACTAAGATGAAGTTAAATTAAAATGCATTTTCCTACCTAGACTTTATGCTGCATATAATGTTATTTGTCTTCACCCCCTTTTTTTTTATCTAAAACAAAGTCTTTTAAATAATAGTTGTAAATAGTATAAAGTTTCATATATATATTTTAAAATTTAATGTGTTAAAGTTAACTTAAAGAAAAATGTATGTTGTTCCTTTGGCCATATTTTGTAAAGTAGTGGAGCCAGTATTTAGTTTTAGAAATGGCTCAAGCAATTTTTAGTAAAAAAAAAAGATATTTCTTGAAAAAGATATCATATAATAATTATCATTAATAATAAATGTTGAGTTACCTAAATACACTTACTAATTTAGTAGATATAATTTAAAACAAAATTAAAACTTTATTGAATCGGTTCCAATAATATTTTTCTAATGAAAAGTATATAAATTAAAATTGCAAATGACTAAGAATATATATTTTTTAATGTAGAACGGTACTGCAGATGTCTGTTTGGCAGGAGTGGCTGATTGCCATGGCTTACATTCACCCTCAGAACGCAGACGAGCAGAAATTGTCTGACATGGTGTACTCTCTGTTTCGTATGCTCTTGCACCATGCCATAAAATACGAGTATGGGGGATGGAGAGTGTGGGTGGATACGTTGGCCATTGTGCATTCAAAAGTAAGTTTTTGAATTTCTCATATCTTCATTATTATTAACTATTCTTTAATTTACCCTTTCTAATGCAGGGTTCGTACAGTTCTTGGAGATCTTTAGAAATTCCCTATTTGTTTTCCATATCCATAAGAGCCATTACAAAGTACTTAAAATCTGCTTACTTTTGTCCAAAGGGTCCTTAGAAACTATCAATTAGAATGTCCTTAAAACGACAATCATTTAAATCATTTTTACTGAACCTCTATTAATTTTTTTTTTATCCTAATGTGAACTAAATACAACTTTATATCTGAATAGAAAACCCACGTCTTCTTTGCAACCGATAGCTTTTAGTGGGTTGCACTTAATTTTAACTTTTATAATCCCTTTTTTTAAATAAAATTAATAAATATTTGTTTTTACTAAGAAGTCTATTTGCAATTTTAAAACAGTCAGTAAAGCATAAAAAAAAGTATCAATTTGAAAAAAAATAGGGGAAAGCTGGAAATAATTTTAATCACTTCCAATAAGTGTAGTGTATGATATAATAATTTTGTACTTCTGCATCACCATCTTGAAAGAATGGCTGAGAAGATCAGTTTTTTGTAATTATCTGTTTAGGTATGAATTATAACAAACAATTTTAATTACAAAATTATTCCCTAAGTAATTTTATATAAAAATGTTATTTACACTTTCTTTCTACGACTAACTGTTTAGACGCTATAGGCGAGTAAAGTGGATACTAAATCACTAAATGGCATGAAAACTCAAGAAATCTCTTTATATTACAGTTTTTTTTAAAAAAAAAAAAACCTCTCTGTATACCTTGTGAATGTATATTTTAACAAAAAATGATTGTTTGACACTACGATAAAGTTAATTTTACTGAGGGATTTTGAAAATAAGTTATATTTCTCATTTGTGAAAAAGATTTCGCATTAGTGTTCCCATAGAGTTGAAGTATAAATCTACCCTATTTGTTTCCAAGTAGCTATTCTAACCTGAAACATCTGTCTACTTTCCAAATAGCCATTAGATTTATAACAATAATTCCCATAAGAAAATTAAGTTATTAATAGAAACTTAATAGTGTCCCCCAAATCTGTTAAACATTATCATTCAAAGTACGAATATTAACATCAGTAATGTCAAACACAAATTGCCTTAAAGAATCCGTTAAAGGGATTTTGTTATGGGCCTTTTTGCAATAGATTTACATTTTTAATGAACAATAACATTTTCAAATCCTTATATTTGTGTATGTTTCCTGTTGTCACATTTTAAACTAAATTTTATTAACATTTTTGTCCCTTTCCTTTTACTTAATGGGTATGATAGCAGTTTCATGGAAATAAAACATTTCTGTTTTGAATACCAAGCAAATTTAGTCTAAAAAAGGTTAAATTAGATTACTAAAGAATCTTTGTACTCAAATTTTGCTTATTTCATTATTTATTTTATAAATATTTGTGCAATTTAATTTCATAGAGGTTCTATAGTTTAATATATTTCTTACTTAAAAAATTTACAATTGCACGAGAGTTCCCAAATTAACATTTTTTATATTATTTTGTAATATATATACGTGCATAAGGTATTTAGGAGATTTTTAAACAAAATGAAAAACACAAGCTGTTTTTTCAAAGCGATTTCTTGAGTTTTCATGCTATTTGGGGATTTAGTATCCACTTTATTCATCTCTAGCATCTAAATGGTGAGTCGCAGAAAAAAAGTGTAAATCGGAGTGTTGTATAAAATTGCTCGGGGGAATATTTTTATAATTAAAAAATTTGCTCTGTAATTAATACCATAAGAGATAATTACAAAAAACTTAATTTGGTCCCTATTTTCCAAGATGGTAGCCAAAGTTGGAGTTGATACATAGGTGCAAAATTAATATATCTCAACACTTTTTAGAAGCAATTAAAATTGTTTCCAGCTTTTCCCTATTAAATACGGATAAGCATTTTTTTTTAGCCATCTCGGAGTATTATGGATGGATATATACTTCTTATTAAAATATTTAGTTTTTAATTACAAAATAAATGACTTAAAGGTAGAGCTTGGTAGAGAACCACTTTAAAGACAATTCCATCCAAAATTCTAATAAGACAACTATTAATATCTTTACATAATATTATCAAGGAATAAAATCTGTATTGGGGAAATAAATTTTGTTTAATTATTGCAATCGAGTTCGAAAGACATTGACTTTAAAGTGGTGTCATTCACTACGTACAATGTCAACTTCTTAGTCTTCTGTGCAAAATCCTTTTAAAGTAACATACACTAGCTTTATAGATTATACAAACCAATGAAATATTAATAAAAATATATACTTTTTATTTTGTTAAACTGATTATTTATCTGAGTAGCGAAATTTTGCGTTACAATTACGCCGCGATGCGCAGAATGGCCTTCAGTCAGCACATGTGACGCCTTCTCAATCTCGGATCGGGGAAATGGGTTAGTGCGGTTCTACAAGAATCCGTTTAATTTCAACTTCTCTCCTTTTCCCATTTATATTATAAATAATTATATTATAAATAAATTTTACTGACCTGTGTATAAGCCACCCCCCTGTTTTTGATGAAAATTTTGACTTAAATTTCTCAACTTATACACGAGTATATACAGTAATAAACTTAAAAAAATGCAGAATTTTTTAATTAGTTTAACACAACTATTATTTTGAAAGTACATTTACGAATCTCTGAATATTTTTAGGTTTCATTTGAAGAGTTCAAGTTACAATTTTCTCAGATGTATGAGCAGTACGAACAGCGGCGTTCTGATCACTTAACTGACCCAGCTCTTCGTAAACAAAAGCCCATCAGCACAATCTCAGGCTTGGAGAACAATAACAATCGTGCCTTAAATGTTGTAAATCCACCCAGACCTGATATCGTCCACAAGGATTCGACCGAAACTAAATTGGATAACTCTAAATTAGCCATTGAAAATCCATCCTCCCTAGAAAAGAGAATCGATTCTGTTGATATTCAGGATAACAACAAAGAATCAAAATGCTCATCTCCAAGCTCACCATTGTCACAGGCCGAGAGCACCGAAGAGAAACTGAGCACTGTCAATTTAACAGAAGCCTACGAACCAGGAAACAAACCAAACTACAACAGCAGTTTGTGCGAGGCACTGCTAACGGCCGACGACCACAGACCCGTTCCCGTTGCAGCTGAAGATAGCAGCCTGATAGGAACTCTGCCCATCCAGACCTGTTCCGATACTGAAGTGCAGAATACCGAAATGGATCTGGAAGGAAAAATTAATTCTCCTTCAAGCCCCACAGAAGAAACTGATTTGGACATCGCCAAAGCGGATGCTGAAAATGCTCAAATTAACTCCCCCAGTGACTCTGGATTCCTCTCGCTTTCGGTCACCGACGAGAACAAGATCAAGTCTCTCGACGATGAGTTGACCTGCGAAACAGAATTGGGTCTCGATGACGAAAGTGCTGCCACTGAGAAATCTCCTGATGAGATTCCCATTGAAATACTCGACGATGAGCAGCAAACAGTTAAAACGTTTGAGGACATTGAACAGATGTCTTACGAAGGGTCTAACTTTTGTAATACTGTTACAACAACTGACCCATCTGATGTGCAGGAATATGAGGATAAATCGCAGACAGCCATGATAGAAGAGAATTGTGTTTTAGAAGATGATTGTCAGCAAGAAGATCAGGATGAGGAGGTGACAGAAATTATTCAGCCTTGTTCTCTTTCACCTGTGAAAGAGGCTCTTGTAGAACAAGTAGATACTTTGGAGGAGGTTAGTGAAGATAGACCGATTAGTGCTACTTCCGATAAGTTGGAAAATGCAAGTGCTAGCACAGATACATCGCCTCAAAAGGTTAGTGCTGATAAGGGTGATGTAGATAGTGATCTCGAGGTAAAAAAAGAAATCACAAATGTAGTGTCTGTTTCTGTAAGTGAACCAGAAGAAGTTAATGTAAACAAACCAGTTGTAGAATCAGATATTATAAAAACAAACGTAGAAGAAGAGGGCACGCTTAATGATGCAGAAATTTCTCAGGTTGATGTAGAAGTCATAGAAGAGCGTAATTTAAATGATTCAAATATCGAATCAAGTATAGATATTCAGAATCTACCAAACTTATCTGAAGAAACATCACCTCTAAAGGCAGCTATAGAAAGTGAAGTTCCTTTGACTACCGATGAGGGTTCTCTTGTGACATCGACAACCAAAGTCGATCAGAATTCTGAGGTTTCAGCAGCATCTGAAGTCGAAGAAACTTCCACGGTGATGCTAATGGGGGCACCCGAATCCAGCGAAATCTCTGAGGTTGCAGTTGGAACCAAAAATTCTTTAACAGAACTTGAGATGAAAGATGTTCCTTTAGAAGGTATGTCTTCAACACATGAAATGGAAAATAAAGAAACAAATATTTCTGCAGATGTTCAAAAAGTAGAAGATACTGTAATTGAACAAACTGCAATTGAAGATACCAAAACTGAACAAACTGCAATTGAAGATACCAAAACTGAACAAACTGTTACCGAAGATACTGAAACTGAAAAAAGTGCAACTGAAGATACTGAAACTGGTACTGGAACTGAGGAAGTTGTTATGAAATCAAATGTTCAAGAATCAATCATTTCTCAGGTTTCGCCAAAAACAGATTCTAAAGTCGAATCTCCCATCCATGCAGCTGCAAGTGAACCTTACCTTCCGGAAGTTCAAGTGGCGCTCGTTCTACCACCAAGCAACGGAACCGAAGCACCTGACATTAAAACAGAAGAAGTTTCTTCCCCTTTCAAAAAGCGCGAAGGTGAGGAAGAAGAAGAAGAGCTGGAGAAACCAACTGGAATCAGCACCATTGAAGGCCAGCTGGAAAAGGAACGAAGGCTGATGGCAGAAGCTGGCGGAAGCACTTCTGACAACCCTATACTAAATCAAACTGAAAACACACTAGTGAAAGGAGATTCTGAATCAATATCCCTCGTAGAATCCACAGATACAAAAGTTGAAAACAAGGGCTCCGCGGTGTCGTCCATCCAGAGTGTTCCGACCACTGAAGCCGACGTCGCTCCTACTAGAAGAACGAGAAGCGTGGTTTTGCCACGTAAGCAGCCAGTTAACCAAGTACAGAGACCCAAGTCCATGTCTATGAACCAGAAGCCAGCCAATGCCAACGGACGACAGATGTTCAATTCTGGACCTACGAGACCCCCCTTCAGAATTCCGGAGTTCAGATGGTCACCCATTCATCAACGGCTCTTATCGGATTTGCTGTTTTCTTTAGAAACAGACATTCAGGTCTGGAGAAGGTAATTGCAATTTCCATAAAATTTAAATTGAGCAATTTATCATTGCAAAGTGAAGTAGTTTTTTTTTTTACATCACACCAGTGCTTTTTGATATTTAAGCTGAGTAAATTTTTAGCAATTTAGATGAAATATCAAAACAAATTTTTGTTTTTTAAAAAAAAAAACTTGAATCTTATTTAAAAATAAAGGGTGATGTAAAGAAAATACTTAATGCTGTTAGCCGCACAAAGGCTTGCTTTGCAATGTTAGTTAGGATTGCTGAATTATGTTGTAGCTTTTAGGCATTGTCATCCTTTTTGTATGTGTTATTTCACAATTTATTTATTCTTTTTTAGTCATACTACAAAGACTGTGATAGATTTTGTGAACAGTGGGGAGAATGCAATATTTGTTATAAACACTGTCCACTTAATTTCTCAAGTTGCTGATAACATCATAATTGCTTGCGGTGGTCTTTTACCTTTGTTAGCATCGGCAACATCACCCAATGTAAGTGTTTCTTTAGCAATGCATTTTTTTGTGCATTATACAGTGTAACTATTTGTTTCTTAAAAATAATATTCTGTACTAAAGTTGAAATGCAGATTTGTAAACAAGGTTTATATAATTAAGCAGCTAATTACGTTAATTTAAATAAGCTAGTTGAAAAAATTTAGTTAATAAAAATGACTTTTAAAACTTAGTTTTGGAAGTTATTTTAATTTGAAGTTTCTAATAGCCCTTATATTAATTTCAGCATGAGCTTGATGTCATTGAACCAACTCAAGGGATGTCGATCGAAGTAGCAGTCGCATTTCTGCAACGATTAGTGAATATGACGGATGTTCTAGTGTTCGCCTCATCCTTAAGCTTCAGTGAACTAGAGGCTGAAAAGAATATGTCCAGTGGAGGGATACTGAGACAGTGTCTGAGATTGGGTGGGTTTTTGTATTTGGTGGTTTATTCTAATGTGCGGAAAATGTTTTTGTTAAATTTAGTAAATGTTTAGTATTTAATTTTAATTATACTGCCTTTTCAGTCTTCCGATGAGCATGGTTATTTGTACAATAAACAAAATTCTGCTTTGTTCACTGTACATTTCATTGTGTATCTAATTCTTTACGTAAATCAGTAGGTTTACACAAAGAATTGGATATACAATGAATCAGTGTACTTATAAAAAGCACAAAATAATCACGATGTTTTCTTTTATCTCATTAAAATACTGTCTTCCCACCACGAGATCAACTCCGAGTTGGGTTGCCCAGTGAAGAACGTTCCAAATGAAGTAGGGGGTTCGGGTAAATGATGTTGGAATGGATGCTATTTTGGCGAGTTTATCTTTACTTCAATTAACTTACAGATAAACTCACAACAGTAATATGGTGGAAGGAAAAAGATTGTTTAAGGAATGTTGTTTTCAGTTTTTAAATAATATTTCTCTGTATAAAATAAGAGTAGATTACCGTTTTAAACCGAAAAGTCAACGATAATTAATAAAAAACACAATGGTCTATTATTTTTAAAAATTTCATTTGGGATATATAATATTTTTAATAACGTAACGTTGTTTTTAAACCCACTGTTTTACTCTGTTTATATTTTATTCTAATAAACTGAAAGCGCATTAATTTTAGTATGAAATAACATTATTCTTGCTGAAAAAATTATAAGAGTTACAAAGTGCATTCACGAAATTGTATATTAAATAAATTGAAGCTAATTCTTGTTGTCTTAGAAGCTTAGACAACTTTTTAAAAAATTACTTAACTTTAAAAAAATTACAAAAAATCAGGAGCTGTTCAAGAAACTTTTTAGACACTTGCAAGCATATGATTTGGGCACCCTCCACAAATTTTGTTATATATCTTTTTTTATTTTATTGGGGACAAATTTTGTTTGATTTTATTGGGGACAATGGGCAACCATTTTATTCGCATATCCCATTTGAGTATTAATTGCAATTATTTTTGTAAAGTCGTCGTAATTTTCAGAGATTTTGTGGATGCCTCATCGGTACAAAAGCTGACGACATTGTAAATAATTTCTCTAGCTTGAGAATACAGTACTTTGTTAAAAGTACATTCCATTTTAGAAAGATCTTCACAAGAAATTGTAAAAATTATTTGTTGCAAAATCATGCAAACGAAATCGAAATACCGAAATAAAAAATTATCCACATCCAACTAAACTGTTTAGTCGACCACATTTGAGGATGGGGGTAGAAGAACCAGACATCTCTACTTTTTTCCTGATATACACCTTTTCACTTATTCCTATAAAGAATAAAAAAGTCATATCAATTGGTGCAAGCACCAGGCAGCTGTAATTAATTGCTATTGCTATAAAGGAAAGTGAGCTATACTGTTTTCTCAGACGGTGCAAGAAATGTACAGCTCCAGGAGCTGTCTTGTTTTTTAACCGAATTAGTTCAACATTTGGTCGCTTGGTTGGATCGCTTTCTTAGTTGCATTAGCCATTCGTTTGTCATACTCGTTTGTTGAAAGTGTGTTGTTAACACACTGTTGAACCAGCTAAAAGTTGAGTTACACATTCAAAATTCCAATCTAACTTGAATACATATATTTATAATAATCAATATCCACAATACCACTAACATTAGCAGTTTAATTCTTATATATAGAATTTATTAATTTTTATAGTGTAATTCTGACTATACTTGTGGATAACCTAAGTTGAACCTAAAGCAAAGGCTTGTGATCTGTAAAAAGGCTCAACTGCACAAATCTATGGCTTTGATTAACTAAAAAATAATTAAAAAACAAACAACAAATGAATCAAAGTCTCTGTATTGGGTGTCTTTATCACTGCCTTTTCTGCAAATTGATCAAAGTATGTCATTCATAATACATTTTCTTATCTTTCCTTAGAGATTGAACTATTTCCTCGCAAAAGGGTCAATGACTATATGGAGCTGTTTATTCGTTAAAGCTAACATTATGTCATCCAAAAGTTAATTATCAAAATGCACAACATTTAAAAGTCAAAATATTTTAATTTCACAGTAGTATTAAGAATATTTAAATTCCATTGAAAGTTTTATTCATTATCCGTTGTACTGGATGTATTTTATTTGCTTTTTTTATAACTATATTTTTCATTGGAAGGATGATATCTACATTACTTCTCTGCTTAGAACCAGAATAGCCTATCCACACTGTTAGGGAATTTTGTATAGATAATCATAAAACAAGTTGCACTATCACCCTAAAATAACAATATTATATCTATTTGTTGTTGGGTATAGTTGGAAAACTTATTAAAAGTTGGTTCAGACTCTTATTAAACTTTTGAATTTTCTATGAAAACTAATTTTCTTTTGTGATTTTGTGTAACTAGTTTCTTTCTCTCCACACAGTGTGCACTTCTGCTGTCCGCAACTGCCTTGAGTGTCGCGAGAGAAGCCTGCCGCAGACCCCTGTGATCCCCCACCCGAGCTCCGGCATGTCCCGCCCTTCACCTATACAGGCGCTGATTGGTGGGGTTCAACCATCAGCCAAGGTGGATTTTGTATGAAATACTTCTGCTTTTTTTATGTGTCTGTTTTTTTTATTGTGGAGCAACTACATTATTTTAATTTGTGAAATGATTTATAAATTGTAGTAAAATAATTTCTTTTATTAATTATATGGTTATTAGGTGTATTGGGAGTGGCATTGATACAGCTTTCCTTGATTTCAAATTGAGATTAGTGAAGAAATTAGTTTATCTAAACAAATGGTGCCCAACCTTTATTCTGGACCACCAAATTAAAAGTTAAAAGATGCAGACTGCCACTTTGTAATGGTACTAAATAAAATGATGAAATATTTTTTATCAGATGTTAAATATTGTATTCTTGCAAAGTAATTTTTAAAAAAATTCACTTACATTATTTTAATAACTTAACATATTAATTAATGTTATTGAAATTACTTGTCATTCCGTAAGAAATAAATTTCAATAATTAAGTTTCTAATAATTAAGCCGCAATTTCGGTTGTATTTGTTTGACCAACTTCTATATTTTATAGTAATAGGTGTTCAATAATGTTGTTGTTATGTTCAATAATTAACCAATACTTTCAGCTTGTTTTACCAACTTTGATATTTTTTTAGTAAAAATTCAGCAGTATGTGTATAAAAGAAGTAAGTAATGAAAACACTTTTTTTAAAGTTTCTAATAGAAGAATTAAACTTACTATTTACTCGTTCTAAAATGCTAGTTCAACTCAAAATATATCAGCAGTCTGACAAAGTTGACATAAAAATTACTTTTTTTCCAACAACATACAGATGTTTCGTTACCGACTATATTTTATGGTAAACTATTTCTTGTTTACTTTTTTTATATATAAAAAGAATAAACATCAAACAATACCGTTTAAAATATTTCTGAAAAAGTATTTTGGTGATTTGACTAGTGCTCCATCAACCACTTCTGATTCTCTCATGAACCTCCAGTGGTCTGCAGACCAAGGGTTGGGAACCACTGTTCTACACAGGTGGCACTGCAATGCTTTTAGAATACTTCAATACTCACCCCCAGAAGTTCCTGAGGGACCTTATGAGAGAAGATAAACTAATTCTTCCAGTAATCTTGATTTGAATGTATGAAGGTTGTATCAATGTTCCTCTTGATTTTTTTCCCCTTTTCGATGCCTAGTGCAAGCTTATTGATACGTTGTAAATATCAAGGTTGACCAAGTGCCTGGGAAACAATGAAGTGACCTAAAAATGAACGAAAAGTCGGAAAAAATGAACTATTTAATTTTTTTTTTCAAACTATGATTTTAAATGTGTTGCTTGGAATGAAAACTTCGTATCTGCAAACCACATATTTAGAAGCTGTATCAAAAGCTGCTTGGGGACGAAATCCAAGCAATTCACTTTTAAATGGGGGATTGTTTTCAAATGGGAAGTGATCCGAATGCCCGAGTTTGGATTTCGGAGCCAAGCAACTTTCGCTACGGCTGCGAAATGTGTGGTTTGAAGATGTCGAGATTTACATTCTAAGTCGACGATATTCTTTTTGTCATCATTGACATAATTTTCTTTTTGCTGTAAAAATATAAATTAATCTAGTGCTGATTTAATTAATTTTGATATTTTGCCGTTTGTTATTATTTTTAGTAGACACTTCAGTTTTACGATTTCTTTAATGAATCTTGTGGAAATATGAATTATTTCCACTTTCTTTCTTCAATCTAAAATTGTTTTTTAACATTCTGGGAATCTTTAAAACATTTTCCTTAATATTGAATAGCAGCCTTAACATTTCTACAATTTAAACGTTTATACAATTTATTACATTGATAAAAGCCTATGCCTTTTAAATATATATAGATATTGTGATACATATATGCACTAATGGAATTTCTTTCAAGAGCTCCGATATCCTATCTCTGGCTTTTTTATGTTTGGGCAAGCATTATACAGGTGGCGTGCCATGGTTACCAAGCATATAGTAGGATTTTAGTGTATATTTAAAATCCGAGATTAGTACAATAGTACTGAGTTATTTCTATATCGTGTAAAATCCTGCATCCATTGGTGACACAGACTCTAAATTGTTTTTTGCATTTTTGTAAAAGGTGTAATTTTAGCCATAACTCTGTGAAGAAAATTTTCATACAAAATTGTTTTGCATATATGAAAGTTTTCCTCGCAAATTTGAGTATCCAGGATATGCAAGAAATCCCAATCCTGCATATATGTGTTAATTTTTTTTTATAACAGCTGAATGACAACTTTTAGATATGTGGAACTTCTAGGTCTTACTTAATTACAATTCTTGATAAGTATTCAAAATGTAAGTGTGCTGTCCATAAATCTTTCAAAGTCGGCAGACTTGTGGCATTATAAAATTAAGTTCACAATACTTTTGGAAAAAAGCAGATTAGTTATATTTATGTACCTGCTATCTATATAAACTTAAATTTGTTTAATACATGTATTAATATTGCTTTTTTATCCTATTTTAAAATTTTAGAAAATAGGCCTAGTTTATTATTGTTATAGTTCTGTAAAGAACAGTTGTGGAAGATATTATTGTCTAACTTATATGTTTTATTTTTAATGAGTTCAAAATCATAATTGTTATTTTATAATGAAGACAAACTTGTAATATAACAATTAAGCTATAGGCCGAGAAGCAGTTCTGAGTATTTATCTAACTATTAAAATACACTTGAAGCTAAAATTTAGAAGAAAGTTTTTCAGTTTTGTGTTATAGTGCTTTCTTAATAAATTTTTAACACTTTGGAAACATTGTCCTTTAGAATATTGTTGAAAATCTTGGTGGTCAAAGTAGCCCTATTCGTGACCCTGAGAAACTTTTGCAAGACATGGATGTTAATCGCCTAAGAGCTGTTATTTATCGTGATGTGGTAAGCTATTCATTTACTGTCTGGGTATTTGACAGGCTATGTTACTTGTAATTATATACTTAAATATACTTTTAGTTGGTACCAAAAAGAATCACACTCCAAAGCAAATTTTTCCATTTTTTAAAAACAATTTCTTTAATTTACTAAATTTTTTGCAAGGAGTCTAGGCCAACTGTTATTATTTTAAGTGAATACTCATATACATTTATTTTAACGTTCTTCTACTCAACGCTGTTTAGTTTGTACCTATATCCATCTCTATACTGCATTGCATATCGATGCCTTAGTGCACATGTGTTAAGTGCATTTTACGCATATGTGTTGAGTGCATTTAAAAGCTCATTTGAATCCTGGTATTGTAATCTAATCAGGGAAGAGAGAGGGAGAAAGAAGAAGCCCTAAAAGTGCCAGAATATGAAGTATTGTGACTGGTTCTGCAGCACAGCAATTTGCAACCCTAGATGCTTTCCGCCAATGGCTTCTTTTGTGCTCTACTGCTCATGTACCAGGGCCTATCTCTCCCACTCCATTATCTTTGTACATAATTGTGGTAGGGGAATTATTTTAATTGCCAAGAACTCCTGACAATTGTTATTTTCCATCCTTATAAAAATGCTACAAACTTTCGAATGGCTGTCCCGAACAATGAGTGAAGCATCACTTACCATGTCTGTGCACTAAGGCATTATTATGATAATAATTGATTTAAAAAGCTATTTGTATGAAAATAATTAAAATTTTAAATATATTAGAAAAGCCAAAGTATATCCTACTTTACATCCATATTTTCCTTACTGTTCACATGGCTATTAATTTTATTTTATTTTTAATCTTATGTCTATTTTGAAATATATTTTGTGCTCTATCTCACTCATTGCATTTCTGAGCAGGATGAGACCAAGCAGGCCCAGTTCCTGGCTCTGGCCGTCGTTTACTTCATCTCCGTTCTTATGGTGTCCAAGTACAGGGACATTCTAGAGCCCCCTCCCCCACCCACGTTCAATCGCCCGGCTGCAAACTCCGATACACCACATTACGCAACATCGGCTGCCGGAGTCTCCTCTTCCGCCTCTCAAACAGGTGGGCTTGCATGGCTCTTCATGCCTTTCTTTCGGTATCTTTTCCTAATCAATGTTGCCTTCGGTATAAAAGATTTCTTTTCATTTTAATATTTCCATGTTTTTTAGAAAGCACGTCTATAAAAATGACTTGGAAAGGAAATGGTTAGGAAAAATTTGAACACTAATTTTTGGGAAAATCTCAATTTTTCACAGATTTTGAGTTGGATGAGTATGATTATTATTTTCGGTGTATTGATGTAAATTTTTTACCTGAAAGTATGAACCAGAAAACATTTCAAATTTATCGTTCCCTGATCAGCTGCCAAATTGATATTTATCTTGCCGAATTGTATATCTAGGATTGTTTATCAAAACATAAAGCTGAAAAAAAATAATCTGTTAGAAATTAAACATTTCAAAAGGAGTTATCTATTAAATGTTTTAACAAACAGTATGATGATTAATGACGATCATGATCGATGATATCACAGAGAATTTTTAAAAGATTTTTTATTTATAAAATGTCTGGATACTAGAGTCTAGACAGACTTATGTCATGTTAAGATTTTTCTTGATCATTCTTATTGCAGTTTTGCTTTTAAGACTGCATATTTTCAATGTATGGACTTTACTTACTGAAAGCATTAATAATTGTCTTTGAGTGTGTAACGTGTGCTTCTACCTAATGATGAATTTGTTTGATGCAGAGTCCAGAAGCAATGGGCAAGCAAGTGAATCTGTCCCCACCGAAGACGGGGAAGACGAGGTCATCATTGTGGAAGACACAGATTCAAGCATACTTGCACACTTGCATTCCTCCGGTGCCCCAGCTCCTGCGGTAGGTTCCCCTTTCTTCATTGTAAAGGATATTGCAGACAACAGTATTGTTGCAGATAAGGAGTGTCTGAAATCACATGCAATGTTACATTAACAGTATTTTTTGCTGCATTGTACATTTTTTAACCTACTGGTGCTCAATGCCATGATATGTCCTGTGGTGAAGTTTTTCCTAGTAGTAAACACAATAAATTTATAAAATTATTTTTTTCTCACTTTTTAAAACTGTAATTAGTAAACTGGAGTTCCCATGAATGGATATCACAGACTTAATCAGCATTGGATTAAACATTTTAAAGATTTTGTAGAGCCTTTGGAAATTTACGCAAGCAATGAAAGTTTTAACCCTCTATGTTTTAAGCAATGTTTTGTTATTATTGAATACATTATGAATAATTTTGATGGCATAAATATCAATTTAAACATATAAGAATTTTCAAAAATTAAAAATAACTAGGTCAATTCCTGAAGTTAAACCAGACTTTCCTTTCTACAAGAAATGCTTTTAATGGTATATAATAACTCATTTCTGTAGGTTATAAGAACCCAAAAAATTAAAAACGACACCAGTATTCGGCAAGAAGCTGAGCTGATGGTGAATGGGGCCGGGGGCGACAGTCCCCACATGAACGGCGAAGCAATGGAAAGGGATGCCGAGACCTCCCCGTCCGGTGAGGGGTCTCACCCCATTGGAGACATCAGGGTTTCCACTTCAGACCCCTCCATCATGTCTTCCTCCCTGGCTCAGAACGGATACTCCAGGTAAGGGGGTGTTAATTTATTACATCACACTTTTTTTCGTCTTTTTGTAGTCTCTATATCACGTTAGTCGCCCCTCCTCTTTTTATGTCATGTCAAATACAACTTGTATGCAAATGTTTAAAATGATTGCTTCTCTTATTTTCTGATTTAAACAGAAAGGTTTCTAATAGAATTCTTTTAGCTATGGGAATTGTTTTAGTTTGAGCATTTTGCATTCTTCATCTACTTCTAATGTAAATAAATTGTGCAATTATTTATAGTACAACCCCTGTAAATAATTGACTTGGTTTGCCTAATCTGTCAGGGATTTTGTATTTTACCAAATATACCAAGAATATAAAAGGTTTCGAGTTTGATAGAAAATGTTTATGAGTGTGAAAAAATGTCAAGTAGATTTCTCTTAAAATTAGGTATGTCGAGCAAATGTTGAAGAATCCCACCCCCCCTTCCAATGTCACATAACATAGACCCAATCTCCCATAAAAGGGTATGTTGCAAAAAAATTAAATGCTTCTTACAGCGACGTCCACCATTCCAGGACACTAGACTCCATGGACGGGTGCACTCAGTCCCGCCCAGATGACTTGCACATTACGACCCTGGGGTCCCAGGACGACTTCCATGTCCTGGGCTCATCCCTGTCTCGCGAGGCCACCCTCACGCAGAAGCTGGAGTCCGCCCTGGGGAGTGTGTGTCCTCTCCTGAGGGAGATCATGTTGGACTTCGCACCCTTCCTATCTAGGACGCTGGTTGGATCCCACGGACAGGACTTGCTGGTGGAGGGGAAAGGTGCGTGTTTTCATTTGACTTTACTTTCTTTCATTCTATGTAATGTAGAGAAGAAGTATTAATGTTTTTGGGTCAAACTTTTGAAGTTCCTATATGTTTTGACATCTTCCGCCAAATGTTCATGGGAGCTAATGTATATTACACGTTGGGAACGTCCCACCTCTTTTAATCTTTCATTCGTAGACTCGGTGCTCGATCTCGGGAAACACTGAATTGGTTGGTTCCTTCCATAACCAACCAATCCAGTGTCACCCGATGTCGAGCTGCGTATCTACCGATAAAAAGAGGGGGACAAGTTTCTCTCCTTTAGTTTGTCGTAGTCTAACTTTATCTTTAGTTGGTCTTGGGGTGTGGAAGTTTGGAAAGTCAGATTTCAACCCATTGTTGTTGTTCTCGTCATTTTGAACTATGGTCACATACGTCGAGGCAATGCCCCTGGTTCTCTTTTGAAATTGATTCCAAAAGCCCATTGTGTAGCTCTAGTAGAGCGGTTTTCAACCTGCGGTACGTTTAACCCCTGAGGTATGTGCTGTTGGGGGTACACGAAAATAATAATAGTAATGCTGGAAAACACTAAAAATAAAAAAAATGAATAAATGTAATAACAAAATTTAAAATAAAATCCTATAAGTCATCAATTTGAGTTGTTTAATTTGCCAGCTAACCTAAGAACATAACTGTACGAAAACAAACTTTTTTTGCATAGAGGGATGGGTGAGAAGGGCTATGAGAGAAGGGGGTATACATAAATGAAAAGTTTTATCAAGAGGTATGCGAGAGAAACAAGGATGAGAACCACTGCTGTAGTGTGTTGTTAGTTCACATGGCATGTTTTGAGTAGTCCAAAAAAAGTATTTTTAAAAAGTTGTGTGCGTTTCTGTAAAAAACATTTCTCTTTCAAGAACGGATATTGCTAAATAATCAACATTTTCTATAATAGGAAGGAATTTTCTATAAAGGGTGAGACAGCTAGGGTAGCATAAAAATGAAACAATTCAAAAGAGAGGCTGTCATTGCTTGATTATGACTGTTTGAGAATTATTCGAAAATAAATCACGGTTTTCTTTAACGTTGTATGGTACTCCAATTTGTCCATGATATTCAGTATTTTTAGGTACTCATCATGCCTGGTGGTTAAGCAATTATCTGTGCTATTCATTTTGCTTTTTAACAAAAATAGAATGATATATTTTTGAAAATAACAATGAAAGATTTTGTATGAAATTCTCCATTTATACATTATTAAACAATTATTAGTATAACCAATGTTAAATTTGATGGTATGTATCTGCTACTGTTGTAACATGCATTCAAGGGTTAAAAGTTAAATAAACTATTCTCGTATATGACTATTGGGAGTACAAGACATTTCACAAAAATACTAATAATGTAATGAAATTATTTATTTAATTGTGGAATGCAACATTAATAAGTGCATCACCATAGCTTAATATAAAAAAATGTACGTTTTTTATTTGAAAGAGTTAATTTGAAATTAAAAATAAATTTCTCCATTATGTCGAATGAATGTATTTTTACTATTTTGATTTTATTAATGTTGGAGTATGAAAATAAGGTAAACTACGCATTGGTATTAAATAATGTATTTTGATCTCTCATCTAGGTCTTTGCACTTTTAAAAACAGCACATCAGTTGTTGAACTTGTAATGCTGTTGTGCTCTCAAGAGTGGCAGAACTCCCTTCAGAAGCATGCAGGTTTGGCTTTCATCGAGCTAATAAACGAAGGGAGGTACGGAATTTTTTCATGCTGTTATTTAATGTGTAGGATGTATTCTTTGATGTAGTAAAAGTTAATGTGTTTCTTGAATCTTTATTTGCAAGTATATTTATAAATAAACTTCAGCATTTGCAATAAAAAGTTGCCAATAATAAAATGAAGTTAAACTCTTATTAGGAAATCTAAATTTCTGCTTTGTAGGAGTTTATAATAAATATTTCAATCAGGGTAAAAATCTCAAATCATTTTACATGAGGAGATTATATTGTGTTTTTTTAAAACTAAAACATAATTATAAATTTTTTAATATTTTTGGGCATTATTGATTAAGACAACTATGTATAAAAAAAATCAATAGTACTGCTTGGAATTAGTATAAATTATATTATTTAGTTTAAGTAATTTTGTGTCATTTCTTGTAGTAAGTTGTTTATATTGCAAATAGATTTTTTTAATTATCTCATTTATTTTTTAAAAATATCATTTATATATAAATTTTTAATAATCTCACAATTAATAAAATTTTCATGAACACAGTTTTTACAAGCCCGATTGAGCATGCAGTTTTTAAACACCTACCTACTTTTAATTTCACTGATTTTTTTTTTTTTTGCAAATTGATTTTTCTCGCTCTGTTATCTACTACAAAATGACACACGACTTATAACATACTTTTAATTTAACGTTAAATATTTTGTTCACATTTCTTTTACTTTAATTATGGACATTAATGATTTCATATTTATAAGAAAATACATGTTTGTTTCTAGGCTTCTTTCGCATGCGATGAAAGACCACATAGTGCGTGTGGCCAATGAAGCTGAATTTATTCTGAACCGTATGAGAGCAGATGATGTTCTAAAGCATGCTGATTTTGAAGTATGTTCCGCATAAATTAAAAAAATAATTGTTTACATGTTTTGAATTTATTATTAATTAATATATTTATTAATGTGTGTATAGAAAGTGATAATGTACTGTGCTAAAGGATATTGTAATATAATTGATATCAGAACATGTTGATACCTTAGATTCAATGCTAAGAGTGTTTGTAACGATATAGTTGGTTTGATGAAATTATGTATGTTCTAATTTCTATTATTCACGCTACTACCTGCACATTTTTGCATTTTAACCACAATAATTCTAATACTTTGGATTTTCAATAATGTAATTTTAATATTATGTTTCTTAATGGTATGTATTTACACTAATTTATATCTTCAGTTTTTAATTACTTATATAATTTTTAAAAAAAATTTATTGCTTTTAAAATAATTTTGAGCATTGTTTGATAACATAAAGTAAATCAATTAGTTTAAATACTTTTTAATTGTTAATTTATAATTTTTTTCAGTTTTCCTAATTTGAAATAAATACTAGTATCTGAGTAAAATTATCAATCGCTTAAAAATATTCCTGTAATTACTATTGTCATTCGTTTATTTTGATATTTAAAAACAATATATTGAGTACTGTAATTTTATAAATTATTGAAGTGCGTCAACATCGATTGACTAGGTCAATTAAATTTATTTTGTGTTGTTAATTTCAACATGAAATAGTTATTTCGTAAATACTTTTTGTAAAATAAATTTTTGTTTTAAACCCTATCAATTATACTCTGAGCAGCTAATTAACAATATTGCCTAATTAAATCATATATATTATTATAATTGGATAAATTCCAACTTTATCTAAATACTTCTCAATATCTGAATTGAAATCCTTTCCTTCTAGTCCCTTTGTGCCCAGACCGTTCTGGACAGAAAAGAGGAAGAGAAGATGTGCGACCACCTCATCACTGCGGCACGTCGTCGCGACAGCGTCACTGCCTCCAGGAACATTGAGAAGATCTTGAACATCCTCACCAATAAGCACGGCGCCTGGGGCAGCAAGATCAGCATTCCTCCGAGGGAGTACCTGAAGCTGGACTCCTGGGAAGATGATGCGAGGAGGAGGAAGCGCTTCATACAGAACCCTTATGGCTCCAGTCACCCGGAGGCCACGCTCAAGGCCGCCATTGAACACGGTAGCCTTGAATACTTTCATATATTTGCATGTTTCATACCTGCATGGATTGTCTATAAAGTGTTCAGATTTTGGCTTTTTTTTGTACGATTACATGATTAGCTTATTAAATCTTTGGACTCGAACAGGGACTCTCAATCACCAAAATAATGACCTGCTCTGTCGTTCCTTGTTCTTAGAAGTGCATATTCTTGAACATAAAATTTTTTTTCTTTCCTTGGTTTGTTCTTTGTGTAACTTCATTTAAAAGTAAAATATCACTTGGGTTTCAATATATTTTATGAACCCTATGCACCTAGAAGTCACGAAAATAATGAAGTGTTATTTTTTTTTCTCTGTTCTTCAAAGCAGAGAACAACTTGGAAATTATTATTGTCATTTAGAAGCACCAAATATGTTAGTGATCTAAGCTTTTGATTAAATTCCATGGATTTCAAGAAACTTTTTTCTTTTTTAAAAAAAATAGGAAGGTTTGTCCATATCAATAACCACAAAATCAACCAAATGATTCATGAAAATCCTGAAAAAAGAAGAAATAGTAATTTTCCATACAATGTCAGAGAAATTAAGAATTTTCTCCCAAAAGTTTGGGAAGCTATATATACCAAAAACATAAAATGATTTTTAATGCGACACTTTCTCTTCTAAAACATAAAATGTTATGCTATTTATTAAACAGTATTACTGACGAAATGTATAAAATTGCATCATTATGCACAGAATCGTTTTTATATGTGGATTCATTAGGAAAATTTCTGTTTTTAATTTTATGTCTGAAAAGTCAAACATGTTTGAGTATTTTTAATGGAAACCCTTTGATGAATGCATTTGATTTGCATTTATAAAGGAAGATAGGAGTAAAAATGAAACACATTTAATAAACCATTCATGAATAATTTTGTTTGTAATTAAAAAAGTTAGTTTTCATATATTATACCATATAAACTATTAACTTTTGTTATGTGACACTGAACAGTGTGCGTGGTAGGGTGTTCCAAAAAAGACCTTTTTATAAAATGTGCTAACTCCAAATATGTGTACTAACCCTTAAAACATGCCTGTATAAAAAATTTCAGCTTAATTGAAAGATATTTAAGGGTAGGTCAATGCAGTTAAAGTTTTGTATTATAATGTTATATACATGTACTGCATATAGTGTATCCATGTAATACACATAATATATGCGAAAATCGAGTAAGATAAAAACTCGTCTTATAGAACATTGCGTTAAGAATATTAAAATACAAATGCAACGTTAAAATACGCAATAAAAGTCCGTAATAATCCGGACATGTTTCGGGAGATACATCACCCTTCATCAGCGGAAAATGTAAAGTCTGTGTGTAATGAAATATAAATAAAACCAAGCAATCTAAAATGTTGCCAAAGACCAAAAAAAACTAACTAAAAACTATTACAAACGGTTGGAGTTAACTATTGTGTGCCAACAAGCGGGAAACATTGGGACCGCAAACGTTTCATTGACAACCGAATCAATATTACTAAAAATATGAAACGCCTCCAGGAAGTCAAGTTCAAATGGAGATTTAGGTTTGCAAATTAAATGTGAGTTAGAAAAATTAAATATATGACCATGTTCCCAAGAGTGCTTGGCAATGGAGGACTTCTTTATTTCTTGTTTAACAGTATGTGCTTGGTGCTCCTTGATACGAAATCTTAATGCTCTCCTTGTTTGACCAATATACGACATGCCTCATTGACATGAAATACTGTATATGCCCCAGTTATTAAGATCGTCAATAGGGTCTTTAAGTTGTGTGAACGTGATCTTATTGATAGGTGAAAATATGGAACGTATGTCGAACCTACCGAGAATTTTAGAAATTTGATGGCTGATCTGGGGATAATATGGTAAAACAACTAATATGGTAAAACAACCTTTGGATCCAAAACAATTTGGATGTTGATGACACTTTCGCCCTATTAAACAACTCCACCGGAGAAGTTGACGGAATTCTCCCTGTATTAAATTCCATAGATCCTAAAATACAATTCACTGCCGAATCCGAATCCAACAATACTCTTCCTTTCCTTGATGTTTTAATTACTCGTAAAGATGACCATTTATCCACCACCGTATATAGAAAACCCTTCGCAGTTTCTTTGCCCCCTCATTTTAAGTCCTGCCACCCCATACAACAAAAAATGGCTGTATTTTACACTTTTTTTAATCGTGCTCTTAACATCTGTTCTACACCCGATTCACTCCAGACTGAACTTAATTATTTGAGAGCCGTCGCCGTGGATCGAGGTTTCTCACCCAACGTCGTTGATAAGGCCCTACATAAACTTAAAAATCCATTTAAAAATTCTAGTCTATCCGAGCGATCTAAGTCTTTAGTTGTTTTACCATATTATCCCCAGATCAGCCATCAAATTTCTAAAATTCTCGGTAGGTTCGACATACGTTCCATATTTTCACCTATCAATAAGATCACGTTCACACAACTTAAAGACCCTATTGACGATCTTAATAACTGGGGCATATACAGTATTTCATGTCAATGAGGCATGTCATATATTGGTCAAACAAGGAGAGCATTAAGATTTCGTATCAAGGAGCACCAAGCACATACTGTTAAACAAGAAATAAAGAAGTCCTCCATTGCCAAGCACTCTTGGAAACATGGTCATATATTTAATTTTTCTAACTCACATTTAATTTGCAAACCTAAATCTCCATTTGAACTTGACTTCCTGGAGGCGTTTCATATTTTTAGTAATATTGATTCGGTTGTCAATGAAACGTTTGCGGTCCCAATGTTTCCCGCTTGTTGGCACACAATAGTTAACTCCAACCGTTTGTAATAGTTTTTAGTTAGTTTTTTTGGTCTTTGGCAACATTTTAGATTGCTTGGGTTTATTTATATTTCATTACACACAGACTTTACATTTTCCGCTGATGAAGGGTGATGTATCTCCCGAAACATGTCCGGATTATTACGGACTTTTATTGCGTATTTTAACGTTGCATTTGTATTTTAAGAAAATCGAGTATCTTCCTATTCTTGTTACAGTATACAATACTGAAAAATTATTTGGTGTGTCCAAACTTTCAACTGGCTGTGGATAAGCAATGGTATACACAATATTGGAAACGCTCGATGATTAAAAAATTACGGTCTAGGTACAATGCATGTTTTTTTATACGACTTCCAGTAACACTGGAATCAACAATGGGGTCAGAAACTGTCTTCATATTTTTATTCCTAAAGGGTACTGTCCCCAATGCTGATTCCAGTGCTACTGGAAGTCGTATCAAAGCACATGCATTGAAGCTAGACTGCAATTTCTCAATCATTGAGCATTTGCAATATTGCATGCACCATTGCTTCCTCACAGCCAGTTGGAAGTTTAGAAACACTTAAAAAATTTTCAACATTGTCCTGTTACAATAATAGGAAGCCACTCGATTTTTGATGTTTTTATGTGTATTATATGCATATACTATATGTAGTATGTACATAGGATTGTAATGCAAGACCTTGAATGCATTGAGCTACCCTTAAATATTCTCCAATTACGCTGAATTTTTTTTATATAGGCATATTTTAGGATGAGTACAAATATTTGGGTTTAGAACTTTTTTTTATACCACCCTAGTTTGCAGATGCGTTGTGAATTTTTTTATACGAATTTGATTTAGGAGTGTTCCCAAGCATGGCATGTTTGTATTAAAAAAGTAACATCTCTATTGTAGTATGTGGTAAAACTATGTACATTTTTGTCTGATATGATAGGAGCTCCTGAAGACGCCATTTTGCAAGCTCGTGAAGAATTCCACCAGCACTTGGCAATTACTCGCAGACAGCAGCAACACCACCTGCAGAGTAGTGACTTGCTGGACGACAGTGATTTGTGGGATGACAAAGATTTGGATGCAGAATTAGCAGGTATTCAAGACTTGTTAATAGTTTTAATTGTGGGTTTTTATTATTGCATCTGAAACATGAATTGGACTTAATATTTATATTTATAGGAAGTTATTGAATTATATTATTTTATTTAATGTAATTAACAATTTTTTTAATTTTATTTTAATCAATATCATTTATTATGATTAATCTATAATTGCTAAGTTGAAATTACTACATAAAAAAAATACTTAATTTTTAAAACTTTACATTCATGGACTTATTAAAAAAAAAAATTATTCAATTTTTAACTTTTCTGAAATAAGTTATGATTTTGAATAATGACTTTTAGGAAAATGTGTTTCAAAGTTTTGTTGATAAATGGCACAAACAATTTAGATCCACTAATCTGCTTCTATTTTTGATTTGACTTACCTTATGGGGAGATTCAACAATAAACAATATTGTCTAAGCTCCTTTAGGCAACTAAAAGGATGTAATTTATTTGTATGCATGAAAAATTAGTTAAATGATCTGTGATGGGGGAAACTTAAGCTCTAGAAGTTGCTTTTTTTCAGGTCCTTTTTTACAAAGGTCTATCAAGTTCGTGATTGGGTTCTTAATTTACTCACAACATCTTTATGTAATGTGATATGCCAGTATTAAAACATAACTTATGAGACTCTCTGCAACTCTTTTTCTGGTAAAAGATTTCAGCCAGAGACTATCCTGTCACTGATTTATGAACTGTGGCCCTAAAAGTCTACTGGCAATTACCTTGATTATAGCTTCCCTCTTTTATCTGGTCATCAATGGCCCAATGTGCAGCTCTAGTGCAATGTTCATTAACCAACCAACTAACACTCATCTGTATCAACCATCACACCTTTATTCAGTCAAAGGTTCTTGCTAGAGTTTGGTGGTTTTGGATAGCTTATTCAAGTTACCCATACAAACTCGGATTGGCAAAATCTTGCTATTACTATATTATAATTGGTGGTAGTATGGGACCCATCTAGAGCCCTCGTTAAGGGAGGGGTGGAAGTGAAGGCCCCCTTCTCAATGTTGGTAAATTCCCGTAGATTTGGCAAAATCCCATACCTAGTTTGTAAACTTGTGAAATAGTTGTACATCAGTTTAAATTAAACTAAGAAGTTTCACTTTAAAAAGGCTAAATGTTTCACAAGTTTGCCAACTAGGTATGTGATTTTGCCAAGTCTACAGGAATTTAGTGACATTCTTACTGCTGGCATGGCCATAAAAAATGTAGGAATAAATCACTGAGAGCTTTACAGCCAAGCCTCCTGGTTCATTGAATATAATAGTAGATCAATGAATGATCAGTTTGTATTACTAAATGTGATAATGAGTATGGGTAATTCATTTTAGAAAACTGCAAAATTTTAATAAATTTTACCCTGGTAATTTTGTAAATTTCCCATTCAAAACTAATTTTACAAATTCAAGCAGTAAAAAAAGTAATAAATGACCAAACTCTAAAAAATGTTGGTAATTTGACTCTAAAAAAGGTGGACTTGGCAATTTTATGGCTTCTCCTATCCCCCAATCATAACCCCTAGCAATTGCCCTAGGCCAATCAAATTTTGAAATGACTATGTGACTCTTTAAATGAAACCCGCTGGTATTAGAGCAATAGGCAGCATTGACTATTCTTTTCCTCTTTAGACATCTTTATAAAGGGACACCACTTTTATGCTTTGTCATGCCTTTTTCTCTCCTGCAGGACCGGTGAGCTTCAGCACCAAGTGCAGGCTGATCGCCCCTGGTGTCCTGGTGCCCGGAATGCTCTCCATCACACAGGCAGAGATGTTCTTCGAGGTGGACGAGGATGACGGGGAGTACAAGAGGACGGACCCAGAGGTAGGTGTAACACAGTTTTGTTCTCCTAAGATAACTGGTTCCGAAACTTTGAAATGGAGGGAGATTTCAATTGACATTTTTAATTTAAAAAAACAAACTTGTTATCTATAAATCAGGGTTGCTACACATTTAAAGTACATTTCGAAATCTGGAAAAATTTCCTAAAAAAAGTCAGTGAATTCTCAAGAAAAATTAACACTTTAAGAACATGTTTGATATTTAATTTATTTTTATGGAACAGTTGTATTCCATTCCTGTCCTTTGCCACGATGATTCCAAAGTGATGCGATACTTTTAAATGGATTTAGTTAAAGAACACGCTAAAGAAAGAAAAGTGTTTTTCATGTTCAAGAGCATACAGGTCTCATTCAATTTGTAGAACAGAGAACAAAAGAACTAGTCATAAATTTGGGGACTGAAAGTTGCTACTTGAGGGTTACCAAAGGCATAGTATTAAGTGGCAACAATGCTTAAAATATATATTAGCAGATACACAATGGCATTATCAGAAATATATACTTTTTACAATTAAGTTAATCACTTTAATAATTATAGAAACATGTGAATGTAAAAATAAAATCCCCCTGTGAGATTTTTTTTTTTATATTGCAGCAAATCGTTTCTGATTTAGATTTGTTTTTGATACAAGAATATAACACATGTTTGTTTTTTGTTGAAAAAGTAAAATAAAAAGACACGAGTGATTGAATAATAATTTCTTGGACAACCTTGAACTTGAACCTCCTGCCCTAAGTAGTGTTGGCGATTGAATACTAAACACATCTGTGCAAATGGCTATAAGTGCCAATAGTGGAGAATATAAAATAGGACATATTAATGCGAGGCGCTTTAAGTCGAAGTGCTCTCCTTAAGCATTATTTTTTTATGACAATTTCTCTTAAATCTACAATTATATTTAGGATGGGGTAGATATACTTTTGAAAATATTTTAGATATACTTTAAAAAGATTGTTTTGTTAATTGCGAACAGAATAAATTTGAAATTAAATTTCTTGTGATTGAATGGTATTTTCAAAAGTATTTGTGTTTCTTTATATGCTGGGCATTTATTACAAACCTTGGTAATGAGTCATACTTTTTCCAAAAAATCGATGTGTCGTGTTACCACAGATATTTTAAATCAACATTTCTGTTTCTTAACGATTATGCGATGTTCAGTTTTTTTAAAAAAATCTGTTTGCACTTTGTCTTAGGAACTCTTTGTTTTTACTAAGAGCCAAATGCTAAGCCATGCAAGAGCCAAAAATATATTAAGAAGTTATTATTATTTTTTATTTTTCTTGATATGAATTAAAATAATTATCAATTTCTGAACATAAAAAAATAGTCTTCTAGTGGATCAAAGGTAAGTCACCATCATCTTCTTCAAGTGGACGTAAAGGTGAGTACTTATCCTTGAGATTTTAATAAATTTATCTATTTACAAAAGGTTGCAATTTCGAAGATTTACATATTATCGATGATTATAATATGAGACTTCAGCTAACTTAAATTAAGCAATATACTGAGTTCTGTAAGTGGGGCATTCCTATGAATGTGTCACTCTTTTCGTGCTCACGGATTCAATTAAAACGAAATTTAATTCAGAAAAGTCATATTAAATTCAAAATCATTTGCAACTATTCTACAAGAATTCAAAATAAGTTAAATCTACAGATTCAACGATATTGAATTTGCGAGCACAATATCAGATTGGATACCTTATTACAACCAATTAAATTATCTTTCGAAACACAATTTGAATGTCGGAATAAAAAGGTTACTGTTTGAATCTTTTAACCAACTTGCACATCTCTTATAAAATCCAGCACATCTGAAAATAGTTTGGAACATAACAGGCTTAGTACCACTGTTCTAAGCAACGTTGTTGATGGAGTTCGTAGCTTTCAAGATCCTAATAGTCTTAAGCATTCTAATTACATTCCCTATGCCTATTTTATTTACAATTAAAAAAAATATTACAACTTAAGACTCTTTTTAGCAGTTATCCGTTTTCAGCACTTAAAACTTTTATGTTACTATTTATAGTATATTTTGACAGAATGTTTAACATAAACTCGAAATCAATTTTACTATTTATTTCGTCGTCTAATGTCTCAAATGTCTAGAACTGTGTTAGTTAATACTGCAACTCAACTTCTTCATAAATGAACTACAAACTTAATTTTTTTTATTATGTTACTGCTGAACTAAAGTTATTAAGTTAGCGTATATCGGCTCTTAACCTTCGATTTAATCAATAATCCATTGCGCACGATGTCCCCCTAGTGTGGGCTAAAAAAAAACCTTGCCATTTGATCTCTTACTTCGCCGTCGAATGTCCCAACGTCTTCAACTTTGCCCGACAAAAGAATAATGTTCTCCGTCATTTCTGGCTTCCATATTTCCTTGACGTGGGGTTGCCACAAAGAGGTCTTCTGCACCATCAATCCGTCTTTGTCTGGTCTGCCTGAATCAGTCTGCGCGCACTCTCGCAGACCCGGTCAGACGTAAAGGTCACGCGAAGACAGCTGCTTACGTCTTTGGGCCCTCTGTGCTGGCATTCGAGATAGTAACCACACAAAACGAAGAAAAACGAAACAAAAATTGGTTGATGGACCACACGCAGGTTGTGCAACCCCCTGTACCCCCTCTGATGTACCCGCCCCCTGTTTTAAAAGACTCAACAAGACTTGATGTAGTAGATGGGCGATGGAGATTGATCTTGACGGGTTCCACCTTTGAGTTTTCATTTACCAAAGTGGTTTCGGAAATTAATATTGAGCTATTTTTTTAAAGTCACGTTTAAAGTAGTTTGTTTTCCTAACACTGTTTCGTTAAGGGTCTTTTGAAGATTGAATAATAAGAAATAAGAATGACCAAGTGCTCGGCGATTTCTGGTCTTGAGTTGTATTTTAGAGTTTATTAGTGAATGTTTAAGTAGGGGCGCACTTAAATTAATTTTTGGCCATCTAATTGTATTCAAAAACAAGCTTTAAAAATACGTTAAATTTAGTGACAGTCAAAGTTTTTGGAATATGTTTTAGTGTTTGCCTTAAGTTCCAGTATGGCGAAAGCTTTAACAATAAAAATTAATCTCGTAATAAAAGTGAAAAGGCATTGTGCATTTTGATGATCTTTACAACGTTGACTTAATTCATAAACCATGTAACTACCGTGGTAAAGATCTAAAAGTTAGTACAGGCTTGGCATTTTTTTTTTGAAAGTCACTAAAAGCTTTGGGTCCTTTATTTACTGATCGCAATGATTGCTTCTTTTTCAACGGTAAACTAAGTTCGCCTATCCATGGTCCTTGTAAAGCACATCGTAGAGAAACGTGTTGTTATTGCTGCCTATTAGTTCAGCGTCACTCGGGAGTCACGTGACTATTTAAGCAAAACTCTCACCTTTATTCTTAACTCAAATATTTTGATCACTTCGTGTCTTTGTTTAATGTTTTAAACACTTCCACATGTAGAAGGGAATTGCTTGAATTTTGTCACCAAGCAGCTTTCGTTACGAATCTCAGCCATAGGAGTTACGTGGTTTGTGAATTAAGCCGACGATATATGCATCTTGCTAAGTTTTTAATGTTATTCTAAATCATATTTTTATGATGTAATTACTTCGAATTAGATTTTTTCAGTAAATGTTTAGTTTAATATTTGCTGTCTTTAACCCTCAAGTGGAGAAGTGCGGTAAAGACTACATCATCTGAAATATGCATGCTAGCGTTCTTTTGAGACCGCACGTCTCCACGTAAGGGTTAAAGTTGCACGTATTCAACGTCCCTGAACATAGTCTTCCACCGAAAAGTTTCCTCAACGTTAACTAAATCATTACTTAAGTAAGCGACCCAATGACCTGATCTACCTTTTCCTTCCTCGTAACTTCCTAATTAACATCCGGTTCGCTTTCATCGAACTTGCTTCTCCAGCTTCACTTTTTCCCCAACAACCTCCTTCTGCCTGATCAGATGCATTTATGCACCATAATGAAAAGACGAAATAAATCTGCTTATTCGCTTTCCTCTACTACACGAAAGGGTCCACACCTTTTTTTCTTTGCCTCCCTTGGCCGGCGTGTAAAATTCGCGCATCTCGATAATAAATTTATTAAGTCTAATGACCGGGTAAGGAGCCCGAAGTATCGCATATCCATCAACGATAAGAACCCCCCCCCCTCCCCCCCCCCCTCCAACTGTCAGCGGATTGCATGGCGTTCACTGCGACGAACTTCATTAGTTTTCTCTTTTTGAAGAGAAGCCCACGTTTGCCTAGTCGGAGGGTTGTGGGTTCGAATCACAGAGTTCTTACTTAAAATGTTAGAGTGCTAAACACGGGAGTATTCTTCAACATTAGGTGCTAAAACTAACCTGAAGACAACAGGATGTTACTTAAGCCTGATTAGGGGAAATATCGCCCATTTTAATACAGTTTAGTTGTGAAAATGTTTGCTAAGGTCAAAATTTTACATGTGGTGATATTTTGACGTTAAAGAATTACACTGTGTAAATATAGTTTTTTAAACAATATTTGTTAAATGAAACTGCGAGTTGTTACTTTATTCTGTAAAAATATGTATAAAAATTTTAAGTTATAAACAATGTACAGAATGTTTTGGAAATTAGCACTTACTAACTTGGGTTGGCGTTAGAAACTTGCGAGTTCTTACGTCTAAGCCGTATTCTGTATTGTGAACGGTATCGTTGAGTTGGCGCAAGTATCGTGCAGTAATCACTTCGTGTACAGGATTTGGAATTGCACGCAGCATGCCAGGATAGTTCCATGATGGTCCAATCATAACCACGAGATTGCCACTCTAAAATACTAAAGTAAGAACTCTTGTTCGAATCTCGTCTTGAGAGAGTGCAGCGAACTCGTAATTGAAGGATTGCCTGCCAGTTTGAATTTTATCTTTCGTAAAAACTTCTGTCGTGTCGTGTGTATAGACACTAACATGTTTTTAAAGTAGAACGATTCAATCAGCTTACGACTAATCGGTAAGATCGGAATTCAGAAAAATCCGCATAAAAAGTTTTTAATACCTATTGTGATTTATCTCTCGATTTTCAATATACTCTTTTACTTTATTTCAATTTATGCTGTTTCCGCGGCTATTTTAACACACGATTCCCCAGACTGGCCCAGTTGCTCAGTGGATAAAGGCGTTCATCTACTAATCAGAGGATTGGTGGTTCGAATCCGTGCAATGGACTTGACAAAAAAAAGTAAAAAAGTAGTGATCTTGCGATCGGAGGGTTGCCAGCTTCGCTACAAAAATACTAGAAAGTCGTCCAGAACATCCAACAAATTATACTGGCGTGTATACGGGACTGGTGCACGATACATCTGATCGGGATCCAATGTCCTGACGCCTATTGAGGTTGCGTCGGGTGCCAGCTCAGGTGTTGTCCTCGTCATCTGACCATGGTTCAAAAATACGAGGCATCGTTCCCGGGTCTTTCCTTCAAGATAGGCCTCTAACAATCGCCAATAGCCCACTGTGCAGTTCTAGTGCGACGTTAATTAAACAAACCAAACCCAGACTGGCCGACTTCTTTTTGAATGACGCCGTTCCTTTCGTCACCCAATGGGGACTCCCCGGCCCGGCCGCTCCCCCGCCCGACGCCTGCGCACCTCAATTCCGCCCGAAAGAAGGTGTGCTCACGGAATCAAATAATAGCCCCCAACACACAAAAAAATGGCCTTTTCTCCGTACCATGCAAACCGTGTGATGGACGTGAGTGACAAACTGCGACCCTAGCCACTGACCCCCAACCTCCCGTATATGCAGCTGGAAGCGTATAACTAACTACCTGTAGCAGCCACATTAGAAGGATAGGCCCCATCTAATGAGCGGGTATCGAACCAGCGTCGTCTATTTGCGGTGGTAACCGGTAATTTCATTGTCCGACAAGGCAACTGCAGTTTGAGGTTTTTCGATACTTTTTTTTTATCCCCATCCACTTATCTTTCTGCTTTGTTTATTTACACCCACTCCCTGCCTTATTATGGGTATTTTTTTTTTTTCACGATGGCTTCTGTCGGTAGCTGATTTAGTGTCCGTTCCTCAATTGTTAGGTCGGGTTTTTTTTCCTTCTCCTATTATCTACTTTGAAATTGGCGTTCTCGTTAAAACTTTTATTCTTTTTATAAAAGTTTGGTGAATTCCTTCTTTGAATAGTTTGATGATTTGTTTCCAGGAAAATATATTTTTCTATGGTACGAGTTCATTTGATTGATAGTTTTCCTACCCTGGACTAGTTTTGAATTTAGTCACACGTAACTTCAATGCCAATAATAATTTTTCGTTTTTTAAGAGTTAAATTATTGAATAATTAAAAAAGTTAAATTTTTGGATGTGCATAAATGAATACGTATTTGACTAACATACAGGAAATGAGACACTAATCTTGTATACTATGTTTTTCTGACTGAACATAAAAACGATTCTATTTAGAAGATTGCCGCGCAAATTGGTAAACAGGGAAAACTTGGAATGGTAGAGAAAATTAATATTTCTTTTCTGGAAAATGTAGAGAATATTTTTTTTAGTTTTTATGTTGGATGCATTTTTTCTGATATTCATATTTTATCATGGACATATAAGTTTCTTTCCTCCCTAAAAGTATAAAGTGAAGACTCTTGTTTGTTTTTTTAATTCCTCGGTACTTTATATTTGTTTTTCGATTTGACTCGGTACTTTATAGTTGACATTTTTTAAATAAAATTTAGGGACATTTTATAACATTTTGTGAATATGTAAATTTCTCGATTTTCTATACTTGGATATTTTTTTATTCATAACGTGTCATTTTTATAATATTTAAAATGAATTTTTTTGCATGCAATTCTGGACTCAACCTGGAATTTTTCGAAAACTTTCTGTCGGCGAATTCAGATTTTAGTATTGAGTTGCAAGCTGTTTAATATTTATTTATACTTAAAATATTTTAACCCTTTGTACCCGAGGAACATGTTTGATATTTACTTTTTTGTAATGGAACTGCTTTCAATTTCGTTCCTGTTCTTTTTACGTTTAGTGTGTTTAATTATAAATAATAGAAAAGTTATGCGTGAAGCAGAATATTAGACTCAATATACCAAACATGGATTGAGTAGTTTATAACATTTGCCAAAAGTGTTTTAAAAAATGTGAGGAATTTCAACCTGCAGAAAATTTTAGATCACCAACATACTTTGGTGCTTCTAGTCTAAATGACACAAATTATATTTATTAAAGTTTGTGAGAAAATAACTTTTTTTAACTCAAGAATATGTTTTTTCTTTTATTTTGAAGAACAGAGAAAAGAAAAATAACACATCGTTATTTTTGGTGACTTTCTATACTTTTAAATATGGAGTTTTATAAAGAAAGCTGACGAAACAAAATCATTTTTATGTTCAAGAACATGCAGTTCTCGTTCAATTTGAAGAACAGAGAACAAAAAGAACAGGTCGTTATTTCCATGACTGAGTCGCCACTCATTGCAAAGGGTTATATATATACAAGTCTCTTTTTTTTCCCCTACAAAATTACAATCTTCATTATTTTCCGAAACTATTTTTTATCTTCTAACAAATATCTACCTATCCACATATACAAACGGTGAAAGTAAGTTTTTATTAAAAAAAAAGACGCCTCTGAATCACATAATGGGACTCGCGTGTCAGCGGCCGGAACTCTAAATAAATCTCTCCCCCGCTTCCCCTCGGTAATTTACCGCAAGAGAACTCGACCCCCTGCCGCCGCAGCATGAAGCGCTCGTGTCGCGTGTGAATCGGGACTTCTGTGTTTTCTGCGTACGGTTTTTTTTTTATTGTGTGTGTGTGTGAAATGGTTTCCTGCTGTGGCATGGTACAAATCGATGTAACCCTACTTGTTCCTAAATTAATTGATGGGAACCTCTGTGGGGGTGTGGGTCGCGTGCACTTGAATTCTGGAGTGTGTGTTTTTTGTGCGAATTTAACATGTAGACGTTTATTTCATAAAACGTATTTGATCGTTGATTTTTATTTGAAAAATATTCGTCCTCATTTTTCACCTGGTTACTTTATTACGTTATATAAAATACTAGTTGTGTTCCTCGGGGTGTTGGCCTATTTCTTCTGGCGGTTTTAGTAAGAAGCCATTTCTGCTATAAGAGGTGGGAAGGAGGATGGGGGTGATTTTTCGAAATCTCATGTAGACATTGATCTTTTCTCTTATTTTGAAGGTCAAGTGTACAAAATTTCATCAAAATCAGACTAGAACTGTAGATTTGTTTAAAAAAAACAAACCAATTAAACATTCTTCTTTATATATTAGGGATACCCATAAGTAACCAATTATTTGCAAATAATTTGTTTTGCCTTTAGTTCTGTACCGATCGTTGAAGAGGAAACACGTATTCTTTTACAGTTTTCGTAAAGCAGTCGTGTTCAAAATGACGGCGTTCGTACCTTTCTGAGAATCATATTCGTCATTGCATACTTTTTCTTTTTCATGCGGGTTTTAATGCAACGGTAACAACAAAGAAAATGTGCGATGTTTACTGGAATGTATTGAAGATCGACAGTGTCAACGTGGGTTCAGAAGGTTTGCTGCTGGTGAATAGGATCTCTCTGAAAGGCCTCGCAGTGGACGACCAGTTGAATTTGATAATGACACCCTAAGTTCTCTAGTGGAAGCTGATCCAAAATTAAGTATACAATAAATATCGAGAAGCATTGGGTCCACATGGCCAACTATACAGAGACACCTACACGAAATTGGAAAGGCATATATGCAAGGAATATGGCTACAGCATCAATTATCTGAGAAAAACAAGAATATTCGTCGATCAATTTGCACTTCATTGCTATCCAGATTTTGTAGAGATCCATTTCTTAACAGAATCGTTACTGAAGATGAAAAATGGATTCTTTATGATAACATAAAGCGTTCCAAGTAATAGCTTTCTGCAATTCAAACCGCAATATCAACCCAGCTTATCACTTAGAAAGGTGTTACCGTGCATTTGGTGGGGCTGTAGATGGCATAATTCACTTTGAGTTGTTGAAACCTGGAGAAACAGTTACTGCTGAGTTGTATTGTCATCAATTACAACGGCTGTATTCAGAACTATTGAAAAAGAGGGCATCTTTAGTCCACAGAAATGGTGTAATACTGCAAATTGACAATGCCCGGCCCCATACAGCAAAACTCACTCAGGAAAAATGAAAGAATTGCAATGGGAAATTTGGATACTCACCGGATAATTGCTCCCTCTAACTATCATCTTTGCAGATTTCTGGAGCATTATTTAAGAAATAATAAAACATTTACTTCTGTAGAAGATGTAAGGGAGCACCTTGAGTCATATTTTGCTTCACGAAACCTGGATTTCTATAAGAGGGGGATTGAAAATTTACAGGAAAGATGGCAAACTGTCCTTGATAATAATGGAGATTATATAATAAATTAAGAAACAAAAACTTGAATTTACTACAAAGTTTGCTTTAGATTTCAAAATAATTGATTACTTATGGGTACCCCTAATATATAAAGTTTGTTGACGCTTGTTGTCAGGTATCCGCTGCTGTGGGAAATAAATTGAGAAAAGAGGAAGGGAATCGAGTGAAGATATCAAGGAGTGTTTATTTTAACTGAATCGGACTGCAACTGAATTTGAGAACTTATAAGCGTAGCTTCTTATTTACATAGTGCGCCCTCTGGGTTGCAAGAAATAAAACATGATAATCTTATATTTTTCAACAGTCAATGACCGAACAAAGTTGCTTCGGTAAAAAAAAATATTTGAGGTTTTCGAAATTCTAAAAGGGCAGTCTTCAAAGATTGCTCATGTCCGATTTTGGATTTTCTGGCTATTTCTCGAAAACGATCTTAAGATTAAAAACAATGAAATTCAAGTTGAAATAGCTAATTAGCAAATTAGCAATTGTTGGCAAATTCACTCTCCATTCCACTTTAAAAGCAGCAAAATAAATAATAATCTGGTTGTTAGTTTGAATAATATCTGAAAAAATGTTTTAGAAATAATCGCACATCGTTAAAGTAGATGATTGTAACTCTGGAACAGAAATTGAGTGAAATCCTTCCTGCACAGCGGAGTCCGTTGTGAAGCTGTGTAGTGTCCAACACCAGATTTGTGTTGCCTGACAGATATTTTAGTGTAAAAAAATGAATTCACAGAAGAAAAAAATATCTAAATATAATTAGCCATTGAATTAAAAAAGTTATAAGTTATTATTTAATTAAGGGTAATTGTTAACAGTTAAGAAATAAACTTTTTTACGGTGGGAAAAAGAAATGCTGGAAACTAAAAACGTAATACTTTTTCTCTCATTGTAACGTTAAGCAGTACGTGGGACCAAATATTCCCCAATAAATTATGTTTTGTTTCGCATTTAATTTCATTCCTCCCTCTTGTCCTCAAAGAGAGAGAGGACTCCCCCCCTTCGACGGTCCAAGCTGATTCATTGCATTCCCTTATACGTCATTGCATTATTCAACGTGGTAATTCGTTAAATACCTCGTTAAATACCTCTCTTAATTATTACCCATCTGGGAAATATGAATTTATTCATACTTTATTAATTATTAATGCGCCTCCATAAAAATGTGTACATTACGGAGTCCCCGCGTCGGTTGGCTTTTAATTCCTGAATTAATGTCACTTTTGAGATCCACTGCTCCCGTTCTCTGCCTCCCAAGTCGGAAAGATGTGTAGAGGGGCAGTCTTGATTCCTTTCCACGTTTCACGGATAATAGGACTCCTTTATATCAACCCTATTCTACGATATTTTTCACAATTTTTCTACTCGCAAACAAATAACATTTACGAAGTCGAATACGCTCTCGTCAGAAACAGCACTCTAATTTTTTAACATTCTGTGATCGTCCAAGCTACTTTCGTCCATTTTGACAATCATTTCGTCATTGAATCACTTTTACGAAACAAGAATCTTTGCATTTTTAACGAAAGTAATTTACTCAGATTCCTTTCTGGTAGTAAGAGTTTTTTGGGGCTCGGTAGATAACACGCGTGACTTCTGCCCAAGAGATCCCTGGGTTTGAGTCGAGCCGTCCAATATTATTTGAAATCGTCCTCAAAACTGATAAAATAAACTTCGTGAAAAAAATTACAAAATGAATGTATTCAGTTAGACTAAATATTTAATCGGAGCATTTAGCAGGAGTTCGATTCATCAAAATAATGATAGTTTCTTCAGAAACAAATGAAATGAGCATGAATTTTTAACAGTGTATGTTTGCCTAGGAAAATTGTCTGGGATATTTTTATTTCACCGATTAGTTATAATAAAACATTATGTGTAAAGAGTGTGTAGGTTATATTGTTTCTCTATGCACATCTCGTACACTTGACGCATGCTTTGTTTCCCGTTTTGCGGCTCTGAGCCCCCGCTTCCTGTATTCGGGGTGAAACAGGGTTTCTCCGGAAATGAGTGCGGTCCACTCTTCCCGGTGTTAAAAGAGGCTCGGCCATCGGTTTCGTGCTCGACCCTTTCTCGTCACTTCCGACCTCTTTTTTTTGTTACGTTTTTATCGGGCTGTTCGATCAATATATCACTCTTGTATGTTGCGAGCATTAAAAATGTGCGTTTCAGTGTAGTTTCTTATCAAAAGTCTGAAAAAATCTGTACCAGCCCGCGCGTAGTTAAACTGAACTAAGGTTCGCCACATGGCCTGGTTGGAAGAGGACCGAATACGAACTCGGAGGGTTGTCAATTCGATTCCTATAGACTCCTAGTCCGCCAACATTAAATGTTGATAGAAATGTCCTGTCGTTGACTGTGGTGTGGAAGGTTTGAAGAGTTTCCTTCCAACATCGGTTTTATGGATCAAATCAACGAAGCAACGCTCCCAGGTCATTCCGCTTCGCGATAGATCCAAAAGCGTTGCTGAGCTTGAGTGTTCGGCTAACTATCAGAGGATGACGAGTTCGAATACGACGGGAACTTGTCGAAGTTAAGCTGTATTGATCTTGTGATCAGAAAGTTACAGATTCGCTCCTAAATTACAAAAGTTGTCTAAAATAATATCCGCAATTTCCACCGACGTGTATACGTGACTGATGAACGTTAAATCTGATCGTTGTCCAATGTCCTGACGCCTATTGAGGTTGCGTTCGGTACCAGCTCCTCCACTTAGGACCATGGTTCAAAAATACGAGGCAGTGTTCCCGGGTCTTTCCTTTCAGATTGACCCCGAACCGAATCGACGTCAATAGATCACTGTGTAGCTCTAATGCGACACAAATTCAACCAATCAAACTAAAGCTATGCGAAAAAACTTTAGTGCGAATTTAATTTAACCAACAACCAGTTATCCGACTTATCTATAACCCTTTTTATACAGGGCGCACTTAACGTTAAAAAATAAAATTTGGATAGGTGCAGACTGCACTGTACTGCAACTTTTGGGCCCTACTCGGACACGCGGTACAAAAGTCAGAGAAAGGAGAGGATATTATTTGGGCTAAAGCGATACTGCAGGCAAGGGCGACCCCCCACATGCTACAAATGAGTGATGTGCTTCAGAAAGATGAAAATGCAGACAGCGGAATAGGTTAATAACCAGGCTGGTCGACAAGGTCCACCTTCCCCATTGTATGTCATTTATCCGCATAGGCTGATTTCACGTGGAAAGGACGTTACTGCACTCTAAGTACCTGCACCAAAAGGAAAGACGTATTCATGTGAAAATAAAAAAAGTTAGTTTCGTATCACCCTCTCTCAACAGCGAAGAAGGAAGCTCTCTTGAAACTCAATCCTATCTATCAAGGGTCTCTCTTTTCCACACCAGCATCCGTATAAGTGGGGCGATAAAACGCTCATAACACGAGAAAGAGAGAGGGCGGGACGGGTCCAAGGGTGTGGAGATGTGTGTGTGTGCACAAGGACTCTGGAAGAGGAAAAGGAGGGGGAATGCTGAGATGATTTATGGAACGGGTACCTCGTCGGCACAAGGGGGGGGGGGGCACACCTTCGGTTGTGTACATAAGTCGTGACACGCTCAACTCCGCCTCTCTGAAGCTTGAAGAAAGAAGAGAGCCACTTTGTATGGGGCTGCTGTAGGCAAATTGAATATCGTAACACTTGATAGTGTTTAGAATGTGTGGGAATGTTGGTTGTAATATTTTATCTTCGTCTTCTTGAATTTGGTTTGTTGATTAATCAACGTTGCACTAGAGCTGCAACGTGGGCTATTGACGACGGTTCGGCCTGATTTAAAAAGTTCATCACTGTAGGCACTACACCATTGATGGGGCCTCTATATAAAATAGTCTGTAAGAATTAAAAACATCGCATATTAAGTGTATTATCCATCTAAAAACAATGTAAATAAATAAAAATTTTGAAAAAAATCACGTAAAAGTTTTTTTTAAAAATTGCTATTATACTAACAAATTTGTTCAAAGTATAGACAACTTCTGTATAATTTATGTACAATTAAATAAAAGTTGAGTTGGATGCAATAGGCTCAGGTCTAACGTGCTTAATGGTAAATCAGCCCTTGGGTTTGGAGTCTATCTCAAAGGAAAGACCTGGAAATACTGCCTCGTATTTTTTAACCATGGTCAAATGACGAAGAAAACACCTGAGATGGAACCCGACGCAACCTCAAGAGGAGTCGTGACATTAGACCACGATACAGACAACTGTTATAATTAGTCTGGCAGTCCTCCGATCTTGAGATCGCTACATCTTAATTTTTGTCAAGTCCTTATGCCGATTCTCAATCCTATGATTGTTAGCCGGATGCTGTACCTCAAGGATACCGGGCCTTTTCTTGACAGCATGTAATTCTGAATAAAATGAAAGCTTAAAAGGTACAAAATATGTCATATAATGATAGGCTATGTGATTTTCTTTCAAACAAAAACACTTACAAATAAATTAAACCAATTTTCTCTTTCGAAATTAAACACTTTTTTAAAAAAATTATGTATATAGAAAACGTTTGATTTTTTTTTAATGGTTCATCTAAACATCATTGAGGAATTTATGGTTCTTAATACGAATTCCCATATATGAGTATTTGATATGGGGTATGCCAATGTCGCCTCAAAAAATTACCATCAATAAACGGCAGTGCTATTGTCTAATCGTAATAATACTTATTGCAATGGTAGTTAATATCAATTGACTGTACAACTAACCACATGATAGCCAAAATACGGTTGATTATTATTTAACAACCATAATAACGCAAGAGAACAATATTCAGCTTCAATGGCATTGCGAACTACGTCCTTATGCCAGATTCGAACCTGGAACCTATGTTTCAACTTATTGTGATGCCGCAACGGATGTGCAGTGCTACTTGAGCTGTTTGGTTTGTAGAACGAGAACGAAGTGTGTGAGTTTCCAACTCTCCCTTGATCGGTTTTTGATATCGGGGGAGGGACCACTCTTTTTATATTATTGCCCCGCCCCGACACGAAATGTTTTACGACGTTACGATGGTAATCGAGATCGCTCTGCGCATGCCCCGGAGCGTGTTTAGCCAGAAATTAATTAACGCCACCCATAACAACGGCAAGAGTGCAAGATTGATGTTGGCCCTATCTTGTAATCTGAAACAAGGAAGAGACCAAAAGTTCTCCACACCGGGCTGTACACTCATTAATTTATTCTTCCCCTCTCTCTCCTCATAAATCTGGGGGATGTATTTGCACAAGCGTGGATCGAATGTTCCATCGCAGGTTTTATTGAATTTAATCTTGTGCTTTAATGAGTGGATGCTTCTTGAATGATGATGACGGTTCGGCATGTGGCACACCTACATATATTTCAATACCTGATTTTGATGTTATGTTCGATATCGATTCTGGTGATGATATAAAATATTCATACATCGATATAATATCAAATACAATGTATCAGTAATAGATCAGTATCAAGTGATAATGTAAAAAAAAAAAAATTGTAAACATTTCAAAAATTCGTTATATTTTTTTCATTTTCCCACAAAATTGGAAATGAATTATTACTGTTTCGTCAAATAACGGACTGGTTTCGATAAAATTCGCAATATATTTGGTCTTTTCAGTAAATTGTAAAAAACTAACGAAAATATTTAATTATATTTTTATTTTAATCTTGCGTATATTGAATGAAATTTTCGTTAAATTTGAGTCGCAATTTTAAGTTTCGAATAAGGTGTTTTTAAATAATCGTTTCAAAGTTACAAAATTTATCGCTTTAGACACTGTATATCCAAAGATTAGGGGAACTAATAGTCTGGAAGTGCTTATTTGAGCCACCCAATTCCAAGACGTCTCTTGTCCACTTTGGAGAACAAGCCCATTTGTTTTCGTATTACATTTTATTTTTACACAAGGAATTAAGCAAAGTATGTTATTTTACACATTAAACAACATACTTTACTTAATTCCAGGTATAGAAATAAAATGTAATGCGAAAAAAAACTTGATTTCAAAATGTGATGGGATTGTTCTCCAAAGTGGATAAGAGACATTTTGTAATTGGACCGACTTATTTAGACTACAATAGAGCAGAGGATCAGGGCTCTGATTATTCTTTTTCAAAATGGAACTGTTAGACAATATTGTGGTTATTAAAGAAGAAGACTACGTGTTATCTTTTATTAATCGTAAACGTTTACAATGTCTTTTTGTCATCTTCAAAGACTCGTATAATAAATATTTGTTGAGGAAGAATATAGTCAGCGTTACTAAAAAATAGAAATACTTCGCCCCATTCTTCATAGTACTGCCTACCAAAATATATGACTATTTCACTGTCTCTGTCTTAACATTGATTGGGAAAGCTTATTGCAATTTCACTAATCCAAAGTCATTGCTTGCTAGGCTTCGGTATCTCATTATCAATATCGTGTAGTTTGATGAAGCAATAAACACAGTACTTCGGGCAGCCTTGAATACAGTACGGATTTGATAAGTAAAAACTATTTATCGGATGATATGTACCTCAGTTATTTGGCCCTTTTTTGCTTTTGGGATTTTATTGTTAAGTTGTTCAATCTATGGATAATTTGCTCTTCAGATGTTATTTATGTCGAAATGGACATCTTTAAGTTTTGGATTCAAGCAATGCTTTTTCCTGTAAACGAGCAACAGAAGGTGGCGTCCCCAAGGGATTCCTCAAATGACTCTTGCATTGCATTCATGTATTTCCAGTAATCCCGATTAATTCCCCCAAAAGCCGTATACTCCTTCCAGTGTCTTTGGGGGCCCATTACCAGGATGGAGGGGCACGTGGAAGTGACTCCTCATGAGGAGCCTTAATCCTTCCTGACCGTTGACTCAGCATCATCTGCGATCGAGATGCAACACCGTAATCGCGAGGAATGACGCCATGTTTGGCGATATGCGCTAATTTGGCAAAGAAAATTAAATGTATTTTTCTTGATAAAATAAGTTTAAGAAACTATGTGTAGGATTTAGGGTAAGTGTAAGTAAGGATTTAATGTTTATGTTTTTCCGGAATATTTCTATACATTTATGAAATGCAGAAATAAAGTTTTGTATGCAAAATGACTGAGTTATCACGGAAAATGAAAAAAGTTTTTGGCTGGCTTTATGTGTTTCAATTATATAATTAAAAAATATACACACAATGTTATTACATTTTGATCATTATAACTTAGGCACTGCTTCCAATTATGGGCCTTGATAAGTTGGGGAAGGGGGAGAAACCGACATCTTTAATGATAAAATTTAATGATTATTTATAAAATATTTACGCGGCGAATATTGGCTGTATTACAAGGACGTATACAAAATTAATTTAAAATTCGCAAGGTGTTTGATTCATAGTTCCATATAGAATCTTAAAAAGTTACTTATTATTTTGTCCAGATCGATTTTGGGACCTTAAAATACTATCTGAAGTTTTAAGCCTAAACTGAATGTGGAATGTGTGTGTCTGATCGACATTTTTTCGTTTTCGTATTTTTAAATGAAACAAAGCATACATTCTGAATTATACACACAGAGACTGATTTACGGGAGGGCATTCGGGGCACTAGCGCAGGGCCTCCATTTTTAAGGGGCCCCTAAAAATGCTTATAAGGCTAAAAAAGTTAACAATAAATTTACTAAACTAATGAATTTGTTTAATAAATACTTCGATTTTTTTTCAAAATTTCTACTATTATATTCAATTAAATTGCTTTCATATTTCCTGCACGTTCATGATGTATGTCATGTTTCGAATCGCATTCTAGAATGTTTTATTTTAAGGTACGTCGGGGGCCCCCCGAATGTTCTTTTGCCCTGGGCCCCTAAACTTGTAAGTCTGTCCCTGTATACACATCAATTTGGTGAATTCTTCTTTTCCAGTTGGCGATATAGAAATTTCTCAGAGTCGGCAACCCCTGTGAATGATTCTAAATATATTGGGCGATGGATGAATCCCCGTTCGAAATCGCGCTGCATGGCTGGCCAAGAAGAACACCCGAATATCCACTCCGTCAGATGGAGACACTGCCCCCCCCCCCTTCCCCTGGGGATTTCAATGTCCCCCTTTACCTTCCCCCTCGTGGTTTCAGCGATCTCTTTTGAATTGGTACCTTTTGGCTGGTGGGTGTAATGGATGACCCCTGGGTTCCCCCTCTCCCTTTTTTACGGCTTGTTTGGTACGGGACGGGTAGGTGCTTCGTTTACTGGATAACGGAGCCTCTTGAAACCGCGCGAAAGGGGGGTGGGGGAAACGTGGATTGGATCTGCATCATTCGGTCGAGAACACTTCGGTAATCGGCGTGAAAATGAAGAGAGCTGCGTTTGGTTGAGTTGAAATATGTATTCCAACCTTCGCGTGAGGGGGGGGGGGGGGGGGGGGGGGGGGGGGGGGTCAGGGAAATTTGGGGCATTTTGGTACAACCTTCCTTCATTTCAAATTGAGAATAGGATGGCAACATAATCTGGAAAACCGGGAAATCAGAGAATTATCATGGACATTTTTAATTCTGGAAATATTAGGGAAAAGTCATGGAATTTTTTAAATTTCCCAAAAAATCATGGATTTTTCAAATTTGGATCGTTAAAACGGCAATTGTCGTCTGTTATGCCCTCCATTCCGTGTAATTTAATTGTCAATATTTTCTTTCAATTCTGAATAAGAATTTAAGAAAAAAAAAGCATGGAGCATTTTCATATTTTCATATTTATTTTTGTAAAAACGTGAACCACTCTGGAGAAATAAGCAAAAGCAAAGTGTGTTGGACCTTGAATTGTAAGCAACAAGTAAGGGGCTAATAAATATGGGATTTATTGAAAATTGGAATAGGAAAAATGAAGCATATAAAACATTTAAAATTATCTACAAAAGAAATAATTTGAAAAAACACTGCTTCCAGAGAACATGTTTAATTACTATAATGCCTGTCGCAATTGCATAATTTGTGTTGTATCCATAAATTATTATTTTAACTGTTAATAAGTACTGCTTATAATTTTTCATTTATAATGCATTATATTTTATAGTATTATTGTAGCTTGGATACTTTGTTTCTATGCAAAGCATGTATTGCAACATTTCTTAATTTAATTGTAAAATCAGGGAAAATTTAATCATGGAAATCAGGGAAATATCAGGGAACTTTTTTTTCCAGAATGTTGTTGCCACCCTGGAGAAGATTCGCTTGTCTACTCACGGGTGGCTCTGCAACACATAAGGCCCGCGATGACCTCGTCGTAAAAGTGCCCTGTTCGTATTCGAAGAGTTGCGAGTTCGAAAGTCTTCTTCCGTTAACCAGTCACCGATTAGAGGGGACAGATTTACATATTTTCGCTTTTAGTCCAAATGTCTTCACGTTGGTCGTGGTGTGGAAGTTTGGAGAGTGGGTTGCAAGCTCAGGAGTTATCCACGACAATTTGTCCACCTTTCAAAGTTACGTAGTTCTGTTCCCGGGTCATTCCTTCGGGTTAGATAGCGAACCAGCCCAATGTGTAGCCCTATTGCGACATTAATACAACTAACCCGAAACGCATAGTTACCCCCAGAAGATTTTGGCAGGTCATCTGTGAGCAGACAAAACTCATTTCTTCACTAATCCCAATTTGAAATTAAGAACAGCTGCACCAATATTCCCAGTGTCCCATGCGCAGTTCTGGTATTAACCTCCTCCCTCAGCTGAATATCTTTATAGGCTCCACGATTAAATTTCTTTGTAGAAATATCAGCAATTACCTTTTGAATTTCTACCCGAACATGACAGAATATTTGTAAAATGGAGCTCAATGAAATTTGCATAGAAAATGTCTAAACTCGTCAGGACTAGCAAAAACGGAATTTTTTTTGTGAAAGCTGTTTTTTCGTAGTCGTAGAGGATTCGGTTAATTTACTAAAAGTCAATGCGAAGAAAAAAAAAACATCCATATAAAAAAAATCCTGTGCTTAGAATGAAAAGGGAGTAGCCCACATACGAAAAAGGTCGTCCTATACACACTTTTAACTATTTTGAGAAAATCACGAAAATCCTTCGGACAACACAACTGGTTTTATTGCTGTGGAACTTTTTGTTGTTGAGGTTTTTATGTCATTTTTTGTTTATTGAAACCAAAGAGATAAAGTACCAAAATATTTTTTTTCGGTTATAAGCTGGATTGTTGACCATTGACACCTGAGTTATTTAGTATATACATATCAAAATTTACAGAATAAAAAAAAAATCAAATTTGGCACAACGTTCTAACTGGAGCCACATTTCATTACATTTCGAACCCTACTAGGAGTTCAATGCAGTGATGTTGGAATGCAGAATGTTTGATGTTGAACAAAAGGGTAATCTTTCGCGAATCACACCCTTATATACTGTTAAAAATGCATGCTCATTTTTGACGAAACAGACCCCTGAGACTCCAATAAAATATTTTGTCAAACTAAGAAAATTTATTTCGTCGAAAATAAGGACGATTTTAAATAAAAATCGACGGCTCGACATCAACCAAGGATCTGTTGGTTCGAAGTCATGCCCGCTATCGCCTTACTAGAAAAGCTTTTATGAATTGGGGCAATATACATATAAGAGCCAAAATTAGCACTGAATGAGCTGATACCACCGAAAAGGAATCGAAGTAAATTGAAGACGTGGCTGGAATACCAGATAGCTCCAGTTTTCAAAACTATCCAGGAAGAATGAAAAACACTTAAAAAATGCTTAACGTTTTTTAAAATTTATCATATTTGGATGAAACATAAAAAATAACTTCCTCTATTTACAGACCGGTTTTACTTTTTCAACCTTTTGCCTGGTTTTTTTTATTGAAAAAAAAAAAAATAATGGAGCTGTTTAGTTTTTTACACCTAACACTGGAATTCTGTGACCAGGCTTACCAATAAATCCTTGTAGATATCCCTCCGACATCATCAATTCGACTGTGAACTTCTAACAGCAAAATATGTTTGTTTCTATGAATGATTGCAAAATAAATTAATTTAAATATAGTCTAGCTCTGAATTACACCCTTTTAATGGAATTTCGGGTATGTTACACACCTTTTAGCTGGGCCAACAAACAACACACCTTCAACAAACGAGTTTGGCTAGCAAACGAGTGACTAATTCAATAGGGAAAGCGATCAAACATTGAACTAATTTGATGCAAAACAAGGCAGCTTCTGGAGCTGTACGTTTCTTCCATCGTATGAGACAATAGTACATCTCATTTTCCCTTATATATCTATAGCCATTGATTTCAGCTGTCTGGTTCTTGCACCCATCGACAGAGAATATTTTTTTTATAGGAATACGTGAAAAACTATAAGCCAGAAGAAAGTGGAGCTGTCTGGTTCTTCCACCTACGTCTTCAATTATTTTCGTCAAAAATTTGAGGATTCTTGTTTTGTCAAAGTCGTATGATTCAGAAATGAGTGTCAAAAAAGCAGCTTTGACGATTGCAGAATAGTCAAAAACGAGGGTGTTAATACTGAGATTGTAGTAATGGCGAAGACGCTGGGAATGGCCGTTTTCTCAGGCTGGCGGCATGTGGGCAGCCTGAAAGAAGAAGGTCTCCTCTTGCAATCGATGCCGGGGAATGCGCAATGCAGTGGTGTGGGGGTCGCCTTTGACGCGGATCCTCCATCTTCGCGTGCCGTCGCTCCGCCCACATCTCCTCCTGACCACGCCCACCTCCTCAACAACATCTCTCTCTCTCTCTTTTCCGATTTTGTCCTTTTCCTAGGTTTCTCCTCCATTTTGAAAGAGACTCCTTCGCTTCTTGAAGCGATGTCATCGTGCTCCATGGAAACGAAACACTTTAGAAATATACAGGGAATATTATTAGAAATAGTGCCCTCATGTCACGCACTTTTACGTTAGCTTTACCCGCTTCCCCCACGTCACTTTACGATACATTTTTGCAGTTAAAAAACAGTCTTACTCTTCCATTCTGTTTATTTTGTAAAGCATCATATGAGAAAGATAGTAATATATTGTATTTTATTGGCTCGTCCTGCCCCTAAGGATATTCGGGCTACCAGTTGTGACTTCAAAGTAATTTTCTCTATATACATTTTGTACTCGTAAATATCCAGCACTTAGTGAGTGTGAGCAACACGCTCGAAATATTTGTAACATAAGATATTTTAAGAATACAATTTTACAACAATGCTGGGTGGTTGCCCACATTTGGAGGCGTACCTGGAAAAAATATGCATGGAAATGCAAGACTTAATAACTAACTTAAATTCTATACAAAAACAGTGATGAAAATTGTGCATGGAAATACGAGACTTAATAACTAAAGAAAGATAGTAATATCTATAAAAATGGACTTTTATCAAAGTTTATAAAAGAAATTTCAGCATATTTTTTTTTACAAATTTTGCTACTTAACGCAACAGCTGAGACCCCCCCCCCCCCCCCCCCTCCCTCCCCAGTGTCAAGCCATTGTCATGCATAATAGACCCCTTCGTGCCTGACGTTTTTGACCCAATTTTCTATATATTCTGAAGTATTTTTATTAGAACTAATGCACATGATTTAATAATAGAAGAAAAAATAACGAACTCGTAATTGCTAGGACAAGTGGACGAAAATGCAACATTAATTTTTTTAAAAATATCCAATTTTGTTGTGGTACATGGTGTAGTTATGTGCATTATGTGTTTTTGTCTCTGCTTGCTATATTTAAGCAGATATTGAACATAAGGACTATTTTATATAAAAAAAAAGACTTATTATTGTTATATAACCCCTTCATCCACTTGCTCCAGCAATTAATAGTTTATTTGTTATATAATTACAAGCTAGATATTTTAAGAAATGTTTCTTAGCTTATGGGCCACTATAATCAGTAAAGTATTTTATGTTTTACATTTGTCTTGTGCACACTGGTAAAACAATTCGCTTACTTTTCAGAAAAAAACTTTATTTTTTTTCTTTGGGATTGAAGTCCCCGTAACAGATCTCTAAAAAGAAAGTTTTTGCTGAGAAATGGGAATGTAGCACATTTTGTTTTCTAAACACGACTTATTATTGAAAGCGGACAGGACAAAGCCAAAGGGTTGATCTGTATAAGGTTAATTTGAATATACCTTCTCTTGATTCAGTGTACTACTCTTCTTCCTTCATCACCTGCAAGTGGTAGCAAAGAAACGATTTGTAGTATTTCAACAGCCAGAAATTTTGCTTGTGAAATTTGAGAGAGATCGTATTTTAAGAATGAATCCTCATCACAGAAATGCGATTTTGTTTTATGAGGATCAAGCGGCTCGTCTGAAATGCTCTCTGTGTTCATTCCGACCGGATGATGACTTCGAGCTTTTTGTTATTTCTGATGTAGTGACATGGAAGTTTTGCTGCAATTAACCCTTATACTCCGAATTTAAAAATCATTTAGAGAAATAAATTCTATCGAAGTTTTTTTACATAAGCCATTGATTGGATGTTATGACAAATCACCCTTTCCTAAACTGTAAATTAAAATTTATTAAATGAAAATATTTCAGATATAAAAAAAAAAAAACTACACAATTTTAACAAAGCGGAATTTCCTCTATCAGTATTTATAGTAAATGTTTGTTACAATGCTTTTCAGTATAAGTATTCTTACAAAATTCAATAGAACTGCTCTTAACAATAACCATTTCCCCCATGAAAAATTTAACTAGCAAGAATTTCAATGAGTCCAGTTGGTATTGATTCACAACTGTTACAAAGCCATTATAAGAACTACACTTAAAATTAGTATTTTCTGAAATAGTTTCTGGGTGTGTTAAACAGGGGTTTAAGAGGCTAAATATAGCCTAAAATTGTTTCATATCTGTCATTTCTATTGCATCTAAACCCTTTTTGGAAGTAATATGTAAAGATTTTTTTTTTTAAATCTCTTTTGCGCGAAATGACAAGCTCTATCTCAAGTGCCGTTTTCTTATTCAGTTTCTTTTGACCGAAACTCTCAGCAAGAGGGTCATTGGAAATCTCAGAAATGAGCTCCCAAATTACACACAATACAACCCTCCCCCCTCCTGACACCCCCTTTATTATATCCCCCCCCCCCCCCCTCTCTCTCTCTTCCATCATTCCACTGTTGCCCTACATCCTCATTAAATTGAGCGGCCTCGAGCGATGGCGACAGGTTTTGGCGAAACATTGCTAATTCGGCTAAATTTTATTGATTTTTTGTGTGCGTTATTTTTATTGTTAATACCCTTTAGACATTTTTATGCAAAAAAAGACTTGAAGACTTATTTGAAAAGTAGTTTTGTAATTTTGGGGATTCAATTAAATAGAAACTCTAATTTTAATTGTATAAGTATTCGCAAATGTGAAAATAACATACAACAATTTTGCAGTTTTAAGAGATTGATACTTAGAGTAAAATTCAAAAGTTGCTATTTTTAAAAATATTTATCTGAAATTTTATATTATAACATATCTGCCAATTTGTACTTGCAATAAACGCATTGCAACTATTTTCTGCGCTTTACGATTAACATAAAATTGTACGGCGGATTTCAATTGATTTCCTTCCTTTTACAAAAATATACTATTTTTTTTGATAGGCAAAAGAGCTCCCCAAAAAATAAAAATAGCAAAATTCCTTTGAAATGGATTATTTAGTTAAATTATCTTAATTCGTTTATTTATTTTGTTTACTAAAAAATGGCTCAATTTTATAAATCAGCTTATGCCTGTATACATTTGTAAGGCAAGCTGTGAGTAAAAATGTCACAAATTTAATTAAATACTCGTAGTTAGTAAATTATTTTTTTTAAGATTAAAAGTTATTTTTTTATATTTGACAATAATTAACGCAAACTTTTATAATGTAAAACATAATAATTTATATGTAAATTAGTTGAGAGGGGAAAAAAAATTGTAACGTATTTTGATTTCGAAATATTGTTAGGTGTGTATTATAAATTTCGATCAGTTACGTTTTGTTTTGAACGATTTAGAATCGATTTTTTTAGTTTAAAACGTGTCATTATTGGAGTACATATAACACTAAAGTATACAAAATATGTATTGCCTTTTAACGAAATTGGCGATTTTAAGAGCATATTTGGCTGTATTTTTTCCCCGATCCATAAGACGTCTTATGGACATCCCACCCCATCCCGTGTTATATAGACGGGGGCAGCCAAGTGCGACTAATGACATACACCAACTCCCCCATCCACAATTCCATCCCCCCCCCCCTTGTAAACCGATTACATGCGCTCTCTTCTCGCGCTTCTATCTGACTCAGATGCACACGCTGGTGGGAAGCTGGCCATCCGTGAAATGGAGGACTGGGCAATGCAACATACCGCCCCTCGTAGAACGCATCGAAAGAATAGATTTTTTAAAAAAAAATATTTGTTTTCGAAACTTGGGGGATTGGTGTAATGAATGAGGATTCATCGGTTGTCCTTTTGTGGGCTATTTTTTTTTTACTTTGTTGTGGTTTTCAATTTTTGGTTGCTTTAACGATTGGGTGTTGCTTAACTTCCCTAATTACTTGGGAATTAAAAAAAAATCATATTTCATCAAATCCCATTTTATTAACAAATCTATCATAGCTTCTCTTAAATAAACCTTTTAGTATGCATTTATATACAATTAGGACAAGCAATCTAATATTTGCTTGATGTTTCTTGGTAGACAAGGTTTTAAAGTTTCTGTAATTTTTTCCTCTACTCTTATCAATTTTGTTTTTTCGTTTCTCGCTTCCTTTATGACTTACCTCCATTTTTAAATAGCTATGAATTTTTGTTAAGATTGTAGTAAATGTTAATCAACGAAAATGGCTGGCAAAGCTCTTCCCTTCAAAAATTATTTTATATCATTTGTAACATTCTGTGTAAGGTTTTTGCACAAATTAAGTTTAAACTACGTAATTATTTTGGTTAGTTTGTTTTGAAGCTTTGACAAAGTAGAGAAATATGAATAATCTTAAATTCCAATACTTTATCTCGTCAGTTTTCATATTAAAATGGACTAAATTTTTATTACTTTAAAATATTTTTTTAAACTTTATTGTTTTTAATTACGTTCGAGTGCGTGGAGATTCAATTCCTGACGTCGTATTTAAATGTTTGAATTATCGCACATCGTTATAAAATGCGATAGGAAAAAAAAACTACGAAATATATGTCAATCTTTTTTTTTCTGCTTCTCCTAATTAGTTTTGAATTTGTACACTATTTTAATATCCCACCCCCTCACAGTATTTTTCTCATCGTCATCATCATCATTTTTCATCATTCGAACCATCTTTCATCATATTACTTTGACGTTTACGCACAATTAAAATTGACGGTGTTTTATAAAAAGATAAAATCGTTATTATGCTAACTTATATTTTGCTTAGAATATTGACTTTATATCCATAAAAAAAAAATGCTAAATAAAGTATACCATTGTAGGAATGTAAAAAGTTTTCTTTCCATGTTAGAATTATTTCTCGCACTATATCGGAACGTACATTGTAATGTCCGTAAAAGTGTTTTTCTTACAACTGTACTCATGTCGCGGTAGAAATAAATTAGCCAAGGAATGGGGGCGAAATATTCGATAATACCAGTGCATCGGAGATAATCGGATTAAAATGCCCGAGACAAAATAAAGGAGTATGCCTCGAATATGCCACACAATTCATGGATACATGTGGCATATGTATGCAACTAATATGGCTCCGCGTGTCCTGTGAGAATATCCCATATTAATATGGCATACGGAGGTGCTTGTATGCGATTTGTATATCATCCATTGTGAAGGTTACATGACGGGTTTTTCCACGATGTTTAGATTGGCTTTTAAAAAAAATGTATATTATTATTTTTATTTCACATTTGAGGGACAGTATAATGCTACTTTAAAAAAAAAACGGTAATTATTTTAAATATAATTATTTAAAAAAAAGTTTTGTGGCATGAAATGTAATAAGAAAAAATACTGTCTAAATAAAAGTTATTTATAGATTAAAAAAAATCTCCATATATGACTTTATAATTTCATATGAATATAATTAGGATATGTAGGATTAGGATTTTTAGTTTGCAAAATTAATTTTTCTCTTCATTTAACTTAAAAATGACATTTCTTGAAAAGTATTTCGTTGAAGCCCAAACTTTTGCGTTAGTGAATGTAAAACTGCCCTATGTATATTCATATGAAATTTAAAAGTCATACATTGAGTTTTTTTTTTTTTTTTTAAATCTTGTAAGTAACTTTTATTCAGGCAGTATTTTTTTATTACATTTTATGCCACAAAACTTTTTTTTAATGTTTATATTTAAAGTAATTACTGTTTCCAAAAGAAGAAAGTAACATTATACTGTCGACGAATGTGAAATAAAAATAATAATTATATTTTTTTCAAAAGCCAATCTAAACATCATAGAAAAATCATCATATTATCTTCTCAATATTTATACTCCATATAAAATCTGAAACCTGCTCCTGGGCTTAACATGAATAATAAATTTGTATTATCAATATTTTTCGTAGATTAAATTAAAGTTTTCATGTCAATAAACTGATTTCTATCAATTACAAAATAATGACTAATATCACAGAGAAAGTTTAGTGATCCTGACATGAAAAACACTACCAAATAAATATAAGTTGAATAAATATTAGTTAATTAAATAAAAGTTGTGACCCCTAAAGACGCGGAGGAAAGAGATCCACTTCCTTTCTCCACTATGCGATGTATTCAGCTGTGTACTTAGCTGAACCGTTCCATCGTACAGCGCAGTTATTATTTCTTTGTGTGATCCGGATAATGGGTGATCTGCTTTGTGTGATCTGGATGATTGGAGTTCTGCTGTATAAACTAAACCTTATTGTAATATGGTTCTAATACCAAATATCGTATCGAATTGAGCATCTCAATGATTTGAGCTCGTCGTTAAAATTTTTAAGTTGTTATAGGAGGATTTGTCCTTAAAGAATAATTCAACAATTTTATATATTCATTACAAAAATCCTCCAACTAATTCAAAAAGTAAACGTTATCCCACTTTGGATGTTAGAATTTCGAACTTGTTTGATTACTAACGAGGTACAGAATCACTGAGCTAGAATAAACATAATTATAAGCATAGAGCGAGGACTAAGCTTGGCCGACCACTTTACTCCTTTTTGAACAAAAGTAGGAAAACTTACACCTTTTTGAGCAAAGGTAAACAAAATAGTTCTTTCGCATAGGTTTGTGTAGATTTAAAAACATATTTCTGTCTTTCAAAAATGCATTAAATGTTATACATTTAATGTTTTTCAATACTTACTTACAAGAAAAATTGCCTATAGTTAGTGCTTACAGTTATATTATGTTCTAGCTCAGTGAGTAGAATGCAATTTGCAGTGAACAGATCACATATATCCCCGCCTACTTTTTAACTTAATTTTTATTATTTTTAACATTGTATGTAGTACGATGATTGTGTAGGCGAATCTATTTAAGCTACAAAATATTTTTGTTATCTTAGAAAAATATGTTTCTAATTCTATCAAATATTTTATATCCAGAAGGAGCCCCCAAAAGACCCCAACCTTTAAAAATAATCAAACGTTTACTTTTTTTTAGTTTATTAAATTTGCGGGATGAAAATTGTGAAGTAAAAAGTTAGCAAGTATCCGAAAAAGAGTTTTCGAAGATTATTGGCTGACTGTTTTCTTATGCAGTTTCTTGGAATGTGTCAATTTTAATAAACATTTACAAGGTTGAATTTTTTTAAAACATTTAAGTAAATTTTATACAGTTTTTATTCTTTGAAAATCAAATGGCAAGTAATTTAATTTTTTTTTATCATAAGACATATATATATATATATATTACTATAAAACACATGAAAGGATAGACCAATGAAAATAAGATTTTTTTATATATATGGTTACTGACATGATTACTGAAATGAATAATGGTGACAGTTTACTATTCTTCAATTCTTAAGCATTTTTTACTTGTAAAATTTCTATCAAAAAACATTTTTCGGCGCATTCAAATGTAAATATTTTTTATGTAGAAGAATGTTATGCACCATGATCGCTGTACATATAAAGTACAGGCCTCGCTTACGATTGACGATTGTACAATATCGTTTTGAAACCCAGGTATAAATAGTCCGAAGCAGATTGTTACTCTTTTTATACAGGATTTGACATTAGTTAACAGTTTCGGCATTCAACATATAAGCAAGAGCTCGCGCAACGACTTTCTTTGAGAAAATGACACTTGAGTTCACTGTAGCTGAGTGGTTTTTTTTTATATTATTTTTTGAAGCTCTTTGGGTTAGTTCTTTCACACGTCACATTTAAGTTTTTTTTTCCCCCTAACGAAACAGCGCAATCTTAACAAGTGAATGGAGCACCCAAGATTCCCAAGAATAGGAAGGGGAGAAACCGTCTCTTTTGCCCGTTTGCCGCTGATTAAAATGCCCTTTAAATGTTGGGGACCGGAAATTGGAGAGTTGCTCCGTTATCTGGTCAGCCTCAGCAGAGCTTTTGCGGCAAGGAGAGAGAGAGTTCTGTTTCGTGTCAGTTGCAGCAGGGCCCAACGTAGTTAGCACCCAGCAGTTGTCGATCTTGGCGCCTCGCTTATCTCCCTTTCCCGGCTTCTCATTCTTTTAAAAGGATAATTTTTATTTCCCTTTCAGACAGGGGATATCTCATTTTAGAGAGTTCCCGCGGGTTTGTTTTTTTCTTCTTCTTCTCCACCTCCTTCATTCATGTGCGATAAAGCCCCCACTGTTTTATTTACAAAGCTGTTTAGGGTTAATTTTCCGAGTTTCAATCACCACCAGGGCCGTGCAGAGGCTTGGTATTAGTCAGTGCCAAAAATTATATATCCTTCTATTTAAACCGTATTAAAGAAAATGTGTGAGGATGTAGAAAAATATCCTTTACTTCACACATCTACATACAAAACCTTGTATAGTTTGTAGCTACAAGTTGCATAGTAAATAAGAAGCAACAATATAACGGTATATAATGGCATTTATTCATGAATGGTCACTGTTTAGTCAGAATTAGAAAAAAATGGTATGCTTTTATTTGGAAAATCCCTTCTCTTAAAAACTGAATTCTTTCGCAATCCCAAGTTATCTATGGAACGTTTTACTCGTACTGATTGAAATTTTTATTATTTTTACTTGTGGATTTTTGAAAACTCAAGTATACAAGATTCTTTAAAATTGTGTTAAATATTCTTTAACGGCGTTTAGAAAAAACTTGAATGAGATCAGATTGTCGCCTATTCTGTTAAAATCTCCTCCACGCTTTTAACGAAAAGCTTTCCTTTTAATCCCCTTGTTGTTTCATCCCTTTCTCTTTTTTATCTGCGTGCTCTCATCCCCAGTCATCCTCTTTAATAAGCTCTCTTGGGGAATCACCCGAGACTTCTGGCCGCTTCTGTCCGGATTTGAAACTCGCGTCGAATTTCAAATGCCCGGGATTAGTTTTATTTTGTACTTTATATATTTCGATATTATGAGTTTCTATTCAAGTCATTAGCGTTTGTGGAACGCTCATGTGGCAGCTGGGACAGATCCGGGATTTGTCCCGAGGCAATTATTAGCAAAAATTTTGCTAGGTTACATGCTGATTTTTTGCACATTTTATACATCTTTGCTATTAATAAAAAATATATTAGATTTTCTGATTAGCTGATATTTACCATTAACCATTTGGGGTCGAAATTTGCGTTCGTTTTATAGAGCAATTACATCCCGTCCCTTTTCTGTTTAAAGAGGTTCTCGTTCAATTTGTAGAAAGAACACTAAACAAAAGAACAGGAGGTCGTGATTTTGGTGACTGAGAATCACCTCTCGACCGCAAAGATTAAATTGCTCATATTTTATAGTTATAATTAGGATGCAAGTAGAAAAAATGAAAATATGTTTTTAACTTTTTAAGTATATGTTTAATAATATTTCATTCTGTTTTTCGAAAATATTTATGTAGTAGTGAGCTGTTCTGAAGAACAAAACATCTGAGACTGGAATAAAGAGTTTCTTTTATATGGATTCAGCATTATTGTGTATAAGGAGTTTGTTGCACCTTTGATCTCTCGTAATTATTTATCTTTATATTGGTTTTGGCGTAGAATTTTCGAGAATGAGGGGATATCTCAAGTATTGTTCCTATCATCAATCCGCAGTTCCAAATTAGGAAGCGGTATTTCCATAAGTTCCAGAGGTAAAATGATTGTTTGTTAAAATAAAGATTTTGTGTTAAATAACCTATTTTTGTTCTTCTAATAATTACAATGAACCAAGTTTGCGTAATTTTCTTTAAATATAGTTAAAAATTTAGAAAAATAACATTTCCCCTCATTTAAGCGATAGTGTGGCTCCTATAAATTGACGTTCAGTTAGCCCTCCCCATAAGTATAGTTTTAACAGAGAAATAGCAAACGGTACTTTTTACAATTTCGTAGCAAATTCTTTACCTATAACAACTCATCGAACAACCACGAATCAAAAAGTATAATGAAAAAGTATCTGAATACTGAGTTAAAGCAAATGAATTAAGAGTTTTTAGAGAATATTGTGTATGGAACATATAACTGGAATCAAAATGGATTAAACCAAATTGCGTTCTATTTCATTGAAGAGTATTACGTTACCACGTTTTTATGTTTATGAAGTGATGCGTAAATTTAAAAATTTCAAATAATGAAGGTTTATAGAGAGTGATTTAATGATAATTACAGAGCAGAAGGGGCGAAATGAATTCAATCGTACTTTTATATTGCAAAGCGTAATTGTTTTTAATCGCGCGAACGTTTAAAAATTAAATAATTTGTTCTGGTATTATTGTACATTGTTTTATATATATATTTTTTTTTCACTTGCAAATGTATAAAATTAGACGTGGTTTTGTATGCTGATATTTATAAGCATGTATATTTTACTATACGAAATTAAATAATTTTCAGTGTAGTTTAAAATTTCTTATATTTATCATTCATATAGTAATTTCTTCTTATCACCACTTCGTTAAATCTCAAAATATGTAGAAACGTTAAAGAGCAGATAAAACAATTCATACCCCAGTATTTTCATTACAGTAATATTTCATACAAGCTAAAACAGAAATGAATAAAGCAACATGTTATATACCTTTTGAAAGTGAAACTGCTCATTTGTAGTGAGTGGGGGGTCTATTAGGGACGAGCAGGGGGCTGGGTTTCCCGTCGTTTTAGCGGAGTCGCGTGCTGGGATGGTGCTCCCCCCCCCCCCCCATCCATCTCCAGTTGGCCGACCCCCCTCTCGGTTCTGTGAGGTCGTACCTCGCTCTCTCTCGGGACGTGTTTCATTTCAACTCTCGTGATAAATCGCGGCCAAAAACTAAATACTTTTCAATGTACCGCTCTGCGCTTTTTAAAATGTATGTTCACTTTTGAAGGAACTTTTGTCTGGTTTAACTACAAGCGCCCGCTAAATGCTCCAATTAAATATTTCGTCAAACTAAGGAAATTCATTTTGTCAGTTTTTTTTTTCCTCCACGAAATTTATTTCATCCAAAAATGAGGACGACTTCAAATAAAAATCGACAATTCGACTCGAACCAGGGATCTCTTGGTCCAAAATCAAGCGCCCTATCGACCTTGCCAAAAAAGCTCGTTTGATTGTGACAATATACATATAAGAATTGAAATTGTGCTGATTCCACCGGAAAGGAATCGGAATAAATTGATTTTATTAAAAATATGAGAATTCTTCTTGTTTTAAAAGTCAAGTGATTGAATGATTTAACGATTGTCAAAATAGACAAAAATAGCCTTGACGATCGCTGAATGCTAAAAAAAAAAATTAGTTATTTCCGATAGTACAATTAGGACTCGTATACACGGACGAGTTTTTCACTCACAGACAATTACTAAAACTGATTTTCATCATGAAAACAACTATCCGATGTCTGCGTCCTTTGAAGGACGAAAGTCAGTGCTTCTCGATCAAGAATCACCTTTCGCCATATTTCTTCGGATCATTTCTCATCCCTCTCGCAGTAAATACATCTCTTGTGTATATACCGGCCTTAAAATGCTATTCCTTCAAAAACAGCGATTAATCACTTCAAAGTATATTCATTTTATTACACTGTATTTTCATGGGATACCCACTATAGGAATTCGTTTTATGCTAAAACAAATTTAGACCTAATAAAATTTTCAAAAACAATCAACAACTAAAACAATTGTATATCAAATGGCTGTTGGGTAATAGAATATCTGATAAATTTTAATGCAACCAATTTAATTCATTTTTTTTAAATCAAAAGTAAAATGAACTCTTTTTTTTATATAATAAATGTAATTTTATATTTTGGTTCAATACTGGGATATAGTATTTGCCTCTGAAAATGTTTCTGTATTGCCTCATTCATATTATTCAAAGTCAATTTTGTAACATTTGCATGGCAAAAATATGAAAGTAGTATGACCTCCTATTTATAACAGTCAATAATAACATTTTATAACACATGGCAAATGGTGCTATTTTTTTTCGTACTAAATAATTGCCCTCCACATGTGGCAACATATATTGCCATGGATAGTAGTGTATTAACAGATAATTGAAGCAAATGTCGGCTTCATTTGTCTATCACGCCCAAGTATTTTTTTAAATAGCATAATTTTTTTTTTAATTTTATAAAACTCCCATGTTCAAACTTATATTTACATAAAGTAAACGAGTACTTTAACGAAACAATGATTAAACAAACTGCTTAAGAAAATTCTTTTATTTTGAAAACCTCGGTAAAGTTTTAGTCTGTAACAGAAATTCTGTAAACCAATGTCCTGAAAAGGCTGATTGCAAAATGCACTGGCATCGGTATTGACAGTACTATTTCGATTTTTAATCGTAGAAATATTTAACATTCAATTGACACTTGTGATTTGCTGAGCAATTACCATTTTCAACTTGCTTTTTTAAATGTTTTATTACGAAATGCCCATTTTATTCTCGCTATCTGTATCAAAATTTGCAAACTAATGCTTGGAGGCAACTTTAATGTAATACACGTTTGTTGATTTTGTAAAAGATTTCCTAAAACTACGACACAATGTCCTGCAATCCAAAATTTCTGTTTGAAACAAAATTGTTTAATTTTTCTTTAAAAAAAAAATGAAGCCTATGTAGTAGCAGTTAAAAGTCTAAATGTTGGTAGTTATATTTATTCACTGTTTAAATATTTGTTGAAACTACTGTATTTACTGTACGAAATACCTTTTACGCCAAATACGATTAAAATTATGTCGACTTATTTTTAACTTCGCCACTTTATTTTATTGATTAAAAGTTTTAAGTATATACAATTTTTAAAATAAAAGGATCACATTCATCAAACATTTTAGCAGAATTTACTATTTGCTGAACCCTTTAAAAATAAAGTCTTATTTAAGGCATACACCACACCACCCTATGCTAATATGATCTAAAAATGCGAATTTGTAATGGAAATAAATACGATTTGTATTTATAAACACTGACCTGTACATGGCTTATTAAACAAGCCACTAATTAAATTTATTCTAGTCTGGTTAAATAAAAACATTTACAAGAACTTCATTTAAGGGGGTAGGTGCACGTAAATTTTTTAAAATTATATATTTTCTAAATTTTTAAGCTTTTGTGCATACAGCACTGTTTAAATTTTTGTTCTAGCTAAACTAAAAGTATTTAAAATAATTTTGTATACCATTGTATGCTATGCACTATGCATGCGGAATTTTTTTTATTAAATCCTCATGTTCTCAAACTATCTTTTTTGCCGTTAGATACATGTAAAAGATATAATATTAAACTTAAACACTCAATTAATTTTTTATGCATTCCTTGAATTGCATTAACTCATGCATTCATGATTTCAAGGCTTGGTTATTTTTTTTAAAAATAATTTTTCTAGGTAATATGCTTTTTTTTTCTTCTTTCAAAAACATCAAAATTCTTAACAGTTTTTGTAGTTTGTTTTCTTTAAACTGCTTTATGTATGTATAAATTAAAACTTGTTAATTTATAAAATGACATGTAATTGTTAAGTTTTAAAATTTTTAAGGTAAATGAACGATTTTTTAAGAAAGATGTACCTAACGGCAAAAAAATTTTTTTGAAAAAAATTTAATTTAATGAAAACACTTTTGTATATTTAGTGCATACCATACAATGATTAAAAAAAAAATATTTAAAATACTTCTAGTTCAAAAACCTTAAAAGAAAATATATTATTTTCTTATAAATAAATTCCTCTTAAAAATTTATTTACTAACAAAAACAACTTTTTTGTGTTTCATTTGTTAACATTAATCGACTTTTAAGATGTGATTAGTTGCTAGATTTTACCTTTTCCTTGATTATCGTTCACAGAACTTGTAACAAAATGGACTTAAAGAAGTTTTTCGAATTCTTTTTTTCTTTCTTTATTTAGCTGCCTAAAATACTTCCACCTTTTTTTTTAGCATTATTTTATTTCGATTACCCTACTTCTCCTTTCGACATTTTGGTTAGTTTCACACCTCATTTGCCGCCATTGCAAAATGAAGAATACCGAAAGAGAAGCAATCGGTTTAGTGTGCTTAATGAGTTTTCTCGCGCAATAATCAATGCAATGCCTTCATTGTTGTTTCAAAAACAATGCATTGGTGTTTCACAAGGCGAGTTTTCGAAGATTAATGAATTTTCGTTTTGAAATATCGAAATTTGAGTTCCAGTTTCTAACATCATCTTTCGATGAATTTGTGTCACTATTCATTTTTTAACATTTTGTATTTGTTCTAACATATAATTAATGATATTTTAATAAAAGGTATTAACGCTGTGTGGTTTTATCCAGAACACCATTCTACTCGAAACCAAATAGTAACTTTATAAAAACACAAAATGTTTTTAATTCTATTGTTCACTTTGACTCGTACTTTTCCTTTAACGTAGTTTTAAGTCCTATGTTTAAAAACTAGCTTAATTTCAGTTTTATAAATTTCGTTTGTATTTTTAAATAACATTCCCAATCTAAAGCATTGAATTTAAGCAACGGGAAATAAAGGTTAGTATTCTTTTTATGGCAGAAATTCCTAATGAGTGGTTATTTTTTTTGTAAGATAGGTAACAATGAATTTACTATATACTTTCTTAAACATATGTATATATTGGATTCAGCATCAAGTATATAAATTGATAACATGAACTATTAAATGAGTAGTAGGTTATTCTTCCGAAATATTTCGAAACTAAAATGAGGAGCAAACATTCAATACGTCTTTTGTTCAAATTCCTGATTGTTTGATTATTATTACATCACTAAATCCGCCTTCACATTGTTTTATTTATTTGTCTGAAACGCATTTCCCCCGCTTTGAAATGAACCTGCACATATGAGAAGATAGGTATTGGCTTAGTGCACAATATCTGTAGTAATTTATTGGAACTGCTGGAAGATTGAACATGAGTCAATGCATGTGTTAGAGAAAGTTATTCGTTTTCTCGCACGAACCACCTGCAAATAAGTGAAAATACGCGTTTTGAATGTTTGCTCCTCAAATCTACTTTAAGTCTAGTTTTATTTCCTTTATAAATTTGGTTTATGTTTGCGTGACGCAATTTTTTCTTCTTCTCTTTAATTCCCAATTATTTGTTTCAAAATTTGCCTTGTTTTCATTTGAAATAAATTTGTATCGCAATTTTAACTTTTGGAGTAACACACATTTCATTCAACTTGGTTACCAATATTTAGCAATTTAAAGGAACTATTTCAAGTTTAATTTTGATATTCCTTTTCACATGAAATTATACAATTTAATAAATATAATTTAATATTAATATAAATCATTTAATATTTCTGAAAAAAAAAGTATCACATAAAGTTATTTTTTGAAGAACATAAAATTATTTCCATTTATCACGAATTTTCTCAAGTTTCATCAAAAATATTTTCTTTTATTTAAAAAAGGTGACATTTGACGCTTTTGGAAAATATCAACATGTATTCGAACATTCCTAAAAAGACTATTCAAATTTAAAATCTGGATATTAAATATAATTTATATTTATTAGAAGACAATGTAAGACTTAAAAAGTTATATCCCAAATGAATTTTTTTATTTTTTGCTTTTGATATTCTACTAAACAAGCATTCAACTTGGGGTACACTTCTTAAACAAAATAAATTTATAAATAATTCTTTATATTTCAATAAATCAAAGTATTAAAAAAGAATATTGTGAGAATAATAAAAACAAATGCATATCTACCTGAATGTATTTATGTATTTACAAATCAATCTGTACACATAAAGCTCTATACATTGATGAATATTTTTTTCCGTTCCAAATTTTTCACGACTTGTGTACATAACAAACTTATAAATTATTTCATAACGCAGCACAATCTTTTTTTTCTTTCCATTCTATTCTAGCCAACGCATCTAAAGTTCACACTAAAGCACAACACTTCACACTTATTCGTTATTTACCTTATTAAATTACTATTCATGAGGGGGTTACATCTTTGTCCTAATTCTAACTACGAATGTCCACTAATTGGTTAGGGAAAATCACTTGGACGAATGTTTGGAAATTCGTTGCTGCACAATGTTTTAGGTTGTTGAGTTCCAAATTAAAATTTAAAATTTTAGTTTATTCCTGTTTACAGTGACTGAATATTTGTTTGGATCCTGCCTAATATTTTGAAATTCGTTGATGTAGTAACATTATAATTTGCACTTTAACACGGTTGATAGTAGAGGTACAAAACATTTATCTTGTTATGGTCAGGAGTATAAGACAACTAATGTTTAGAAAATCGTTGATGTTTGTTAAATTCTATTTTTCATTTGATTCATAACACGGTTGATAGTAAAAGTACAAGCATTCATCATGTTATAGCGTGAGGTATGAACAACTTGCAAGGTAGTCCGAAACATAATAAAAATTGCACTCGGTCCCACAGTAACGTAACCAAGTTTAGAATAAACCGAAACACAACCAAATATTCAACTTTTGAGTTGGGAAATCACCGAAATAAACCAGTTTTGATTTGGGAAAATAAAGAGTTAGACCAGTTTTTAGTTCAATCGAAACACAAGCAAATATTTCACTTGGGAAATCGGAAATCGTTCGATTTTGAGTTGAGAAATCCCCAAAATTGTTCAGTTTGAGTTTGGGATATCACCGAAATAGTCCAGTTTTTGGGTTGAGAAATCACCGAAATAGTCCAGTTTTTGAGTTGGGGAAATCGCCGAAGTAGTCAAGTGTTTTGAGTTCAGAGTTTCTCCAGGGACCTTGCGTTCGTCAGGAGCTCCCTGGTCAGCCGCCAGCACTGCTTAGCCGCGTTCTCCAGCGAACTCACGGACTTCCCCTTGAAGAGGTCCAACTGCGGCAGGAAGTAGTGGGGACACCGGCGACACTGGAGGCACGAGATCAGCTGCAGCAGGATTCCGTTCAGACGATCGCCGAGACACGTCTCGTCCCACTCCAGCTCCCGGGGGTGCTTCTCGCACTCGTACAGCACGAGGGTCTTCATGTGGTAGCTGGACACCGGGTTGCCAGGGAGGTCCAGATGGCGGTCCCGCATCGTCTTGAGGATGCTGAGGCACTTGCTGCGGCAGCCCCCTTGCAGCAGACGATTCTCGGCCTCCCCGAAGTTCAGCACCCACGCGTCCCCTTCCATGGAGGACTGCTTCCCTTGCAGAGTGACGCATTCTTTGCTAAGGAGGTCGAACCCTTCGGTCTTGACCTCTGCCACCAGGTTCGGGTTAGGCCACGGGATGTGCGGGATGGGCCAGTGCGCCGCCGACCTGGGCCACAGTCCACTACACCGGAATGCCGGGGTGATCTGGACGACGTAGCGCTCCTTGATGCGCAGCCGGACCTCGGTGGTGTCGGCCACCATCTTGACCATGTCGCGGTAGCTGCACTTGTCGCAGGCCTGGGCCACCAATGTTTGGAAACGGGACCGGATCTTTCTGGCGGAGAGGTACCCGGAGGCCGTGATGAACTCGACCCAGAGAGACATGGACCGTTTCCTGCCATCGCTGAGTTTGAGCACCGCGCAGCCGGGCAGTGAGCCGTCGTCCACGAAGTTGAACACCCCCATCTGGTTGAGGTAGAGGACCACCTCGAACTCCGTCGGGGAGATGACGTCGAAGCCGTCGAAGCGGCCGTTGCAGTCGTTCAGGGAGGAGATGAACCGCGGCTCCTGGACCTCGACCTCTTTCAGGACGTCCTGGACCACTTTGCACACCTCGCGGACCGTCTTGGCGATGTTGCCCTTCCGGACCTGCACCCGCTCGCCGTAGAACTTATTCAGTTGGTACAGGAGCTTGGATTGCGCGGACAACATGTCTGATGGCACCAGCATTTTTTTATTTATATGTCACTTTCTAATCCAAGTCGTCAAACTGCAGAAAACGTATTTCACCTTATTTATATTCCAATGTGTGATTATACAAGAGTCAAGCTGCAACTAATATATCCGTTGAAATTGTGAGCAATCGCCGTATTCGCCCCCCAATCAAAGAGATAAAAATGTCCGCCTGCGCGACTCGAAGATGCCGTTGTTTTGGGGCAGCTGTGAAAAAGACTCTTCGATCCGACACAGTAGGCGAAGAGAGAGAGAGAAGGGAGGGGCGTGTCACCACCGTCGGCATGCGCCTTGCAGTGGTTGACGCCCCTTTTGCTCCGTGTCCAACCGCACGCCTCTCAGCCCCTCTTGCTAACGCATCACCTTCATCGGTTTGCGTCCGCCATTGGTCCATAGATGTGGAACAGAGTCGTTATATCTGACGTGTAATCGCCCTCTTTGGCGATTGTTGAACGAATTCTCGTTGGAATTCATTTAAGTTTTGTAGCTAATATTTATACATTTGATAGGATTTTTTCTATTACATAGTTTATATATATAAAAAAAATAGGGGTGTGCAAAAGATAGGATAAATTATATATAATATTAGAATTTTTTTTATTTTTCGCCTATCTAACTGTAAGACTAAATTATTGTTGCGTACCCTTATGTACATCACTCCTGTTCCAAACATGTGTAAAAACAAGAAACAGCTCAAACGAATTTGTTTTTTGATACTACCTCACATTACTACTACATCTACATTACTACATCACATTTGATACTACATCACATTGAAACATTAAATATATATATATATAATTTGTTTAAAAAAAACCACCAAAACATTCGCAACTATTCGACACATATATATCAACTTTTGAGTGTCTATTTTTGTCAATTTTTTAATTAAATGTATTCGGTTTTAGGAGTTACAAAGCAGTGCTTTATATTTAAATTCGAACCATTATAAATAAAAATAACGTGACTCTTAAATAGAAAATATATTTTAAAGCCATTTGACCCTGCGTTGCTGGGCATATACATTTTAGGTCTTGGCTTATTTTTTTAAAGATGTTTCGTTATGCAATATTTAAAAAAAAATTATAATAATTTTTTTTTTTAAATAAATGGATTTTTACAAATAGTAATTTCAGGTGCACATCTTGAGGATGAATAGTATATTATATATAAATTTTCGGCCTTTTATATACTGAGGAAGTAAGTGTTTTGCTATCCACATACAGACTCTGTCTTTTATTATTATTATAGATTTTAATGTTCTGTAAATTGCATTTTTCTCCCTGTTAAAAAGGGTTTCGTTACCAGTCAAGTGGAGACGTGCGGTAAATCCTACATCATCTGAAATATGCTAGCGGTCTATGAGATCGCACTTCTCCACTTAAAGGTTAAATACACTTCGATTCAATTTTTTCGTTAAATATGACAAAATATTTTGTTAGTTTTTCCCTAACGACGAATTTTTGTAATATTTTTTTTTAACGAATACACCTCTTATTTTTGTCAACAAATTTAATAGGAGCATAGTTAACGAAATTTCGTCAAATTTAAGAAAATATTTTTAATAGTGCTTGCTATAACATACCATTTTACCAGACTACGTTCATCAATTTTATGAAATTTGGCGACGGATTTCCGAGTTTGGCGGTTTAAAAAATCCACTCGGAATCTTAGCAACCCCTCCGCAAACAAATGACGACAGTCCGACCAACCTGTTTTATGCGGGGAGTACATTGAGAGAGAGAGAAGGATAATAAAAAGAGCTGTGGAAATTGAAAGAATGAGAAATAAGAATGGGGAGGAGGGGGGGGGGGGAATAAAAGTTGTCACGCCGCGCGCCCTCTAATAAGACAAGTGCGAACAGTTGAAGCCAAACCCCGCTCGTAAAAAGGGGCGGGCCCCAGTGGTGTCTGCGGGCGAAACTCCACTTGACTTATTTTCGAAGAGGAAAGACTCGCAGGTGAGTGATGATTTGAGACTCTTTTTTTCTGCGGAAACCGCTCCTCTTACTTTTTTTTTTATTCTCTTCTCCTCTTGGTTGTGTTTGTTTGGAGGAAAATTGGCTGAGTTTGAATGATAGGGGGGATCTGTCTGGGTGTTGTCTTCATTCTGATCTACCGTCTTTTTTTTTAATGTATTTAAAAAAAAGTGTGAATCTGGTTGTTAAATATTATGTGTTAAAGCCTTCACTAGTGTGAGTTCGTCTTTCTTTGTTTTCTGTGAATTTGAAGTTATCTGTCATGTTTTTGTTTTTTTCTTATAAGTTTTCTGGTTTTAAAAGGAGTTTTGTCAAGCCAGGAGTTAAGTTTTGATAACTGTAGAGGTGGTTATGAAGATCCTTTTACATGGTACGTTTCAGTTCCCAGATCAGTGACGGATTTAGAAGGGAAAAAAATATGAAGGGGCGCAAAATTATATTTGATATTCTTTCATTTTTGAGTTCTATCACTAATTCAGAAAAAATAGGATGTACGACCATGTTTGCTAAAAACGTACTGCACAGAATTTTTTTTAAATAAATTATAAATTCTCATTAAATGTTAGTTGTCAAACATTCATTAGTTTATAATTTTTTTTTATTCATTTTAAATGGGATACGTAGTTATTAGAAATATTTACAATAAACGGTAAGATGTATATGGTCCCTAACTCCGTAAAACTTAATGTCCTGTACCTAATATCAGAATTTTTTTTAAATTTCATTTCCTTTAGGAAAGTAGATTTTTATGTAAAATATATGTGATGGGATCACTATGGGACCATGCCCTATTATACAAAAAAAATAATGTAAAAATTTCCAGGGATTTCGAAAATGGGTCCGCCCATGTTTGATTGAGTTTTCTGTTAAATAATATGAGTTTCGTATTTATATTCTAATCATACCTTCTAGTCCAGATATATGGCATTTGGCGCCATCAGAGAAGTCATTTATTTTTATCGAAGATCGTATTTTACATTATTTAAAAAAGCAACTTATGGCACTTTAATTTATAAGCATACATTACCGAGTAATAAAGTTTTTTGCACTTGTTGATACATTGATAGAGTTGTTGAATGTGAACAGGCTGTTTTTTTTAAAAATATATTTTTGTAATATTTACTGTTCTTATGTCTATAGATACCGAGTATTAAAAAAAATATTTTTATAAAATACTTTTTACACATTAAGGTATACCGAATAAATTGCAAATAATAATGATAAGTAACCCTGTTAAAATGTCTGGGGAAGAATACATTCGTTGTTGTTCCATAGAAATAAGTTTACAGGGGGAAAAAAATGTGCGTTTAAAAAGTTCGTCAATAAAAGATAGCTCTTTATTACGGTTCTAAATTGTTTCCTTCTACACAAACTGTAAATTCTTTAATAATCTATTCATATAATCACCACGATGCATTGCAAAATAAAGTCGTTAGCAGAACTATTGATGTATGCGTTTCTCTATTTTAAAAAGGCTCTTTAACGAAATAAATACTTCAAAAAACATTTATTCAAATAAAAATACTTTAAAAAGTCAACAACAATTTTTTAAAAAAGTATTTATTAAAATTAGAGCGTTTATAGTGTGAAGCATGAGATTCCGGAACCATTTGACAAGGTTGTACCAATTGTCCATGCAATTTACGGAATTTAACTATTTTTGTACGTTTATACGATTAGCTTATGAAATTGTACGGATATTAAATACTCTATAAAACATTCTATTTAAAAATAAATCATACTTCTTAAATTGAAGACGTGAGAACCAAGACAGCCCCAGTTTTCAAAATTGTTTACGACGGACGAAAAACGCTATTTGTTTCTCGCGCTGTATGAGACAAAAATATAGCTCCATTTCCTATACAGCCATTGCTCTCGGTTCTTGCACCCATTGGTAGAGGATTTTTTTCTTTATAGGAATAAGTGCAAAAGTCCTTTCCCAGGTCCCTTGCACCTTCACTTGTAAAATTTCATGAAATTCTTGTTTACTGAAAATGATTTTTTAACGTTTTCTCTGTCTTAAAACTTTCTTTTTTCTTCTCTTTAAAACTCTTTTCTCTCTCTCTTTTTTTTAAAGTAACCCATGCGGTTATTTTGTAAAAGACAAGTTGGGATGAAATTAAACATTTAGTAACTAAAGAATAAATTAAAATAGGAGAGTAATAATAGTTGAATAGAAATAATGATTTTTTATATTTCACATTAGAAGAGTTTATGTGATTTGATGGATGTGGAAAAAAATTATACGAATTGGATTTTTGAAATCTTTTGTCATGTATGCGTTTACTTGAGCGCCCACTGTTTTCTCTAATGTCGAACAACAATAATAGATTTGAAAATTTCTTAGTATATTTAATGAAAGCATGTTATTCGTAATATACAGTGTCCGAATACATGAATTTCAATTTTGGAAAGGACATGTACTCAAAAATGAGAACAATGAGTAGATGCTTGCCTACATAGGCTGCCTTCATAAGTCATTTTCAATAAATATCGACCATTACAAAGAAACAGAAGAAATGTTTAAAAAAAGATGTGCCAAAAAAATAGGAAGTAAGATAATTGAGTTGTAATAACTCAGTTTCTATTTAAGCAGTCTAGATCAAATAATCCGGAAAACCATATTCTGAATTACTCTTTTAAGTTTGTAGGTTTCAGTAAGATCGCTTGAACAGAAGCTGAGATTAGCAATATTAAATCACATTGCTACTTTTTGAGAAAGTATACTGTTATTGCATTTGAGTATGTCATACGACCGTTCACGATGCAATTATACTTAGATATTCATTTTTAATTACCGTTTTTTATGGTGTATTTTTGTCTTATTTTTGACTGCTAGTAACGAATATTAATACTAAAAAGTACTTCTAAATTTAATGGTTTCATTGACCTATAATCGCGTAATTAGTTATTGAGGCTGGGGTTTTTGTCTTTTAAGGGAATTGATGTGCAAGATTTTGCGATACAACGACGACAGAGTTAGTTAAAGGCATGTCGTGAAAGTGGTTATTATATTATTTGCTCTCTTTTAACCAAGGGTTTAAAGGTAAAATGAAATAACACTATAATGTTTTAATATTCTGCGATCGACAAGGCTACTACACTGTTAAAAATTTCAGTTCAACGTTGCACCATATCTTGGTGCAAAATGTAAGTTTTCAACTTGTTGCACCATATCATGGTGCAAGCTAGGTTGAACCAAAATTTTTTTATCGAGAATGGTGCCAGCTTTCACCAGAAAGTGGTTCAATATCCTAACCACAGAGTATATAGCTGATCCTAACTGCAACCGAAACTTCGCTGAATCTACGACTACGAACCGGCACGACGAAACGGGGAATTCCGTAATGTCTTCGTATTATTGTTAACGTATCGGACTATGTTAATCGAATATCAAAGTAAGTTAAATGCTTCATTTCATGGTTATTGTAATTAAATGTTTGTTTTATGATGTTTAAGTGTTTTTACTCATATAAAGTTCAAATATAAATAGATTAGTATAAAGTCGTTGTCAACTACGGCCGTTGATTTTCAAGATCCCAAGTCCGAATTTTAACCACTGAAAGAATTGATTGAATATTTTACAGCTTTATAAAAAAAATATATATCTATGTTTTAAATCGTGAGTAATATTTTTTTTTTAAATTAAACGAACAATATGGTAAAACACTTAGCATTTTTTTAACCTTTACAATACTAAACTTGTTTGTTTACTATGTAAAGTCAATGGGAAAGTACGTAAAATTTACGCATGGTTTGTATTCTAGGGTTAAATTTCAGTTGAATCCGCATAATATACAATAAATGGATTGTTTAAATTTAAGTATAAAGAAACACTTTGCCAAAACATGTAAAACACTGCGGGGAAAATTTAACTTTAATGCAATGTTTGAAATGTAGATAATTTTGCTGACTACCAACATGCTTTGTTTTATTTAAGCTACTATTCATTTCAGTGTACTCATTACTTCAGTAAAATAAGTCCATCTAGTTAAAATGTATTGTACAGCCCCATTGGATGTGGTGGGATTTTTGAAAAGGCTAGGTTGGTTCCTAGAACACGATGCCCCCCAAATATGATATTTGGCGATAATATGTCCCAAATATGATATTTGGCGATAATATGTAAACAATAAAATTTTCATTTTGGCAACCTTGCCGGAGGAAAATAGTTCTTTAATTGGCAAAAAAAAAAAGGTTTTTGTCGCCAATAACATGTTAGTGTATTATAACATCGAATTAACATGTTAATGTTGTATAACATTGAATTTTGAATATTGGGCCGAGGGGCACCGTGTTCTAAGAATTGACCAAAAGCTATATTCGCAACGCTACCACGTTCTTGGCAACAAAAACCGGTTTTGTTTCCAACCTAAGAACTCCATTTCCCCCTGAAGGGTTGTCGAAAATGGTAACTGTTAAAAGCTGAGGGACCGTACAGTACATTTTAACCTTCATAAGTGACAATACTAATTTTCAGTTTGTAAAATAATTGTATTGTCAAATATCTATTACAAAATACATTATTCTTGTTGAAAGAGTTCCGAGCCCATAATCAAAAGGGTTGTATGTTTATTTTTTGTTTTTGCCGAACATCCTCTGGGCTGTTGTACGTTAAATTTATCGTGGTACAAGTGTGAGTGCTTATGTTGGCTATGGTATGAAAACTTGGAGACTGAAATGCCAGCTCGGAAGTTGTCTTTGTGGTGTTATCTGACCATGGTTACAAATTATAGAGAAGTGTCCCTGATTTTTCCTTTCGAGATAGTTTTCAAACCATCGCCAATAGCTAATTTTGAAGTCTAGTTGTATGTTAGTGCAACAAACCAATAAAATTTTTATTGTAAATCTTTAATGCATTTGCACAATCAATCTATTCTATGGTTACCCAAATAGTTGCCTTTTTTTTGCATATGTATATATTCTTTACCTTTATGTATTTGCTAAATACAACTTAATGTTTAAATATTTATTTTTACAACATTTTATACTATTATTAATGATTCAAAATCGGGTAAAAAGAATTGGCTATTTCATAAATTAATAAATCACTGAAAAACACTTAATTGTGTTTCGTTTATAAACAAGAGTAGCCGTAAAGCCTAATAAAACGTTAGCCAATAATTTGTCTTTTAACGTTTACAGGATGGGTATTTGTTATTTCAACCAGAATCCCATGTTAAAACCAAACACCCACCTTTTAAAGGTTAAAACAAAGTTAGATGTTACTCTCACACTAAAATTTTTGTAATATAAGTTAATAATGTAGCTCTTTTCTATGTCATTGTTACTAAAGTCTATTAATTGCAATTTACTTTTTTACTATTTTAAAGATCATGATTGAACTGACATTGTGTGGCTCTAACGTAAAGGTGTCTGAGGCAACGTTTGTAACAAAACGTTTCCTCAGTTGACCTATTTGTAAGAGACGCACTCTACAACAACTTGAATCCTGTGGGAAAACTGGTAGCTGCTACTTGATGTCCTGAATTGGTATTCTCTTACGGCGGAATACTTATCCAAGATGCAACATTTTTGTATGTTGAGTGTCAACGTTGAACACATTTATGGAACTTGCATTAACGTAGTGACAAGAAGGCTCTGCAATCTGCATGTGAAGAAACATGTTTTGAAGGCTTTGTCTGAATTTGTTTTTGCTCTACTGATTCCACCAAATTTGTGACGCAGTTAATTCCTGCTCCACCCCTCTGTCATTGTGTGTGAATTCTCCAAACATGAAGATTGTAGGATAAAATGTGCATCGATCTGCATATGCAGTTTCATAATATCTGGCCAACAGTGTGCTTGTTCAAAATTGTGTGCCCAAACGTGTTCAAGCTGGAGATAGGATACTGGTGCTCTTGAAATACATTCCATCAGTGTGGTTGATATATAGCATTTACACAATAAATTGTGTAAATGTTAAAGAATTTTTTTTTTTAATTTCTTTTAAAAAAGTAAGTACTATATATACTATCCTGATATACTATCCAATATCCTGATATACAGTATTATTATTTGTTTATTTGTCTTAGATTGCATTTAATTTAGGATTGATTTCTAGAAGTTTAGATTTTATGGTTATAAGTTGTCTGGCTATCTGAACAGTTTTTATAAGGAAAATATTTATAAAAATTGTTGAAAAAGCTAGGAAAAACAATTGCTTACTGAAATTGAAGGGCGAACTTAGCTTCTATTCTTTCCCCAATAATATGCTCGATTGGGTATTAAAGTAATTTCAATCTTAAATGTTTGTACTAATAGGCCTAGTAATATTAAAATAAATTGTATAAAAATATATTTATAAAATATTATATTTTCAATTTTTTTCTTCTTTATTGTATAACTTTAAGTCATGAGGGTTGTACGGGAGAAAAATTTGCTATTCCACTGGATTTTAAATCCAAGTTTGGCAAACCAGAAACTGAATGCAATTAACTATATTGTTTTCTCTATGAAATATATTATGTACTGTACATGTTTTTTTTTCTTCTGTAATTGGAAATAAAAATAAAATAAATTATATTAGTAATAAATAAAAATTATTTACTATTATTTCCATCTATAATGTAAAGTTTTTATTTAATTTTGAGTATATATACTAATTAAATTAGCACAATTTATTGAGGTTTATGTGACATTAAATTTGAAAAAACATATAAGTAAACAATGTATTCCTTAATAATGGAAAGATTTCCTTTGAATATACTATTTAAATAATTGCACAGTAATTTCAAATTATTTTGTGAAATTGTTGAAATATACAGAATTGTAAATATAGTTGTAAATTATAAAAAAATTTGATCTAATAAAAATTTTAAAGGAGGTAACGAAAATACGAATTATGGTGCAACGTTTCACCAAAATCTGGTACCCATTTAGCTGCAACCAAACTTTGGTGCTTAGTTTTACCATAAAATGGATTAACAAAAACCCGAATTTTGGTTCAACGTTTCACCATAAAATGGATTAACAAAAACCCGAATTTTGGTTCAACGTTTCACCATAAAATGGATTAACAAAAACCCGAATTTTGGTTCAACGTTTCACCATAAAATGGATTAACAAAAACCCGAATTTTGGTTCAACGTTTCACCAAAATGGTGTAGCGAAAATACAGAGTCTTGGTGCTTAGTTTCACCATAAAATGGATTAACAAAAACATGAATTTTGGTTCAACGTTTCACCATTAAATGGTATCCATGGTAGCACCATAAAATGGTAAAAATGAGCACCACACGTTGGTTGCAGCTAAACTGGTACCAAATTTTGGTGCAAGGTCCTACCAAATTTTTAACAGTGTATATCGTCCATTTTGTCAATCGTTTCATCATTGAATCACTTGACTTTTGAAGAAACAAGAATGTGGTTGTGGTTCTTATTTGTATATTGTTGTCATAATTCAGACAAGCTTTTCTCTGGCACGGTCGATAGCGCGCGTGGCTTTAGACCGTGTGATCCCTGTTTCGAATCGAGCCGTCAATTTTTATTCGAAATTGTCCATATTTTTGTCAAACTAAATTTCGTGAAAAAAACAACGAAATAAATTTACTCAGTTAAATATTCAATCGAAGTATTTAGCAGACTTCCGTCAAAAATGACGGAAGTTTCTTCAAAAATGAACATGCATTTTTAACAGTGCTAAAGGCTTCCGTGATCCAATGGCGCAATTAGTTAATGCATCTCTTTGGGGCTTTTGTCCTTCGAGCATGGATCCCTCGTAGTAGAGAAATCCTAAGGTTATAATCTCGCTAACATCAAAGTAAGGCCAACATGTATGGCCTCGGACACGTGGTTTACTACGTCATCCGTTCATAAATTTGTTCTAGTTCATTCATAAAAATATCCTGTACTTCATGAAGTAACACATTTACTATTATTTCCAAATCACAAGTCAATCGCGAACTTTTTTTCATTCATAAATTTTGAAAGGCAGTCACTTGTCTGGTGCCATCAGGTCAGAGATGTTTGCATCACGATGATGACGTCATATTCGCTCTACTACAGTCCATTCATGCTCGAAGCTTTATGAGGGTTGCAAGGGAATTGAGGTGCAAGGTTTGGCGATACAACGACCAGAGTCAGTTCATGATTGAGTTAAAAGCAAATCACGAGAATGGTTATTGTATTATTTGTTGTCTTTTAATACAGGGTTAAAAGGGAAAATGAAACTTAACGCTGCTGCTTGTGAGTTGCATTGCGAAAAAGAAATCGACGCACTATTAGGTAGATTTCCCATGGAGAACCATCTTCAGTTATTCTTATATGTTTACTATACATGGCACGCTACGCTATTAATATTAACCTGTTCACATGGGTGACGGTGTGCAAACAGCAAAGAGCCGAATCAGTTTGTTTTTACATTGCCTTGCGCGTTTTCATTGTTAATCGCTATTTGTTATATACTATTCAATTAATGTCGGCCATTTAATTTGCTTTCAGTACTGTAAAACCGGGTCAATAGAAATAGCAGGGTGAATAGCAACAGTCGTCCGAAAAGAGTTATGGCTTATAGCGGTACCCTGTTGAATGCAAAAATATTTTTTTTAAAAGCGCTATACAATCTCAGACATTTGTAAATGAAATAAATTCACTATTGGACTAAAAATGGCCCCAAACTGTGACTTCAGAGATAGTTTATATGCACAGTTGATAAAGTGTTAAAGTGTCTTCCTAGTCATTAAGTATTTTTATTGTTACCAACTTTATAATATTTTGTAAGTACTTAATATTTTTTTTTATATGAAATATTAAAAAGGTTTTTTAAAAAGTAAATAATCACCTTCGAAATTATCTAACGAGATTTCAGAATCGAAGCAAAATGAAAAATAGGCGACTGCTCCTATTTACCCGTACTTGCGGGGGTGCATAGGAGCAGTGCATAAATGTTAATTTTTTTTTTTGCCCTCAAAGTCAAAAATTAAAACTTTTTGACCATGTGGGTGTACAGGTATACTCATAAATTTTAAAGTGTACAAGAAAAATGCTTAATATGACTTTAAAGTTCAAAACTGCTGCTTTTCACCCGATTTTTCGGTAGTGACTCACGTGGTGAACGCTTTTCATTGTATGCAGTGTTACTAAGAATGTACTAAGGATTTTTACTTGGGAGAGGATCGGCGCACTACGAGATGAATAATATAAAAAAAATGTCTTTTAAAGTTTGATCCAGCTATATAAGGGCTCGTATTACACGTGCGAGTTTTTCCACTCTCGGGCAGTTATTATTAAAAATTACCATCCTATTACTGTGATTTTGGTAGAACGTTAATCATATCTGTGGCTCGGAACAAGGAGGTCCAATGTTGTAATTGACATATTCGAGAATAATGGCTTCAAAGTTTGAGGCCCTGCCTTGTTACAATGCTACGGAAATCACGGAATTGTTTTATTTGATGAGTTACAGAAGACTGACGACATTGGATTCTATTTCATTTTTTATATTCATTTCGTAAATTAATATATTCAAAATTGTTAAAAAAAGTAATATATATTTGGTGAAATTAACGTTGGTCTTCCTTGTTCCAAGCATATAAGGCATCTCTGTAACAATACTGCGGGCACTGGTGTAACCGTTTGTCCTGTGTCTTCGGATCATTTTCGACAGTAAATAACCCGTATATACCGGCCTATAATTTAAAATAAAATTAATTTGGAAATCACCAGATATTTCTAAAGTACTTAATTTAAATAATTAAATCCAATATTTAATGACTATTACTTAATTAATGACAGTTTTGCGATAAGACATTAAGATGCATACAATTTCATTACATTTGATTTATGAGAATATCGTCCAAGCCTGCATCCATCTTAGGAAAAGTGCCCCAAATGTTCATAAAAAAACAACAACAACAATTTAAACGCAATTTTCCCCATTCACAGCTTCTTAGAACAAAACAACCATTCCACAATTCCCGGCCATCCCAAAACCTGACATTTATGAGTCGAAATTCCGCTCTCTCTCTCCCTCGAACTGGATTCCCCGAGACGAGCGTCTCGGGTGTCCCGCTGTTCGCATAACGGTCGTTCGTTCTCTCCCTTATCCGCAGCTCCTGGGAAACTGAAACATGTCTACCTGTGCCTATCTGCACCTATCATCGATCCGACGTCCCCCTGCCGTTTTTTTACGTTTAGGGGGGAGCCGTGATAGTCATCGCGGAGACGCCGGTTGGGGAAACGCCGGGGAGCTGGCGACATTGTCTCGGCGCGAAAGCACGTTTTTACGGTGTGTTGGGGAAGCTCACGCGAAAGCGGGTTTTACAGGGGAAAATGGGAAGTTGCGTTTGCTATAGTGATATCACTGCATAGTCGTACCCAATTGGTTTGTAAGACCCGGAATCTGGAAATATGAGTGAAATTTTCAAATTTGGGACATTAAACGGAAATTATCGTCTATTATGCCTTCTATTCTGGGTAGTTTAGTTGATAATATTTCCTTTTATTTCTAAAAAAGATTTTTTTTAAAGCATGGCTGTGCGCACTTTCAGTTTTATTTTTGTAGGGGAGAGAGAGAGAAACCAAAACAGCTGAACTTTAAAGTGTAAAAAACAAGTGTGGGGCTAATGAATATGCGATTTATTGAAGATTGTGAGATAGGAAGCATATAAAACATTTAAAATTATCTACAAAAGAAATAATTTGAGAAAACTTGCTTTTTTTTTTTTACATTATCTGTTTCCAGAGAATATGTTTAATTACTGTTATGCCTGTCGCACTTGTGTAATTTTGTGTTTTATCCATAAATTATTTTAATTGACTATAAGTATTGCTTATAATATATTTATTGTATTATTGTAGTGTGGATACTTTGTAAGCTTTTAAAGCTTGTATTTCAACATTTCTAAATGTAATTGTAAAATCAGGGATATTTTTGTGACACCATCATGGGGAAATCAGGGAAATATCCGGGAACTTTTTTTTCCAAAATTTTGTTGCCACCCTGGCTAAACATACAATCGTTGAATATGCCATTTTATAAAAAAATGATACTTTGTTATCAGTGCAAAAGTGGAATCTTAGCACTTTCCTCGTGCGCAAACATTGTATGTCAATTCCAAATGAAAGGTATACAGGAGATAAAGGCGCATTGTCAACTAAAATGATCGTTTCAGAAAAGTTTTTATTGTTAACAGCTCTCCTTCTTACTCGGTGTAGCAAAACTTTCCCCGTCCTCACTTAACATAACGCCTTTATTCTCAAAATGAAACTATATTTTAATGTTACTCGATAGCATGAGAATCACATTTTCGACAAAAACATGACATTGCACCTGTATCCCATGTACGTTTCAAATATCTATCAAATAAATATCTATCTATCATGTTCTTTCTATCAAGCTCGAAATCTTTTTGTGTTTTCCAAAAGTTTACAAAAGTGGACTTAAAACGATTGTGCTTTTTGCCATCGACATAATGTTTCTGAAAGATGCCCCACATATAAAAATATTTAACTCTTGAATGTATCGTGTAACTAATGATTTAAACTAGACGATCTTCAACCTGAAGGTAAACCTCTAGGCCACCGACCTCTTACAAACCCCTCTTCCCTCAAAAGGCCAATCGTGAACTCAACGCGAATATATTTAATTTCATGTTTGTTTTTTTATGTCTAAAAACAACGTGATACTCTCAGCCGTTAAGGATTTTGTAATTTCTATTGATTATAATTTTTTAAACTAAATATGTAACTTGGCTAATATAATATCGTCCGGTTAGTGCTAAAACTAGAGAACTCCATTAGAAGATTAAGGTATTACATATAAATTCCTAGTTGAAGAACTCGCCACCTCAGTAGTGTAAAAAGGCCGATTCTGCGCCGAGGTGCTGTGAGGAATAATGAGGAATATGAGGAATAATTGAGGATCTGTGAGGAATAATGAGGAATAATTGAGGATTTCTGAGGAATAATGAGGAATAATTGAGGATCTGTGAGGAATAATTGAGGATCTGTGAGGAATAATGAGGAATAGAGGAATAATGAGGCGGACGGGGAGGTGGGGCTGCTGTGATGCACTTGAGGTGCGGATCAGGGAGGATCTCGTCTGTCAAGCCGAGGGCCTACGTCTGTGGCCTAATGGAGATGACCTCAACCAATCAGGTGTCAGTAAGTGACGTCACACGCAGGGGACATGGGAACAGGTGTCGATGACTCATCCTCGCACGCAGCGCCGCCGATGGGCATGTCACACCGTGTCTCAACGTGTTTGTACAGGAATGGACCAATCAGAGTCTTGTTTGAAGATGACCTCATTAAGAACCAATCAGGTGTCAGTAAGTGATGTCTATGGAGTGTCATGTAACATGAAAGTTGCTTTTTTGTTATTTTGCGTTTTTATTTGGGTATTGGTGGAAATTTGCGACGCACTGCATCTACGCATTTTTAATTATAAGCTGTGGGTTGTGACATATGTTAGGAATAGTTGGTTTTTGAAAATAATATTAGCTGTATATACAACTTCAATTTGGCGAAAGTAAATAAAATATGACAGAATTAGACTAATAATAGTTTTTAATATTTTATTTTAATATTTATTTATATTTTTTGATATTTCTTTATATTTTGATATTTATTTGTATTTAATTTTTTTTTTTTACATTTATTCTTTTTATTATTTATTTATATTTTTAATATTTATTTATATTTTTATTATTTATTTATATTTTTATTATTTATTTATATTTTTATTATTTATTTATATTTTTATTATTTATTTATATTTTTATTATTTATTTATATTTTTATTATTTATTTATATTTTTATTATTTATTTATATTTTTATTATTTATTTATATTTTTATTATTTTTTTATATTTTTATTATTTATTTATATTTTTATTATTTATTTATATTTTTATTATTTATTTATATTTCAACTTTTATATTTTATTATTCATTTATATTTTATTACTCATTTATAGTTCATATATATTTTAATATTTATTTATATTTTATATACGTATACATCTTTGCCAAAAAAAAATAACTCAGTGAGAGCAATTACGCCCCACTAGAGCTGCACAATGAACTTATGTTAAAGGGAAAGACACTAGTGTATATATTTTAACTATGGTTAGTACAAAAGAAAAGAATTTTGCAAGAATGGTTTTAGAAAAATATCTTTTATGTGACCAACTCCACCATACAATTTCGCCATATAACTCTATGAGGAATCATACTATGGGATTAAATAACATACCATTGCGTACAAGAAGGTGGACCAGATTAATTAGTAAAGCTTTTAGACATGTGTACCAAGGGTATAAAAAATGACAGTTTGGGGTTTTATGAAAATAATGCATATAAAAATATACGTTTAAATTACAATGTATTTCACGGACATTAATCTCAATGGGTGAAAAATAAGTAATTAATATGAAAGCTGATACTTTGAAAAAGAACTTTGGGGACCAAGAACCTTGTGTTACGGTTAATTAAACTTTTTTATAAAAGTAATGTGTTCTTTAAATGTTTTTCACATCATACGTAAAATTATTAGTGTAAGAGGGAAAATATCATATCGTTATGACTAGAAGGAGGGATCTCACCTTGATCACAATTGGATACATTAGAATTACTTACTGTGTAGGAATATGATGTAAAAGTTACTCTATCGCACTGGTTGTGGTGCTGGGCTTGATAAGAGCATATTAGGGGTTGGTATGTAAGATAATGAATTTATTACTTGTTATAATACGTGTTAAAAAAGGGGATTTGTCTTAGATGTAGTTGTTTTAGGGGTGTTTTGTAGTTGGCTGTGTGATTGAACGCGCAGTGCAGCTACACAAAGGGAGTTATTTTAACAAGATAAAAAGGTAAAGTTACTTTTTTATCGTGTCAATGGTAGGTTTTAAGGGTGATTGGAGTCTTTGCAGTTGATTGGTGGAACATTTTTTTATATGTTATTACAAATTAAAAAAATTTACAAGTACACATTTTTTTTTCTTATGTCATAAAATTATACTATAATAAAACGCATGGGTATCCATCCACCCATGAATAAACCCCAGAAATAAAGTAGCACTATACAAGGGGAATTATTAGGGCGGGTTGGTTAAATTTTCAAAGACTAAGGGGCAACAAGTTCCCATATGAGTACAGTTGAGGGTGATTGTATAGAATTTGGCGACATCAAGTATCCACAAGGGGACAATTTGAGAGGTGTATTCATAAAATTGGCGACATAAAGTACCCATAGGGAGACGTTTGTAGGCGTACACATAAAATTGGGGTGAAAGCGGGGTGTGTAGTTGTACATTAGACAAGAATAAATGTAAAATGAAAAAGTTTAAGTTTAAAATAAATTATAAAAAGAATAAATGTAAAAAAAAAGTTAAAATACAATTTAAAAAGAAAAATGTAAAAAAAAAAGTTTAAAATGTAAAAATAAAAAAAAGTTTAGTGTGAAATAAAAATTATAAAGTTAAGTAAGAAAAAAAAAATTACTAAAAGTGAAAAAAAAAAAAAAATTGTATAAAATAAAAAAATTTTTAAGAAAAATTAAAAAAAAAAAAAAAAGTAAAAAACAATAAATAAAAAAGTTTCAGTGTAAAAATACAATTTAAAAAGAAAATGTAAAAAATGAAAAATTTAAAAACAGAAAAATTAAAAAAAAAAAAAAAAATGTCAAATAAAAAATATCTTAAACGTAATAAATATTAAAAAAAAGTTTAGTATAAAATATTACTCATCATAAGCTTTTTACCCGAATCGACCCAAAGCCATATGGTGTTACGGAACGTACTAGCCCCATATAGGCACAGATGCCCGTGGTGAGTTCTGTGAATGGTCTACCCACTAATCGAACGACAAGTACCACAATTATATTAAATAATTAGCAAAAAAAAAAAAGCAGGAAATACTACTATAGATATAAAAAATATTAACAAAGTATCGAAAATAGAACCAAAGGTAACTAATAAATCTGTATAGAATGAGTGTCTATAAATGTATAAGAGAAGCCAATGTATATATTTCTACTAAAATGTTGACACATATACTAAATTTTTAACAAATTAAGTCAAATATTTGCGAAATAGAGAAAATAATTCATACTTTTTAAAATTGTATCAAATAGTCTATGAATAGATAAAAAAAAATATCATGACATGTATTTAAAAAAAATTAAAATAATGGACTTACGTGTAACACATTAAGTTAAGAAATTTATACTTATCAAAGAAAGTAACGTAAGTCATATAAAAAAAAACCTGTAGTTAAGTACAATTGTTAATTGAATATGCTACAAAATATTGTCAAATTACACCATTTTTAGTGATATGAGAAGCAAACTTGTTAAAATGTCATATATTTATCAAAAATATTATACAAAGTACGAAAAATATTGCCTATTATGTTAAAATATTATCAATAGTACATAACCAACAGATCCAAATGACCTTCTGTACTCTATGAAACATGAAAACCTACGGCGATTGACAACAATCTTGCCTCAAAAAATAAAAGCAATAGTGTGCTGCTAAGGATTAAATGTTAAGTGCACACCTATTATTGTTTATAAGTAGATGTAGATATTGTTGAATTATTAACAAAGTGGTTTCATGTACAATAAAATGTAAAAAGAAAAAAAAAGTCTAATAAAAAAAAAGTTTAAAAAAAAAAAATTAAAAAAGAAAAAAAGTTAAAAAGAAAAAGTCTAAGTGTAAAATATAATTTAAAAAGAAAAAAAAAGTTTAAAAATAAATAAATGTAAAAAGAAAAAAGTTTAAAAAAAAAGTAAATGCAAAAAGAAAAAAAAAGTTTAAGTGTAAAATAAAATGTAAAAAGAATAAATGTAAAAATAAAAAAAAGTTTAATAAAAAAAAGTTAAAAAATAATAAAAAAAAAAATTAAGTGTAAAATACAATTTTAAAAAAATGTAAAAAGAAAAAAGTTTAATAAAAATTAATTGTAAAAAGAAAAAAGTAAAAAAAAAAAAATTAAAAGAAAAAAAAAAAGTTAAAAAAGAAAAAAAAAGTTAAAATATAAATAAAAAATTAAAAAAGAAACAAAAAGTTTAAAAAGAAATAGTTAAAGTGTAAAATACAATTTAAAAAAAAAAATGTAAAAATAAAAAATTAAAAAAAATTTAAGTGAAAAATTACATTTTAAAAGAAAATGTGAAAATAGAAAAAAAAAGTAAAAAGAAAATTGCTAAAAGTAAAAAAAAAAATGTGTAAAATGTAAATAAAAAGACCTTAAGTGTAAAAAATAGAAGAAAAAAGTTTAAGTGTAAAATATTACTCATCATAAGCTTTTTACTCGGTATCCACCCAAAGTCATATAGTGTTACGGAGCGTACTAGCCCCATATAGGCGCAGATTCCCGTGGTGAGTTCTGTGAATGGTCTACCCACTAATCAAACGTTAAGTACCATAATTATATTAAAATATTAGCAAAAAAGCAGAAAATACTACTATAGATATAAAAAATATTATCAAAGTATAGAAAATAGAACCAAGAATAACTAATAAATCTGTATACAATGGGTGTCTATAAATGTATTAGAGAAACCAATGTATATATTTCTACTAAAATGTTGACACATATACTAAATGTTTAACAAATTAACTCATATATTTGCGAAATAGAGAAAATGGTACATACTTTTTTTTTTAAATTGTATCTATAAATGGATAAAAAAAAATCATGACATGTATTAAAATAATGGACTTACGCGTGACAGATTAAGTTAAAAAATTTATATTTACCAAAGAAATTAACATAAGTTATTATAAAAAACTGTAATTAAGTATAATTGTTAATTGAATATGCTACAAAATATTGCCAAGTTATTCCATGGTAGTGATTTAACAACCAAACACTTTGTCTTTAAAGATTACGATAACGCAGTTTTAGAAACTAACACAGGGGAAAATGTGTATAATTATCATAAAATACTTCACATATTTGTTAAAATGTCATATAATTATCAAATATATTATACAAAGTAAAAAAAATATTACTCAATATGTTAAAATATTACCAATAGTACATGCCCAACAGATCAAAATAACCTTCAGCACTCTACGACACATGAAAACTTACGGAGATTAACAGCAATCTTGCCTCAAAAAATAAAAAACAATAGTGTGCTGCTAAGGATTAAATGTCAAGTACACACCCAGTGTAGAAGATGTAGACAAATAATATTGTTGAATTATTAACAAAGTGATTTCATTAATACTAAAATAAGGTCTTTGTTACAATAATATATATATATATATATATTTTAAAATTAAGTTATTATTAGTGAAATTTGTGTAATATTTTTAAACTGCTTTGTTCAATTTATAATATGTAGGTAGAATTTATACATAAAAAACCCCTTTGTGTAAACGTATTATCAAAAATATTTCACAAATTAAGAAGAAGAATACCTAAGGAAGGTCTTTGCACATGATTATAGTACAAAACCATGTGGATTTACATCAATTTTACCAGGAACAAGGAGGTCAGTATACGGCTGTGGGTCAAATAGTCAATTTTTTAAAACCACATTCAGGCATTACTAACACAAATTTTTTTTTTTACTTTTTTCTTTTTACAATTAATTTTTATTAAACTTTTTTCTTTTTACATTTTTTTAAAATTGTATTTTACACTTAATTTTTTTTTTTATTATTTTTTAACTTTTTTTTATTAAACTTTTTTTTATTTTTACATTTATTCTTTTTACATTTTATTTTACACTTAAACTTTTTTTTTCTTTTTGCATTTACTTTTTTTAATATTTTTTATATCTATAGTAGTATTTCCTGCTTTTTTTTTTTTGCTAATTATTTAATATAATTGTGGTACTTGTCGTTCGATTAGTGGGTAGACCATTCACAGAACTCACCACGGGCATCTGTGCCTATATGGGGCTAGTACGTTCCGTAACACCATATGGCTTTGGGTCGATTCGGGTAAAAAGCTTATGATGAGTAATATTTTATACTAAACTTTTTTTTAATATTTATTACGTTTAAGATATTTTTTATTTGACATTTTTTTTTTTTTTTTTAATTTTTCTGTTTTTAAATTTTTCATTTTTTACATTTTCTTTTTAAATTGTATTTTTACACTGAAACTTTTTTATTTATTGTTTTTTACTTTTTTTTTTTTTTTTAATTTTTCTTAAAAATTTTTTTATTTTATACAATTTTTTTTTTTTTTTCACTTTTAGTAATTTTTTTTTTCTTACTTAACTTTATAATTTTTATTTCACACTAAACTTTTTTTTATTTTTACATTTTAAACTTTTTTTTTTACATTTTTCTTTTTAAATTGTATTTTAACTTTTTTTTTACATTTATTCTTTTTATAATTTATTTTAAACTTAAACTTTTTCATTTTACATTTATTCTTGTCTAATGTACAACTACACACCCCGCTTTCACCCCAATTTTATGTGTACGCCTACAAACGTCTCCCTATGGGTACTTTATGTCGCCAATTTTATGAATACACCTCTCAAATTGTCCCCTTGTGGATACTTGATGTCGCCAAATTCTATACAATCACCCTCAACTGTACTCATATGGGAACTTGTTGCCCCTTAGTCTTTGAAAATTTAACCAACCCGCCCTAATAATTCCCCTTGTATAGTGCTACTTTATTTCTGGGGTTTATTCATGGGTGGATGGATACCCATGCGTTTTATTATAGTATAATTTTATGACATAAGAAAAAAAAATGTGTACTTGTAAATTTTTTTAATTTGTAATAACATATAAAAAAATGTTCCACCAATCAACTGCAAAGACTCCAATCACCCTTAAAACCTACCATTGACACGATAAAAAAGTAACTTTACCTTTTTATCTTGTTAAAATAACTCCCTTTGTGTAGCTGCACTGCGCGTTCAATCACACAGCCAACTACAAAACACCCCTAAAACAACTACATCTAAGACAAATCCCCTTTTTTAACACGTATTATAACAAGTAATAAATTCATTATCTTACATACCAACCCCTAATATGCTCTTATCAAGCCCAGCACCACAACCAGTGCGATAGAGTAACTTTTACATCATATTCCTACACAGTAAGTAATTCTAATGTATCCAATTGTGATCAAGGTGAGATCCCTCCTTCTAGTCATAACGATATGATATTTTCCCTCTTACACTAATAATTTTACGTATGATGTGAAAAACATTTAAAGAACACATTACTTTTATAAAAAAGTTTAATTAACCGTAACACAAGGTTCTTGGTCCCCAAAGTTCTTTTTCAAAGTATCAGCTTTCATATTAATTACTTATTTTTCATCCATTGAGATTAATGTCCGTGAAATACATTGTAATTTAAACGTATATTTTTATATGCATTATTTTCATAAAACCCCAAACTGTCATTTTTTATACCCTTGGTACACATGTCTAAAAGCTTTACTAATTAATCTGGTCCACCTTCTTGTACGCAATGGTATGTTATTTAATCCCATAGTATGATTCCTCATAGAGTTATATGGCGAAATTGTATGGTGGAGTTGGTCACATAAAAGATATTTTTCTAAAACCATTCTTGCAAAATTCTTTTCTTTTGTACTAACCATAGTTAAAATATATACACTAGTGTCTTTCCCTTTAACATAAGTTCATTGTGCAGCTCTAGTGGGGCGTAATTGCTCTCACTGAGTTATTTTTTTTTGGCAAAGATGTATACGTATATAAAATATAAATAAATATTAAAATATATATGAACTATAAATGAGTAATAAAATATAAATGAATAATAAAATATAAAAGTTGAAATATAAATAAATAATAAAAATATAAATAAATAATAAAAATATAAATAAATAATAAAAATATAAATAAATAATAAAAATATAAATAAATAAAAATATAAATAAATAATAAAAATATAAATAAATAATAAAAATATAAATAAATATTAAAAATATAAATAAATAATAAAAAGAATAAATGTAAAAAAAAAAAAAATTAAATACAAATAAATATCAAAATATAAAGAAATATCAAAAAATATAAATAAATATTAAAATAAAATATTAAAAACTATTATTAGTCTAATTCTGTCATATTTTATTTACTTTCGCCAAATTGAAGTTGTATATACAGCTAATATTATTTTCAAAAACCAACTATTCCTAACATATGTCACAACCCACAGCTTATAATTAAAAATGCGTAGATGCAGTGCGTCGCAAATTTCCACCAATACCCAAATAAAAACGCAAAATAACAAAAAAGCAACTTTCATGTTACATGACACTCCATAGACATCACTTACTGACACCTGATTGGTTCTTAATGAGGTCATCTTCAAACAAGACTCTGATTGGTCCATTCCTGTACAAACACGTTGAGACACGGTGTGACATGCCCATCGGCGGCGCTGCGTGCGAGGATGAGTCATCGACACCTGTTCCCATGTCCCCTGCGTGTGACGTCACTTACTGACACCTGATTGGTTGAGGTCATCTCCATTAGGCCACTCCCCCTCGGCTTGACAGACGAGATCCTCCCTGATCCGCACCTCAAGTGCATCACAGCAGCCCCACCTCCCCGTCCGCCTCATTATTCCTCTATTCCTCATTATTCCTCACAAATCCTCACAGATCCTCAATTATTCCTCACAGATCCTCAATTATTCCTCATTATTCCTCAGAAATCCTCAATTATTCCTCATTATTCCTCACAGATCCTCAATTATTCCTCATATTCCTCACACGGCGCAGAATCGGCCTTTTTACACTACTCACCTCGATATATCTACGGGTGAGCACTACAACTAGGAACTTCTATGCATTATACCTTAAGTCTTACTATGGAGTTATTTAGTTCAGTGGTTCTCAAATGGTGGTCCGCGGGGCCCAAAACAACAAATGGTTAAAATGCATTGAACGGTCTCCCTCGGCAACTTTTCTGAAAGAAAAGTATTTTTGTTTTTTTAAAAAGACGATGAACCAAATTGAATTTTGGTTAACTGTTTAACGTGATCAAAAACAACTAGCCGAGAAAGCTGTAAGTTATTTGAACCCTTGTTGCCCAACTTATAAATACGAACAAGCCTTTTCTACCTATTGTTGAGTGAAAAACAGATATCGTAACAGACGGCAATAGCCCAATTGCGGCCGAAAGGAGTCGGGGGTTTTACCATATTCTCAAAGAAGAAAACGATTGTTTATCGCCCAGACAAAAGGTTGCCATGGGCCGCAATTGGAACTTTCCGTAACAGACAATATTCAGGCTGATTTAAGAGTGAAAATATCAAGCCTGCATCCAAATTTGGACGAGATTATGAACCAAAAGAAAGATTTCACTCATCCCATATAGTTTGAAAATCAGTACAGTAACTGTAACTTAAATGACTACTATCATGTTTTCGTGATTGTTAAATGTACAAATAAAAGACCTTTTTAAACCTTAACTTATAGTTAATTAAACTTCTTATTGTGTTATATATTTTCTATGTATTTGTTGGGTAAAATTGTGATCATATTCTTAGTAAAAACTGTGTAAAAGGAAAAGAAATTACAAAATTAATTTTTAAAAATTATTTCTTCCCTTTATTTGTAACTTTAAACATAATTAAAACGTATTAACGCCCAGTAATCGGAGGTACTTCCATAAGCATATCTAAAAAAAAAAGGGGGGGGGGGTGGCGGTCCCCTTTCCTATTTTAGTTTTAGCTAGGAGCCCGCGGTTTAATACTAATTGGGAACCGCTGATCTATAGTTATAACATTGGCACGACGATATGCATTTGAACTGTTTTCAACTCTGAGTGAATAGCAACTTACAAGTTAATTTTTTTTTTAATTAATGAATTTTTTTTATTATTTTACAGCATGAAATTTTTGAAAATTAAAATTAAAAATCAAGCATTTAAGAGTTAACATCGCTGACAAACAGTATTTAGTATTTAAAAATACATGTGCAACAAGAGTTTGATACTTTTCATTCGGTACTGAGATTATCGGTATTGAAAGGTGTAGCACGTGCATTTTTAATTTTAATTCAGTTAGACCCTCGCATAGTGGAATGTCAATTATGGATAAATTTTAAATTGCCAAAACTGATAAATCGATACTTGAAAAATATTTTTACATCAAGTCGATATTTGTGGCACAGAACTGTAAAAACCAATGCGCGTGAAATCGAATGTGTAAATTCATTATCGAAATAATTGTATAATTGTCTTATCGTATGTGTAGCTTGTAAGAAAAAGCAACCCATGTCAATTTTATCAACTTGTTTTAAAAACTATTTTGAATAAATCAATTTTAAACTTCTAAATAAAATAGAAACCAATGTCGTCATGCTCCTCTAACAATGTCGTCATCCTAGTAACCCTTTTTCCCAAGATTTTCAATTGTGACTTGGGTCGTTCTTGTTCCTTACCAGATATATCGTTGGATGAATACTATATAGGTAACTACATCAGAATTACATATAAGTTACCTATAGTTGTAGTACTCGTTCCACGATATGCAAAAAATCACAAAAATACTCAATTTTATAATTTTTTTTCATTAAATTAAAAAAATATATATAAAATTTATTTTTTATATATTTGAAAATTGGATGCATTGCTTGAAGAAATGGATCTTCTGTTTAAAAGCTGTCTTCTAAATCAGCGGTTCACAACCTGTGGTCCCCCTATAGGGTTGGCTCCGTGGAGCTTTTGTCCCATCAGAAAAACATTGTAGTGCTTTTTCGAAAATAAAAATAGTAATCGGGCATTGTTTGATAATGTGTTGTTATTGCGAAGAACAGGAAGCTCAAACTCTTTGGTATAACGAAGTACAATGGTATGCATTAGAATTTCATTTTTACATTTTCACTATTTGTACTTGATTCTTATACAGACGTTATGATTGTACTAATATATTTTATTATTGAAACTTGTGATTTTGGAGATACAAATTAATTGAAATCCTCCGACTAGCATCTTCCATTTTTATCCACGTTTTGAAAATTATACTGTTTACTCAAGAATATTGATGCTGATGAAACAAATGCAATCTGAAATACTATCCTTATTATTTGAAATAAGATAAATGCACATGTCAAGAAAAATAATAATCCGCTGTTTTTCTAACTTATTTAACTCAGTGGTCCGCGGCCACTTAAAGTTTGGGATCCCCTTCTATATTAATTAAGATTTTTTTTTTTTAATTATGAAAAAAAAACATTTACACAAAATTATTGAAATTCCAGAAATGTGAAAGAAAATTTAAAGTAACGATTTCATTTTGCCCGAGACAAAAGAAATGGTGTAATGTGGTTTGTATTTCATAGAATTGAGTAAAAAGATTTTCTCGAATTCGGCCTCTTAAATAGTGGAAAAGAATGACAAAAAAAACCCCTATTTTCTTCACACTTTTCAAACGACAAGATAACAACATACCTTCATCACTGGACTGTGTTTTGCCCACTCTCCGAGGCGTAACTTGTTTGCGGAATTCTTTCTTCTTTCGAATTTATTTACCTAACTGCTCTCGGATGGATCGAAAACAACTCAACTATAGTCCCTTTCTTCTGTTCTTCCGAGAGTACTCGGGCCGTGAATCCTTTTGTCGAATTTCAACGTCTGCTTCTTTTTAAAAAAGTTTGTTACAATGTTCGTCGTCTCCCACCGTCTGTTGTGTCTAACGCCTTCTCTCCTCTCTTTCCGATACCGAGAAGTGTTTGCGTGGAAATAAAAGCGACGGAGTTTGTTTTTAAAACAAAACGAGAACCGTTTCGTGGAATAACGTGAGGAATTTTGAACAATGTTTTTTTTTTTGGTAGTTATACTTTATGGGAGGAAAAAGTGTTAAAATAATACGTTTACCAATGTTTTTGGGTTGGAAATCGACACTTTTGCGATAAAAATGCACTGCGAGAACGAGTATTAGGGATGGGAAAGAGCCTTAGAGTAATTTTCGGTTTGTTTCACTTTGTGGTTCGTTGGTTCGCACTATTTTTTGCCTTCTTTGAGACCTTTCTATTCAATTTAAGGTTTCTTTGATTTTCAAATCTGTTATCTCAGATCAACATCGTAATTTTCAAAAGGAAATTTTTACTTTTCTCGTTTTGTAAAGGTTTATAATGGCGATATACCTTTCATACACAAAAAGAAAAACCTATTACCTAAAGGCATTCTAAATACATTTTCATTTTATAATGTACTCTGCTAAAAAATACGTTTCACGACAAAACATTGTTCTGAGATGTTTGAATAAAGACCAAGTGTGTATTGTCGTTTCCTAAAAGCAACAACAATAATAACAACAACAACAAAGAAAGTAACCTTAATGACGGCCTTCCTTTTGCACCGTTGAAACTTAAAATGTTGTACTTCTAATAATGAAACAATGTTAACCGCGGAAAATATCTTTCGAAAACACAATAAACCGTTTCTTAAATACGTCTTATTTTCAATCAGGAAACCATTACATTAACCAGTCGATAATAAAAAATAACTTTTATCTTTTTTAAATTTTATTTTTAGTAAATAAGAGTTTAAATTCGTGTATTTAGTGTTTCGTTGTGTTTTCAAATTCGTATTTACCGAAATATTTCTACTACGAATGGCCTAGCGTGTTTTCCCCTTTTTAACCGACTAAACAGCGGGCCCAGCAAAAGTCCTAAAGTAAAACCGCCAGAAATTTTAAATTAAAACCGCCAAGTCGAGAAATTATAGATTCGACCATTATGTTTTTTTTTATGTATGTTCACGCGAGATTTCAGTTATAATTAAGATAATTGGTGAATAATAAGAGGGGGTAAAGCCCCCTGCTAAATTAAAAACTAAAAAGGGAAAAATAAAAAAAAAATTATAGAAAAAAAGAAAACCGACTTTAAGGAAAATACGCTGAAAAGTAAAAAATAATTTTTAATTCTACGATTGAGTTGAAAAATTGAATTATTGAATATCAATTTTATACTTAGTACAACTTTTTGAAAATTGGCCAATTTACAAAATCATACCCAAATGTTGGCGCCGATTTCAAAAAGTTGTACTAAATATAAAATTGATATTCAATAATTCAATTTTCAACTCATTCGTAGAATTAAAAAATATTTTTTACTTTTTAGAGCATTTTCCTTAAAGTCGGTTTTCCTTTTTTCTAGAAAGATTATTTTATCTTGCGTTCCTTTTGCACCATATTTGGATAGACGGAGAGTCAAGTCTGTAAATAAATTCAAAATATTCGGAAAAACATTTTGTATTGTAATAATGGTTATCAAAGAAGATCCCTAAAACAAATCGTGTAGCGAAATTCGTTATTTTTTTTGTGTTACACTACTTGATATACTAGGTTGACCATCAGAAGAATAACCTTTTCTAAAATTGCTGCCCACATTGTACAGTGAATCCAACATATAGCTTTCATTCTGCGAGTCTGAGCTCACATGGCATAGTTGTGTCTTAGTGTTCGTTTTTGTTGACACTGCGACAGTTGGGCACTAATTATGCACTCCAGTATGTAACTTTCCTATTCATGTTGGGGGCAAATACTTCCCATTTAGCCAACGGCTGAATAAATGTCCGCTTATTGGTACAAATTATTCCTAGAATTTTCTACAAAATGATTACTATAATCCAAACCCGATGCACCTAAATGACAATGAAGTAATTTTATAATACACATTATTGTAATTTTGAAAATAAATTGTTACACTTTTAACGCTGTTGAAACTACTTGCTCGTATTTGACGGAACAAACACCTGCTATGTACTCCGATTAAATATTTTGTCAAACTGAGAAAATTCATTTCGTGTTTTTTTCTTTCTTTTTTTTAGGACGATATCAAATAAAACCTGTTTCGTCAAAAATGACGAAAGTTTCTTCAATAATCAGTATCTATTTTTACAGTGTAAAAAAAATTAAGTTAAAAAAACTGAGTGACTTTAGATAATAGAAATTGCATAGTCATCAGTACAATTTCTGTTTTTAGCGAATTTTATTGATTTAGGAGTAGTTTTTTTTTTTTACATAATGATCTCGCGGCATTTTACCAAAGAAGCATTGCATATCCTAATCGGACCCTCATCTTCCCATGTCACAATCGTCACCGGGATCCATCCATTTCAGGCCAAGGATTATCCAATCTTTGAGGCGGTATGAAGGATGCATTTCTCTCTCTGACGACTGAGAGACACTTGAGGAATGGCGTCTCCACTGCGACTCGACCTATCGCGCCACCGCATCTGCATGATGGACGTAGGGGGACAGTTCGATTTTTTTTTGTGTAAAGTTTCACCGTAACATTCGTGTCACGTTTGTGTCACGCCCAGGTCATTGTTGATAAGAGCGGATAATGTTTCGCCGTTTGCTTTTGTCTATTGTTTCCGTCCATCGTACTTTCATTTTCCCGCCGAATTATTTAACTATATGTTGGTTGAAAGGAAGTCGCAGAAAGGCTAGCCGTGGACGAGCAACAATTTCCACAGCAACTTTTAATAAACTGAGCAACTAAAAGAAATCGCACGCCACTGCGAGCGATTATTTAATTACTCAGAGCTGTATGGTCTCAGTTTTCGCAATCGCCAAAGCGAAGGTGAAAAATCGCCAAACTCGTATTGCCACAATCCACACAAAATCGTCAAATTATCGATTATTTGCCAAAGCTGTTAGCGCGGTAGCGAGCGAAAAGATATGTTGCGCACTTAAAAGTTGCCCAGTGAGCGAATACAATTTGAGTATCCCAGTTGCAGGCAACTAAATAGTTTAGTTGCATCCCTAATAGTTGACAGTGCGCGACTAACCCAAAGCTACACTGCTGGATCAATCCCGAAGAAAAGTCACGAGAACACTGCATTGCTATTCTGAACCATGGTCAGATGACGAGAACAACACCTGAGCTTTCACGATTAACGACAAACGAAACTCACAATTCTCCAATTACGTATCACTCACACGACATTAATCGAGCCCACAACTCTTTGATTCGGTGCGCTTCCAAACAGGCCACCACCGATGCCCTATTAATTTATTTGGACATCCTTTCTTTCGCTCTGAGTTGGATCCTTCTTTTGGGTTAAGAGAAAACTCGTAATCTAGGTGTTGCGAGTTCGATTCCTGTCGGCCACCCAACATTTGGTGTTTAGCTGTGTTCAGTGTTTCTGCTAAGATGAGGCACGTAATATTTGTCGTATTCGAAATGTCGTCATCGTGCGTGTGCAATGTCATGTATTGTCCCCTCCGGCCTTGATGTTTCGTTAAAAGCCCCCCTCCCCCCAATAATAAGACATAATTTTGAAAACTTTACGCCTATGGTTATTCAAGTAACTTTTGCATTTTGAGCAAACAGAAGAATTGTTTCCTCATATCGGTTCTATAGACCCTTTTTTGAGATTTGGTTGTATCTTTTATTACTTATTTTTTAGCTGATGGCAGAAGAGAGATTTTGCCACCAGGTGAAAATCACAAAATGCCATATCGTCGGCTTAGAAATAAAACCAGATATATTTAAACAAGAAATTTAGCAGCCGTTGTTGGCGACGGAATCCAAGATCAATGTTTTCTCATCTGTGGAGCACAAAACCAAGGTCATTTACATGTGATGTTTTATATCTTAGATTTCGTCGCCAAGAACGACTACTAAATCTTTGTTTTAAATGTACGGTTTTAATTTTAGGCTGACGATATATAGGAATAATAATTAAAAAAAAATCGAATTTTTGACATAAGATCTTTTGCCTTTGAACGACGATATTGTGATTCTGTCTATTTTCCCGTTACCTTAAGCTAGTTATGAAGCTTTTTAAAATGTGTTAAGATAGCAAAAATAACTGTCAAAAGCGCAACAGCATAAGAAAACAGGAGACGGGGACGAATGTAGTATATTTTTTTTTACCTTTTACAGAATGTTTTCCCCCTTCAATTAAAAGTCGTGAATAAGGAGGTTGACCAGGAAAGTAAATTACCCCATTGCTTTTACGAACGATAACCATTTCTAAACAAAATTTTATTTTTATTGGCAGAAATACCAAATGGATACAAAACAAATGCATTAAGTAAAGTGCCTTTTTTATTTCCTCATTTTTTTTTTTATTTCTACTAACTTGTTAATTTGTTTTTGTAGCTTTAAATAAGTTATTTTTTCCGTCTTGCCATTCGTACATAGAACTTGTTTAACTGTCTCATTTCCATCCATTTCAATTATAATCAAATGACAGACAAACTGGTAGGCTGGTCTTTCTCGCTCTTTCCAAAAATCCATACCACTTTATCTCTTATTGTTGTAAGAATTTCTCTTAAATTGTGTACTTTTTTTGCGTAAAATGCATCTTCGTTGTTTATTTTCTGTTTCACGATGACCATTCGAGCATTTTTCTTAAAATACTTTAGTTTTTTGTCCCCTTTGACATTCCAGTAAGGCCACTGACTCTCAGAAATAAAACTATCAGTTTTGAGAATTCTGCAATCGTTAAAGCTACTTTCGTCCATTTCAACATTCGTTTCGTGATTGAATCACTTGACTTTTGACGAATTTTATTAATGAAATTTCAGATAAGAAGAAATCACCGTTTCTTTACGTTAATTTTTTTTTATTTAAATACGCAAACAAATTGCCTATATTAAAAAAAAAATTGTTTTTGTCGTTATCATTTTCTCAAACATTCATGTCACGTAAATTTTCCTTTTAATGTTATTTTTAAGATTACATTTACTTAATTTAATATTGTTAAATAAGCTTAATATGCGAAGCTTCATGCAGTCTTCAAAATCATTTGTATGAAAGAATTACTGATGCTATACAGTACTTTTAGAATAGTATGGTTCACCTCAACCCAGGGTCAGGTGTACCAACAAATTTTCGAGGTTCTACTTTTCACTAGTAAATGTATTTTCCAATTATTAAAAGAACGCGTTTTTTTTTAACATGACGGTAAAATAGAAATAATTGACTTGATATTCTTTAGTCTAAAGATAATTAATGCGATTCTGAAAGGGGGCTTGTAACTCCCTTTCTAAAACTGCATATGCCTATTCCCACCCACTGCACGGTCCTGCTCATACGAGATAATCTCATCCCCTTATCGCATGCGTAGAGGGGAAGGATTAAGGAAAGACAAAATACCCCCGACTTTGTGACCTTTCAACAGACTGTGACAGGTCTTTTGATCCCGCACGGACTAAAAGGGGGAGTGTGTTCAGATGTTTACCCTTTCCCCGATTCACTTATCATTATTGACGCAGGGCAATGGATATCTCACTGTAATCTGCATGGAAAATAATTAAGATTTGGTGATCATTTTATTGAATGTGATGAATTGCCGGAAGAAGAGTTTTTCCACATTTAACGTGATCAACTATTACTCTCATTGATTGTTTATACATTGCAGATAAATTATAAAGGGCATAACACCAAAAGTACGAGGAACACTTTCTAAATCATTGGGTGCAGATTTTTAATTTAATATAAATTTTTACAAAAGAATGTTTTTTTAAAATAGATTTGTTTTTTAATACATTAATTTATGAAATTTAATATTTTAATCTGTAAAGTAATACCAGTGAATTACATATGTTTCGCATCTAAATCTCAAATTTTGTTCAAAAGAAGCAGTAGGCCGAGGGTGCGCGCGTACAAAGTATTCACGAAACAAACCTTACGGTACAGGGTTCCTTCTTCATTTAGCCAAACTATTCTCCGACGACAAATCGCATTTTAGGAAAAGTAAGCGTTAAAGATTCAAAAAAGAAAAGGAAAAAAAACCTTTTTATTATTTATACTTACCCAAACGTTCTCCTTCTTCACAGAAGGGTATCATCACTGTTCCGCCGGTACGCGTTTGATCTCTAGAAAATGGTCGCTTGTCAGAGTCTGGTGTATGTTAAACTGTGACCATGCCCCACCCTACACTTTCCAAAACAACCCCACTCCCTTCAATTTCCGCCCTCCCTTATTAAAGTCTTCCGCCTGCATTCGCAGCGTCTGGACAAGGGGGTGTCCGATTTCGTCCCGCTTTGAAAAGCGAGAATTCCATTTTTTTCTCCCCTTCCATCCATTTCCCTATTCGGAATCAAGAGCCGGAAATAACGTGTCCGACGCCAGCCGTGATTATCTCGGATGCAGCAGGGCCTGTGCTTTTCTAGAAAGAGACCCGCAATGTTTTCGGAGGTATATTGGATTTCTCTTCTGAGGGAGAGATGTGTGGCGGGGGGACAGGTGTGTCGTCGTCGGGTTTTTGAAGTTGTCTTCGCCAATTGAGCATGGATGTAAGAAATCCTTGTAATTTATTGCGTCGCCGGAATTGAGGTTAGATAGGGAAACGATCGCGGTCGCTGTGATCTCTTACCCAGAACCTGGTCTACCATTAGGCAAGTTAATCCAGGGCCTCGGAATGTAGGGACTCCAACTTTTATTTAATTGCACATAAATTGTATAAAATGAGCTTATGCTTTGAAAAAATTTGTTTTTTAACATTTAAGCAAGTTTTCAATATATATATATATTTATAATTTTAGTGTTATTTTAGTTTAATAATAAACTTAAATTGCGATGTGGTTAACTTTTCGAGATTAATTTTTCCACAAGGAGCCCCCACCACTGATATTGGTGCATATCGTACTAAACTATCTATGTCATGCCGGCTTATGAAGAAAATGTTCGATTTTGATTTGGGGAGTTTGTTTAAATAGTATTTTAAAGTAGTTTTTTTTTTATTTGTGCTATTTTGTGTGTGCTATTTTATCGGACTGTATTCAGTTAAGCCGCTTTTACATTTAACGACACGACACCGATAAATCGTATACGATTTCAGTGGCACGATATCGGGGTACGCAAAATACACATACGAAGCCGGGCGCTTTTTCACTAGCCGATACGTAACGATATTGACGTTGCCGATCAGACGATACAATTTATCGGAACGTTTTATCGTGGGCACGCGCCTTCCGTACTTCATCGTGACGACATTTTGAGTTTGTTTCCAAAAAACTTGTCGCCGTCTGCTATAGTCTACTGTGGTTTTTTTTTATTTATATTATCAATATGGCTTTTAAATTCGATATTGTGAACTTGTGTGAATTAGTGGAAGTAAATACCTGTATTTCGGATAAGCGAGATGAATTTTACAAGAACAAGATTGTTCGAGAAAAGGCATGGGAGGCAATATTTAGTCAAACCGTCGCCAATAGCATACTGTGCAGCTCTAGTGGTTAGCCCTAGCTCTAGCTTTTTGTAGACGTTCAATTAAAACATAAAAATCTCCTTCAACGTGTCTTGCTTTGATGATATCATGCACCCAGAAGCGTTTTGTTATTGATCTCTTCTTTCTCCTTAAATACAACAATCGCAGTTAGTTATAATGTAATTTGTTGCGATGCGCCATATCGAGAATAGATGTGCTCTCGGCAAAAGACGAACACGAACTGAATGTAAAAATTGTCGTTTTCGGCGAACGATATCGGTGCAATTAAAAACTGACCACTAGACCAAATGAGACCGTTAATAAGGTAGAACGCATCGAATGCACAAAGTATTCAGTGCATTTTGAATTTGTGGTTAATAGCTCATTTCATTCCTCTCAATTGTATATATAACAGTTAATTCTGGTAGGTGTAAAACAATTATTTGAATGGGCAGGAACCCCTGACAAATGTCGATTTTCATTCCTTATAATAACGCTACGAACTTTGAAATGGCCGCCCTGAAAAATGAGAGTGAATTGTCACTTACCACATCTGTGCACTAAGTCATTGATATAATTACATATGGATGATCCTAATCTATTACACTAGACTGCATTAAACGTATTTGTGTTTTTATGAAGGTGTTTGATGGATTGTCGCAAGCAAGATTTTAGAGTTAGATTTTATTTTGAGTTTCGCTGCCTTTACCAATTAAGCGTACACATTTAAAAAAAAGAAAGACCCGGGAAGTCGCGCATATCCATGCTTTTGATACCCGTAACAACCGCCGCTCCTGTGATCTTTTGCGTTCTCTCCCCACTCCTCAAGGAGAATTAGGTTCTTGTTCCTTATGGGGTGCGGTGTTTTAAGAGCTGCATATACGCTCTTCACGCAATTTGCCCTTTGCGATTTTAAATAGAAACGTCTGCAACGACGATTTAAATGACGTCACGCTGCGTTTTATATAAAAAAGTCAATGCGGGTGTTGTTTTTTTTGTATCATAGTTGCTTGCTATCGAAAGATATAGTAAGAGTGGTATAAGTACATGCACAATGGCATTATTTATGACGAGTGGCTATGCTTACAAAATTACCATAAACACAATAGTCATTGTCCACTGCACAATGAATGCAGCTCCTGGTCCAATACCATATAGAAAACATAACTTATCATAATATAAGAATGTTTGAATCTATAGTGTTTTTTCTAATGATAATTGCCATTTTGTATGTGTCGTTCAATTTGTCTCTTAAAGCAATAATACAACTATTTTAACTTAAAAAAAACTTTTTTGGGTTAAAATACTTAATGCATCTTGTAAACTCACGGCAGCTGGATGTAGAAAAATAAATATGGGCAACATTACACAACTTTGCATTATATCTTCCATCAAGCTCTCTGAAGCAGAACCTTTTAATGGAGAAATAAAGTAGTTGTTTTAACCGTGAACTTACATTTTTTTTTTAAAACTTACTATACCTAAAGCAGCAACATTTCTAACCCCTCAAGCAGGGGTTTCGCAATTTTCACTGATATCAGCTTTAATAATCTTAATTTGAAAAACGTTCGTTACTTTGTCAATTTTGAACGTTTATGCGAAATTCCTAAAATTCAAATTTGAACAATGGCACCTTCCCTTTTTGTTATGCTCAAGTATGACACTAACCTTGCTACCATCAACCAATATTGGATATGACCTCGTGTAATAACCTGTTATTGATGCATAGATTTTGACGAAGGATAACTGTGTGATGTTATGCACTGGATATTTTTTACCATTCTGTGGCTTTCCACAATTTTTTTCCCTTTAGACTTCGATCAGGTATACAATCTGAATTCCAGAATACTTGGGAATTCGCCTCGAAGCTAGCTAGATATAGATATGTGTTCTTCCATTCTTCACTAGGGAGCTCACATTTCTTTTTTCTTATCTCCAAGGGTCTAGTCTCTAGTCATGCGGAAAAACTGGAAGGCAGACAAATACCTGCCATGCGAGAAAAAAAAAAAGGTTATTGAAAGGCAAGACAAATAGCCGCGAGGATTAAAGTTCCCTGAGCACGAGCCCCACTTCCCCCCCTAATCTCATAAGAATTGAGGTTGCCGAATTTTGAACTTTGAAATCGCCAACCTAGAGGGAATAGTCGCCAATTGCTGAATGTTGTTTATACTTTAGAATTGTCACTCAGTCTCTAAGAGGCTATTCGTATATTTTATTAAGACACAAATTATCCTTAGTGGGCCTTTCATTTAATATGTCACACACCTTTAGAGGGAAGATATATTTCTATAATTAGTGACTAATTTGCGACATGAGGGAGGAGGTGGTTACGTGACGTAAAAATGATGCTTATATATGTTTCATAAACATTGGTATGATTCGCTTTTGATAGAACTCACAATCTTTATAATAACCTATACAACAGTGTGTAATCTTTAATGACTGTTTCTTAAGTGGGAGGGAGGGAGAGTACAAAAGATTGGAAAATAGCACTGATGGAATTTCTTTCAAGAGCACCGGTATCATATCTGTCTTTGGGCACACATTATAGAGGTAGCGTGCCATAGTTTTCAAGCATATAACGTTATTTTAGTGAGTTTGCATGTTGGTGCAACAGCCGAAGTATTTTTTAACTTTGAGGAAAACTTGGGTTTGTAAGGAAAATTTTCATACAAAGTTATTTTGCTTGTATGGAAATTTTCCACACCCTTGAAACTTCTGCACACACTTGGGTATGCAGGATACATAAGAAATTCCAATCATGAAAAATAGCATAGCATAATAAATGTACGCTTCTTTGCAACGACCTCATTCCTTAATAACAACCACCAAGGAAGTGATCAAATTGCCTATAATAATTTTTAACTCGTTATAACGATTACATCCTCATATTGCCCCCTTAAAAGTTCGGTGTACTGCAATTACAAAATCAAAAGTTTCTTTTTAAAAAATCGTCTGCATATTATAAAAATAAGTTTTACTTTATTGGAACATTTATTTTATTATTAAAACATATAAAATGTAATGTTGTATTTTCTGTTGAAAATAAATCACTCAAATCGGCGATATTTCATCAAACTTGGGCACCGCGGACCTCCTCGCAGTTAGTATTTCGAAAAGTGTTTCTTTTTTTGTTCCCTTCGGCTTTTGGCTTCGGTTTCCTTTTAGAAGACCTCTAGTGATCCCTTGCGAATGTGAAAAAGGAACACGGGGAGGGGGGACCGGGACCATTGTCACGGCACTTTGTGGATCGAAACCACGGAACGTCGGCGTCCCTTTGTCCTCGAGAAGTCGCTGGTGAAAGATATACTTGTCCCAAGATCTCTTGAGTTAATATTGTAGCAGGTCGGGGATATTCAAAATAAGTACCCTGCCCCTTGTCACTCTATAGAGAAGCAGACAGCGACACGTTGTTGGATGCAGGCGGCAGAGACCGGCTCGTGAATTTAGCTCAAGGCGCTTGTCGATACGGGACCCACAATAAGCCTCAAAAGAAAAGAAAAATATATATATATATATCATGAAATCTATGTAGGGTGAATGCGCCAGTTACCCACCACGTACCAATTACCGACAACTTGGAAAAAATATTTAAAACTAAGAGCATAATCACATCATAATGTTTTTAAAAGTCCCTTCAATCAATATTACTCAAGGGCTTTTAAAATTGAGATATATTTCATTTTACAATCTAAAGTGAGTTCAGTGAGTGGTCACAGGGATTATTTTCTGTTTGGTACTGGTCGGAAATTGGTACATTCACCCTAATGATATACAACCAGAGTGTTAGGAATATTTTTGTAAACTATGTGAAAACGAGAATTTATTGTTTGGAATTAGACGCAAATTTAACAGTTTATTAATAAAAAAGTCGAATTTCAAATAAACTATTTATTAACTTTTGACAAATCCAGAAATTAAGCTAAGAAATGTATAGGCCCATGTAAGGTGAAGGACCTAAGCATATGTCTGGTATGTTTTCTACTATACATTACTTTTCTGTTCAAAACTTGCATCATAAAATCTAAACAACATCGAATCTAAACAGCCACAGGTAAATTAGCAAGTTGAAGTATCTGGATGTTGAGAATTATCTTTGCCATAAAACTTAGTTAATTAAAAAAAAAATCCAGTATATCATCTGAATATTATTACATTTTAATAACTGTGGTCTTCTTGTAGAATGTAAATTACTAACCTCCCCGCATATTATAGGCATTTCTTGGTGTTCAATGAATTTTTCAGTGGCTGAGGAACAATTCAAAAGATTGCTTCGACATATATATATCTGTGGCTTGGAACGAGAACGACAGTTTTGAGAAAAATGGCTTCAAAGTTTGAGGCTCAGCATTGTTGCAATGTTACGGAAATCACTGAATTGATTTATTTGTAGAGTTATGGTAACCTGACGACATTCGTTTCTATTTCATTTACAAGTTTAAAATTGATATATTCAAAATAGTTAATTTTTTTTATATAAAATTGACATTGATTGTTCTTGTTCTAAGCCACAGATATAGAACTCCTGCATGTTTCTCGTCCCTTCCAGAAGAAATAAGCCAGGATACACCCATTAACACAAATGATAGTTCCGATCCCTCTTCATCGGTTTGCTGACTCACTTTTGCATCTACAACAGACAGACCCTTGCACCCTTCCCTAATCTAACTGTAATGCAATTTGTTTTCTCGCTTAGCCCCATCCCTCTACAAATCGGATTAGGGCCCAAGAGTCATGGATCCCCCCTCTATTGCTATCGCAGTGGTGTAACTTGATTATATCCTCTCCTATTCAGATATGCGATATTTTTTTTTTATTATTATTGTACCCAGTCCCTTTTAAGTTGCTTTGCGATTATTTTATTTTTAGAAGTGGAGTGATTTTACCAAGTGTTTGCCGTGCGTTAAAGCGTTCGATGTTGACAGATAAGTGTTCTCATAATGGGGATGTTATGCTGTGATTCGACGTGTTTCGCGTCCCCTATTTTGTAGGTTTTTTTTAGAGTCTCTGGAGTGCTTTTGCCTCAACTCTCTCTTTGCCGATTTCGTGCGGACAGAAAATATTAAATGTTTGTTGATTTATATTTGCGTGCGTATTTTTTGGTATTTTAAAGTATTTATCTTTTCAATAAAATTTACTTTTTAAAAATACATCAGAAGAAAACACTTTGAATGCAAATTTTTCTTTTTAGAACGTTAAGCATTTTTAATTGTAGTTATTATGCTTTAACACGCGTTTTAATAGTTTATTGAGATATTTTTATAACAAATATTTGGGATTTCTTACTATAATTATGGTGACAAACAAATTTGATATCTTATTTTCTACCCTACATTTGAAGCGCCAATTATGTTTTAGACGTCTTATGTTTTGCAATTATGTCTTATGAGGTAATAAGAAAACTGTTAGGAAAATATCTTTCTTTTGTATAGTCATTATAAGTTTTCAATCAAAATAGGCCAAATCCGTCAAAAATAAAAAAGTAAAACATTTTTTATTTATTTGTGCAACAAAGTGACACAGCTTATCCTGTCGTTTACTGTTGTTTTTAATGAAGCATTTTCTTTTCTTTTTATGATCTGAAATTGTGATTCCAGATAAATCGCAACAATTCGGCTCTTAAGGTTTAAGTATCGCATTTCGATGTCGTGACTTTTGATGCCGCCTTGTCCTTCAGATGTAAATATTGTTGAATAATGCCTCTTATTGCACGGAATGGGTTAAGAGCTTTTATCATGAATTCGAGATGAAGATCTCATTGGAATCCTCCTATAGTAATCTACACAGTACCAAATTATAGTAGAAGAATTGCAATTACTATTTTAATTGGCAGAAATTTCTGACAATTCACCCAAACATAACATTTTATTTTTGGAGCATTCTGCGATCGTCAAGGCTACTTTCGTCCATTTTGACAATTCCATAAATATTGCCGATATTTAAAAAAGCTTTCCTAGCATGGTCTACCTTTAGTTGAAATTGTTTTCATTTCTGAAGAAATAATTTTCGTGAAAAAAAATGACATTGAATTTTCGATGAAATATTTAATCGAAGCATTTGGCAGTCGTCCCTTTCTTCGAAAATGAACATTCATATTTAACAATGATGTTGTTTTCCTTTCCTCATAATGAAACGCTACACACTTTCAAATAGTGGTTATCTGGAAATATTAAGAGAATTGTCGCTGATTACTTGTGTGCACTAAGGCATCGATATATTGGTTCTATTTGCACAAGACGACATCTGCCACGCATCTCTTTATGCACGGTTGTTTTGCACATCTCCCTCACCTAGGTGACAAAGGACATTATTTTTGATTACGCGTTATGCCTGTAAAAAGTGTCCATGTGATAAAGAGCCCGGGACACTTCCCGTGATCCGTGCTTTGAATCCGCAATCCGAAAAAAGATGGCTCTCCGATTGTAAAAAGTGTCATTCCAACTTGGGACGGGTAATGGGGTCTCTTCTTTTTTTTTTTATATATTATTTTTTTTAGTTGCTTTTGTCTCTCTTGGGCCATTCGCTCCACTGATAAGACGACTTCAGCCTAAAAAAAAAAACCTATATTTTGCTTGTCTGTGCCCCTCACCAGATAAGATGGACCCGTCTCAGTCGTAAATTTCAATTTGCGACCGTTTTTCGGCGGCTGGCGAATCCGACATTCAGACTTCTCGGCGGAGAGGAGGTTCTGTTGACTTGGTGATGGATGTTTGCTTTGAACCACTGCCAGGTGTAGAGGGGTGTTTACAGTTGTAAAAGTTGCTTTGCCATCTCTTGTTTTTTTTTCTCCATGTACGTGAGTCCCATTAACTTGTATATGAAATTTGAATTTAAAATTATGGTATGGTAATTGGGTTACAAACTGAGTTCATAGATTGGAGTTTTTGTAAATTCTAGCTATTGTGCCAAAGTGGTTTTTATGCAATATGAAAATTTGCATTTGAATTTGCCTATTTATAAACTGCTTTTTATGAATTCTTTAAAAAAAATTCTTATTCGAGGGTGTCCTTTGAATTCTATAAATAGAATTTATTCGTATTCTGAAATAAGATGTATGTTTCTTAACCCTGTTTTCTTTATTTTTTGAGTACATTTCGGTTTTGATTGATATTCATTGCTGTGAGTTGAAAGTTAAGCTATGAACAAGCTGAAATAATTGGATATGTACTAGGGAATTCCAGTAATCAAGAGTGTTCATATATTTTTCTAGGATAGTTTTCTTTACTGTTTACTATGTGTTTTCTATTCCACTACAGAAATTTGCAAGTGTAAATAATTTATATTCAATGTAAATCAACAAAGTCCCAAAATGGCTGGTATTTTAAATTTTCTGACTCATTGAAAGATATTTTCATTTCAACTTTTATATTCTCAGTTTGTAACCCTTGACTACTATTCCTTAAACTTCGAACTTTTAGTCCCAATAGATTTACATTGTGTATTGAAATGAATGAGAAAATAATAAATGTTTGTAAATCGAAGTTGCAATGCCTATGCACTCAACCTGTAGCGTTGCATTGCTGTTAAGTTTATTCTCCATACTCATGATTGTGCTTATGTGTATTTGTAGGTCATCAAGTACTGCGATCATGTCCATGGAAAGTGGCACTTCAGTGAAATCCGAGCGGTCTTCTCCAGAAGATATCTACTTCAGAATGTTGCTTTGGAAATTTTCCTTGCCTCTAGAAGTAAGTATATTTAGTGTTCCTTTACATTAAAATCCATAAGACACTCTCCCACCCTGTATAAAGAATATAATAAAATGTACAAATAAAAGTCAAGTTTGGTGGTTTTCCCATCTAACACGAATGATAATAAAGGAATTACCTATGGCTCCTACTTTTACATTTTAAAGAAGATATTGCCAGTCCTTTATTTCAGTTTTTTAGCTATTTTCAAAATACAGGTTGAGCTATAAATTTGAGCCTATTCATCATTTAAAAATTATTTTCACGATTAAAAGCACTGGAAACCGAGTATAATTTTTTCAAAAGAAATAAAAATTGATTTTCGATTTTTTTTTTTATTTATGACCAATTTTTCTGATTTTGTAATAAAAGTACAAGTCTTAAAAAATATAAAGATTTTTTGACATATAGAAATTTTTGGAAAAAAATCGGTTACTAGTTAATATTCAGTAAACTGTGTAGGGGCACTGCCAAAAGTTTAGAAAATGGGTAAAAAGTTGCAAATTGCTTGAAAAGTTTGAGATATGTTTACAAAACCGGTTATAACTTAATTATTACAAACATTACTTGTTTGTAACTGCAATCAATATTTTGTAAATTATGCAAAAACTAAAATATTATTCTCCCAGAAGTTTAGATAAATCTTGAATTTAAGAAAATAAGAACAGTTTAGTAAGAAGTAGCTCTTCCAGTTTTTTTCTTATGACCTCAAATAGGTGTTTATCCATTGAAAAAAATTAGCTGTTGCATCATCTCTGGTTCAATATTATACCAAACTTGTTCTGTGGCCGACTTCAGTGCTATGACATTAGAGAACTAAAGTCAGCCATTGAACAAGTCTGAAACCAGCATACACTTGATGAACAAGTATTATCCAGATGTTCTCAATTGGCTTAACCTTTTTAGCTACTGGCTGGCCTATCCAACACAGAGATATTATGTCAGAAAAACCACTGTTTTGTTGCATTGGACGCACGCATTGTCCTGTTGAAACTGCCACTAAGAACCGGCTAATGTTTCAGAAAATGGTACCAAACTGTTCTCTAATGTGCCTATATAGTAATTTGAAGTATGACGACCACTGAGGATCAGTAAGTGTAATTGTTAATTGAAACAAAATGCGCCCCAAACCATCACTGATCTACCAATTTGTTGCCGTCAAAAAAAGTGACACAGTTCCTTCCTCAGTTCATGCCAGTAATTAGTCCATAGGATCCACTTCTTTTTATCACTGAGATGACTGAATAACATTTATTTCCACAAAACATCATGAATACAAGACCAGTCCAATCTTTGAGTTATTGGACGTTATTTTAAAGGCCATTTCTTTTGCATTAACCAGTGTTTAAAATGAAACAAACCAGTGTTTTACATTCTTTTAAACTCCTGAAAATTGTATTCTTCAAAATACAAAGACCTGAATTTGTCGCAAATTTTTTTTTTTTTTGCGAAGGCTCCATCCTTTGAAACACTCCATCGATGTCACTTGCAGCCTTCTAAAGCAAAATTTTATAACATATTTTTCTCCTCCTGATATTATTCGATAAATGCTACATTTCAAATCTCTTGAACATTGACACAATATCGGAAATAAACTTACTTTCCGATTTTAGTTTCCACAATTTTGAATCTTCATCAGAAGTAAACTGCCTAGCTTTTGGGATCTCGAATGTGACCGTTGAAATATTGCTCATATGTTTCAAAGTTGATGACCACTCGCAAAAATGTGCATATTACTGAATTTTATCTCACAATTAAGGAGTCAGTTTCTAAACTTTTGGGACACATAATTTTACTTATTCATTTTATATAAAAATAATTTAACACATTCAAATTATTATCTTCAAAGAAATTATGTCTTTAATTGCTTATTACCCTTTCATAGCTGTAAATGCTTTAACTGAAATTTCATTAGCTTAAAACAGTAGTATCTAAACATTTGACGCGGGGTGTGTAGGCAAGTATTGATCAGTTTAATTACGTTGAAATCCAAATTTGTTCAAAATTACTATACTTTTGCTGTAATAAGATTAATTTTAAATAATTTATTCATAAGTGGATTCTGCTTTTAGCCTCCATAATGCTAGCATTTATGGATCACCTGACTGTGAAGAAGGTAGTCAAGGCTCTTCCCTGCGTTGGTGTTGGCATCAAGTATGGAATACCCCAAACAAGGTAATTTGACACATTTTATGCTACAACAAAATTTTATTCATATTTTTTTAATAGTTTTATGACATTCTCTTGTAATTTTTCTTTAAAGAAGAGCTTCTCTGATGTCTCCGAGGCAGATATTTCAACAGTCAAACATGACACAGAAGTGGCAAAGAAGAGAAATTACAAATTTCGAGTACCTGATGTTCCTAAATACAATTGCTGGTATGTAACTTGACAAATCATTTTAAAATGTTAGATTTTTGCTTGAGAAATTCATTTTTCAAAATAAAAGTATTTTTGAAAATAAAATTGGTTAAAGCGACCACGATTATTTGCCTAATTGTAAGATAAGAATGTGCTATTGATGTTATGTAATAAAATTAAAGATACCTAATGCAATATTTCCTATTATTTTTTTTATGTAAAGACTTTGTCATAAAAGACATTAGACATTTCATAAAAATGATTGGAAATCGTTGTCATAAAAGACATTAGACATTTCATAAAAATGATTGGAAATCGTTGTCATAAAAGACATTAGACATTTCATAAAAATGATTAGACATTTTTATTTCGTAAATTATCAATTTATGAGAAAGTAACTTTTACATACTATAAATTTTTCTTTATTGTACTACTTCATGACTTCTTTTGAAATCATTTAAAATAAAACCATAATTCTTTGGGTTATAATCCCTCCTTCCTATAAGCTTCATTATGTATTGAATTATCTCATTTAATACTAGTTAAACATCTGCATTAAATTTTAAAAAATAAATATGTCGTATGAAAGGAAGTTTTTTTGGTGTTTTCAGCAGATTTTGAAGAAACAAAATTTTTTTTTAGATAAGAGTTACTGAATCATTTATGATATGCAAGGTGCATCCTCACATTCTGATTTAAGGCTAACCAATTTAATATGATATTGTCATTTTTTTTTATCACAGTTTTTTATTATTTTGGATTGAAATTGTCTGCAAATTTCATGATTTGTTTTCAGGACGCACGTACAATGACTTGAATCAATATCCAGTATTTCCCTGGGTCCTAACCAATTACGAAGCACCTGAATTGGATCTCAGCCTACCTAGTAACTATAGGGATCTTTCCAAGGTACGTGTGTTAGGCAACTTTTTCAACTGTGTTTTTATATAAATAAATTAAAACTAATTTTGATTTTATGAACATCACATTATTTCATATAACATCTCAAACATCAACCCTATGACATCCACCTTAACCTATAATTCTTTCGTATTCCCTTAGTGGAAACAAAATAATTGCTTTGAGATAAAATAAATTATTTGTGTGACTTTTTTTCTTCCAAGTGAAGTGCACTTGCTCAGTGGTATGTTCAACTCCCCCATAACCCATCAAGGCAAGTTGTTTCCTTTTTTTCGGCAGACCACAATCTACAGATGACCACAAATGAACATTCATGCTTTATTAACCCATTACTAGCTAGATGCACTTTACGATGTGGACAACATTATTCACATAATGCCGACCACAGTCCTTTAACTATTTTTCTAAATATCGTCTTTTCAGCCTTTACTTTGTAAAATAATCAAATAATTCTCTTACTGCATAAAGTTAAATGTGTATCGATTCCAATGTAAAGTAACTTCTTAAGATAATTTTAATTAGAAATTAAAGTATGTATTAAAAATTAGTATCGCAAAAGTATAACGTGCACTTATAAATTTAAAGTTGATATAATTCATAAATGTTAGTAATGTTTTAGGTTGTGTTCAACATTTTATGTTTTATTAGCTATTTGGCTCCATGCTGCTGGGAATCCGTTAGACATTAGAATCCTTTACACATTAAAAAGTAGTTGTGTGCTCCTCGTCATTAGTCAAACCGCAATGTATTGCTCTATCACCTCAGCTACAAAGATTCTAGATCAAGGAAATACTTTTTTAAAAGATGTTTCTTTATACAATAATTCTAAAATTGTTAAAATCATTTAAAAAATTAAACAAAAGTTTACAAATCCTGTCCTCAAGCATGGACATTTTGAGGATGAATCGCACCTATATATAATTTTTCCTCCTTTTATACAAAGAGGAAATTGGTATTTTGCTATCCACGAACAGACAGCTTTCTGTTGTTATTGTAGATAAAAATATATGAAACTTTTATTTGGGGCACTACCCACTTCAAAGTAAACTTATTTCAACATGAAGCAAAAGTGACTACCTCCACTTGAGTGAGTATTTCAAAGCGATGGCCACATTTGAATAAGGCAATGAAGATAATGCAACAACGTGAGTAAAAGTGATTTCGTGTGTTTCAGCCTGTTGGAGCCCTGAACCCCAGCAGGAAGGCGTTCTTCGAGGAGCGCTACGAGACGTGGGAGCACGAGACCATCCCGCCCTTCCACTTTGGAACCCATTATTCGACATCGGCCTTCACTCTCAACTGGATGGTGAGAGTGGTGAGTGGAAAGCCTTTCGTAGCCTCCCTCTGAAAGCAGCATTTTTATTCAATTTTAATACTCGTAACTCAATTTATTTTCAAAAAATCTTAAATCACTTATTTTAAGTGTTTTTTTTTTATGAAGGGATCAAAAATGTACTTTTGTTTTCATTAAAATAAAATTATTTCAAAAAAATTATAAATAGGCAGTTTTGAGAACAGAACTGGTACAAATGACAAATATATATTAGCGTTAATTTCAATAGTTTGTGCTAACAAAATAAAAATAATAAATCATTTCCATTCTTACTGTAAATTATTTTACTAATTAAAGTTTTTTTTTTCTTTTCCAGGAACCTTTTACAACTATGTTTTTATCTTTGCAAGGAGGTAAATTTGATCATGCCAACAGAATGTTTTCATCTGTTGCACAAGCATGGAAAAATTGCCAAAGAGACACCTCTGACGTCAAAGTAAGACACAATTTATTAATTCCATGTTTTTTCCCCTTTTGAGTGACATTTTATTAAGAGTGAAAGCCACCAGGTGGCAGCATCAACACTTTAGGTGTCGAATTCTAGATTAAACCTTTCCATTAAATTTTTTATTTGTTTTTGTAGAGTAACTATTGTTTTCTGTCAGGATCATTGATCATGCCGAGTAATTATAAAGCTGCTCATAATGATTCTTTATTCACCAAATTATTTTTTATAAATATTTAGGCACAGAATTAAAGTTTTAAAAATCAATTTGCTTGCTATATTTTTAATTCATGTTATTGATAAACAAATGAAAAGATGTAATCAGAATCCATGTAAGTCTAGTATATTCATAAACTATTACCAAGTATTTTAAAATTCCTTTATCTATAATTACAGATATATCTTATAATTACAAAATATACTTAATATTCATGTACGAAAACCTGTTTAAAATTTTGTCTAAAGTGTCCTTCAAAAGTGTGAAGGTCATTTTGCAACTTAAACATGCACTAAAAGAAATTTGAGTTAGTTTAATAGCACATTTCTAGATCAAGGAGCATGGTTATTATTCAAGTATGTATTCAGTGCGAAAAAACAAACAAATGAAGCACCTTACCCCTTCTTTGAAAACGTAGGAGGTAGGTGAGTTGCAATCCACAAATATACTCTCTGGAGGGGGGGGGGGGGTTAAGAAGTACCACTTTGGTGTTTTAGGTGTAACAGCCTTAATAACATTCAAGAAATTACATACACAAAAATTATTTAAATACAAAAGCTCATGTTGAAGATGACTCTGTTTCACTCACAAACCAGAAGACAGCTAGTTATACAATCGCTGTAGGGAGCCTGCCGTAACCAGGGTGTTACATTTATTTTATTATTGTAGATTTGATGTTGCAATGTCCTACAATATTGCTATTTATAATAATTTATTTTTGTCATATCAGGAACTCATCCCTGAGTTTTTCTACTTGGCCGAGATGTTCATGAATAAGAACGGTTACCAGTTAGGCTGCCAGGAGGAGGGGACGCCTGTCGTGGACGTCGTCCTCCCGCCCTGGGCCTCCACGCCGGAAGAGTTTGTTCGCATCAACAGAATGGTAATGCCCGCAATACGTTTTCTGCAGCTCTAAATGAAACACTTAACCCCTTGACCGGGAATTATCATTTTTCAAAAATATATTTTCCTGGATTTATTATGCGATTTTTATTTTCCCCTTAGGCTTTAGAATCAGAATTTGTATCTTGTCAGCTTCACCAATGGATCGACTTGATATTTGGTTATAAACAAAGAGGTAAAACATTTCCTTCACTTTTAGCTTAGATTCAAATAGATTTTTATTGTTAGAATTTTTTTTTGTGTGTGATTTGTTATAATAAATTACAACTGTTTTAAATGATCCAAATTTAACAATCATAATCTTAATTTTATTATGTGTGGTGACATGTTTCTTACTTACTTTATAGGTCCCGAAGCAGTCCGTGCAACCAATGTATTTTATTATTTAACCTATGAAGGTAGCGTAGACCTCGAAAACATGAAAGACCTTGTCATGAAAGAGGTGGGTCATTTTTACTGCTTTTTTTATTTAAATATTTAATATTGTGCCTTTAAATTATTTACAATAAAAAATTATCATAATAAGAACTATTTGCAGTGATAGATTCAAGGGGGGGGGGGGGATACTAGGTGGGCCAAAGTTTTGGAACATATATTTTACAGACAATAATCTTCTATTTTAACATTTATTCCAATTTTTAATGTCAAATTCAACAACACTAATGATGTAATATAACCAAAACCAATAATAAATATAACGATGCAACCCAACCAAATTATTTATTTTTTTATTTTTAAAAGATAAATTTCAGAGAATAAAAAAAATTAGTAGAACTTCTCCAAAACGACTAATGTTTAAATTGTTAACTTTGGTAACTCTTAATTTAGCTTTCCGAAAAGTTTCAATAACAGGAGCCTCCAAAAACTCTGGATCAATAAGCCTGAGCTTTGTAGCTCCCTTGAAACTCAAGCTTCATTAGGAATTTTCAAATATTAAACAAAAATTGTGGAAAAATTTTGTATGTCATACTAATTATACTTAAATAGATTTAAATGCAACTTAAAACTACGAAATAAAAATACATAACATCTATACATGTTTCGGGAGATACATCTTTCTTCGTTAGCAGAAATGAAAAGTCAATATATGACATCAGTCAAACAAAACGAGCAGTAAGATTTCGCATTAAGGAGAATCAAGCACATACTGTGAAACAAGAAATAAAGAAGCCATTGCCCAACATTCTTGGGAACATAATCATATATTTCATTTTTCTAACCCACTTTTAATTTGCAAATCTCCAATCGAACTTCCTGGGGGTATTTCATATTTTCTGCAATATTGATTTGATTGTCAGTGAAACATTTGCTGTTCCGGTATTTCCTGCTTGTTCGCACGCAATAGTTAACTCCAACCGATTGTGATAGTTTTTGTTCTTTGGCAACACTTTCAATTCTGGGTTTATTTTTATTTTCATCTTATTGTGCCCACTGACTTTTCATTTCTGCTGGTGAAGGGAGATGTATCTCCCGAAACATGTCTATATTCTATGTATTTTTATTGCATAGTTTTAACTTTTGCATTTGTATTTTAATATTCTTAACGCAATGTTCTATAAGACGAGTTAAGAAAATATCTGACATATATTTCTAAGGGCCCAGGTGGTAATTGTCTATTTTCCACCAGTTAAATCCACCACTGTGTACTTGTATGTTATTTTGTCATATTTTTTTTTGAGTGATATTTTTTTATTAAAATTTAATGACATAATTTATATGATTGAATTTATTATGATTTTATATAATTGTCAAATTGTTTTAGCACGTATAACTATCCTAAAACTTTTCATTGTTATTTTTAATTTGCTAAATTACTAATCTTACTTTTTTTGTCAACTTCCTATACCTAAACTTCTAGGATATTGAGTGATAATATTCTATCTATTATGTTTTTTAAATGAAGTAAATGTTTAAACTTTATTTTTTAATAGGCAATTGAAAATCAAATTAGGAATTTTGGTCAGACACCTTCTCAGTTGCTTATGGAGCCTCATCCTCCACGAAGTTCAGCAATGCATATTGTGAGTGAACATTCATTTCCATTGACTTTCTGCCCATTTATTATTATATTTGAGAGATAAACTACATATCATTGTCACAAACCACATACCTCCAAACCATGGACTCAGCAGCCAAAACGAAAGCTGCTTGTCGACGAAATACTAGCAATCCCCTTTTAAGTGTGGAATTGTTTAAAAGCTTAGATTGTAGATGATATATAGGCTTAAAGAGTAAAGTGATTTCCAAACTTGAATTTCGTCGACAAGCAGCTTTGTTACAGCTGCTGAGTCCATGTTTTGGAGATATGTGGATTGTGAATTGAGACTACGATAACTTACAAAAAATATATATGGAATCTTTTCTCTGAAGATCAGAAAAACTTACTAAACCGTAAATGCTTGCTTTATATATGATATAATTTTCTATGGTGTTTTTATTAGTGTGTATTTTGGTTTTGTATAACATTGCAGTTTTACGTTTCCATAAAACCTCACCTTAAAAATACCATACATACATTTCAATATAATTTTTCTTGAAATTCATTATATAACTGCTCTTTATAAAATTCAAAATTGAAATCCTTGCATTACTTAACTTTACCATAAAATAACCTGAAAATATGGGCTATTTGCTTTAGGATAAGAAAAGCTTTGTATATATTTTATTTTAGTGTGAAGTTGAAAACTAAGAACACAGTTTAAGATTTCTGTGTTTCTAATTGCAATTATCCAGTTAAATTTCAATGTCGTTCGAGAGGTAAAGCTGTGTATTTGTCTGACTCTCGTGTGTTCTGAATTGCAATGCAGAGCCCCATGATGTTCTCCCCGATCACCGAGGAGGTGTGCATGATCATGAAGTTCCTGTCCAACTCTCCCATCTGCCACATCTCGGCCAACACCTATCCGCAGCTGCCCCTGCCCTCCGTCGTCACCGTCTCCTGCAACCAGAACTACGCTGTCAATAGGTGGAATCCGTGCTTCTCCGGTGAGACCTCCTTTCCCTTCCATCTCCCACTTGATCAAATCTTATTATATAGCTTTCACGGACATCTGAGCATCAGTCCAAAAATGTTTCAACCTTTTAGACGAATGGTAATCTCTCTGTCACTAAAATAACAACCTGTTTTTTGTTTGCTGTTCTCTATCTAACTTCATTTAAATGTATCACACAGTTAGTTATCAACACATTTTATTAACCCTTAAGTCACTAAAATAACAAAATGTTATTTTTTCTCTGTTGTTTAAAATGAAATAGAACATTTTGTCATTTAGAAGCCCCAAGTATGTGGGTGATCTAAAACTTTTTTCAGATTGAAATTCCTTACAACTGCTGTTTTTTTTTAAACATTTGACAAATATCTCAAACCACTAAATATATGTTTAAAGTGATATTCAGCTGTTATTCCGATATATATGTAGCTTTTCACACACAACTTTTTAGTTTTTATAATTATCTCTAAATATAAAAGGAACTTGCTAAAGAATACATCTTTAAAAAAACAAAAACCAGGTGTAACTTTTCAAGAAAAAGAATGTAAATAAGGGCAGAGGGTCAATAAAGTCTGCTTTTTACAATATTGATATGCACTATTGTTTGTCATGCCAAGTAGTTAATGCTAATAAATGAATAGAAAATAATTTAAATTAAAAAAAAATTGTGTATCTCTTGTTAATACTTATTAATAAATAATTGGTGTTTTCTTTGCTAAATTATATCTGCATGTATGGGAGATTATTTTCATATTCATACTCTTTGTTTCAAAATATCTTGAAAATAAGGTTTTTGATTTTTAAGTAAATAATTTCATATGTTTTTTTCCAAAAAATTTATATTAAGTATTATAAAATAATTGATAGCTTTCAAGACTTTCGTAGGACTCCTTTTTTTTTGTCAAAACATACTTTTGCATTATTATTTTTAGAATATTCCAATATAATTTAAAATATTATAAATTCTGCAATGTCGGAAAAATATAATATACTATAGAGAATAATAGGCTAGTCTGGGTTGTGTTCTCAAAAAATACAGGCATAGGGATGACAAAGAAAACAACAACAGGTTTATTTCATACAGAAGCCAGTACATTTATAAAATAAAGTAAAACTTTATTGCCAATGTACATAAATAATATATATATAAACTAAATTTCATGTAACCAAAACCAATTACTACCATCTAAATATTTAATTTTTATTATCGTCCTTTTATATCAAGTTCTAACACTATACTGGACATTCTCTATAAATATACATTTTATACTTATTTTTTTTAAGGTCTTCTATATCCCAGCCTGTTTTGTTAATTTTTTATCGTTAATTTGTTTACTTATGTGAAAGTGTTGATAGGACCTTGATAATCCTTTAATGAAAGAGTAATTCCTTGCAGGTCCTCTTCACCAGGCTCCTTACTCGGACAACTCACAGACACCCCCGTCCCAACTGCCTCTTGCCATGGACCCACTGCTGAGTACGTACCATTCCACACTGCATTGCATCGTAGAGTAACACCATATTAATGCACAATCAAGAGTGTGATTCCAAATGATACCATTAAAGAAATATCATTTGTCTTCATTGGGAAATACGGTAGACCCAGTGGTGAATCGAGCTATAGGGCATTAGGGACAATTGCCTCCTCGCAGATTTCCTAGCTTACACTGTCCTAAAATTAAATTTTGTTTTATAAGGAATTGAACGAGAAATCAGATATCAGATCTTTCTTATAACGAACTTTCATATTACCGTCGGAACTTTTGCATAGTTCTATCTCTTATTTTAATGCCACTGACATATAATAGGACAATACTTGAGGTGTTGCCCCCAAAACTTGCACACCAAAACTAATGCAAAGATAAATAATGACAACAGAATGTCCACAATCCCCTTTGCACAGTAATTAATAATATATATATATATTGCCCCACTTCCCATATTTTGTTCTTCTGAATATCCTGCTATTGGGTAAATATATTTAAAAAACAGAATGAGATACTCTTTAAAGAGACATTTAAAAAATCAATCCTTTTGTACTATTTGCACCCTAACTAAGAATAAAATTAGTCATTTAATAGAACTGAATTAATTTTAAATATAAATTAATTATAAAATCTAATTATTAGATTTATTAGTTAAAAATTATTTATACTTGCAAAAAAAATTATCTTATCTTCCAATACATTAGAAAATGATTTACCACCTCACATTCTTGAATCAGAGCCAACTATGCCAAGAGCCCCAAATACACCAACATTAGCTTTCAATTTCTACACCCCTCCCCCATGGAAAATCAGTGTGCATGTTCAGGGTGGCAATGTAGTCTGCTTGTAGGTGCTGCAATTGATGTAGGCTCCTGTGCATGTAAATTTGGATTATTTTTATTTATTTCTACTGACAAAAGTTATCTTTTCCGGCAGCTACAAAGCTATTCGGACATAGAATAAACATATTCTGCCACTTCTGTCTTTTCACTGAAAAAACAATGACAAAATTGATGGACACCTCATTCTGGACATATTCTTTAAACATAGGGTCAATCAGGAAGACTTGAATTTTATTCAAACACAGTTAACCATGAAGTTTAATCTAAGCATGAACTGCATTGGAGACAAATCATGATTTTCAATAAAACAATCATTGAATTACTTGTTCATTTAAAAGTGAGAATACCCTTCGTACTGTCATATTTTCCACTAAGAAAACAGCATTGATTATTGGAAAATGTGTATAAGATATCATTAGCTAAAAACACAATCATTGTATGTCCATTTTTGGCAAAAATTAGATATTGGTATCAATGCAAAGGTGGAGATAGCTTTTTGCTCTTGCACGAATATTGTATGCTTCTTCCAAATAATAATTTTGTGGTGCAGGTTTAAAGTTCGAACCAAGTAGGAAAAAGGCCCGCGTTTGAATTTTCCTTTTGTGTTTTCCGAAAGTTTACAAAATAACTTTAACATTTAGAAATGTTTAATAAGGTATATAATACATAGCTTAAGTGTTTGGTGGATTACAAACAAACATGTTAACTTATACTTGGCGCATAATTTCAAATATTTCACACAGTACTATGTATTGTATTTTTTCCGCAGTTATGAACGTGGCTCCGTATAAGAGACACCTTGGTGACAACTTCAGCCAGAGAGTCAAAATGCGGTCCTGCTGCTTCGTGACAACCGTCGACAGCAGATTTCTCATAGCATGCGGATTTTGGGACAACAGCTTCAGGGTGTTCTCTACGGAATCTGGTGAGGTTCATTTTTATATAGTCTTAGACACAGAGTCGGAACATTCGATAGAGCAGACCCACTACCTTATAAAACACTAAATAAAATTTAGATACTAACTTTAAATTGAAATGTTTATATATATATATAAACAGTTTAAAAAAAACTTCTACTGTTTTTAATTTATATTGCCTTGTTAATTAACCCCTCTGATGCTCATGCATGTGGTATCACGTCTATGAATCTCCAGTTTTTCCAACAATGCATCTAATTTTAAAATTCATAAAAATACTCCAATTTACAATATTTTTTTTATTTAAATGTTTGAAGTACAACTTCCAAGCTATATCTTTACAATTAATTAAACATTTTAAAAATAACATAAAAGAGCACATTAAAACTTCTTTAAAAATACAAGCCGAGAAAGCAACTTTACAATGAAGAAAATCACAGAAGCGTCAGTGGGTTAATGTAATATTTTAAATTACTGAAAATATGTGCCCTATTTGCTGAAAGAAATCGAAGAATTCTATTCATCAATCATCGTTTTCAAAAGTCAAATACTAATACATATCCGCAGATTGACAATGAATGTATCGAACTCAATTCTAATGAATTATTCTTAATAATCAAGTATGACATATGGAAAGTGTTGAAGTGAGTTATCAGTACAAAATTTCGTTTATTTATAGCTAATAATTTTTATAAAAGTAAAACATCTCAATGAGCTCTGTTATGCAATCTTGTTAAGTCTACTTTGACAAATTTTAGAGGGGAGCAAAGAATAATAACTTGGGACGGAGTGTAGCATAACAGACGAACTTCGAAGCCATTTTTCACCTAGATCTAGAAGATTTTGAACGATTTAGCCATGAATAGCAAGCACCTCAAAGTTAATTTTAATGGGAAAAAAAAGTATTTTCAGAAAAAAAAACTGCACCTCTATTAGTTTAGCTGAACAAGTCTAAAAATCACCTTTTTTTTGGTGAAAAATCAACATTTTTGTGTTTTAACAATGATTCCACAGACCACTTTGAACCCGCACCTGAACATTTATTGTATCGTAAAATGTCACTGTTCATTATTTTTTAGCAAAAATTGTGCAAATCGTATACGGTCACTTCGGAGTGGTGACCTGCCTAGCCCGGTCCGAGTGCAACATCACGTCCGACTGCTACATTGCGTCTGGCTCGGAGGATTGTACGATTCTTTTGTGGCATTGGAACGCCCGGACGCAGTGCATTGCTGGAGATTTGCTAAATTGTCCAGGTAACGTAAGCATTTGAGCAAATACCCGTTTGATTTTTGAAGTGAAACTTCTTCAGCAAGGCTAGTGAATTAGAATGACCTCGATAAAAACATGAAACATTAGTTTACTTAGTAAATTTTCATCCATATGTAATAAAAACCTATTCCATAATAAAAGACCATGACAGTAGTCTTAATCTCGTATAAATTTTATTTGAGTTTAACAATTAATGAATTATTGAGCAATAAAGTGTTTAACATAGTGCCTGTGCTATTCAGAAAAAAAAACTTTGATTGGATGGCACAGGTCACGTGATCCGAGATTTGTATATTTCTTCCTCAATTGAGAAAGTGATGTGTTGATAACAGCTGTCGTACTACAATCGAGTCCTGCTGAGACTGAAATGGAATAACATTTCTGGAACATCGAATGCATTTAATTTTTTAATTATCTATGATAAATGAAGATAAAGAAAGTAGAAAAAAAAGTTTCACTTCAACCATGTGGGTGAGGCACACTATTTCTTATTTACTATTGCAAAATGTAATATATGATGTAAAATATTGAAGCAATATTTTTGTATATAAACATTTTCATCTGTTTACCTAATATGAGAGTCTTGTTTTTAATGTGTTTGCACAAATAAACAGAAAACCCAACAAAGTAATATTTTTTATGCTAACCAAATTGTGTATATTGATGCCTTATTGCACAAATGAGAACTATTTAAAAATTTGTAGGTTTTTAATTAAGGAATGGGAAGCTCATGGATTTCTGCCAATTAAAATATTTGTCTCCTACCCCAATTAAAATATTTGTCTCCTACCCCAATTAGATTCGAATGTAGGATTACAATTTAAGGATTCGAGTGGAGTGAAGGTAACACAAAATCCATTTAACCCATCTGTGCTCTAAGGCATTAATATGTAAAGTACTGAGAACTAAAGAACGGAACAGCAAAAGTGAATTTACAATTAGTCATATGCATTAGGTAGATAAAGAGAATTGTTATACTAACGTATTTGTTTGCTTCTGTTGTTGGTGTTTATTGTGATATCTAATTAAACTGTTCAGGACAGTCAGTATTTAGGGAAAAAAGTTTACTCCATTATTTACATAATTTAAATTTATAGTAAAATCACTAACCCGCAACACATTAAATACCACAAAAATAATTTCATAAAAGAATGTGCTGAATTTAAGTGAATTCAGTACAGCATTTCAAAAAATACTGTGTACAATTAAAATAAAACTAAAACAATATCCAATGTTCAATAAAAATTCATAGTGTGGCTTCAACTTTTCAGACCTACCCACTCCACGAGCAACTTTGACAGGTCATGAGAGCGAGGTGACCTGCATTGTTGTGTCTGCTGAACTTGGACTGGTAGTCAGTGGCTCAAGAGGTAATTCTTTATGATTATACAATTATTTCCCATCATATTCTGTGTTTTGTATGTGATAGAAATAGCAGAGTTATAATTGATATTACTTATTTATTCCTTTTCATCTGAACTATAGATATATCTGTACCTTGGAGGTATACAACACTATTAACTATCTTTTAGCATAGGACATACTGTCGCATACCTCTGTGGTAATTCTGGATTAGGTGCTGTAATTAAAGAAGATGAAAATGAAGATCTAAAAATTTTTAGGAGACCTGGTCATTGTCCTATTTTTTTTTTTTTACAAATATCTAAATATAGCTAATGGGGACCATTATTCTAATTCTATTTAACAATAAATGAGAATCAGTCATAAATTTAGGACACTGGCAGAATAGTATAACTAAATTAAATGCATTTTCTTTCCTAGTCTGCCTTGTAAGAATATATTTCATTAGAAACTACTAGACCAAGCACACAGATATTTGTATGATTAGGGCGGAAAATAATCATTGTTTAATAGAGTTGAATTTCTTCTTTACTACACTTAAATAGAACGTGTCTTAAAAAAATGGGATATGTAACTTCTATAAAAATAACGTAAATATCAAACATGTTCCTCGAGTGCAAAGAGTTGTTATACTTAGAATGTTTTTAATTTTGCTTTCACTTGCAAAAAGTATTTTACACCTTTAAATTACCATAGCACATTGATTTATTTGAAAATCAACCTTATGTAGTTTGATTTATAAGCGTTCAATCCATAACTAAAATAGCCAATATTGTTCTTTGCTCATTTGTGATAAATGAAAGGGGAAAAAATGATGCTGTATAAAGAAATATGCAATCATATATAAATTGTTTTCCAATAGTGTAGTGTTGTGAAAATGGCTCTATAATATTTTACAATTGCATCTGTTCTTGTGTTTCAGACGGCCCCGTGCTGGTTCACACTACGAACGGAGATCTGCTACGCTCCCTCGAAGCCCCAGAAAACTTCCGATCTCCCGAGCTGTGCGCTCTGTGCCGCGAGGGACTGGTCGTCATCTGCTACGACCAGTGTAACCTCTGTTGCTTCACGATAAATGGCAGGAGGCTTCGAAGCGAAACGCATCATCACTCGATACAAGTGGGTTATTTTACAATATTTTTTAGTACAAATGCATATGCTACATCCCTAGAAGTAAAAGACACACCCTTTTAGCTATTTTACATGAGAGCTTATCAAAGCTCTATTTGCCGGCAGGTTTCTACAAGTATGAGATTTTTCTGCTTTTCGGCAGAATTCCGTTTTATCGCGTTTCTCTAAATATTCTGTTTTGTTTTTATAATAATTTTTTTTAATTAAAGTATAAAAAGTTTCAAATAAAATCCAATATATTTTATATTTGAATTCGTAATAACCTTTACTTAGAAGGCCTTTGCAGCATGGCTTGAATTAAGCAAATGCAGCAAGTTGCCTTAAGATATTGCTGTAAATATTATTGTTTCTCACAGCAAACATTGCTGTGAGTATTTGCAATGTTTTTTTAAAAATTATTTTTTATATTCAATCAAAAATGCCCGATTAAAAGACTTCTTGCGCTTTCATAAATAGTTTTAGTTCTTTCTTTAGCAACATCTTTTGCATACAGGTTCTTCAGTGTCATAAAGCATGTAAAAAATTACTTAAGGGCTTCTTCAAATAAAGACTTACTATATGCCTTAAAAAGAATAAGCTCCAGGCCCTTCACTTTACGATTTTAAGTCTGATCGATCAGTTAAAAAATGGTTCTGTACGCGTTATTGTAAACCTTTCTTAAAATTAATGTGCATTTGCATTCTGCAATATACATGTGGGTATTTAAGTGTTTCATTGTTTTTTATATATATGATATATGCGAATTTAAGTATTTTTTTTTATCTAGCATGTATTTTTGTGTTTCCTGCAAATTACATAGTTCTCTAGCTAAGTTAATCAAGTTTTTTTGCATTATTTATTTGTTCAATTAGTTTAAAATTCATTAAAAAAAAAATTACAAATCACAGAATCGTTTTTATTTTGAATTTTGCTGTGAGCTCAATAGTTTTTGCTGAGAGTTTATAAAAGCTGGCAGCAATGTTTGCTAATACTTCTACGAAGAGTGTGAAAAGCACATTTTGTCATAAATAGAACCCAATAAAAATATTAAATGAGTGTCCTTTCTTTCTGAAATACAGATATGTGTTCAATGTTTTAAATCTTTAGACATTAATAATTTGAATTAAATGTATTAGCATCATTAATCATTGTAATGAATTTGAGGAATTTATAAGACAAATATTGATTTGAAAAACTTTAGCTGTGTAATTGTGAAGTGAGACAAGATTTACTGAACAAAATAAAATCTCAAGACATCGGTTTTATCTGCAATCCAGTTGTGGGCCTAAAAAAACAATCTGATAGGCCACATGGTGATGTTTGCTATTCTCATGTGCATTTGTTCCTAATTGTTGATTGTTTCCTTTTGCAGTGTCTCGCCATGAGCAGGGACGGGGAGTACATGATGACGGGGAGCGACAAGGGCGTGGTGGAGGTGTGGAGGACGTTCAACCTCGCCCTCCTCTATGCATTCTCCACGTGCGACAGCGGGGTACGCTCGCTCGCCCTGTCCCACGACCAGAAGTAAGAGAGCACGCTCGTTTATAGCTTCAATGACAACTGACGATTTCTTCTGAATTCACCATTTGCGAAAGAGATTTGACTAAGAATCCATAAAATAATGACCTGTTCTTTTGTTCCTCATTCTTCATATTGAATGTGTACTGCATGTTCTCATACATAAGAAACGCTTTCCTCTTGATAGCTTATTCTTTATTTAGAAATATGACATTGATTGGGAAAAAGAACAGAAACAAGATGTAACTTTTTCCTTTAAAAGAAGTAAATATCAGACATGTTCCTCGACCGCAAATGGTCAATATATTGTTGCCCCATAAAAATATTTTTTAAATAATACGTATTCGATTAAAATACTTGAAATTTATGTCAAAATCTATTAGGAAAAGATTTATTTGTAATATTTCATTTTGGAAAAGTGTCATTTATGTTTGAGCAATTGGAACTTTCATAACCCTGATTTGGAATTATTATTATGAAAAATTGGATGTATCTTGTATATAAAATTATAGATAATTTCTTTATAAATCTAATTTCTTTCATTATGTGGGTTGCGATCATTTGACATGGCTATTTATTATATAGGAAAAAATACTTGCTGGCAAAAAATTTCATAAGAAATTCTATATATTTTTTTATGAAAGCATAGTAAGAAGAAAATCTATCAAAATTTGGATTGTTTTTTGTTTATATTTGAGGAGCTGAGAAATTAATTTGTGCAATAGTTGTAGAGAAACTTAACATGTTGTATGGACTTTTTCACCACAGCATTTTTTTTTATTCGTTGTAGTAATTGTGTGCCTATATTTTTATAAATTACAACATTTTATACAATATGTATTAACGTAGTAAAGGTACAATTTACTATAAATTGAAAGAAATACATAAATTTACAATATTAATATCAAGCATTTATACAAAATTAATAAAAAAAAATCCCCTTTGCATGTTTTCAATTAATCAATCCAATTAATCAATTTACAATTATTTCAATTAATAATCTACAGGTATATATTTTTTTAATTAATGTACTTAGAAAATATGGCATTTTTAAGTTTAACTCTTTTGGCTAGAATTTTTATATATATATTAAAAATTCTTTTAATGATTATTACGTAATTTTTATACTTTACTCTTTAATTATGGCAATACAATCTATGTATCTCTATATTGATTTTATTTTCAATAACATTTTAAATTCATTTCGATTTATTTTTAAAAATCATTCTTATTTGGCAATGGAATATAATTGAAATAGCTATATATTTCCGTAAAACATCTAACGTTATACAAACTTTTTCCACAGATTCCTATTGGCTGGTTTATCCAACGGTTCCGTGACTGTCTTCTACATAGATTTTAATCGATGGCACCACGAGTTTCAACAACGCTACTAACACAAAAAGAGTCACTGACTATTTTTACAGTATTCGTCCCTCAAGAAAAAAAAATAACTGTACCACAAACTCTGATGCCGCCGCTCTTACTGGTCCATGTGGAACGCCACAAAAGAGATGCTGCGCCATCCTCTCAAACCTTTTTAGAAACCGGCCATACGCAAGAAAAGGACGTGACACACACTTTCCTCCCCTTCGAGGCAATCCGAGGACTCTCAATCATTCCAGACGGCGTTTATGATTTACGACACACTTTAGACGACGTTTCTCTCGTTTCGAGTGCAAACTGCCGTGATCGAGCTCCGTCACTCTGTCCCCCTCTAGGTGCATTTGTAGGGATTTCTGATGTTGGTTGTTGTACAGATGCAGATAGAATTCTTTGAACGTCCAAAGCGCAGGCCCTCCAGATGTTGTATATATAATGGGGATATATATATATATAAATAAATAAAAAATAATAAAGTATATAGATTGCCAACATTTTTTAGACTTCAGCCGCCTATGAGGTGTTGCAATTACCTGTTAGTCTTCTTTTCCCATTCCAATCTCAGTGTAGGGGAGTGTGTGCGTGCGTACTTTGTGGGAATAACCAGAGTCATTTCTCTTCCTTATTATGTTGTTAGGCTTATATTTTGATTTATCCCAGCTACTTTGTTTAATTGTTGATGACTTTTTATTTTCTCAAAGCACTTATTTCAAACTCATGTGATATATATTTTCAAAATGTACTATAATGATATTTACTTGAGAAATAGTTGGATGTTAAACTAAAAAAGGAAATTCTTCAACTGTCTTAACATAGGTGAAATTGTTAAGTTTTTTATTTTGTGAAAAGTATTGGTTATATGCATTTCTTTCTGTTTTTTTTTTTTTTGTTATTAAATTACTTATTTGAGAAATTAAATCTAAACATTTAAAAATTTGCTTTATAAAAAGTAGAAAAATATTCATTACCTATGTATTAAACTATTCATCATGGGAATTTTTATTCTATTTCAAATATACTGAAAATTCTATGAATATGAAATAGATTTGTTTTCAGCCCGTGATTTACAGCTTGTATTTTATTTTAATACTTAGTACTTGCTTTGGCAGTTTAGCCATATTGCAAACTGTTTTCACAACAAGTTTTTAAAGCACTTCACTAATACTTTTATAAATTACTGGTCTCTTGCACTATTTTTTGCTATAATTTACACCCAAAATTATTTTCTCTCAGTTTAATAGTTTGCTGTGAAATGCACATTTTGTGAGTTATATTTTTTTCAGTTATTTCTACAGAAACGAATATTAATTTTTTGATTAAATTTGGTTCAAGTTTTTCTCGCGAAGTACTCCACACCCCTGCCTGAGACCCTCTGCCTTGCTCAATGAGATTATTAGTTTGTCTCGTCACTTCTCCCATCTCTTTTCCCTTCTAGCCTTGAGGTACTTCAAAGAACAAATTTGGCTCAAAATCGTTTGATTCTCTGTAGCGTTCTTCGATCTCTTCGCCCTGTAGCATCTCTTGTAGGGAATAATTTCTAGTCAAATGCTGCTTGGGGTGTCCTGTGCGGCAATCGACCGGCATTGAGCTCCACTTCTCACATTCACCGAGTGATCTTGTTACTCGTAGATTGGTTTTATGACAAATTCCTACGGCCTTGTTTAGTTTTTTTTTTTATCACAAATTGTCTGATATTTTTTCAACATCTCAAATCCTTAACCCTTTAACTGCATACCCTCATTCCTTAGATTTGGTTCCACTTAGGGACTGAATTTGCTTTTTGATTCTCACAAGCCCCATCGTGAATCGAACTTTTCAAAGATTGTTCGTAAAGCCGTCAGCAATTTTTAACCTTAGAATCGGTTGAGCAGCACTGGGAAAAGAAAGTATCAAAATCAGTTCTTGTGAAAAAAAAAAAGGAGTCCTGCTTTGCTAAACTTCCCGTACTGGTCTTCTATTGTAATTAAAGGGTTACAAGTACTTGAGAATTCTTTATTTTGTTTGTCACTTAAGGCTACTTAAAGCTTTTGAATCCTTTATTTTTGTCCAATATGGATCTTTTAACCCAAAGACCTTTTGAAAGTCACTGAAATAGGCTTTGAAATTATTTTTATTGGGCAAAAGCAGTTAGAAATTAAAGTAAGTTTTAAAAATACATCTTAAATTATTAGTTTGTGAATGTTAGTATTTTTAATATGTTAAGTCCCTAAAAACTTACAAAAGTGAGACAAGTAATTGTTACTTTTCCCCCTTACAATTCAAGTGTTGATTTTTATAAGCGTTAGTACTTCTGATTATAAAGTATAGTGGTTTCATGGAATGGGTATATTTTAAGGCACATTGTTTGATTTTTAGGAACAGTATTATTGTTATTTATTGAACATATTTTCTCTTTGTTATGATTATGTAAAAAGCTAAATCAAATTTGTTTAGCGCATGTGAAATAGTTATGTTTAGTGACTGATTTTCTTATTTCAATTCCGATTATAGATTATAAAAGCTGTATATTTGTATGAAGTTAAAAAATATTATTATTCATAAATTATTTGTGTTGAATAAACCCTTAAATCTATCAATAGAAAACAAAAATTTATAGGGCATTTATTTATTGAAAAAAGTTCAGAAATTTATATTTATGACAATTTATTTTACTCTGCATTTGTAAAAATGCAAATTTACACAAAACTGTTTTAATATCAACTTTAATTATAAAGATTTTTTTTTAAAAATCCGAATTTAAAAAGAACAAAAGCGGGGATACCAGCTTGTTGCGGATTAATTATAATTATTGTACTTATGACACTAATTTATTGTTTAAAATGCAATGCACTTCGATTGTTTCTTTACATTCCCTCTTACTGTAATGAGTATGATTTCCATGTTTAACAGAGTGATAATTTTACGCCTTCACTGTTGTGCGGTTTCCATTTCAAATGTTTATTTAAAGTGACTGTTGATCAAAACACATCTTCAATGCCCTTTTGTTGCCTGCACAAAATGGTAAAGGGGCTCTTGTGTAACAATCAGGTGAACTGGTTCAATAAAGCTATTGAATTGTAACGGAAGTGTCTGTATTTTGCCTACCTACAAATCGTGACGTCACCGTCGATCGTGTACAGAGACTAGACCTTCCTTCTTTAGCAACGTTTCCCTCCGTTTTCTAAACAACCGAGAAACTCATTTTTTATTAAATTAACAAAACATTTGACAAAAACAAAAACGTTATTTAACCCTTTGCACTCCAAGAACATCTTTTGACTTCTACAGAACAGTTATTCCTCTATGTTCTTTTTGTCGGAATTTTTTATACTCTTAGAGGGGGGGGGGGGGATCAATCTGTTTTGGATCTGCAAAATGAAGCATATCATTTATTTGAAAGAACAGGGAACGAAAAAAAAAAAATGGTCTTTATGTTGTCGCCCGAGAAGAGATGTTTTGTTAATTTGCTGGGTGCAAGGGTTAAAATACCTTTCACCAAAGTCATTCTTAAAACTCCTACGTGTGTGCAGTCGTAGCAACCGTTCGTGTAGAATCTAGAAGATTACTATGGAACTCCATCATAGATGGCAATCTCTTCCACTACGAGAACGGTGACGTTAGACTTAAAGGGTGTATTGTGTGTCCAATATGCGATTGTATTGGTAATTAGTGCACTCATCACTGAGCATTCTGTCATCGTCAAGGTCACTTTCGCCCATTTTGACAATCGTTTCGTCATTGAATCACTTGACTTTTGACGAAACAAAACGCCAAAATCTCAGAGAAAAGTATGGTTGACGTGTACATTCAGTTGGTGTAATTTTTTTTAAATATCAATAGTTAACATTGCTAAATTATTTTGGTGAATATATATGCGATTTATTTTAGTTTTTAAACACTCGTTGCCGCCCTCGCCTCCATCACCCTGGTTGACTTTCCATCAGTTCAGTCACCTTGGTAGCACAGTTCAAAAAGAGTTTTAAAAGTGAACGTGAAATTTTAGTAAATATTTTAAAACTTATTTACGTTTGACTATGTGTTAAGAAAGGATTTTGCAATGATATCCATTAAAAACGACATTACACAAAGTAGAAATTATTCAAACCTAACACAAATAAATTTGCCAGTGCTAAATCGAGAAAGATGACCATATAGTACGTCGGAATTTCTTTCTTTTCATAATTCAGATCTGCTGTTTAATAAAAACCTACTTATTGAATAAAAGTTGATTTTTGACCAAAATAATTAAGATGTGGGTGTAAGAACCGAGCAGCTCCACTTTTTAAAAATTTCAGGAAGAAGAAAAATACTGTACGTTTCTTACTTGCATCGTATAATATAAAAGTACAACTCTTTTAGCAAAACTGCTTTTATTGGCCCAGTTTTAAGGTACAACAAGCTGCACAATGGGCTGTTGGCGTAGGTTCGGGATCTGTCCGAAAGAAATACCCGGAACATAGCCTCGTATTTTTGAACAATATGGCCAGATGACGAGGACAACAAGGGATCTGGCACCTAACGCAACCTCAATAGGCGTCAAGACATTGTACCCCGATCAAATTTATGTGCACCAGTCCTATATACAAGACGGTGATAATCGAGGATAATTTCAAGCGACTTTTGTAATTTAGTAGCGAATCTGGTATACGTCCGGTCACTAGATAAATACATTTTAACGTTTTGTCAAGCCTTCATGTCGAATCGAACTCCGAGAACCTCCTGACCATCGTAACGGCTTTTCCCGGAGGACCTAGGAACACTGCTTCATTTTAACGAGAACAGCACCCGAGCCCCATGCAACATTAATAAGCGTGAGAACATTGCGGTACTATAGTTTTTCGTGGTATCGTTTCTTTCGTGACCAAAAAATATCCAGTTTATAACGGACTGGTGCACTTTAAATGTGATCGGGATCTGTGTTGCTCTCGTCATCTGAGAAGGTTCAAGATCTTTTTTTAAAATACAAGGTAATTCCTAATCTTTCCTTCAGAATAAATCCCAAACCGTCGCCAATAGTCCACTACGTAGCTTCAGTACGACGTTGATTCAATCAACTTGCTGGGGATAGAAAAAGCGTCCGTCGAATGCTGATTGGTTTTTGTTAATTAACGTCGCACTAGAGCTGCACAGTGGGCTATTGGCGACGGTTCGGGGTCAATCTCGAAGGAAAGACCCGGGAACACATTCACACACACACACTTCGTTATTTTTAGAACCATGGTCAGATGACGAGGAAACACCTGAACTGGCACCCAACGCCTTCAATAGACGTCGGGACCTTCAATAGACGTCGTGCACCAGTCCCGTATACACGCCAGTATAATTTGTTGTATATTCTGGACGACTTTCTAGTATTTTTGTAGCCCGTCGAATGCTGAATCGGTCTTCACACCATTCGGCCACCACATGCTTTTTTAGATATTAGAAGTCTAATTGTTTTACAGTTCATTTGAACACAAAATTATTGTTCTGGAAGGAAACACTTATGTCACATAAATGCAATAAGAAGTTGTGTACAGTTGCACACCGTTTTGTTTTTTAATATTTTTATTAAGTCAACTATAACTTTTCAAAACGTGACATTAAATCAGAATTTAAAACAATCACAAATATTTTATTTTAACCACAAAAATACATAATACACAATATCAAAATTATAAACTATATATAAATATAAACTTCTATGTACACGTTTTTCGCTAGCATCCTCTGTTTTGATCCTATTACACACTCTCTACACACGATATTTACACGCTCTTCACTGGAATTGCACTGGTGCGATGTATAGACAAAACAGCTGTCATAGAATGCAATGTTAAGTTAGATGCAAAATTTACCTAATTATTCAATGCTAAAATAAGTTGAAATGGAAGCACATTTTTGTTGCAATTTCGCTAAAATTTGAAACGCATCAGAGTATAAAACTACACTACAAGAAATGCCTTTTTCTAGAGAATGTTTTCTAGTAGACAAAACTCTGGGATGTCATTTTTTTAAAAATGTTTACTTCACTTGGATTTAAAACGTCTCTTGGAACAAGACAATATAAATTTAGCGGCACTTTTGAAAATATTGCAAACGGGTTTAGATGAACATTCGTTTATTGTAATTTTGAAAAACTTTAATTTTGAGGAATCGTATTAAACTTTTTTTTCAAATGCTCTAAGGAGAAAGTATTTTCATTTACAAAAACTAGGGGTTTCTAATATCACGATAAATGTCCATCATTCAAATGGAATAGGAAAAATTATTCTTTAATTAAAAGTTTATTTAACTACTTTTGACATTTAATATTACATAGCATAACCATAATTGGAATGGCTGACCATTAAATACCTTATCGCTGAATCATTTTGTGTAAAACTAAGTTCTTTAGAACTGTTGTTTTTGAAAAAAATATGCTTCCATTTTTTTACCTTTGTTCTTAGACTTTTAATAATTGTCAGATTTTTTTTAAAACAAAACTTCTCTCCAGGAGTAAGTATGCCAATGAATTAAAAAGTTTAAATTAAGTTAAATTTGCAAATCAAAATTTAAAATGACACAACAAACTGGAAAATATTTTTATCACACGGAATTTCTCTTATTTCATTTAAATGAAGTTTTTATCTTTAGGGGCATAATGGTAAAATCTTCATTTTAATTATATATAACGGATTCGTGTGATTGATTTGAAATTAAAATTCAAGTATTAAAAACCATTCTTCGATATGTTTCAAATGGGCCATGGACGCATTAAAAGCGAAACGGTAAATAGTTTAATTGTAGCCAAGAGATACTTCTAAGGACTTCGGAAGGAAATTCTGGAGATCGGTTTCGATTTTTAAAACCATTTATGCATACTTTGTAAAGTGGAAATTCATTTAGTCCGCATTTAAAATGGCAGTAAAAACTACATTCACATAAAAGTCTTAAAATGGAGGAATTATCAATATGAATTTTTATCGCATTTTCAACTCTGTACGTCGAACACTTACGTTGTCGAAAAAACATTATTTAAACTACAAGAATAACTATTATTGGACAACACATGATTAAATCATAAACACGCAGATGTACACTTTTATAAATATTTAATTGAAATCTTTGAAAAAAAAAATATATTTATTTACGCTGAGCATAAAAAATTGTAAATTAATGGTATACAACTTTAAATAAAACAGTAGTTGGTTGAAATATATGCAAATAGCACTGAATTAAAAAAAAAGTTCACCGGAATTCGCAAGATCGACTCCCCCAAATAAAATATATTCGAATGTGGCTGCGCAAAATGTCCGTTAAAAATATTCCACACTACTGAAAACTAGTTTGTGTGTGTGTGGATTTTTCCTTCTAAACCTTAATGTATGTAAAATACATAACGATAAAGGTATCTGTGCTGATCACATACATTTAGGTATGTTAAAATGCCTTTGTAAAATTCATGACTCCTACTGATATAAAATGATCGATCACTTAGATTAAATATTCGCGGCAAAAATAAAATCGCTAGACTGTCAACACATTTTTTTGACATTTGCTGTCTACCTGTTGCGACAAGGGACCCGTTCATGAATTACGTATCGCTATTTTTCGTATAGCCTTCCTGTAAGTCACTCTCCGTAGCACTTTACTTCTTTTAAGTCAAGGTTGCGCAAATTTCGACTACTTAGCGCTTACAAGCAATATTATTTAATGAAATTGGTATAAAAGTTGAATTAAATCTTCATTATCCAGTCTCCATCTACTCGTCGGTTTAGAATGAAAACCTCGTATCTTCAAACCACAGATCCAAAGCCAAAGCTATTCACTTCTAAATGTGGGATTTTTTTTTAAAGAAAGAAGCGATCGGAATACCCGAGATCGAATTTCGTCGTCCAGCAGTTTTCGCTACGCCTGCTAAATCTGCAGTTGAAGATACGAGGTTTTCATTCTAAAGCGATGAATTCTCTTCCATAACGTTTCTCATTATAAATATTGTATTTTGAAAGCTCATTTTTATTATGTCGCACAGGACTTGGGTCTCTTCCCTCTTCCTAAAAGCTTAATAAATGAACGGCCACCTTTTCATGAACTTGCACAGAGGAATGGATACGAATTGTTCAAAAAGCTCTCCAGTAGTTCTAAATTAATGTGCTAGCAACTATAGATGGGATAAACTGTAGACAGGCGGCGGCTCTGTGAGAGCTGGATTGTCGTACCCGTTCAGGGCACCGTTCCTTGCGTGGGCCGGGAGGGTGTTTGCTCTGGCGTTCGCCCTCCACTTGTCGGTTGCCTGCGTCAATTTGCGCAATCGCTAATTGGAAACAAGAGAAGAAAATAATATTAAGTATGGATTATCCAACATGTTTCGGATCATTATTTTTCTCACTTTTTAAACTTTTGGTTTAATTCTTTATTTTCTAAAATGCAGTTGTACGTCAAATCTTTCTAAAAGCAGAACTTATTGGAACACCTTTGTTTATGTTACTTTAGGACGTAACTTTTTACTGAGTGTACCTATTTTGATATTTTTTTTTTATTTTCCATAAAAAGGAAAAATTTTAATTTGAAGAAAAAATCTATTATATATTACGTTTTCTTTTTCATTTGCCCCTGACAGAACCACGTTGCTTTTCAACAAAATTATTAATAATCTTTTAAACATGAAATTAAATACATGCATGTTGAACAGGAACAGAGGGATGCTGTGTTCGTGGCGAACCTTTTGAAGTATGCCAGGGCGGTTGAGCTTGAACATTAAGGATAGAACGTTCAACGTCCCTTTCGAAACAATGCAGCGAACTGCCGATAGGACTCACCTTTATGAACGTATGTGGTGTTTCTCTTCCTTCTGGCAGCAATAGCGAAGGGATTGGGGTGGAGAGGGGGGGGGGGATCAGAACCACTCCCATTGTTTAGTAAAGAAAATTTATTTGAAAATAAATTTGCCAAGTTTTTCAGTTTATACTATTAAAGGTGAGCGGGGTGTATAAAGACCCCTCCCATACACTTTTCTGCGTAGGCTACTATCTGGCAGGGCGTCCGGTAATACCATCAGAAAATTCGAAGTTGGTGCAACAAAAAAAAAAAACGTTTTAAAAGTCTAAAAAAAATTTTATGTACAAAAGGGCTCCTTGTTGTACCTTGGCCTGCACGTTCTGCCGTTAACTCTTTGAGGCACATAATTTTAACGAGAAAAAGAGCCCAAGTTGCACAACACACCAATATTTCAAGTACATATTAAAACGCTTTTTAACTTAAGAAATTTTGGTTTTCACTTATTTAGATTTTTTGCGTTAGTTCTAACTAGATTACAAACCCATAATAAAAAAAAATTAAACTTTGTATTCCCAATAATTGTAAGGATTCGAGGTGGGTTAAAAAATATCCCACCGAAGATAAAAAGGTGGAACAGACAGCGTCTAACCCACCTAATCTTAAAGAGTTAAGAGAGGCAGAGGAGGGAATTTGTTAAAGCTACCTCAGAGTTAATTAGTGCATACTGCATTGGCCTATTTATTTCTATGGTGCTTCATTTTACAACCTTTGCTAGTTATATAATTGATCTCCGCATGTGTATACCTTGAAGAAGGGAAGATCCCTGTGCTTGGTGCACAGCTGCCAAACGGCCCCCAGCGGGATGCAGGAGATGGGCACCATGGCCATGGTCCACCCGATGGCGTTGCCCCACTCAGGGAACACGTACTCGCCCATAGTCAAGGGGGTGAACTTGATCCAGCTCAGCAGGAGGATCACCTGTTGGTAAAGCACAACACACAATGAATCCAGTTTTGAAAATGAAAACATTGACTTGGACAGAACGTTAAAACGGGTAGCTCAGATGCAAAACGCTCTATTATCCGAAAATTTTAAAAATGTGATTTTGGTATCATCATTAGGTTCTTCATCAATTTCGTTTCAATTTTTACTAAAAAATGCAAGTTAATAAAAAAACTACTAAAACCAAAATTACTAATAAATAATCCTCAAGAAAAAAAACTCTAAAATAAGCAAGACCAGTTATAAAGTTTGGCAGTTTTTACACAAGTTTCTCAAAATAGTTGAAAATAAATAAACATCGCTTTGCATTTGGGCTGCTCAAGCAGAAGGTTCGTCATTTCAAAATTAAACTTACGCCAATGACTATGGGGCTGATGGTCATGATGGTCACCAACAGATGACTCCGGATCCAAGCTCCGGGCTTCCAGCCAGTCATCTCAGTCAAGTTGTCCATGAAGCGACTCATCCCTGCGAAGAGAAACGCAAATAAGTCGTTGTTACCAATAGGTGTTTGAAAAAGAATACGAACGGCATTGTTCAGAACTGAACACACTAGCTATTTGGTCAGAACCTGTTGAGGTATACATATAAAAAAAATTAAGTGGCCCCGTCGAAAATCGAATCCGCGACCTATTATTCCGAAGTCCCAAAGCTACAAAGCCAACTTCTGATATGGAGGATACCTGATGAAGAGAGATCCAGTAGTCTTTCTGAAGTTCTAGCCAGAGCTCGGAAATATTTTTTTAAAGATATTTCTTTATGCAATATTTCTAAAATTGTTAAAATCATTTACAATAATTAAACGTAATTTTACAAATTCAGGACCAAAGGAACCGAAGAGGAATAGTACTCATATATACATTTTCAGCACTCTCAGAGTAACACTCAGTTACACTCAGAGAAAGGAGGTGTTTTGCGATCCACTCACAGACACCTTTTATTAATATAGATATCCTAATAGACTAAACCTAACCTAATTTCCAAACCTAACCAAATTTTGATTCATGAGTAAACAGTACAATGGACCATTCTTAATGCCCCTGTTTTGAATGTTTACGAAATAACTTTAACCCTTTCGCTGCAGCTATAGTAAAAAAATGGGTTCCCAAGGTGCCACATTTTTTAATTCTTGATTTGCTTTTAAAAAAGATATAAATTTATCAACATGTATGGACATTTAAAAAACTAGAAGAAGTTTTATGACTTTTGTGCGCGAATTGTATGTAACTCACAGAGAGGCAAGTCCAATATGGGCGGTGTCAGCTCAATGGAAAAATATCAGACTCGGATACAAAAAATAACCTTTCAAAGGAAAATCCCGGCCATGATGAGTTTTTTTTTTGTCTAGGAGGAGATGCAGAATGTGCCTACATCAAGATTGCATGGTTTATATAAAGTGTATACAATTTACAGAATGAATACCGTAGTCTGAGATATGAGTTATATTTAACTCACGGAACCTCTTGGACAAACAAGGCGCGAGTTAAATACAACTTGGAAGCGAAAGGGTAGTTCACCTCTGGATTTGACGTGTAATAGGACAAAAATCAGGACATAGTACTAATTGCAGATATTGACCTTCTAATTAAGGGTGTAACCTTTTATCTTACAGTTGAAGTAGTTGTACGTCTATTCCGTTTAGCCAATAAAGCCATATATGGATCATCAAAGGAGTGGTAACTCGGGAAAGGTGTCTAGCCAACCCATTCCACGCATTTAAGATTGTTGCATAGATACGAAAAACCAGAAAATTGGCTGCACACAAAAAAATAAGGATGTTTTTAAATGGCAGCACTTGCAACGATACTCCCCACCGTTAGGTAGCGATGAAAATGTTCCAGTTACCTTTTTTGAGCCATAATTCACCGTAACTATCCACAAATAATCAAAATCGTTTGCCAAAAAAAATTATCAATATTTTAACTTATCAACTAAACATTTTCAAAAAAGCGTCGTCCTTAAACTATGCCTAATTTGCATATTTTTTTAGAGTAAATTCTGATTTGACATTGATTGTAGAAGAAGGGAATATTTACATATTCCCTTCTTCTACCACAATGACTTTCGATCAATGTAATCGAACTATTTGTAAATTCAGAATTTTGTCTATGGTGCTTAACTTTTAAAACCAGTGTAAAAGTCTACAGTGATCAATGTGTTCAAAATCAGAATAGGCAGATGCTTCCAAACAGATACAAATATAAATATAAATTATTTTCCGATCGTCAGATAATTAATTTAAGGATTCATTTACTCACACCAATTTATGCACAAACTGGACCTTATTTTTTTTTTAATTTTAGTTGTCATCGAAATTAACGATCTGTCGTTAGTAGTCGTCAAGTAGAGACGGATTTCAATCACAATTATGGATTTTAATAACCAAAATGACAATAAAGTGTTGTCATTTTGGAGACTACATTTTTTGAATTTACACAGCAATTTTGCTCCATATTTACTCTACGAATTTATAACTTTGATTGTCCTTAAAAGTTTTTTTTAAATTGTGGTAAGAATTTAACTATTGCAGTTAATAACATTCAACACCAGTAAACACAAAATTCTACACCAGTAAACACAAAATTCTACACCAGTAAACACAAAATTCTACACCAGTAAGCACCAAATTCAAAACCAATAAGCCAGAAATTCAACACCAGTATGCACGCAATACTTTTGCGAGGGCCAATTATCGGTTATTATCCAAAGTCATGCTTTCAGACAATTGGATTATCGAAATTTCAAATCTCTTTTCATTTTGATGTTCGCGAATTATTAAAAATGAAATTCGAAAAAAAATTACCGTATACGTAAGCGATGACGAAGAGCTCGCAAAGTCCGATCACCAGATAGGGCCATCCGGCTGCGTACGTGTCCATCACTTCGAGCAGATAGATCCCGCCCTAGAACAAAAGGAAAAAATGGAATTCATTTATTAATCTATTTCTTAAATCACATCGCACTAGAACTGCATAGTGCATTCGGGTCACTAAATATCGACCGTTCGGGATCTATTCGACTTGTATATATAATATATATTTTTAAATTGTGCATGCTCGAGCAACATTTATGTTCTTAATTCAGATATTTGAATATTTTTTTGTGTGTGTTGGACAGATGTTGTATCGCTTGGACTCCTCTTATAAAAATATCCGGTTATCCGGCATTTAACTATCTGAAATTCTAAATTAACCGTACCATTTAAAAAAAAATATTGTCCGATTTCGAAAATACTTTTTTGTTGGATAGAGAAAAATCCACTTTGGAAAAACAAAGCAAAAAACGAATGCCTAGCAGGCTTTTATATATTCGAAAAGATCGATTAATCGGACAATTTTTTAACGTTTTCCGATCCTTAAAATATTTTCATTGATGGGTAGAGATTCCCCAACAATGAAATTTCGTTTACCCGGCATTTATTAAACCTGATAATCTCGAAATATACTATCCGGGGCTCTGAAAAAAAGGGAGCAATAACTTTAGCTGCCTGATGAATAATAGCAGAGATCGAAGCCTACGGCTATCAAGCTTTCTAATTTAACTGGGGGAGGGGGGGGGGGGAGAAAAGTTCAGTTTCCTCTTGATTAATAAGATAAAATGCTAAATTAAAAACTAAAAAGGGGAAAATAAAAATATCTGTTATAAAGAAAAAAAGCTGTAAAATAAACAATAATTTTAAAATTTAGGAACAAGTGGAGATTTTTTTAATATTTAATATTAATTTTATATTTATTACGACTTTTTAAATGAACATTTTGGTGCTGATTTCAAAAAGTTGTAATAAGTATAAAATTAACATTAAATATTAAAAAAAATTCTATTTGTTCCTAAAATTAAAAATTATTTTTACTTTCCAGCGCTCTTTTTTCTTATTTCCCCCACTTTTTTTTTAAAAAATTATTTTTTAAATAACGCGACATTGAAATGTTATTTTTTAAATAACGTTAAATTAAATAATTCTCCATTAACGTGACATTTGTTTTTTCAGGGCCCTATCATTACGCCTAAGCCTACGGCCCGATTCTTTAGGTACCCCATCTTTAATAACTCTTTCACTGTGCAAGAAAGGTTGTTATAATTTAAAAAAAATAAATTAATATGGATATTTTTTAATAAATGTTTAGCAATTGTCATCAAAACGATATAATTTGTTGTTTCTTAAATAAATAATTAACATAATCAGCGACATTGTTATTCTTCAAGAACATTGTTTTAGGAGTGGGGTCTCCATTTGTGCAATTATGCCATTTTGAATTTACATTTTGAAAATCAGGCCTTGGACCTAGGTGTACTATTACACTGGTATTTCTCACTATGTAAAACGACCGCCTCTTCCGTATATTCCTGCGAGTTGGTCCGAGAATATTCTTATTACCGTAACACATAATCTGGTAACACCGTACCGTGACATGTATCGATGGCGAGAAGCACAATCATTGTATCTCTCTCTATTTGGCTAAAATGAGATGCTGGTATCAATGTCAATGGAGGAATCTAGCTTTTTTTCTCACGCACAAACATTGTATCTCCATACTAAATAATAATTTGTGGAGCAGGTTTAAAGCTCGACCAAAGAATGAAAAAAGTTTAAGTTTGACATATTTTTTGTGTTTTTTACGAAACTTAAAATACAAATGATTGAGTTTTCAGACGGCGATATATTCGTTTAGAGAAGAATGCGTTAGAGGAGCTTTCCGTCGCATCTCTCTCCCCCCCCCCCCCCCCCCCCCTCCACATCACCTTTATAACTGTCACCGTATAATTTTCATTATTTTCAACTAGTAGGTGGGCATAAATCAAATTTATTCACCGATTTTGATTTATGCCCACCAATTACTTTACATTGGTCTAGTGTACTGTTGACATTAGCATTTTTCAAAAACTACTTACTTAAAAGAATATAAATTAACTACAGGAGATTGCCGTTTCTTCTAAACTAACTCATTTTTTTTTCTCAAGTAGCAGGGGGCGTCAAAATCAGTGGTTTTGGTCATGGCCCTTTTTTCCATACCAAAACGCAAAATATTAACCTTCAAATCTGCCTTGCAACTACACTTCAAAAAACGCAAATAAAATTGTAGGTGAATGCAGTTTTTTTTTCATTATTTAATTGTATTTTTGTGTCTGGATTGTTGATTATTATTTTCGTTTTTTTCTTAATTAAAATTTTTACGTGCACGAGAATGAAAACGCGGATAACGATCGCAGTGACGAGGCGTGACTTTTTGCTGCTGCGATTCGATATTTAAATAAGTAAAATTAAATTTAAAAAAATATTTTTTTTTATAAAAATGTTTTTTCTGTGGTCATTGCCTAAACTACCAATGACCAGACCCTTCGCCACTGATTACGATATGTATTTCATGAAGGGTAGTAAAGTAGTTATAGTTCTTTGATAAGTGTTTTGTTCATTACTTAATTATTATTTTCGGTGCCTTTGCATAGTTGATTTTTACTTGTATTACTCAAATCTAATCGTTTGTGATCACGCAAGTGCAATCACGAGTAGCAGCGTGTATTTTCTGTTAGAGTAGTTTCAGAAGATTTTTACCTCTGCAGTGAGGGGCAGCCCGAGCAGAAAGAGGACTAATGCAACCGCGCAGACGACAATGGGCTTCCTGGACCTCGTCTTCGGGAACTGGTCGAACACAAAGGTCAAGATGGTCTCCACGGCCGCGAACTGCACACAAAAGAGACAGGGTTAATGGGTTGGTTGAATTAACGTCGCACTAAAGTGGGCTATTGGCGACGGTACGGGATCGTCGAAGGAAAGACCTGGGAACAATGCCTCGTGATTTTGAACCAAGGTCAGATGACAAGGACAATACTTGAGCTGGCATCTTACTCCCCAAACTTCCACTCTATGACTAACGTGGGGATATTTCTGCGGTTTGGAAAAATCACGATCCATGTCATAATAGACAACTTTGAGGAAAATTGGTTCCGAAGTTGGAGGCTAAGTAGTGTTGCAATGTTGCCATAATCACTTAATTGTTTGATTTGAAGGGTTAGAGAAGCCTGGCAAAATTGGTTTCTATTTCAGTTAGAAGTTTAAAATTGGTATATTCAGAATAGTTTTTTTTAAAAAGGGTAAAATGGACATAGGTCTTCCTTGTTCTAAGCCTCAGATTTAGACCATGACAGATTAAATGTGAAACAGTCCCTCCTCTTTGAATACGAGCCCATTGCTCTTCTATTCCATGGCGAGGTTCGAACACACAATTCTCTGATTATGATCCCAGTACCCTTATGAATTTTCTCTGTATGTCAGTATTAAATAATTATCAGGACCGTTACAGAATGTCGAAAGGGGGGGGGGGGGGGGAGGTATTCATTCGCTCACCTGACTGTCGATGCCAAGCAGGAAGAGCATGAAGAAGAAGAGCAGCGCCCAGACGGTGGCCACGGGCATCCGGGCGATGGCGTCCGGGTAGGCGATGAAGGCGAGGCCCGTCCCTGAAGAAATAGGCAAATAAAAAGATTTAAATTAGCTCAATAAAAGGTTCACTTGATTTTGCTCTCAGTAACTGCATTTGAAGGCTTTTATGAACTCGGGAAATTAGTTTCTGAAATAAATGGGGAAGAGGGGGAGGGGGAGGGAATCAACTAGATACACAGTTTCCACTGTACCGTAAGACTATAGCCGCGCACTATCAATAATTGCACTGCAAATTTTAATCCGTTGAGCTACTAAAAGATCACACACCAACTGATTCCGATTATTTGATTGCATCTAACTCCGGACTGCCACGTCTCAGGTTAAGCAATCGCCAAAATGAAGGAGAACAACCGCCAAACTCGTTTACAATGGAGTTACAAGTGTTGAAGATACCAAAACACAGTGAGAAAAATATTAGTGTAAAAATAATTTAGTATGTTAACATGTTTGCTGCCGGACACGCCCAGGCAAGTGATTGGCTCTTCAACATAACACTTATCCGTATCACTAGTGCAATATTCGACTGTCATCCTTTCAGACACCGGCAGTGAACGTGTTGCAGGGGCAGTACTACCTAAGGTGTAGAAACCCTGAAAGCGTATTTTGCTATTTACACCATTTTTTATACATTAAACAGAAACCGGTATAGGCTTTAAATGAGACCATTTGAAAGCAGTTGAATATATTCAACCAAAATGAGTTTTGAATTGACTGAGCGACATCGAGGTCTCTGTCTGTTTTAACTCGACCTTTAGGCATATGTTTATTACGCAGTTACGGCAACACCTGCTGTTCGATTTTCTTCAAATTTGGCATGAATGTTCATTGAAGTCATTGAAATCGATGGCTAATTAAGAATTATTCAATTTATACAAAATTTTACAAACTTTCGTTGTTGATTTTTTTTAGTAAAATGTGGTTTTTTTTTAAGTAACCAAAAAACCAACACAGTATTGCAGTTCTGTATATGTTTACAATTTTGCAAACAAAACAGTTATGCATGAAGAAGTCAATTAAGGAGATTGCTACTGTCTAAGGAAAATGAAATTCCGTAATTTTTTCAAGCAAACTTTAGTTTTATTAAAAAGTAATAAGTTAATGGAAAACCTACCTTGGCTACTTATTTTAAGAATGTTAATCTGAATAATTAAAATTGTCAAAAACGGCTGAGTAAAAAAAATTGAAAAAGTTTTAAAAAGTCTTTTTTAATTAATCAATCAAATATTAATGCATTAATGGCGAAAGGAATTGCAAGTCACAGAAAAAAGAAACAATCTTCTTCCAAATGTTCAATAGTATTACATAAACAGACAAGTCCTAAGCTTCAATTTTGTGAATTATATTTTCGAAAAATGTAATAAAATTTTATTCGAAAGGGCAAAGCAAATCATGATGATATAGAAAATAGTGAAATATAAGCATTTATTTATCAGATGCAAAAGGATTGAAAGCATTTCAACGGATATCGCAGCAGATCGCGTGCAGTTAATATCTACAATTTCAAAGTTTTCATGAGCGAAAAACATTCTCGAAACAGCGCAAATTTGAAGTGCACTCGCCAGATGAAACGAAAAAGTTTTATCCATAAACTTCCAAGTGATGTATGTTAAAGATGCTATATTCTTGCGAAATTATTCGTATTCGAAGGTAGCATTCTGCACAAAACAACGAAGTGATATTTTTAAATGATAAAATCCCCTTGACTAAAAAAATTGAACACCAGGAATCAAATCCTTTTTTTCTGGCGCAAAATCCCTCCATTCACACCTTTCTCTCCTTGCTATATTACATGTCTACACTCACGTATAGTGGTCAAAGGCGAGCCATTCGGATCTTATATTTCTACAAATATTTAAACTTTAGAAAATTTGTTTGAAATTTTGACTAAATTTATAATTAAAATAAAATTTTAATTCAGTGTTACGAAATATAACAAACCAGGAATTTTGAGTTAGACCCGGAAAAGTATCACCCTGATCATCCAGGGACATGTGATTGCCACTCTAATTCCTCCAAGGGCCAAACTGTAAATTTCGAGATATGTAAATTCCACGGATAACGTTATCTGCTATTTCTCGCCAATATATTGCAGCCAAATAGATTACTAATTACTATGGCAAAGTAGACAAACCTCTTTACAATATTATATTGAATAAATAAAGTTATAAAATATGTTAATTTTTTATTATTTGCAGATTTTGAGCATGCTTTAAAAAAAAAAGTATTTGCAGAATTTAATTTGGATTTAATTCTAGTGAAAAAAATTATTATGATGTCAGATTCTCAAAACGACTGCACGAAAGGGGGTTGAGATTATAAAACCGACCTGTTCCAGTGGGAAGAAAAGCCCCAAACGACTGCTTCATTGGGAGTATTAGTTTTTTTGAAAAGCAATGTGTCATTACCCGGTGCCAAAAACGACCTCTAGGAGGTGATGAAAAGTCCCAAACACCTGCTACAAAGGGTTTCCAGCTATTTTAAATATATCCATACAGTTCGAGTCACTAAAGGTGGTGAAATGACGAAGGGGAAGAGGACATACCGGAGCTAACGACGTCCGGCACCGACTTCTGCAGCTGCAGAGCCATGAAGCCGAGCATGGAGAAGACGACGAAACCGCTGAACAGGCTCGTCAACATGTCGCCGATGCCGATGATCAAGACATCCCTGGGAAAGAAAGAGGTCGACATTTATTCATTGCATGCATAAAAAGTTTTAAACAACACAATAATACAGAGTGATCACACATTGTTGGAGAATGATCACTATATTGGCATAATATTTTTTTTACCCTACTACTACGCTTATATTTTAAACAAGTCGCTTTGATTTAGTAGCAACAAACAAAGTAGTTAAAGCATAAACAGCCAAATACTGACCATCGCTCAATAATTTGTGACCAAACCGTACACTACCTCGCAAATGTCTCATCGACAATTTTTCCATTATAACGAATTATAGGATGTGTGATGAAGAAGAAATAGATGAAGTTCATTCTAAACTCAATTTTAGGAAACTCCTTCAAACGATTCACTATAAATAACATGCTGTGAATTAAATTTAACTAGATAACCATACTTAAATTTAGTCTTAATATTAAAGATCAATATCTAATCGGCTTTATTATAACAATGTATTGAGTAGAAACTTAACCCTTTGCGGTCGAAAGGCGACTGAGTCACCACTGTAAGAAAATTCAAATGCGAATAATTGTCTCGAGTTGCTGGTTCTCCCGAGGGAAAAAGGCCTCAACCACAAAAGGTTCACTTTAAACATCCTCTTTGACAGATAATGTTTATCTTTGAGTAACAGTTACTCAGAGTGTAATTACAAATGAAACGCGCGATATAATATTTCAAAACCGCAACACAGCCCGGGAAAATATGACACAAAAACCAAAACAAACGAAGTGTATAAATGGGCTGAATGTGATTTTTTGGAAGATTAAATGTCGCACAGGAAAAGCAGATGGAAATCGACGTTTTTTCTTTCTTTGCTATTGATATCGGGAAATCGCATCATTTGCGAAGGCAGCGGAAAACGGAAATTCGATGTGCAGTAATTTGCGGGTTAATTTGAAAGAGCAAACGGAAAAGCCACTCACTTGATCAGGTTGTTGTGGAATTTGTTGTAGCTCGCATAGGTGATCATTCCACCGCCGGCGATGCTGAACGAGTAGAATACTTGGATCGCAGCGTCCTGCCAAACCTGGGAGAAAAGAAATATTAAAATTTGTAACGGAGAGGTTGAATCGGAAAGTTCCAATTGCGGCCCATGGCAACCTTTTGTCTGGGCGATAAACAATTGTTTTCTTCTTTGAGAATATGGTAAACCTGGCTCCCTTCGGCCGCAATGGGGCTATAGCCGGGTGAATGCACCAGTTATCGACCTCATATCAGTGACCGACCATTTCGAAAAAATATTTCAAACTAAGTGCAGATCATTATGTTTTTAAAACTCCCTCCAATCTATGTTACTCAAAGGTATTTAAAATGTAAATAAATCTCATTTTACAGTCTAATACGAGTTCAGTAGTTTTTTTTTTTAATGTTTGGCACTGGTCAGTAATCAGTCTAAACCTTCGAGCATGGATCCTTCATAGTAGAGAAAACATGTTATAATCTCGCTAACATCAAAGTGAGGCCAACATGTATGGCCTCAGACACGTGGTTAATTACGTTATTCCATTCATAAATTTCCACTGTTACACATTTCCCAAGTCATCAGCCAATCGCGAGTATTTTTTAATTCATAATTTTGAAAAGAAGCCAAGTGTTTGAGGCCATTCGGTCTGAGATGTTGGTTTCACGATTATGACGTCATATTCGCTCTACTACAGTCCATGCATGCTCGAAGGTCTAAACTGATGGGAAATTGATACATTCATCCTACTCAAATGTGTTTTGAGGGGATCCATTCCAACACTATAACTCCGGGACAGATAAGACAATTGACATGAATCTAGTCTCATTCGATATGAGCTGAGACGTTGAAGCGTGTAAATTCTTGAAATATAGCAAAGACGAATGCTATGAAGCCTGAGCATATTGGTTTTCCAATCAGAGCTTCCCACACAAGCGCTGTAAAAGCTCTCATTGAGAAAGTGACGCGCTTTAACATCCTCATAATACGAGCACTGGGATACGTTCATTGCAGTTCATTCTGTACACAAGTTGGCTTTGTCACCAGTCAAAAATATCACGTTATACAACCGGGAACGAATAGAGAATGAACCGTGATACGAATTTGGAGACGGCAATAATATCTGGCAATTAAGAAGTGATATAAACGGCTTCTCCAAGTAGACGACGGTATTATATTTACAACTCTGCTTAGTGGCGGATTTAGAATTTATTAAAAGAAAAAAGCCGATTTATTTACAAAATTTACAAATTTGGCTTAAATGTGAACAGTTTAAATTAAAAAAAATATTCCAAATTAGTTAACCAAAAACGGATGTTCAAATAAATATAACGGCAAAACAATTTTAAAATCTTCCTAACTTAAACTTTCCCCTCCACTGTACTTGTTCTTTTCATGTTCTTTCAAAGTGAATAAAGTTTTCTTTGATTACAAAAAGAAAAACTCCGTTCTTTTGTGAGTTTGTATGTCCCCTGCCTTATCTAAATCCGCCCTCGATGTCGCTTCGTGCACGAAACTCACCGAGATCTGCATGAGCTTGTCGAAATCCGGCACGACGTAGAAGTACATGCCGTCCGTGGCCCCCTCCAGAGTCACACCCCTGATGAACAGAATGAGCAGGATGACGTACGGAAAGGTCGCCGTGAAATACACCACCTGAAAGAAAATGATCCACACTTTAAAATATTGCAAAACATGAATGACCCGATATATATACCTACTATAGCAGTTTGGCCTCGTATTGCTGTGGAGCCCGTGGATGCCGTTTATACAAATAAAAATATGCCGTTTATACGTTAAACAAAATATGAGTGACTCGGATTCGGATACGCGAACTATTGTTCAAAAGTCATACGCGTTATCGACTACACTACAAAGGTACATTTTATCAAGTTCTTGGAAATATTTTCTTAAAGATGCTTCTGAATGCATTATTTCTAAATTTGTTAAAATCATTAAAAAAAACTACTAAAATAATTTTAAAATTCCATAGTTCCTTGATAATTGTCCTCAAGTGCCCATCTTGAGCATGAATAGTACTTACATATAACTTGTCAGTCTTTTGTACGCAGAGGAAGTATGTGTTTTGCGATTCACGGGAAAACTCTTTTATTATTATACATGGACATTGGTATTTTTGGAAAAAGTGCTTATACTCATTATATACATTTTTCTTATAACTTTCATAATTTTCGTGTAATTTTCAGGCTGTTATTATTTTGAAGTAATGGAGTAACACAAAAATTCAGTGATTTTGGACATTCACCAATCTGCTGCCGAACTTTAGTAATTAAACTTTTAACAAAAATTCATTTTGCAAAAGCAACGTATTTAACCCAGAAGTGGACATGTGCGATAAATGCTGCATGCTAGGGGATCACCGAGACCGTATGTCTTCACTTAAGGGTTAAATGAATTTAATTATTTAAAACTAACGGATATACATTTACGTCTCTGTGTACTATCTGTTTATACATACAACACAAGGTTAGCTGCTTGTGACGGAGGTTTGGAATCCTAAATGAATGAACCTAGCAAATCGTCCTTTATGGATGACGAACATTCAGTTGGTATGACACAGATAGTGAGTTCACCTCCAATCACAAGTCCTACCCAGCAAAACAAAACCTCCGTATCTTCTTCAAATACCGATTTTTGTTATGAGCATCCTTTTACTTTTGTCCATGCTTGGCTGTATAAGCCAAGCCCCCATCGACTAAAAGCCCCTGCAACTGATAATAGTAATTTTTTGTTACGATTTTTTTTTTTATTTTTAGAGTCCGGTTCTTTCGATTGGAAATGAGAAGAGTCAAACTTTCAATTTTTCGTGTTTCTATTCGCTTTTCTTATGTATTACTAGTTGAATTACTCGACGTCGCCTGGGCTGTAAGCAAAATGATGGCCGATTTCTTCACTGAGGCGCCATCCAGCGATTTTAGTAAGTAATTTCTGCTTTAAGAATGAAGTTGTTTTTCGAAATCTCATGTAGATAATTCTCTCGTTATGAAGGTCAAGTGTGCAAAATTTCATCAAACTCAGAATAAAACTGTATATTTGTATTTAAAAAAACGCACTCTTCTTTACATTTATAGATTGTAGGAATATTATTATTCGGAAATTTTATAAGAAATCTATTTGTGTATATGAAACAAACATTTCCTGACCGACTCAATAAAGTTCCTTAAACAAATGAAATAGTGACCTATTCTTAAAATATTAAATTTATTTAAAAACCTATTTTCCTGAGATGTGCACGTATCTGTGCAAATGTCGTTTGTCGTAATAATTTGGAACTGCTTCTTTTTTATTTGTGCAATTCGCCTTATTCGACACATGCTCTCACATGTCCTTGCCTTCATCTGTCAAAATGTCCCATAGCCTACTTTAATGTTATTTTGCTACGTGAAGACGTAGCCACACTTCAGTTGCCAAATACGACTCCGTTTTGCATCATCACGTAGGAAAAGTTTCGAAATTTATCTGGTTTATCCTTCGTAAAATCAACTGTTCTAGGAATTCCTCATCTCATTTTCGTCACATTTAATAATAGAATACAATATTTGAGATGAATTAACACTCCATTCTCAATGTCTTTACTAAAGTGTTTGATGTGGAGTAAGAAATAAAAATTTACGTGAAATCTGAGAATAAATCTTTTGTGTTAAAAAACGCCGCACAACATTTAATGACTCTCCGTCGAAATTCATGTCATGAAGCGTTTCAAGCGATTCTCTACACAACTTCTATACATAGCTGTCAACCAAACTCAGTATTTTGATTATATTTGAGGGTGGAGTTTAGTGTGGTATGCATGACGTAATCGCCAAGAATATTTTTAAAAAATTGTCTTAATAAAAATTACTTTTTTTATTTCCTTGGAAAATTTGAAGAATGAACATTTTTTATAGCAAATACACATCAGCATATTGGGAACTTGAGTAGCTTAGCACTTATTCTAAGCAAAATATACGACTGCTCATTTTCCCAGAAAATTTGCGACGGTTCGGTTGTGATCATAAATTTGAATTCAGCAATCGAACACATTTTTTTTTAATATTTAAAAATTTTAATTTTTAAAAAAAAGTTATTTATAAAATATTTATACCAAAAAAAAGTATTCAGGTTTTCCATGGGGAAGTAAGTATTCAGCTACGTAACAATATAGTAAAAAATATAATTTTGAATTTTCAATGTTACTGTTCATTGTAACGGTGTTTTGCATATCTTAAAATCAAGCAACCGAAGTACAAATAGATTACTTTCTTTCTTTACAGTGTAAAGAATAATTCTGCAAAGTTTTATCATCCTGGTTTTATGGGAAGTTTATGAACTAGTGGTCAGTGAGTGAGGGCTTTTGCCTTAAGGCTGAACTTAGACTGGCAACTAACGAACGGACATGTAACCAATCTATTCAAGGTGCACGCAATTGAAAAATTCAAATTTCATCCGCAATTAAGCAACTTTATAATTCTACAAAATATCTTTTTTCTCGTTTCCGTTCTATGAGCTTTGGCAAATAATAGACAATTCAGCGATCGTGTAGGAATTGTGAAAATTCTAATTTAGCGATTTTTTTACCTTCACTTTGACGATTGCGAAATTTGAGACCTGGCTGTCCTAAGTTGGATGCACTTAAACAATTTAGCCAACGCTCGCATTGGCATATTTTTTTTTTAGTAGCTCAAGTGATTTAAAGTTGCAACGTAATTGTTGTAGGTGCGCGGATGTCCCCAATAGATATAGATAAAAAAAGAAAGATAGGTCGAGACGACCGTAGGATTTTATTCTGGTGCATATTTGAGTCACATTTTTACAAAGTTTACGTAATTTTTTTTTTTATAAATTATTTTACGGAATTGAATTCTAGTCCAATTCACTGTTGACGGTCCCCGCCATAGGGAATATTCCATACCAACGTGGTCTACATAAATAAAATGATCTTAAACGTTGATCGATAGACGCAGCCTACAGTGGCGGCCCGTGGTCGAAAATGTTAGTGCAGCCGAAATCATGTGACCCCCCCCCCCCCCCCCCCCCAAAAAAAAAAAAACTTTTTCAAACTTTTAAAAGCCATTTCTGGGATATTTATCGAAAAATCCTCAAACTTTGAGGAATCGGCAAAACAAAAAAAAATATAGACATTCGCTATCTTTAAATCTTACGTCAAATTCCATTATTATGGTATCCAAAATTTCAAAATATAACATTTTAAATTTCTTAAACACATCTTCGTGAGTTCGGAAGTCATCTTGTCTTTTGAAAACAATTTCTGTTTTCGAATTCGCAATTTCAAAAATACGTTTGAACGTGTTCTCGTTATGGTTTTGTCTTATAATGTTCTGAATTACCTTGACTTGCTGAAGACAATAATTTATATCTAAAGATTTTTTTTGAAGAATGTCATATAAAACATCTGTTTGTTGAAAAATAAAATCCAAAATTAAAGATAAAAGTGTGAATCCAAAATCATTAAAATAATTCAGAAATCCATTTGTCCATCGAATTGCTCCCATTCACTCCCTCAACAGCCATTCCTTCCACAGGGTTGCGAAACAGCACTTATCAATGCCGCCAAAGTTGAAACAATTATCGAGCCAAGGGGCTTTTCCCCCATCAGGCAAAGCGGTCTAGAGATGCTAGTAAAATACTCGGTCCCCTCCCCACACGTCCCGCCGATTCAAACACGGGAGCCAATCATAGAGTAATGATAGAAATAGAGGGAGAAAAATGCCGATTTACGCATATCCATCATCGAATCACGTGATCGGAGGACAGATTTCCTCGCCCACGCGAAAAAGTTTCTTCCTCCTAATAGAGTTCCAATAGGAACAGCGACGATTCACGGCGATCCGAAACAAAACACAACAGAAAATGGTTCATAGCTGTGCAGCTTATGGATGCAAAGAAAAATTTCGCAAAGGAGGTCCATTACCTTCCACTGGTAAGTTTTCCTGAAAATTTTATTTCAAACCAAATTTTAAAATCATGTAAAATAATCAAAATTACTTTGTTTAACATGAGGTTTACGAATTCTTTTCTTAATTTTTATGAATATAATCTGTTTCAATTGAGTAAATATTTATAGGAAATTAGACTACAGTCTCGTATTTCTCTTGGGTAGCAAATTCGATGTTTCGTAAATATTCAATTTTGTTTTTTTAAGGTTTCTAATACTTTCTGAACTAGTTATGGAGCGCCGGTGTTACTTGGCATGCTTTGGCGACTTTCAAAACTAAATGAAATCAAAAGTATTGTAATATGGTTTTGTGTTTAATTTTCTATTTAAATATCACTTCTTGAAGAATGATACTTTAAAGGAATTTAACATATAAATTAAAGAGGCCATTTCGAAATTTACTAAAAATAGCATATAGCAGTTGTACAACAAAATTCTGTAATAGCTTTCATTTATATTTTGTTATTTATTTTAATTAGAATTAAATAGTTATTTTTTCCATTTTCGAATGTTGCGTTTGTCTTTGTTATTTTCTAATTAGGGATGTCATATAAATATGTACATATATTTTCAAATTAGTTTCTGCAATGTTATCAGTATAAAATTTACTACATTAAATTTATAATTCAAATGTATTCAATTAACCTTAATTACATATAGTTATTGAAAAGTCAATTATAAATTCGAATGCTTCCTCTTTAAATGACGTATAGCCTTGAAACTTTACATACTTACGTAATACTGATGATAATACGATATTTAGTCAAATATAAAACTTATATATATTAAGTAGAAGATTGTATTTAAATAGTGCAACGTTAACCCGGGTTATGAGCACTATGATCAGGCAAAATGCGCTATTGAAAAGCGTCTTTTGGAAGGACGACTTTATATAGAATACTACGAATTGATACTACTTATTTTCGGACAAAAAACAATTTAATCCTAATTGTACAATAAAAAAAAACGTAGTTTTTTTTTTAAAAAAAATTGTGTGTGCGGGGGAGGTGGGATTACATTTCTTACCTTAAATTCTTCAATAAATAGTTGCAATTTAACATGTTTTTTTTGTTATTTATAATTTAAATATAATTATGTATTTTACTTGTATATTTGTCTGTTTTTATGTAGATGCACAATAAGCGTAGTTCTTTTAATTGTTATTTTGTATATTTCAATAAGAAAATATGAACAATAAAACCTTAGAAATGTAAAGAGATTCGTTTCTTAGAGCATTGAACACAAACAAAAGGATATTTTCGTTTCGTTAATGCAAGGAAAATATTTAATGCACATTGTTTGAAAATAAGTAAATACCTACATAACTTATGTTTAGAAGTTCAATACCGACGGAACACTCTATCGCCGAAAAGAAGAAACTGCGCCAATTTCGGAACTTCTGCATGTAGGGTGTGGCAGCGCTAAAACCACGTGATGGGCATCGGTTCTTATGTGTGTTGAGAACGCGGTCTTGCCAGAGCCTGACATGGAGAGCGCTCTCTATTATATTTATACTCTTTGGAGCCAATCAATTCACAGAATTCTCAACTACAGCTCGAGTTGAAAAAATCCTTTTGAGCTGCGTTTGTGACGTCACAGCCTCATTTTAACGTGAAGGGGAAGTCATACCACGTAAGGTTGTCATGGCAACGATGCAGCCGATTTCTGACTTCGCTTTTTAGCTGCAATTTTCATTGACTGAAGTTTTTTTCCCTTCTGAATTGTGCATTACGGCAAAAAGGTTTGCTATTTATCGGAGATTTTGTTTACTACCGTAGAAATTTCATTTTCAATTATAATCTTCATTTAAGAAAATTAGTAAAATATCTGATTTTAGTATTTGATGAATTTAGGTGCAGCCCGGCTGTACTTGCTGTAGTGGGCGAGCCGCCACTGGCAGCCTAACTCAAATGACAGCCTACTCTTCCTGGGGGTATACGGGAAGTAGGAGAATTTAAAGTGACGAGTGAATTTTATGCTAACCCCGTGGGTCAGAACGGGTGTCCCAGCTAGAAGTTCGCAAATAGCTTAGTTTTTCTATTTAAGGTAGAAAGAACCACTCTGCCAAATTTCATCTTTCTGTGTATGGGTAAAAAAAGGAGAGAGAGAGACGAGAAGCCTTCTCTCACCCTGCCGGATGTCTTGATGCCCTTGATGAGGGAGAGGACGACGACGACCCACGCGGCGAAGAGGGCGGCCACCAGCGGCCACCTCAGTGTGCCGAACTCCCCGAAGCTCTCCGACTTGCCCAGCATGTATCGGCTGCAGGAAAACAAAAGAGTATGAGAATATTACACTTGTCCAACCTAAACGTAAAAAATAACAAGCTAAAGAATTCCATTTTAAAAAGAACAGGAACGGGGATGTAACTGTTCCATAAAAAGAACGTAAATATCAAGCATGGGGTGGGGTCCTCGGGGCTAACATAGGAGACAATAGAAAAGGAGTCGCCGCTCACTTCAGGTATTCTTCCGGCGCCGACACCCTCAGGTTGTCCGGGATGTCGGTGAAGTTTCCGAGGGCCGCGAACGTCTCGTTGTAGCAAGTCCGGAAGTTGAAGACGTTGCTCTCGTTCTGCGCCTTGCACGAGTGGTAGTCGACGTCGCTGAAGCACCCTGGTAACAGAAGAGAGACACATCAAATAAAATAGTTTTGGTTTGGTTAAATAACGTCGCACTAGAGCTGCATAGTGGGCTATTGGCGACGGTTCGGGGTCTATCTCGAAGGAAAGACCCGGGAACACATACACATTCACACACACATTCATACATGCACCTCGTTATTTTAGAACCATTTAGACGAGGCAACACCTGAACTGGCACCCAACGCCTTCAATAGACGTCGGGACTTTGGACCCCGATCAGATTTATCGTGCACCAGTCCCGTATACATGCCGTTAATTTTTTGCGGATGTTCTGGACGACTTTTCTAGTATTTTGTAGCAAAGCTGGCAACCCTCCGATCACAAGATCACTACTTTTTTACTTTTCTTTGTCAAGTCCATCGCCTAGGCCCAAACCAGGAATCTTCGAATTCCCAGCTGACGCCTTTCACCGCTCGGCCACGGAGGCCTGGGATGTATCTCGAAGGAAAGACACGATCACACTGCCTCGTATTTCTGAACCGCATAGAACAGATGACGAGGTCAACATCTGAGCTGGCGCCTGATGCAACCTCAATAGGCATCAAAACATTGGACCACAAAGTATAATGGATCACGATCAGATTAAACGTGCTCCAGTCCGTGCTTATAAATGCCCGTTGAAATTGTGGATATTTTTAGACGACTTTTTTTAGTAACGAATATAGCCGCCATCCCGTCATCTGAAAGACAACTTGTCAAGTTCATGTAGATATTTGAACTCGGAATCGTCCGATTGCTAGCCGGATACTGGGTATCATGAAACTGAAGCAAAGAGGTTGCGATTCAGTGGATTTGATAGGATATAGTTCAATTAGTTTATCGCAATGATCATTTACATACAATAGCATGTGTAAGTTGCGTAACAAACAAAAAGAAACAATTTATAAGTTGTATATAATTTTAAAGAATTAGTCGGGAATATCAAATCGCTTTCTGATACCTATTTCAAAAATACCGCTTTATCAGATAAAACTTATCTCTCATAGGCCACACCAGTTAAATGAAGAAACATTTTACTTTCTTTTAGGTATTTCTTTGTAAGGAAGTTGGTTGCACCTATTATCTTTCGTAATTATTTGTCCTAACGTTGGTGTTGGTGTGGAAGTTTGTAAAAAAATTGTGATAGTTGTACATATAATCTGTCCGAGGCTTTAAAAAAAAAGGCAGTATTTCCAAAAGTTTGTTATAATAGAAATTGGATGTTAATTTTTTTTTATCCTTTTAAAACCAAAAATATCCATTTTAGGTAGAGTAACTTAGAAAGACTCCGAGGGGGCAATTGTCCCTAATGCCCTATGGTAGATGCAAGAATTGAGAAAAAAATTTCGTCGATGTTTCAAATTTGAAATATGCTTCAAAGTAGAAATATTTTTTATGAACTTTAAAATCATGAATATTGCTGAAAAAAAATGGCGATACACGTACGTACGTTCGTATTCTTCGGCATTTAAATCTGGAAAATGGATAACGATTTTTCCTAAACCAGTCTAAAATCTGACGGAATTTAAATTTTCCGCTCCAGTTTCCACTACCTTAAGAGGAAAACTATTTTAAAACCTTGTTTTTCCTTTACTTTATTGAATTTTTTAGTTCTCTTATTTCATAAGCCTTTCTCACGGACAGCATGATACTTGTGAATGCAAGAACAGCGCATAAAATGCAGAAGACCATGTTTTTTCTTTCAATTTTAAGGTCTCAGTTTCAAGGTTCTTTGTATCATAAAATAGTAGTATAAAAATATTTCGAACGAGAATTAACGTCAACGTATATTTCAAGGATAGACACACGCCACATGCATAATAACCAGATAAATTCTGTAACATGGTTTTCTAAATAAATGAACTTTTAAAATTCTGGCATAATCGATGTACGTAGAATTATGAGATTAGAAAGCAAAAAGAAAGGTGAAAGAAATTCTGTAACATGGTCCGTGAAATCTCTTAATGACCAAGTCCTTGTCTGGTTTGTTGAAGGCTAACGAACAGAAAAGTGTTGATTCCTGTTAAACACACTCAAATAGGTTTCTACATCAATTTCCATTTCACAGTGAAAGTAATGTTAGTGTAGTTTTTTTTTGGAGTAAAATGTCCATTTTAATCAGTCATTTTAAAGGATATCACACGAAAGAGTTGCCGGAAAGTTATGCATAGAAATCATGAAATGCGTTTCTGAACTTTTTCGTACATTAATAAAGACCATATAGTCATACAATTCCATGTTACTTTCCAACTTTCAGTATTTCCTTTAAAATTACTAAAAAAAATTTAGAAAATGTAATTTATTTTAAATGAATGAAATTTTACATAAAAAAGCTATTATATTTTTCTGATGAAAATATGAATTACTTCGACGACGACCACTGTGTCCGCTTGTAGGTAAATTTTACACTGAAATAAGGTAAACATTTGTATTTTTTGGCAAAAGGACTACTGCTGAGTTTGGATTACTGAGGCTGTACTGCACGTACCTTATTATTCCCTTTCATCCTCTGAGCTCTGACGCTCAAAGCCGTACACAGACATCACGGGATATTCAGTTTTTCCAACAAAGGGAGAACTCAATTTTTTACAATCATAAAAACACTCCACTTCACTTTTTCAAATCCACTGATTTGAGCTAAAACTGACAATATTCGTTTTAAAATTGATTCCATGTAAGTTACGCACAACTGGGGAAATACAAAAACTATTTTTACCCTGATAAATCATCAGCGCTGATGTGATGGGGGGAGGGGGGGGGGGGATAGATTTAATAGCGATTGTTCGATTTCTTACCTACATAAGAACTGGTTGTGTAATTTCTTGAAATAATGAAATGAAAATGCAAAAATCTCCAAACACTATTATTACTAAACGGGAGAACAAGGTCGCAGCGCCGAAGCAGGATGCTCCACTGAAATGCCTTCGAAGCAAGGACGGCCACTTTCTTCGAAGGACAGACAAAGCATTTCTCACTGCGATGATTGTTTCCAGCAATCGACCTTTTTCTATCTCCAGGTTTAACCTAGGCTGATATTTCACACCTCCGTCGGCATCGGGCCAAAATTACTGTTGTACGCATTTCAGGTTACCGTGATATAGGTTTGGCCAAAGTGACGGGCAGAAAGCCCCATACTTTTCAATCGTATTTGTTGTGCCATAGGCTATGATGGAAGGGTTTATGGGAGAAAAACTGTTAGGCAGTTTAGTTTGTGGGGGGGGAGGGTTGCTAGTAAATAACTAGTATTTCTAGTTATAACACACGTGCATAAACTTGTATGGTTGCGCCCATGGACGAGAATTTTTTTTCATTGATTTTGGCAGTCAAAGTAATTCACCAGTCCAAACATTTTGTTTGGAAATTTGAAAACTTTAAATGCAGCAAATTTAACATAATATCGACTCCACTATCATTAATTTTTTATTTCTATTTGATACTCTATAATTTTTTTTTTTTTAATTTTTATGTCTGTTTCAGTGCCGGAATTAAAATGATTAGAAACAAGAGAACTTGCTATAAGATAATATTATTTCAATAGTGTAGATCCCTTTTACACTTCTTACGCGCGACGAATCTTAACAAGTATCAAAAGGAAGAGAAATTGGTGAATCGTACGTTATCTTTAAAATATCAATATTTTTATTTTTAAAAAATGCGATAAAAATTATTGCATCATCTTAAAAACACTATTTGATCCAGCTAGAACAACTTGCTTGTGTATCTGGCTCGGTAGCACGCGGGATTTCGGAGCAAGATATAGATCGATGGTTCGAGTCCCGACGGGGCCAATCATTTTTTTTAACGTATATGCCTTAACGGATACCCCAGTAACTCGGAGCCAAACAGCTAGTTGTTTTTGAATACTTTGCAGATAGGGGGCCGTAAATTATTTTTTGCAGGAGGGCCCCCTCGGCAATCGTTACGCCAATGATGATACCACCCTTCGCGCAACACACAAAGGATCCCCAAAAATACGACACAACCGTCCCAACACCTGCTCTTTATACCCATACATTATTGGAATTGCGCTAGGAATCTTTGTACGCGTGTCACCCTTTTGACATATTCAGTTCGCAAACTACAATTAAAAAGAAAATAACAACAAAAAAAACATGACATTCGCTGTCTAAACTGACAGTTGAGCTCGCCACTTGAATTCGGGCCTCCTCATCATCAGGACATACAAAAGAAGCTTTCACGCTCTGATTATGAAATGGATTATTGCACACACACTCCCCACCGCCAAGGACAGAAATGGCGAAGGTTGGTGCAGACAACCTCCTCACCCCGACTTTCGCGTTGTGACACCCCGCCCAAGCGACGGAATGCACTGCTTCTTCGGGCCCTCGGGTGAATAACTGGACTCTCACTTTTTATTCTTCTTATTATTGTAATCTCGTCGGCTTTCTCTCTTTCTTTTCTACAAGGCGTGACAGCTTGGATGGCACGAGATCCGACTCTGGATTAGAGGGACTTACAGTCACGTCCATCCCGAGACCTACACTCGCGGATAATCTAAGTCGAACCTAAAAAGATGGCAATCATCTGTAAAAAGGCCCAATTGCAAAAATCAATGGTTCTGATTGTCTATCAAATAATTCATCCGCTGCCTTAAAAAACAATGATTCCATCGAAAGAGTATGTATCAAAGCCAGCATATTTGTCGTCTTTATATCTATCCTTATTCCCACTAATTGTTAAAAACACGACCATTCCAGAAATGTGAAGAAAAAAATAATTATAATAGAATATACATTTAAAAAGGACATTTTTCAGATGAGCTTATTTTCCTTAAAAAAAAAAAACGGAAAAAGGAGCGTATTCCTATAAGTTATACATTTTTAACAAGAATCCTATGTGTGTGCCTCTTGAAGCACATCGCACAGCAACCTAGTTCTTGTAAATTGCAAACGCTTTCGCTGTTCAAATCCTACGAACTCGTCGCATCCTTGGTGAGGGTTTACAGTGAAATACCAACCTTGGAAGCAGATTTTCCATTTCGAAATATTTTTTTGTGTGTGTATGAACATGGGTCAGGAAGAAACATGTTCTCTTGTTAAATTTTTATTTTGAATGCTTTAAATTCCCTGACCCCAAAATCATAAAGATTCCAGATATGAATTGCTTACTTCACCTTTTATAAATCAACTTAAGACATATTTTGCACCCTGTGGAAAAGTATTTTTATGAATATAAGTATTTAATTTATACAATTTTACGACGTCGTATAAAATAAAAATACTCCAATAAAACTACTCGGATAATAACTACTCGAATAAAAACAATTACATAAAATACTCACATAAAAATAACCACATAAAATATACTCCCCTAAAATACTCCCATAACAAATACTCATCTAAAAATACTCACAAGGTAAAATAAAAAATACTCAGATAAAAATACGGAAATAAAAAATACTCTTAAACTTACTCAGGTAAAAATACTATCGTCAAAATACATAAAATACTGAAATAAAAAAAATCACTCCAATCAATATTGAAATTCCCGGACCACTCACTGTCGGTGTTGAATTCGTGGTGACAGTACTGCCATTGCACATCGGAGCGGAACGAGTCCACGAAGTAAAAGAGTGTCCACGCGATGATCATGTTGTAGTAGATGGACACCAGGGAGGCCGAGATGACCATAGCGTAGCCCACACCTGAAACAGAATCCCATCAGTCACGTAAATGAAAGTGATTGTGAATTTATTTAGAAAAGATAATAGTGAATGCATATGTTATATTATATTTGTTAAAACTATGTTCAATTGCAAATACTTCTATGAAAGTTGTTCTGGGGGCTTATTTTCAAGGCTTTATATTTAAGATTATATTTTTATTTTTAAAATATGCTCTGGCATATTTTTATTTCTGCATACAGCCCAGTTTGGAAAAACTGCGTACTGACATTTAGAGAAAAGAAAACGTTACAAAAGAACTATCGCGGAAAGTGAGGGACCGTTTCGTGCAGTCTCTGTGGACAGCTTGGACAAGTGGAGTGCTTTCTTTTTAAATGATGTGGTCTCTTCTTAATTTAAACACTGCCTGCAAACTGCAAAACTGAAGCTCACATTAAAAGGGATCTATAAATTTGATTTAATAGTTAACGAAAAGATCGCAAATCGTATATGTGATGTTATATACCTCTTTGTCCATAACAGTTTTTCCTTTTCAGTAATTGCATTGTGGATGGTGGTCGGTCCGATCGAAAGTTTATGAAGGAATGGAATTAAAAGAAAGCTTAAACGATTCTGTTTATAATTGTGGACATTTTTGCACGTTTTAGTTATGTCTTGTACATCTCAAAGCTACATATGAACTCATAGAAGAATCTTACAACGCTGACTTTCTATTGCTGAGTGGCAAATAAAGCCAGTTATTGACAGAAATACCACAACTGTGTGACATTTTGCCAGAATGTAGCTTTGGAACTCGAACTGAATTGATCCAAGACTGGAACATCCATCGAAAGAAGTAATCATCGAATGTGATATATTACGTGGCTGTAGAAAAAAGGAGTGCAAGACGCGGATGTGAAAAATCAAACTGCAAAATAAATTATTAAGAATATTACCTTTAAATAACGGTGCCAAGGAGCTGAAAACTTTTGATGGCCCAAAGGCACTATACTGTCCCATGCTCAACTCCAAGAGAAAGACGGGCATGCCAATGAGAAACACCATCACGACATAGGCAACTACGAAAGCACCTACAAGAAGAGAATGCACATATTATTGCTGATATTTTATTTAGAAAATACGGTTTAAAAATAGAAATTCACTAAAATAAAGTTATTCATAAAAATAAATTCACTGTGTGGAAAATTCTCTAAAATCTCCTTTAACCGATACACCTATGGGACCTATTCATTCGTGTTGCCAAATACTATTGAGGTGAACTTGATTGGCGAAAAGAAAGTCATTTAGTGTTGTTGTTGCTGCTTATCCTTCATAGTCTGACGGAGTCAAACAAGATCCACGAGACCAGTGACTCTCAGGAAGTCGAGCACAGGGAGAGAATCGCAGTAGATATCTTCCCTGCAGAAGCCCATGCATTCCATTATGTGCTCTGCAGAAGCCTGATGGTCGAGGTACTTAGTGCAGGTGGTGAAGACCTTCCTGCCCTCAAAAAATGAGAGGCACTTGATGCGTCCGCTAGCAAGCCTAGAAAGAGCAGACCGGGAGCCTCTATCATACGGGAGGTCTAGAGTCATGCCTGGCTTTTTACCTATATACCAGTGATGGGTAGGGGGCTTTCTCCACTCAGCCGAAGATTTTGATTTTTCCCCTGAATAAAGTTCTAGGAAAGTCAAGGCGCAAGAGGAGGGGGTGGAGAGTCTGCAACCCTCCTTGGCAAGTTTATCCGCCAATCCTTTGCCGTGTACTTACATGAGAAGGAATCCACTGAAAATGGATATCATGGTCTAAAGAAATCAATTTTAGTTTATGTAAGATAGATGTACTGGTCTTGTCACCAGCAAGCAACCAGTTATCAAGATGATGGAGAGAGCTACGGCTGGCTGATAAAATCCATAAGTCTCCGTAGTCCTTCTCAGAGAGAATAGAATCGAGTCCCAGGTCTATTGCTATCAATTCACTTCTGAATACTGAACAGAAGTTTGGGTTACGATAACTATGAGTCAAGTTACCTCGAGGAGTCTCTATAAAAATGCCACTACCTGAAAGATCGTCAATTTTACTGCCGTCGGTATAGGTCTTAATGGCGTTATTTGGTATGTGACTAAAGTTTTCCAAGGTCAGTTGCCTGAGGTGTTCAGGAACATAGTCTTTCTTGTTGACCTGGGGTTTTAAGTTAAAGTGGAAGTAAACCTTAGGGAGTCCCTCCGCTGGATTCAAGCCACATTGCAATGAGTGAGGCTCTACATTGCAGTTAGGTAGGTGCTGGGAGGCGACTTGACTAAAAGGGCTGTTTTTCTTTAATCTTTGATGATTACTCCAGGTGTTAAGATACATATAAGTTTTATTGCTGATGCCATAACTAGAGAGTTTATTATAGTATTTAACAAGACCAGCTTGTCTTCTAATCTGGAGCGACTGCAAGTCAGCCTCAAAAAGAACGATTTCAGAGAGACAGCTATGTCTTAATCCGATGATAATACGTGCAGCACTTACCTGAATCTGTTCTAGCTTCTTCAGGTTAGTGGTAGAGGCGCAACAATATATTGGGAATCCATACTCTAGAATAGGTCGAATAAATGTCGTATATGTAGTTCTAAGTGTGACTGCACCAGCTCCCCCAGTCCTTACCAGCGATGTGTTTAAGAATGTTAAGACGTGTTATACACTTTGAAACAATATGTTCAATATGTCTGTTACTAGTACACTCAGGGTCCAGGACAAACCCCAGATATTTGGGGTGCTTCTCGTAAGTAAGGCCCTGTTCATTCAGTCTTAGTTTTGGTTGGTAATTGTACAAGTTTCTATTGGTGGTAAAAAAGGTGACAAGTGATTTTTTAGGATTAAAGCTCAACTTCAGCTGTTTAGCAAAGTTCGAGATGGTTACTAGCGAATTGTTTAGATTCAGTTCGGTTTCAGTGACACTGCTACCCGAGCACCAGAGGACAATGTCGTCTGCAAACATTCCCACCCTAACCCCTGTAGAAGGCATCTTTTCAATACCAGTTAGATACAAAGGAAAATTTAGAGATATAAAGGGAAAATAAAGAAAATATAAAGGGAATTTAGAGATATAAAGGGAAATATTTAGTAAATTCAGCGAATATTAAGACTTATCGTAGCCCGAATTCGCGGGCTGCATCGAAAAATAGTAAAATAAACTTTGGCACCAAAGAGAAAATTTGCAATTTTTAAAACTATGATAATCATTTGGAGGGTTCAAATTGAACACGTGGGCGTGAGTACCAGACAGTTTTAGTTTTCAAAATTGTTCAGGAAGAACGAAAACACTGTACGTTTCTTGCATCGTAAAATACAAAAGTTTAACTTTATATCTCTATAGACATTGGCTTTTTCTCATTTCCCTTTATATATCTCAATAAACATTGCTTAAAACTGTCTGGTTCTAGTAACAATCAATAGTTTTCCATTTTTTTATAGGAAAAAGTGTAAATCATAACAAAAGTGGAGCTGTCTGGTTCTTGAACACACGTCATCAATTGTATTTTTATACTCTTTCTCGTGGTCATTGACGAATCTATTGAGGACCAGGTACTTCACCACTGATTTCGCCCCTTATATATATAAAAAAAAAACGGCTATTGGTACTGAAAACCAAATAAAGATCCTCACCTCCTCCGTTCTTGTAGCAGAGGTAAGGGAACCTCCAGACGTTTCCCAGGCCCACCGCCGTTCCGAGGCAGGCGAGCAGGAAGTCGAACCGTCCCGTCCAGTGCCCCCGCTCAGGGACCTCCCCGTCGCTGTCCGGGAACCCCTCCGTGGTCGTGGATTCGGCGTCCAGCGCCATCACGGCCTTCTCCTTGACAGCCGCCATTCAACTGCAAAACGAGAAGAGAGACATTGGCACACAGATAGGTAGCTAGCTACACGAAAGAGACATGGGGTAAGAAAATGGACAAGAACAGGAAAGTGACATAAGGACATGAATGAACAGCGAGATCGATGTAACAGCAATGAACGAAAATTCTTGCTTTTGTTTAGTTTTTGACTTTTTGTTATACCAATCCTCAACTGAAGATTGTTATTGATAACTAAGACGACTTATGGTGGTTTAAAAACTGTTTGATTTACCAAATGTACCAAAACCTTTTTTTTTTTTTTTTTTTAAAACGTTTCTGTGTAAAATTATTTCGGTATATTTTATTTACCTAATAATGGAAATAGTTCAAATAAACCAATACTACAAAAGTTTATTTTATACAGTGCGTGTTTTTTTTTATTTAGATTTAAGCTGTTTTGTAAGGTTTTGTGAAATGGAGTTATCAGTTTAGCTCACGCATTTTCAAAAGTAATAATGAGATTTGAAGTTAGTGAGAGAACAATCTAACAAAAGAATGCAGAACACGCTGTTCTCGTTCTTTTTGAAAAACAGAGAAATAAAAGAATACATCGTTATTTTGTCACCTGGGTGGTGACCATGGTAGTTCTTTTTTCACACACCGGGAAAACCAGTGCCGGTGACGGCACCGAATGCAATGTTACGGTTTACAATGTAGGATTGTAATTGGGTAATATTGCCTGCGACCGTCGGTGCCGTCACCGGCTCCCGTTTACCCTATATGTGAAAAAGCGAGATGAGGGTTAATCCTTTGCAATCGAGGAACATGCTTGATGTTTACGTTTTTTTTATGGAATAGTTACATACCGTTCCTTTTCTTTTTAAAGAAGAATTCTTTAGCGTGGTGGTGGTGGGGGGGGGGGGGGGGTTAGAGTAGACATTTCAGAATTTCTTACATATATTTAATAGTTTATTACGTTTGTAAAATTTAAATAAATAAATAAAAAACAGAAGTTGTGAGGAATTTCAATGTAAAGAAAGTGTTAGATCATCAATATAATAATTGATGTTTCTAGTTGACAAAAAAAAAAAATTATATTAAAGTTTTTTTAATTAAATTCAAGAATATATGGTTCTCTTTCATTTTGAAGAACAGAGAAAAAATAACACATTGTTATTTTGCTGACGTAAAGGCGACACTCCAGTACAAAGGATTCGTAAAATATGTCGATACCAAAGTGTTGTCGTACTTTTAAATGAAGTTAGAGAAAGAACAAGCTAACGAGAAAGAAGCGTTTTTTTTATGTTGAAGAACATACAGTTCTCGTTCAATTTGAAAAAGAACAGGTCGTTATTTTTGTGACTGAAAGTCACCTCTCGACCGCAAAGGGTTGAAATAAAGAACTAACAGCACACTTTTTAACTGACAATCAACATGCGCAAAGGCAACAAATAAAGACATCGATGATTTAAAATTGTAAATGTTTATCATTTTAATTTTAGACACAATGGTAATTATATTGCGTGCCATCTAACTGTACGTCATCCGAATAAATTCCATTTCATTTCCTGCTTGAAACAGAAGAAGCGTTTCTAAAACTTTGATGATTTAAGCAATTACAAGAGAAGAAAGGCATCACCTTCTGTGCACTATGCTGACAAAGCACGAAATTCCGTCCATCGCACATGTCATAAAATTTCAAGTTTCACCTGCAATGGCAAGTTTCCCCGTCTGCTGACGCAGCAACGGGACTTCTTGTAAAATATGACAAGCTTCGTGACTGTAGCCGACTATTGTTCCGATTTTCACTTATGGAACGTTTTTGCACAGGTGCATAGTCTGCCAGCTGCTTGTTAAACAGTTGCACCTGATTGTAAATTAAAAAACATATGTTGGTGTTTTTTCTATTATACTGCACCAAAATTTACGTTACAGGAAGAATTTTACAGTTTCACTTTATTTTAGTGTCAGAGAGCAACAACTTTTAATTTCAACTGTGAATAGTTTCTCTATTACTTCCGCAAAGATTTGTCCCACACTTCGTATTAAGATGCTTTCTTGTACGGGCTTACCTATCGTATAAAGGACAGATTCGAAAACTGCACAACAAACTAGTTTTAATAACTCCACAATAGACAAAAATTGAACGTATTTCTTTTCACTCATAAAAGAGAGCCTGATAACGGATTTGAACATATTCTTCGCAAACGAATCGCACTATATAAGCCCCCACCCCCTTGCCCTCTTTCCACTTCTTTGGAATGTTTTATTTTTATGTTAACCCTGCTTTCAAGTCTTATTTATAACCTTGATGTGCTTCAATTGATTGCATAGACCAATTTTCAAATACCCTATTTTTGGACTAAAAAGTGAATATCGACACAGAACCATTATACATTGCACATTTTCGAATAAGAAATGACTAAAAAATAAAATCCTCAAAAATAAATTTTTCTGGACCCTACCTGTTTATACCTTATTCAGACTTACTTCTGGGATCCCGCTCAATTTCTGAAATTCATTCTAAGTCTTATTTATTGTACTCTTCTTCCGCTGGAGTTATCAATAACACTCTTTGGTTGTAAGTCAGGATCAGAAACGAATCTTAACGAACTTTTTGCATAAATAAATCTCTATTCCTGTTATGTAACAGGATTACGAAATACGTAGGTTGGTTTCGCGAATGATGTGCAATCCGTCCGCGTACCTGTTGGAAAAATTATGCAACATTTGATGTATAAAAAATTGCTCTTAATTAAAACCTAAAATTACATCATTGAAATACTCTAAAACACAAGATTTACATCTTGTTTCCCAATATTTATTATACAATTTAATTTTTTTTCAAAATTACATTTCTAAATAAATCTCTGAATTCATTTGTAAATTAAAAAATTAATTAGCTAGCAAGTCAATTTGAAATGTAAATCACGTATGTGTCTAAAACGTGCTAGTTATCTCACTGAATAAAATTTTGCTAACATTGCGCCCAAGCGTTTCATTTTCTTATACTTTACTACTTAAGACTAATCAGGAAAATAACTACGCAACTTAAGAAACTTAAATAAAATAAATTCACTGATCAACAGTGTTTGAAAAAAAAATTAATAGAAAAAAAAATCAGCTTTCCAAGGTACATTTTACACACACGTATGTAATAAACGTGCGTGTAAAATGGACATTTTGCAAAAACCTCTATGTTTGGTACATGCAAATCACCGTTTTGTGCGTTCGTATAGAATGGCTCTAAAGCGTTTGTAAAAGGTTTAACAATCCTTACAAATTAAATATTTTGATTACATTTATATTTAATTTCCTTTTCTGTGTCAGAAAAATCGTTAAAATATTTAAAACAATGAGATAGTTCCATTAATAACGTAGAAAAAAGCTTTATGCAGTCAACAATAATGTTTCAATCAAACGCATTTGTTTTTCGAACACAACTTTGACCCTTTTAAATACGAGCATTTAAGAGTTCGGCCACCTAGAACTAATTCGGATATTTTATTCGTTCAATTTAACTCCGCAAAAGAAACATTTTCGTTTCTCCGGCATTGTACTCCAGTTGAGAAGGTCAAAAAGCTCCTAAACAAGCAACAGTTTGTTTTACATCCTAAAAGCGATTGACATGAATAACACCGCAATCCGAATCCATTTGATGAACAGGAAAATAACAGCATCCCATCGAAAACAAAGAAGAAAAAAGTGAACCGCATTCTCTGACCCATGGAAAATTCTTTCATTATTCAGGTTAAACAAACTCGAACTCACTTTTTTTCCCCCTTTTGTCGTGTGGGCGCGAATAGAACAATGTCAAATGATCATAAAGAAATAGTTCCATTCGGAATTCTAAAGCATCATCCGCCATGATGGTTTTGGACTTGTGTTCATGGATAAGGGCTAACAAACTCTGAACTTTCGAAATGACGGCTGAAGGGAATTTAGCCAATTGTTCCGTATTTGTGATGTATAGTGTTCAAAATTTAGCGATTTTTAAGGTAAGGGGAAAAAAACATAATCTCCATAAATCATGAAAATTTTTCTTTTTTAAATACTACTGAACACTCAAAATTTAGTACATTAGTAAATTAAAAAATCTCCAATTTAATTTAAACGAATCATCATTTTTACACGTTAGGACATTGGATTGTAATTAGCGTTGAAAATTAACCAATTGAGTTTTTTTTATAGCTGAACTGAATAAGAACTATACAAAAACACGATTAGAATTTCCCAAACCCTTTTCAATCTTTTTTGCAATTAAAGAGAAAAGTTCATGGGAAAACTTATGAATTTTAAAACTAGTATATTTTACCGCCTATGTAGGGTGCTTTCTCTCGAATAGATATTGTTTCTACACTTGAAATTGCAATAAGGGATAATACCAAACATTTATATTCTTTTGACGCTCACCATGTTTTCGTAATACAAATTCTTGTGTTCGCATAATTTCTCGAATAAAGATTTCAATAGATCCTTGAGTATATGGCAACACTATCCATTCCCAAACATATTCTTAATGTAGGGGTGACTGGGGCACGATGAACCGCTCCCTTGTAATTAATAACAATAATTCCTTAACTTTGTTAAACAGTTTTCACAATTATTGGAGGGGGGAGGAGAAGGAAAGGGGAAAGCTCAAGACGATAACTTTTCATAGAAGTTGAAACAGGTTTTTAGGGGGGCTGGTGGCCCAATACAAATTTATATCTACCAAATAATAAAAGAAAAGCAACCATCTTACGATGTTTTTTAAGCTACTTGAAGTAAAAACTTGAAAATCCAAATTTATAGTTTTCTAGTTATGAGGAAATACAAGCACACGGAATTCAATAGTTGCACTATTATATAAACAATTTTTTTTAACTTTTTAACATCAATAAATTCGAACCATTAATGATCAAATCTTTTACAAAGCAAATAATTTGTATTGTTATTCTATCCACATAAAAATGTGCATTTATGCGTTATATGATGTATGATTAGGACATATTTTGCAAACAAGTGAAAAAGACAATCTAGTATGAAAATATAGTTCCAATTTTGTCACAAAATTCCGAATTATATTGTATATGACTTCACAAACCGTTGAATTCATAGAAAGGCGACTTCTGTTTGTCATTGCGATGTAAAGTTAGGTTTATTTGATATTCTACAGCGATATCTCATTTGGAATTTTGTTGAATAGGTTGTATCTGCGATCTTTGGCGAGGTCAACAACTATCAAAATCAATATATCAAAAAATATTTTATTTATTTCAGTTTTACCCGCGCGGTAAACGAGTTTGGGGGTTCATATCATTCTAGCATTTCATATAAAGAAGACGGTGGTGAAAATATTTAGGTATCTTTCCTTTCCTTAATCTTGATATTTTTTTTTACAAGAGAGCAGGCCAGGAATGCGAATTAACATAAACACAGAAATAACAATATCAAGAACAATGAAAGCATCTTTCAGAGTACATACTCTTCTCTGAGAAAACAGTGGGACTCCTTTGTTTTCAGAATAAATTACTTACCGAGTAAATATTAAATTACTGAAAAACATTGTGTGCATTTTAAATTTATGTTGCAATAAAGATGCAAATGGGGAATCACGTAGAGAATTTCCTTTGTATTTTTTGTACATTCAATGTTGACCTCAAACTATGAAACTGTGAAATTAGATCAAGGTGATGAAAGTATAGTATTAAAAAAAATTTACAGCTTTAAAACAGACGGACGTGCTACTCGAAACCAACTTATTCGGAGCATAGGTGAAGAAACAATCTTGTCTACTACGTTCGATTAAAATTAAATAATCGATGATGAATTTTAATCGATTAATTGTAATTGATTAATGCATTTTAATCGATTAAAATTAAATAATCGATTAAAAATTGTGATGTATAAATCATTTAAAGGAGTTTAATTTTTTTTTAAAGTTGTAAGATTTTAAAGATCTCAATGCCGGCAGGCTTTTTGTAACAGATTTCTCACTGAAATTATATGAAATATCATGCAAAAGATAACGATCATACTGCTCGGTATTTATTGCATGATACATTTTTTGCTTATATTTTTTCCGCAAAATACCGATCACACTGTTAAAGTATACTTTTATGGATTTGTAATCGGATTTAAAGAAAATACTTTTTGATTTGTCTGCAGTTTTTTAGAATAGTAATAACGAGTTGCTTTGTTTCACACCATAGTATTTTTACTTGATATAAATTACCTCTGAAAAATGGAAACGAATTCTCTGAACACAAGAAATTTATATATCATCGTCCTTGTGGTTAACAAAGATTATGTATAGTACTTTTAATTCTCAAAGATAGTCACAAGCTGTTGATCAGCTTATGCCAAGTGACAATAAATTTTAAACCTAGATGTTTAAAATTCTTCCTATTAATAACATTGAACATACTTTCGTTTCATTAGAGCAAACATATTTAAATTTAAGTATTTCTATTAAAGAATAGACAAATTAGTAGAAAATAACCTAAAGTTCGCAAATTTCATCACGCAAAATTACAATATTTTATTATTCGCTTTTTAAGCGAAATGAAAAAAAAATATCGCAAGTCTTCTTTAAAACTCAAACTTTTATCCTAAACATTCGAAATACTAAAAACAAACGAAAACTTACAAAAAATAACACATTAATATCTCAAAATATTGAAAATAGTGATTCCATTCGACATTAAATTCAATTGTAATAGCATTATTTTTCTTTCTACAATTTTGCCTTTGAAGTTTCGCGCCAAAACAATACTTCGGCTCATTGTTCTTATTCTTAGAACAACAAATAAAATTCCGACTTCTATCCTCGCTTAATCGGGACATCGAAGGCGAAGAAATGAATAAAAAAAAAATAAGGTATCCATGTCTGTCTGATCGGATGTTAAAAAAGAAAAAAAACCTTTTGCGGTGAACGTTGAAGAGTTTTGGTATGAGGGTCATTGAATCGGTAATGGACCCTCATCAGACCGGGACAAGTTGGGCGAGGATTTCTTACTCCTCCCTTCTTCGAATATTTCTGTGAAAGGACCCAGATTCTTCTCGCACGAGACTTTCCTCTGTGATAATTAACAAAGGGGCATTTGCAAACGCCATTCTTTTTGGAGCTCGGGCGTCGATTTCTTTTTTACTCGCAGTTCATCGAGTCTTTTGGGATAGACGGGATTTCATTTTGTATTGAATCGAAGGCGTCATCCAATGAAGCCATTCATTTAAGAAGTCATCAGATATTCATTAGTTATGTATTATTATTATTATTTTACCTTTTTATTTAACCCACTCCGTCTCGTTTTGTGGCCTCAAACCTAATTATTCAATATAAATGTTCTTAAAATTGTGAAATTGAAGGTTTTATGACAGAAAACTGCAGGTTTTGTTGAAGATATATTAAATTAAAGGATTTTGTTTCACTATTCTTCATAAAACCTGTAAAAAAAACTGCAACAAACTTCAATTTTGAAGTATTGAAATTATTGGAGGGGAAATGCAGACTTTTTAAAGGTTTTATGCAGGAATATTAAAAACTTTTTTTTTTTTAAAAAAGCAGTTTTTATTTTAATATTCTTTAAAAAACCTTCAATTTCGCAATTTTGATAAAGGGTTATGCTGACTTTTTTGCTGGGAAATTTGATATCAACTTGAAACTTAGGTAGTTTACCAAGTAAGGTTACAAATGATAGTTACGAATATCCGAGAACAATATGCAGTCATAATAGTTAGTATTTAGTTATTAATACTAATTTAAAATGAACATTTATTCAATATTAAAGATTGAATCGCGCAAGATTCGATGTCGATCCGCGACAGCAGCAGGTTGCTTCTAACCACATGAGTTAAAATGACGCACAAGGCACAAACGAAATAGTTTTTGGACGCCATTTTGACACCCGAAATCGAAGATTCCGGACACCAGATCCACAGATTAGGGCGTTCAAATAAACGACGGAAGACTTTCATTGTATGGGACCCCGTGCTTTTACCTTTAGTCAATTTAGAACTATTTTAAAATGTTTAGAATATTTAATAAAAGCTTTATTTAAAAAAAAGTATTTTGGATGTATTTTGTTGTGCAGCTTAGGCAAATTTCGGTAATATACATCATTCCAAAACGAGTAAAAGTGAAGAAAATTTCTGAACAGCTTTTAACTTTAGTCAGCTGAGTAATTCTTAATTTGTCTAACTTTTGTGCAGGATGCAAAAGCAATGGTCATATGCCGTATTCAATCTGTCATTTACTTCAAACGACTTTTTGGTAGTCATTCTTGTGTAGGTCAATTACGCAAGTATTTGGAACAAAACTGTTTATATTTCCTTGTCTTGATTAACTGTTTTAGAAACAATTACTAAAGTCTGAAGGAAAAGAGTTATTTGAAACTTGATTAAATAATTCAATTTTTTTGTTGTTTGCCGATTAAAAGATAGGAAAACAATTTAATCATGCATAGTTAAAGTATGTGTACAAAGAAAAATACTAAATATATTTTACAAACCATGCTCCCTGCAATTGTAACGTGATATTCAGTAATTTCTTTATGCAAAAAAATACGTGTGATTCCGAATTACCGGAGAACGTTTGAAAGTAGTGAACAAAGAAAAGTTTATAATAATTTGCCGGTATTTTTATTTCTTAAATAGTGTCTGATGAAAAAATTAAACCTTGGTATGGAACTATTTAAATATCCTGATTTTAAATATGCAAGAAATATAAAATTAATTTAATGGTAATTAATTTATACATTTAATGGTAATTTATTAAATTTATTATTTAGGAAAGCATTAATATACAACTAAAATTTTTTCGAATTAATATACACAATTTTTAGTAAAATTCTACAAAGATCTTGTATACATATTTATATAGATCGATAGAATAGTTATGACAATGAATATATAAACAAAATATGTAATACAAAAATATGTAAACCTAAAATCTTCGTTGAAAGGACAAAAACTCACGTTGCACTGTCCAGCAGAGCAAAAAGAAGAATGGGTTCCCCTTATGAGGATTCTACGATAGAAAAATTTGACATTTAGTTGTATCTTTTTATTGCATTAGCCGATGACATCAGCGATTTTAGCACCGGGTGAAAATGACAATATATCACATATAACAACATATACGTAGGAAAGGGAGCCGTTCAGGGGGCTCAATGTCACTAATACACTCCAAATACTTTTGTATTTGTTTTTCTTTCGGCTATTTTTTAAAGTTAGAAGAAATTTATATATGAAGAGCACCCAAGCAAAACAAAATGCGTCAGTCAGATCGAAAATCGAAGAAACTAGCAAGAACGTTTGGTAAAATTATGGACTAGTTTGGACCTCCGGTCTTTCAAGTTTATAAACTATTTTCAAGTTATGAAAAGATATTAGAATTTTTTGAAAAACTGATAAGGCCATACTTTTTTTTATAAACCTCAATGCTTATCAATTTTTGTTGTTGACATATTTGCTTTTATTAAGCTCTCCTCATATCTTATTGGAACTTTGTATCAAATAACATGTTAAATTATATTCTCCATCCCCAAATACTTCTTCATATGCAACCCCAAAATCGAAATATATTACGGGTTGCATTTTGCAGTAGCCTCACAATCACGAAGGTGCAGCAGCCTTGCATGTCAACTAACAGGATTCAACCTATAAATATTTATTTCGTCAATTTTTCCTCCGCTCTCGTCTCTCCCAAAGCCCATTTCATTCAATGAGTGGCCTGGAAATGGAGTCACAACTTCGATTGAAAAAATTCTATCAATTAGGTCAATGAAGTTGAATTGATCGGAGAGCAGGTTTTTCGTCGATACACTGCAGAATGCCTAAATCGGCTGTGTAATGCTTTAATTATATATTTTTATTTTATATCATTCTGCAGAATTTTTATTTGCAGATACCCATGACACCTTGACGTTAATTGAAAATAAGGTAATTATTGTTATTTATGAAGTTCATTTGTTGCGTAATCGTGAGCATGTTCACGTTGGGTTCCTCCTTAATTACGATTAATTCAGACCACCTACTTCTCCTTTGTTACTTAAATTGGTTATAGGATAAACAAATCACTAGAAGTGGACGAAAGACCTATTAGCGACTGTTGCCGCGGTGCAGTGCCGCCCAGGGGGGAAGGGGGGGTGGGGATACGACCCGTGCCACCGCACAGGACTCCTCGCTCAGAGAAATATGCGCAAAATAAGAATGTCAGAAAAAAAAATTCACATGAAAAATCTTTAACAACATCATCCTTGACAAATAGCTCGATTGACATGAATTTAGTCTCGTTTGATTTTAAATAAAAGGAAAAAATGAATGTAGCCGCATCATCTAACATTTATCGTTGGTTGTCAAATATATTTGAATAGGCGAAATTATTAATAAGTTTCATAATTTTTATTTAAACTTATTCATAGGTTTATGTGGAGGACTAGAGAAGCCTCGCTACTAGATTCGCACCGCGCCCCACGGTGACTAAAGGGGTACCTGAAGCTTCCATTGGAATAAGATCCCCAAATCATTCCGCTAGAAATCAATAACTTTTGCTAGAAAAATAGCTTCTTTTAAAAAATATATTTAAGTGTAGGGTCGGGCCCCAGTTGCCGCAGTGCGTACCATCGAGTTCAAAGGAAAACTGAGGTGCAGCACAATGCCGAAACCATCGACTGTCACCTTTACTTGGTTTCGCACTTGATTTTGCATATTTGTTTGGCCTACTTCATTGTCTCCTTTTCAATTGATGAGCGACATTTGACCTGCAATGACTTATTGAGTTCTCCTCGCCGCGTGTTTCTTCGTTTTATTTCCCTGGTCAATTTTTTGCTTTTATTTCTGTAGGTCACGGGAAATCCCGAATATTGTAATAAAAAACGCATGAGAATGTATTTGGCGAAGGGAATTCGTTCCCGTTACCTTCCCATGCTTGAAATGAGATATTTCAATTTTTGAGCCTGTAACAGATTTATTTTTTCGGCTAAAAGATGTTTTGGAAATGTTATAAATTTTATTGTTAAATAGTAGCTAACCCTTAACGCTCGGTAGGAACTACTGCGGTGACATGTATTAATGCTATAGAAATCTCTGCCAAGGGCCCGCTAAGGAGACATTTCTGTTACCCATATCTCTTATATAGAGAGATAAATGAACCATTCTTAAATTGTACAATGGGTGTGTATATAAGTTTACGGCCCCGCGATAAAACGTCAATGATTGTCGCCAAACGGCCCGCAGTGAACAGAATCGACACAAAAATATGCTTCAAGCATAAAGAGTTAGCCACACCCCCTCGATCTGTTGGGCGATATTGTAATAATAAATCTCGAGCGTTAATGTAACTATCATATGGTAGCATAATGTTTCTGATTAGGGCATTTTTAGAAATTTCTCCCTTTGTGCAACGGGGAAAGATAAACTATCATATGCTGAAAATGATTCAAATTCAAAAATCCTTAAAGACCCTAACATTTATTGAAATATGGCTGCAAAATTAAAGGCATCCAAATACTGTTTTACAATATTTTAAAGATGCAAAAAACTCTTAGAATTGAATTCTTACTCCAAGTATTGGTATTTTTTTTTATGCTATTGCCTATAGCGATTGAACATTAAGGCAATGAAACAGACACGAATCATTTTCACCAGGGTCTACTTCCACATTTGTAAAAAAGAACCACTAAGTTTTTTTTTCAATTTGGAGTTTCTGTAGTAAAATTATAATTTTCAAACATTTTGGTGTTAAAACTCATTAAAATGATAATATTTTTTAAAAATTCTCTAAATATACTTTCATTTTAAGCAGCGGCATTCTTTTTTTTTTTTTTTTAATATTAACACATTTTGTAGATTGCTTTTGAATCTTATTATGGTAAAAAGTATTACTGGTTGCCCATTTACAATAACTCAAGCCCCAATTTTTTTTTTAAAGTGGTTATGTACACTGCAAGGCGGAATTCTTTGTGTTTGACTATTATTTAATTAGCACTCTTAACATTTAAATTAAAACCTCTGCGCAAAAAATATCGAACTGCCGTCTCGCTTTCAAATTACAAGCGTTCCTGAACACAAACGTTGTATTTAAAACTCTATTATCACTATGTATATTATTTCTGTAGAATAGACCCCGCTTACGCCGCTTACTCGCGAAGAATCTAAGAAGTGAGGATCAAAAGAAAAAGAATTTCTTGGATCACTGACGAATCGTACATTCATCTCAGAAATATCAACGGTGTGTTTAAAGCAATATCGCGTAAAGAAAGATCTTAAATATTATTTCATGATCTGGGTATAACGTGTACTGCGCGTGGGACTTGGAAGCAATGGGTTTCGGGTTCGAGTCCCGACAGCACAATTTTTTCTCTCCACGAATTCGCGGAGTCAAAGAGCTAGTTCATAAGTATTTCACTTGCATATGTAAGCTAAGGATTAAAGAAAACTACAAGCGACTGGAATGTCCGTAACAAAGAGGCATTGTTCATCAGATCCAACAGAAGATATAGATACTTTTTGGTCATAACAAACACGATTTTGCCAGGAATAGAAAACAATTGAACTCTCTCCTGTCGTGTCGAGACCTTATTACAGAAGAGCGAAGGCCGAAGATGTCCGGGATACCTTTCTGGACAACTGCCGTTTTACGAATTTCTTCAACCATGTCTTTCACGTCATGTCATAAAATGCACAAAGACTTCCAGTGATGAAATTTAGCATTTTTTAAAAAAAAATAATTTGACCTTCGCGTATTGAGGAAATTGGAAAGAACAAAAATGATAAAAGTAAATTCTCATTAGAATTATCTTTTAGTTATATTTTTAGCCCTTTAGAAACTCAGTGACATATTCTCACGTGAGAAAATAGCGACATGTTCGTTAAATTGAAGACGGACGAACATTTCTTAAGTTTTAAAATAATCGGGTGAGCACAGTGCTGGAATAAAATCTTCAAGTAATTCACGTTTTTTTTTTATCACTAGACATAGTGCAAATGTTAACACCAACAAAAATTACGACTGACATTTGCTTGTACAAATTTCGACGTCCCTCGTACGCACGTTCAGTTCTGTTTGCGCACGCACAGCTTGTTCATTGGAAATGCTTGTGCATAATCAAAATTTGTCCATCCCATTTGGGGATTTGTCAAATGATTAAAAAAAAACCAGCAGCGATTGTGAGGAATTTCAATCTGAAGAAAGTTTTATATCATCCACAAATACTCATACTTCTACATAACAAAAATAATTTCTATACAAGTTCGTGAGATAATTTTTTAAACTCTAGAGTAAGTTGTTCTCTTTCGTTTCGAAAAACAGAGTGGGGGGGGGGGGATATAACACGTCGTTATTTTGGCGAGTTAAAAGGCGACAATCGCATGCAAAATATTGATACGTCAAGTGATAACATACTTTCAAATGGAGTTCGATAAATACCAAGTTCGCGGCAGAAAAGTGTTTTTATGTTCAAGAACATGCAGTTATCGTTGTTCAATTTGAAAAACAGGAAACAAAAGAACATGTCGTTATTTTGGTGACTGAGGGCCACCACTCGAGTACAACGGGGTTAATTTGATACAGAGTGTGAAATGGCTAATGCGGAAGAGATGGTCCCGTCAATTATAAAATTATCCACTCCAATGTATTCCAATAAATCGGCTCGTCGATTCTGCTAAATGGTCTTCCTCCCTGAAAATGGCATCCATTTATTTGGAGTGTGCGACCTCATACCCCCCCACTGCGACCGGAACCCAAACCTAATGAGAAGAATGCGACTTTATTACGAATGTCGTGTGGCTCCTAAAAGGGAATTTTCTTCCTGTGCATAAGGGCGAAGCGCTCTGAGGGTGTGATTGAACTTGAAGGGAACGAGGAGCAGCGTCTTCCACCACACACGTTGCAGATTTATTTCTTATTTCTGGGGCCTCTCACCATGGGGAGCATAGACTGTCTGCAATACAACCTACATGACCTGTTCCGTCAAATGAGAGGATACGTTACTTGTACTAGCTGAAGTACCCGGCCCGGCCCAGCCCAGCCTTTACGCAGAGGGTTAGGCTACGTTGCCATTCAATTACGATGCACAAAGAGTTTGAAGCTTTGTTAACGTACTGTCGTCTGTCTTTTGAAATACCAACGATTATTCAGAATGTTTCGTTACGATTGAGGATATTTATTTAAAAAAAATCGACGATATATGGTAAAATTATTGATGAGATACTCACAAAAACGGGGAAATGTAAACAAACATAATTTACATGCATACACAAAATCGGAATTTCGTTTACAAAGCAACCACTCATTTCAAAGATGACCAAATTTCCACTAAGTGCATATTTTTATAAATAAAGAAAATAAGCTTTAATAAATAATACATTTAATTGCATCAGAAAACTTTTTAAAGTATAAAACAGTTAAAGAATAAAACAGTTTTACTATACTATTTTAACGAGCTAACCAAAATAAACGAGAACAGCATGGTCTTTTGTTTAAAAAACATTGATTTTTTTTGTTAACTTCTCTTGCAGATCCAAAACAGATATTGACAGATACATCCTCTATAAGCATTAAAAAAATCAGAGTAAATGAACAGTGAGATGATTAACTGTTCCGTAGAAAGAACGCAAAGATGTTCTCAGAGTGCAAAGGGTTAAGACTCTCCACAGAGAGCAACTCGATGACGAAAACAGAAAAGTTGCGCAATCCTTTCTACCAAGAAGCAGATCCTGCACTGGGATGACAGGAATGTCATTACCATCTATTAATAAGAGGTTTGGGCAGACTGCTTGTCTCTCTGTTCCATCTGTCTTTTTTTTTATTATTTGTTTATTATTATTTATAGACGAAAACACGACTTGAGGATGATTTCCTGGAATGCCTTCAAGGTAAGGAAAACCCACATGGTCTGAGGCAATACCTGGAGAAGATCTTCTTTCCTGTAATTGTTGCAGAGTGACCGTGAATTTCCCGCGACCCGAAGCAAGGTGGATTGGCTGCTTAAGAAAGTATGATTCCACATCCCCCGAGCTGTTGGGGATTTTGTATGCCTGAACACGAGCTCGACTCTATCAATTAGAGGAGACACTTAAGTACCCGTAAATTGGGTGTTTAGAACTTGGTGGTAATTTGTTGGTTTGTTTTTTTATGAAACGGGGTCAGAATAGCCATTGGTGATTTATTTTCCTGGAATTTTTTTTCCCTGCGGATTTCGGGATTAGCCCTTTGTACTCGAGTGTCACCTTTAAGTCTGAAAAATAACGACGTGTTATTTTTTTGTTTGCTCTGTTATTCAAAATGAAAGAAAACAAGGTATTCTCGAGTTTAAAAAGTTATTCTCTCATAAACTTTAATAGGAACTATTATGGTCATCTCCCAGCTGAATGATACCTCTTTAAAAATAACAGGAACGGGGATGGAACAGTTCCATAAAAAGAACATAAATATCAAACATGTTCCTCGAGTGCAAAGTGTTAAGAGGTTGCCGTAAATTTTTAACTGCAATGAAAGGACTCGATAACCAAACACAGAATATACGTAGTACGAAAACGTTATCTTCTTGACTTATATAAAAACATGTTTTGAAAATTACTGAAACAACAATTATAATGAAATAGGGAAAAACTCATAATTTTTGTGGATCGATTTTTACAATATAGGTGAGAGTGGGGAAATATGAGGTAATTTTATTGATAATAGGTATATTTATTTTCTATAGTTCTAGCTTGCAAAAAGCATTACAAGAATATTTGTTTTAAATTTCTAGTTTACTTCAAAAGTAAATGTTAAGTCTTATTCTTTGATTGATATTTTCATATATATCATTTAAAAATAAAAATCTTGTGTTGGCAAATTAACGACATAGATTTCGATAGTTAAAAGCCTAATCATTGTATGTTAATTTTTTTTACTCAAATGAGATATTGGTAAGCGGTGTAGCCTGGCTTAGCTCTTTCCTCCTGCATAAACAAACAGGTTTAAAGTTCGGCCCAAGTTCGAAATAATATTTTTGCATTTTCCGAAAGTTTACAAAAGGAAGGGGACATACAGTGATTGTTGTGCTTTTAACCATCAATATGGTATATAAACCAGTAGTTAATTTAATTCTGAAATTAGCATTATTTAAGTAATGAGCTATGTTTTTGAAGTATTATATCAGGGAAGGAATGGTAGAGGGTAAACGAGGGAAGAATGGGACGTGTTCCAGGAATGAAGATTTTTCTTCTAGTTAAAATATGAACGTGTATAAGTGACACCTTCATTATTCGGGGCATCATGCAAATGACTTGACTCAAAGTTGTAAAATTTCAACAGTGCCGATGTGTTCGTCAAGTCATTTTACATTTACACTTTTTGCATTACCAATCCCGAGGCGAATGGCGTTTGTATTAAGATTATGCCAACGACTTGACTTGGGTCCATTTTTTCGGGCTTTTGAAGACATCTGTCACTGCTTTAGTAACCGTGAGACAACTTTTACCTAGTACGTTAAAAAGTATAAACATCGTACAAGTGTCTTGCTTCCATATTTTTAAACATTTCATCAATTTATACAGCTGTTTGACACGCGATTGGGTAAGCAGACAATCGTTTCTTTGCTGCTCAAGTGAAATGTAGTTTTATAATAACATTATGTAAATGGTACGACTTTTGGGGTCGTTGACTCTTAAGCCGGAGTCACACTATAGCAAAACAGCTATAGAGCCGATCTATGTAGCTGGATATTTTGTAGCTAAGCCATGTAGATAAGACTAGACATTGTATAGCCCAAGAAAAAAAAAAGTTTTGTACCTATAGCAACTGACATGTATTCGATGAAGTCGACCAGTTGACTTGGAGATGCTTTACTTCTTGAAAGCGCGCATGCACACGTCTTCTGGCGACAGTTCCTTTTGATCTGACTGGCAGCCGATGGGTAGGTTATTTCTATCTATATAGCTCTTGATTTAAACTATGTAGTTGTTTTCGGGTAGCATTTTCAAAAACTTGAAGCATTGCTATATAACTCGGCTATATAGCCGTTTTGCTACATGTAAACCCGGCTTAGGTATTGTTGCAAACATTTAAATTTACTTCAGCTCTGAAACATTTCCCTGCATTTATTTTTTTAATACAAAACAAAATAATATCAGATAAATCTACTCGAGGAAGTGGATCTAATAAATTTTGCAGACATTGTTGATTCGTGTGTAAAAACCTACTTCGGATTAGTGAGTGATGCTCGTAAATTCAAAGTAAGATCACGTTCGGGTGGTGCTCTTTTTTCCATCTTGTACCCGTTTCGTTTGACGTCACGAGAGTTAAAGAGGTCGTCTGAATGCAATACTCTCGGATAAATTATTACTCCAACCTGAGAGGATCGAATCATCGAATCAAGTCTACGGGGGGCGGAAATAAATGACAGACGAGAAAAGATGATTCCCGATTCTTGTCAAAATGGGATTGTGGTTCAGCATTTCTCGTAATCCGTTAAAAATCAAACGATAATTGATAGACAAGCAAAGCTATATCCAGCAAACGTAAACGTGAACACGCTCAGAAATAAACACTCATATTTTAGCATTCGGCGATCGTCAAGGCTACTTTCGTCCATTTTAACAATTGTTTCGTCATTGAATCACTTGACCTTAGACGAAACAAGAATTTAATTTTTTTTAACGAAAGTCATTTACTCTGATTCCTTTCCGGGGTATCAGCTCATTCGGTTCTAATTTTGGTTCTCATATACATCGGAAAAATTCATAAGAGCTTTTTTCGCGCTTGGTCAATAATGGCATGATTTCGGACCCAGATATACCTAGTTCGAATTGAGCCGTCAATTTTTATTTAAAATTGTCCTCCTTTTAGACGAAATAAATTTCGTGAAAAAGCGACAAAAGGAATTTCCACAGTCTGACGAAATATTTAATCGGAGCGTTTAGCAGGCGTTTGTTGCGTAAAGAATGACGAAAGTCTCTTAAAAATGAGTCTCAATTATAACAACGCGCGACGTAGTAAATCAGCAATCCCCCATCCTTGCGGGAGACATCAGTTACATTCCCAAGACAAAAACGAAAGAATACAAAAATCAAAATTTGGAAATAGTCAGAGTTAATCTTAAATTGTTATCAATCCAATACTTGAACAAAGGATAATTTAATCTTTTTCAGCTCCCTATCATTCCACTTAGATCATTTTCAGAAGTTTCATTTCTACTTTCACTGAAAATAAACGCTCGAAACATATCTGCACCTCGGTGTGTGAAAAAAAAAGGAATATATCCAATAATTGTAGATATTGTTTCCAATCTTTATCAATATTTAAAATAAGATAATAAAAATACGATACAGCATTAGGTAAGAAATACAACACGTGTCAGTCCCTCTGGGTTTTCGGAAGTCCTTTAGCTGGGTAAAATAGTATTAGCTGGTAAATCAATTTATAGCCGAGAAAATGTATTGTAGAATAGTTTTGAAAAGGATTTATGTTTTAAAAAAATTCGTTTTAAAAGTACACTTTTCCATTTAAATTATACGTAATTTAAATAGCAAAGTAGATACAAAATAAAAAAAAAATTGAAATTTTAACGTAAATTTTTAAACTTAAATGCTTTGTTTTCTTTGTATTATTATGTTAATATATTTCAAAATATAATAAAAAAAATATTCAAAGGATAATAATATAATTTCAAAGTACAATAAAAGAATTTCAAATTATAACAATAGAGTTTTAATGAGATCAACATTTCGATAAAAATTTTTATCTACATTGTGTAGTTCCCCCGAGTTCAACCCAAACGGTTTTTGAAGTGAAACTTCTTTAATAACGAGGCAAGTGAATCTGAATGACCTTGACACGGAAATCAAATAAGACACGGAAATCAAACATGGCACGAAAACCTGAAACGTTTAGTATGAGTCTGAATCTCGATAAATCCTTCACCCCAAAACGAAAAGAATACCGCTGGGTACCCATCACGAAACGAGACATCCAAGTTTAGTTCTCGAAATGAATAGTAGTTAGTTTATGATTTACGAGCGTTTATATTAATTGAAAGTCTGTATGAAAATCGACCGCCTTCCTCCCAGTTTGGTGTTTCGAACATCCTGGCCCTTTATTGGACAATAGAAACCATACGACTTCAGATCATCCGACTTTCTCATTCAGTTTATATTGTAATTTAAAAAGTGGTCTGTGTGCAAACAAAAGATCTTGTTTGTGTGATAATGCTACAGTACACAAATTTAACATATAAATTACTAGTACCCATGGGATGTGGCAACAGGTGCAGCGACAAAATTGAACATTTAAAAAAAGGGCTAACCATCGATCTGGTTTTGGACTTTTCTATATTTCCTAAAAGTAAACAGCAATAATGATGTTTATAATGGCTGTAGAGCCACATTTTTAGCTGATTTTAAGTTTGAGACTCGTGTTTGAATTGTCCTAAAGTGATAAAAAAACATTTCCTCTGTATGTGTAATGTGTAAACTACACTATGAAATTTTTTCTCAAGAGATGGTTGTATGCTGTTTTTATACATAATAGAGAGACAACAACGCAAATTTCATAAATGCTCAACATAAAGTAAGAAAACATAACAGTACAAATTTCATGTAATTTTTTTTTAATTAAAACATTGAATTTTATATGATCCCTCTAGCCCCAAAAGTTTATTTTTATTCTAAAATATTCCCTTATATTTAAATATTACATAAGTTACGACTCATTGAAAAAGGGAAAGCCGTATAATGAAGAGAAAATATGTTGATGTATGCTCCACAGTCTAAAAGTAAGTTGCGTGCATTCCCATTATTTATCAATCTTGAACTCATAAAGTGATAAAGCGCGTATCCACCATTTTGGATCCCCTTTTTATATAATTGAACTATTCAATCTGCGCCATTTATCTTTCTAAGTTGTTTCCGAACCAGCTACGGAATAGAACAACGTTTCATAATTCGGTTTATAAGAAAACCTGCACTTACGAGTAAAAAAAAAATTCCATTGTTACTCGAACGCAGTATATCATTTATATGATAATAGTATGTTATTAGAATAGAGAAAGTTAGAGAATGAGATATAAGTAATAAGATCTTAGGAGATTTTTAGGGTTAAGTTACAATTGTGAACAATCCGACTCTTAAGGAAAACTTTCACGAACATTATTTAAGTCAAATTGAGTTGTTGCAGTAGAAAAATGTATTGTACCGTTACATTGTCATATCTTGAAACCCAAATTATGCACTTTTGCAAATGTGGGATATTTTAATGCAATTTTCTCATGACAATGCAATTATTTATACTACGACTAGCTGTTTGGCCGCGCGTTTCTGGGGAACCCGTGAGTTGAGTTCATTCCATCGGAATTCGTAAACTGTTGTTCCAAACTCCAGGGAGTTACTGACATCGCTACAAAGGCACGTTCTAGGTATTGGACATATTTTTTAAGATCTAACTTCATACAATATTTCTGAAAATTTAAAATAGTTTAAAAAACAAAATGGAATTTTACAAATTCTAGCCTTATCTTGAGGATGAATAGTACGTGCATCTTGCATATAAATTTTCAGCGTTTTATACGTAAAGGAAGTATAGGTGTTTTTCGATCCAACAGACAGACTTATTATAAAAGATAGACATTAATATATACTCATTTTTTATTAAAAAATTAAGAAGTAGCATTGGTTGAGTCTGCGCGATTATACACGATTTTTTTTTGCCAGAAGGAAATAGAATTATAATATAATTTTCATGCCAAAAAAGCACATTTGTTCAGCATTTATTTTTGACTTGTATTTAAAAGTAAATTTTAATAGCAATGCTCCTCACCAAAATAGAATACGGCAATTGCTTTTAAATTAAAATAAAGTTTTTATAGACCTAACAATGTCGTGGCTTTCAAATCGGCAAAGTATTGAGAAAAGATATTTTAAACGATTGAGAATGCCGCTCCGACAAAGAGTCCGAACTTTCACCTTTCTGGCTTTTTAATCCCTTCTCAGTGGAGTTTTCCCCACACATTTCGGTTTAAATAAGACATTTTTTTTTATTCTTGAAAATGAATGCATGTTTTATACTGAATTCTAAAATTCCGCATATTTTTGTCAAAAACAGTTTTGTGTTTGAAAAAAGTTTTTTTTTATTGTTTTAAAACAGTGTTGATACAGTTATTTTTGTTATTGTTTTAAAACAGTCTTGAAACAGTTTTTTGAGACTATACTGGCCAGTTAATGCTGAAAGTGTGACAATGCGAAACCAACCAGGAAAGGGTTAATTAATTGCTGTAGGAAAGTTTACGTTACAACTGCTTTATATATTAATATGTTTATCTATGATAATAAAAAAAACAATTTGTCTTTGGATCGCAAAACACTTACTTCCTTTACTTATAAAAGGATGAATACTTGATACTATACATCCTTAAGATGTGCGTGAATCTAAAGTACGGAATTTTAAAATTCCATTTAATTTTTTAAAAATTATTTGAACAATTTTAAAAAATCTATTTAAAAAAACACATCTTTCCAAACCCTAGCTAAAAGTGGTTTCGGGCATAGTTGATAGCGCGTGGGACTTTGGAACAAGAGGTCGCGCGTTCGAGTCTCAAATGGGCTACTTAATTTTTTTTTTTTTCCAATGTATATTTCGTTAACAGGTTCCCCCCCAACAACAGGGCACCAAACAGCTAGTTATACATATCACAATGCATTTAATACGGAGTAGTTTTTAAACACACTTGTATTAAGTTCACTAAAAAGAATTTGCCGATTAATTAAAAATAAATGCTCAGGACGTTTAAATAAATAGTTTTGCGAGATATCCAAGTACGAGCGTCCCACGTCTTTTAATTTCAGTACGTTCAGTACTTTAGTTATTTTCATCTACACGCAGCACATATAAATTTATATTTATCTGAAAATATATTATTGTAAATGTAGATCATTTAATTGAACCTTTTACATTAGTTCTGAATTGACACAATCGAAGTTTTTTCTCCCAACTAAAAAGCATTCGAGACCGTGTTTCAGGTGAAGAAAGGAATATGCCCCGATGCCACCTCTGTTCATCTTATATTAAAAAGGTATTTATTCAGATCTCTTGCGGGTAAGCAAATCTGAAATGCGCATTTTTAATGCGTGTCTGATATTTTGTCTGACCTTGTTCATTTTTCACATGAAGTTAAGATCTCAATCAGCGGTTCCCAAACCGTGGTCCGTAAGAGGAATTGAAGTGGTCCGTGGGGTCCAAATGCTTTTTTAATTGTTCCATTTCCAAAAAAAAAAAAACTGCCATTGTTTGAGAACGTATCTTTTTTTATATGCTGCAGGAAACTAAATAGGAAGTTCAAACTTTTTCCTATAAAGAACTTCAATTCTATGCATTGCAAACCCATTTGTGCACTTCATATGTCAATTCTTTCTTCAAATATTATTGTAAATCTTCTTCTTGTATTGTCTTCTCTCAAATATTATTGTAAATCATCCAATGTATTGAATGCATTGAGTGCGGGATTATGAACTTGCACTTTTGAAAGTGTATCTTTCATTAAGACCCTCGTTTTTAAATTTTAAAAATATGTTTATTACCGAAGGATATTGATGTCATAAATATCATCCTTTGATATTGAAATATCATCCTTTCTAATTTGAAATAAGACATGACTTCCTTGAATTTTAATTTTTTATATTTATTTCCACATACAGTTTTTAATACCCGATTTGTGATTAGTGTCTGAATTACATATATATTTGGTACCTGTACTGTAGTGTTGATAGAAACTTGTTGTGTTGGTTCACACTTTGTCTAACTTTCCACTCGATGGTACGCAGATATCAAATGGTTGGGGACCACTGGTCTAAATGAATTATTTACTGCGTTCGATGTAAGCAAAAAAATGGTTCTAAACAATATTAAACTTGCATTCAATGCCAAGTCATTTAGTTATAAATAACGCAATGCAAGTTTATATAGGTATGTATTGATATCTAAATAATAAGATACATAGGTGTATTTAAGCAATGGCTTACACATTTTGGATTTTTTGTTGTTGAAAAATAGAAAAAGTATTATATTTCTGGGAGTCCTATAAGAAAATGTTTTTCCAAACAAATTTAAAATATATTTATATAAATACTATTAGCATCAATAAGTATATTTTAAATTTGTTTGGAAAAACATTTGCTTATAGGGTTCCCAAAAATATAATACATTTACTAATTTTCAACAAATAAAATCCAAAATGTGTAAGGATATATCGTAAATAATTTTTATAAACATATTTTTTCGAAAAACTTACAGTAATTAGCTCCTGTTGTGACTCGAACTCACCATCCACTGCTCCGAGTCTCGCGCGCTACCGAGTACGCTGTAAAGGCACGTTCTTTGTTGAATTTTTTTTAATGATTTTCCTTTATGCAATAATTAAATTGAATGCATTTTTTAAGTAATCCATTGACATTTATGTGAAGAACGCAAGATTCATGATTACCCCGCGATATCCTCTTTCTTTTGACACCTCACTTGTGAAGATTCACCTAGAAATGCGAAAAACGGATCTATACTATAGAAATAATACATATGATTACTTTAAACATAAATTTGTCTACTAAGTATCTATAACGCAAATGAGGCCAGTGGTGCCTCGGCGGTAAATTTATGCAGCTGATAATAGGCTGGAGTTGTGGGTTCAAATATCGTCTCTGACAGTGCACCGAGCTTGCGATCAGAGAGTTGCCAGCTTCATTCCTGGTCGTCCGCAAAAAACATTCGGTGTGTATAGTGGAGTTGTGCACGTTAAATCTATCCGCGTTCTCATGGCTGATGCGTGGGGTGTAGTACAGGTATTGTCCTCGCCATAGTCTAAAATTACGAGACAGTGTTCCCGGGTTTTTCCTTCGGGAGAGATCCCGAACCGCTAATAGCCCTTTGTGTAGCTGTAGTACGGCGTTTATGCAACCAACCATGAGGCAAAAATTGTGAGTCGTGTTAGTACACGAAATTTTGTTTTTATGTTCTGCAACAGTGGAGATCGTATGAACTGTTTTTATAAACCTAAATATATTAAACTATTTTATTCCTGTTATTTTTCTATATTTATTTTCGTATTTTATTTATCCATCGTTGTGCATTTTACTTTTACTACGAACTAATGCACTTGAAGAAACTAATTCCATACAAAAATTGAATTAGAAAGTTTCTAAAAATTCGCTTCAAAGATGCAAAATAAGATCTTTATTTCGTAGGAAATAAAACAATATTATTGCATATTTAAATCAGCACAGCAAGAGAAATTTACAGTAAATTATGCAACTATGCAACCTTAACTGTTTTTTTTTTTTCAAATTGCTATCCGTATTTTTTCCTACTATAAAAGTGGTTAGCAGCGGAGCTGGTTAGCGTAACTGGAAGACTGTGTTAATCCCTGTGCCATGATTATTTCGATCATTACAACAGTCAAATCTGTACATCGTGATTATATTCTTCACCAGCAGGGCCCGATTTAGAACTTTCAATATTAGGCATAAATCCCTCCCGTAAAATATGGTTTTCAAGAATGAAAAATCTCGCATATTAAATTAGATATTTCTTTTAAAAAAAAAGAAGAAATTACAACGTTTTTGCAAAAAATTGTAATAACGTATTTTACAAAACATGACCAACTTTTCTACAATTTATGTGTAAATAAGTAACTAGTTGAGGCCCCTGGCGACAGGGCGCCCTAGGCCCGTGCGTAATGGTAAAACAGGCCCCGGTCTTCTCACACAATACATCCAATAATTTAAATAAAATACAGGACAAATACAAAGTACTAACTGAAACCTATAACAAGATAGAATAAACGAATGAGTCAAAGAGAAACTCCCATTTCTTTTCTCAAAGTGATCGTAGTTTTATGACGTCTCGAGACGGCCATTTTCATGCTTCTCTTTTTCACGTGGAAGCGTTATTAACCTCCATAGGTAACTATTTCATCTCTCGGGAGTTGCATAACTCTGGAAGATGTGATTTTCCTTTCGCTCGTTTACCCTTGACTTACAGACCGCGATTACGCCCAGCGTAATCCCTCCCCCCCCCCCCCCCCACTTTTGTAAAGTGACCCACAAAAATCGCCGCAAAGTGAAAAAAAGACGTTGCAAAAAAAGGCTAAAAGTTAAATAGTTCAATGACGAAATTGCCATGTGTTTGAATAAAGATATATTTGTTACTTTTAAAGTTGTTTAAACATATTAGTTTTTATTGCCACTATTCGATTAATCCTTAATGCTCGATATTTATTATTATAATAAATACCAAACACATCATTGTATATACAAGAGATCACAGAAATGTTTTCGCAGCGGAGCCTTTCGAGCGTTAAAGGGAAATAAAGCATTCGAATTCTAAAAAAATCCATTATTACGGTAAGATAAAAAAAAAAGTTACCATAAAAATAAGATCTGGCTGTATAGGAGTACAGCAAAAAGGGCTTATATGAAATGCCATTACATAAGATTATAGAAATAGAGATTAGTCTCCAACAAAAACGTCGCCTATAGAATGAAGATAAAAGCCATTTTGTTTGACACCGCGAGCTATATCCACGCACACTACGTGTTTTTCTTTATTTTAAGACGTTACACACATTGGCGCCTAATTTTCTACCGAACGATACCAAATGTATGTCAGTCGTGCTATTTATTACGTCACAGAGTTAATACAATAATGGATCCATCTAAAAGAGTAACACGGTGTGTTTCTTTCCCGATGTAAAGAATTTCCTTCGCGTTGCTGCCAGACGTTTCATGTCAAACACGGAAACCTCCGTTTCGTAGTGAAAGTAAAAATCTTGAAAGTTTGAACAATGGGGATCCATTTAAAAAAATGAAAGCTTATTGCGCAAAAGGAAACTAAATTTTGATTGGATGCGAAGTTTATTAATGATAAATTGGAGTTTTGGGGAAGTTTGACTGTGATAATTTCATTGAAATAATCTAATAATGTATATATTTTTTAATAAATATAAGATTTTATATTTATAATACTTGATTCTAAATATCACAAAACGAAATGAAATACAACTATAAATCTTAAAGTAATAAAATAAAGTAAATATTTAAATATACGGAAATTGGAATTATATGTAAATGAAAATACTTTATTCCGATTCTCAAGACAATCAAATTGCTTAAATTTTACTATCTAATATTATCACAAAATAATTTAATCACGTTTAACTCTTCCTTGTTTTCAAAAAGTACAAGACGCGCGTCGCATTTTATTTTTGATTAAAAAAAATTAACGGCATTTCAACTTTGTTATAATTAATATATTTACATGGAAATTCATATAAACTTGTGTGGTGGAGAGGGAAAAAATTACATAAAATCGGAATGAAATTATATATCCGATATATATCTCGTATACGTATTTTTTCCAAACTAAATTTAAAAATAACTTGCAAAGAAATTCGCCATTGCTTTAGCAAAAACTAAGTAACATAGGTAAGAAACTTAATCAATGATGAAATTTTTACAAAAAAAAAAGTAAAACTATTTTTATCGTTAAAAATCAAAAGGCACTTTTGTGAATAAACGATTTAAAGAAAATAAAAATATTTCTTTTGTGACATCTTTCTTGCCCCAAAGTCCAGAGAACATAGAGAGGAAAATTACAAATCTATAATACAGAAAAGAGCTAACATTTTATAAAAAAAAATTATAAAAAAAACCTTTTAATTCGTTACAAACTTTTTTTTAGTGCTTTTATTTATACTTAACATCCAAAAAAAAACCTAGCTATTTAAAAAAAGAATACTTTAATATTTCTTTGGTAATTTTGGAATTCCAAAAACCCTTTGGTATTGAAAAAAAAAAAAATCCATTGATTGTAAAAATTTTACAAAACTTTGCTCTATTCAATACCAACATCCATTTTTATGCAACTTTTCAAATAAAACTCTTTGGTAAAACTCTTTAGAAAATAATAAAATTTAGAAAGAAAATTTAATAGAATAATAATGGATAATGGCATTTCTGCCGAGATAATAAAAAAATTAAAAAAGTAAATTCTCGATCTTTTAAAAAGGGTTTGACAAACTAGAGTGTTTACATATTTCTTAATTTATATTGTTAAAATTTAAATAATAAAGTAAAGTAACTCTTTAGTTTTCTCGATTAAATAAATAATAACACATTTCCTAAACACAACACTTCGTATTTAAACAAACAACAGAATGAACACATTTCCTTACCTCTTTTGTCACTAAGTTATTCCAAAAAACCGTCGAAAGCCGGAACACGAGAACAAGTTCTTTTGAAAAACCGCCGCTCTCACCTTTTGACGCGAATGTTATGAATGAAAGGGGTGAAAAATTAAAGCGAGGAAGGTGAGGTCTTCTCTGCGCGTGCGCGGATATATAACTTCCGCTCCGGTTTTCACGTGCGTCACGGCCGCTCTGATTGGATAAGGCACGCAGGTGACGTCGAATTCTTTTGTAGAAAAACTTGATTGGGATTTTTTAAAAAGAAAAAGTGAAAGCTACTAAACATCCCCGAGGCAATAAGCATGGCTTTTGTTGATGTTATGGGTTTTGCGATCAGATTTGTTGGTATTTTTTTTTCAGGTAATGATTCGTTACAAAGTGTGTTGTAATAAGAGTATTTTTTTTCCCAAAACGTTTTCGACTATTACACAATATATAAATTAGGAGTTTGTCATATTGAATTGGGGTATACAATAATTTAACTCCCCCTTTTAATACTGTTTAGCTGGCGGCGTTTTTGGGGGACAAGGGGGGAGGCGTTGTCCCCGCACTTTTTTCGGATGTTGCCCCCTCACTTTTTTAAATTTCATACTCCCCTGAAATGTCCAGTCCCTGTAACTAGTGTTTAAATAACTACTGAAAGTAAAACTACGAATTTTTTTAGCCTATTTTGCAAACGCTTTGAATATACATTTATTTATTAATTTTTCAACTGTCCGATTTACAATACTGAAGTAAATGAACAGTTCAGTTGTTTTCTCTCGAAATTAATAAACACATGTTTTTGTTATAAAATTGTTGTTATATTTTCCTATAATAGGAAATGAAACATAATTAGTATTTTTCCTATGTGTGTGCTGCACCATAGAGGACAAATTATTAACCTTGGATTACATCGACAACAACGGATGATAACTCTTTGGTTTATATATACGTGGTTTTACTTTTAAGCCAACGATAAGTGTCCACTGAACGCCACTTCATTTTGAATTGCCAAAGGTATTCAATTGATTAAAATTAAACGGTTTTCTCTCTACGAATTCTACTTTTTTACTAGCTCATAGCAAATTCGCTGTTCAAATTAGCATTCAAATTTATAGAATTTTTTTTTCCAAAGTTAAATTAAATTGCCGCTGAAATTTTTAAAAAATTGCGCACCGTTGAAGTAGAATATTACGAATATAAAATATAAATAGAGTGTAAATATTTTTAACGTTAGATTTCATTAAAAAAACATTTTATAATTAAAAAAATATATCAAAAACCGTGTGCCTTACCCACATAAGCAAACGGTTAAAGTGACTCAGGACTCGATTAGAAATAAACAAAATTTCAGATCACATGACGTGTACCATCCAATCAAAGGTTTTTTCCCTTGTTTCTTTTTCCGGTTAGCACAGGCACAATGTTACATACTTTACAGGTTAATACTTTGTTAATTGCCTAAATCAAATAAAACTTACACGAGATTAAATCTATTATCATGGTATTTAAAAAGGAATAGCTTTTATACCATATTGATGAACATTTACCGACAATACTAACGTTTCAAGTTTGATTTCTGTGTCAAAGTCATTCAGATTTACTACCCTCTCTAAAGAAGCTTCACTTCAAAAGTATATTAAAAACTTTACAATATTGCTTTCAAAAAAAATTGTGCACCACACTTTCCTTTTCCCTTGGTGACTAAATGTGTCGTGCAAATTAAGGCAGTCATAATTTTGAGCAATGAAGAAGTCGTAAATTTTACTTGGACTAGAATGTTAGGAATATTATTTTAAATGGTTAGGTACATTTAAAATAAATTACAAACTAAAACCAAACCGAGACGTTCGTTTCAAAATCGCCATTATTATTCCATTATCCCGGTTAATGGGGGGACCCATTGGGGAAAACCTTTTCCAAACGTTCTTTTCCAAACGTTCAGGTCAAACAAAAACCTGACTGAGGTGGGTTTTATTTTTTCTGTGACTGATAACAGATAATGTTGTTTAATTATTAGGTTAATATTGACGCTGATCCAATACAATTGCGCTACAAGTTATTTGCTTCGCTTGATAGCAATATCCTCTCGGTAACATGTGAAAGGTTGGTGTGGGATTTTATCGGAGAGAATTTGTTGCGGCCCGGGTTCGAAATTAGCGGTTCGTATTTTGCAATTAAAAATTTCAATTTATCGGCTGTTATTTTACACTCAGTCGTCATTTTTGACACCTAACTTTTTTATAAAAATTTCAGTTTGACAACAGTATTTTTTACACGCAGGGGTCATTTGTTATGACTGAAGTTGATTTTCAATAATTGCTATCATACTTTTGAGTAATTTTGTGTCGGTAACACGGTGATATTTTTAGAGTACAAATAAAAACACGCTTCTAATTTTATGCAGGAGAAGCTTTAACATTTACAAAACTATCGTGACAGTTGGCAGCTCTGCTTAAGCAATTTCGATTATTTTAAAATTATGCCTCAGCAGAACATTTTTGGCAACTAAAAAAAAATTGCTACAGGTGCCAAATACCCTCTTACTCTTATCTCCCAAATTTTCAACCCTGGTTGCAGCACATTTAGTGACGTATAAAAAGTAGGGCATATTCAGGGGAGTCTCTATATGAGCAGCAAATATCAAAAACGTGTTTTGTCCAAAATTTCCAAAAAGTCGATTATCGCATCATTGGTTTTCGAATTTTCTATGGAACTCTACTAATTAACCCTTTGACATGGTTGATATTTACGATCGTTTTGTAAAAGTTACATCCCGCGCTCTGTTTCTTTTATGAAAAGGTATTCTTTAGTGTATTATGTTTACGTTTAGGGTGGATAATTATAAAAATTAAAAAGTGAGTAATAGTAAAGTGAACCTTTTCTTCTTTTTTCATGCCCAGACCCGAGTTCACTTTGACACGTCCCAAAGGAACAGGTTTCGGACTACAGAGTCCTAGAGCGTTTACTCACTCGGTATAAATAATTAAATATTAACAAATAAATGGAGGAGGTGGGTGGGAGGGGGAATACTTACAAACTTTTAAAAAGTGAACCTTTTAAAAGTTTGTAAGTATCCCCCCTCCCTACCAACTCCTCCATTTATTTGTTAACATTTAATTATTTTCCCATCAACAAAATTTGACGCCCCTTTAGTCCAGCGAACCAAGCGACTGTTGGTGTAACTTGGGCTTTAAACAATCTCTATGTATATGATAATCGCGGATATAAGCCCGCAAAAGGCTGTGGGACGGCTACATTTTGAGAACATTATTAAAAGACGTTTTGTATTTAAAATGATTATAAAACAATTTAGTCAAGAACGTGAGATAAATTTTGTGAGATGTCGGGGACCCCAAGCGTATGAAAAGAGGGGCTTAGGGGGCTCAAGCCCCCACCACCACATAAGATTACGTCAAAATTCTTTTAAATCCCCAATAAGATATTAAAGACAAAAAAAAAATCTTTATATAATATATGAACATTATGTTAATCTTAAATTTAAAAACAAAATCGTTAAGTTCTTAAGAAATTTACGGCTCTAGTTAATAATGGACATAACGGCTAATTATCTTTTTTTTTTTTACAAGAGATATTTTTTTCTTTCCAAGCACTAATAATAACTTATTACTAAATCTATTATTGCACAATATTAATTAAGAAAACTATGGGCATTGTTTTAAAATATGTGCTTAATGAAAACGATGCGAGTAATGCATTCCCCATTTCTAGAAGAACTACATTTCTAGAAGAACTACATTTCTAGAAGAATTATAATACATTTAAAAATTGGCTTAGTAGTCTGAAAAATATATGTATTATCTATACTAAAATCGCATGACACCGCAAAACAAATTGTGCAAGCATTATTACCCTAATAAATGTTATTGGATTAATTTTCCGAAAAATATCCCCATAAAGATACGACTCCTCAGTTATCGAATTCATAATAATAAAAGTGTGTGTGTGTGTAAGTGTGTGTGTGTGTGTGTGACACGCAAAACACTCTCTTCCATTGTTCAGACATGTCTTAAAATTTATATATAGATACTATTCAATCTCTAATTGTGCGCCTGAGGCTTAAAATTTTAAAATTCCGTTTAGTTTTCCATTTATAACGGTTTTAGAAACTTAATATTTTAAACCATCAATTTAAAAGAAAATAGTATCGACATTTTTATAAAATCGCAAGATCTTAGCAACAATGAAATACTTTAAAATAAATTCATACAAATAATTATTTTTCAATAATTAAAAGTTGCCGATCAAAAATTGCTTTAGCGAAATTACTCTTTCTGACAATTACGATTCAACGGAAAAGTTAACATTCGGAGATGTACCCGGAGATGTCTGAACAATAAACAAGTTATTTTTTTCCTTCGAGAAAATAAAAGGAATAAACGGGAAGAATGAACCAATGGCGTAACATTTTTTTATTTCAACGTGTGTGAAACCCGCGGGTAACAACAGTTAGTATTTAATAAACTTACTCTTCCCCAAACTCTCTTGCGAATCCCTACGAGACGAAATATTCCAATCAATTCGAAGAATCGACACTAGATTTCCTACTCGTTCCCCGCATTTCTAATGAACTGCGCGAGTCTTAAAATAATCACAATGTAATCGACATGTCGCATAGTTTGCAGAAAAAAGAAGGGAAGCCTGTCAATGGGAAATTCTTACGCATCTGCACGTTTTTCCGTCGCTACCTGCGGACTAACTGAACGCGGATGTGGAGAAGCGTGGGCGAATTTTCGCAACCATTCCCTGGTGTTAGTTGCAGTGAATGAATGAATCGAAGCCCTTCCTAGTTGCATAATCCTGTTTCAATGATACAGCGTATATAAACGTTATTTCCCAAAAGTACATTTTGTGACGGAATGATTTTTAAGTATGAATCCTATTTCTTTATGCTGCCGTCTTAAAAATCAGCTAATTGGGGCATCAGGATAGAAACATCACGCTTTTAGGGTGACCCATTCCGACACTCCGTGAAAAATAGCTCGATTGACATGAATTTGGCCTCGCTCAATAGCAAATTAGGCGCCGATGCGTGAAGTCTATAGGAATAAAATAAAGTGTCTGATGTCAGGTAACTCACAAACATTACTAAGCATGAACATATATATATATATATATATTTACGCTCAAGAGTGCAGTTATACCCTTTAAGTAGAAATATGTTTTAAAATTCGTCATTTGTTTATACAACACGTATCGAACTCTTCTCAACTTTGAAAATCCCAAATTGTTTAACTCCATTTTCGAGAAATGTTAACTTCCTTTCTTACTTACTTTAAATCCGATTAATTGGTTTAGGAATGGAAATTTGTTAAGACATTCGAAACGCCGATTGAATGGCCTCTGGACACAGAAACCCAAATATTCCTCAAAGCATCAAGAAAAAAACCTCAATGGAAGACTTTTTAATGCATTCTATTAATAGGGGGGGGGGGGGAGGGGGAGAAAGAGGAACAGCTGTCGAAACAAATACTCTGTTTTTACAATTTCATCGTCAACGTGACCTCAAAAGTCAAGCTGCTTCCTGTGCCCCTCTCTTCCCTTCATTTGACAGAATTGGGGATGATTTCTCTGAATAATAACTAATGGTATGTATGAAATGGGTTTTGCAATCATTTGTAAGCTTAGTCAATAGAGAAGACTATTCGAACATACAAACGAGGTAAAGTGGAAAAATAAATGGTTTGAATGAGGTAATGAGAGTTTTTCTATTTTTGCGTCCGTGGATAGTGGTCCTGTGGACCGTGGAGCCGGATTTAAAACTTTGAGGCACGCGGCGGCTTCTTGAAATGAGGTCCCTTCCAAGTTTCTTTAATTTTCGAAAACCTGATACACTTTTTCTCCCACCACCGATTCGTTATTTTTAAAAAGTATTAACTCGAAATATGTTAATGGTTAATTTTTGATTTTTAGTAAAAAAATCATACAATAAGACATTTATTATATATTTATAATTTTTTTTTTATGTATACGTTCAGATAATGCATTTTTATTAAAATTGCAAGAGAAAATTGGGATATATTTAACTATTACGTTTAAAAGCCAAATCGACGTAGAGTACAAAAAAAATTATATTAAAATTATATTAAAAATTACATGTCATAACACAGTGCACAAACATGCAACTATTCGGTGCGATAAAGAACCAGGTCCATAGCGACTCTCGTCACCAAAATAATTACTTGTTCTTTTGTTCCCAGTTCTTCAAATTGAATTAGAACTGCATGTTCTTGAACATAAAAAAAAACCGCTTTTCTTTCGTTAGCTTTTATCCAAGGCCGGAATTACACTATAAAAGTTCTTTGACAAAGATTTTCTATAAAACTTTTATTCAAATTTTTTTTAAAGTTTTGGTCAGTTGAGTTTGTGTTGCTACCGGTAAGCTATGGATGAAATATTTTTTACCAAATGCTGCAGCAAATTTTTCATTTATTGTAATGTCTTCGGTTTTAAAATTTTATAACTTAACAATCATATAAGAATGTATATGTATTTTCACTAATAAAAGTGCAACAATTAATAATTTGTACTTGCACTTACTTTCAACTGTTCCGCCAGATACTGACTTCCCCAACCCTTTAAGTGGTTTTTTTTCACATCTCCAGTGGTGTATTCTAATCCATTTTCCTTCAGAACATTTTTTATTTCTTTATTTGCATCCAACCATTTGTTACTGTTTTAGTACTCAGCATGTTGAGGCATCATGTAGATTTCTAATATGGTTCTGATTTCTGATAGTTTGATTAAGATCTTGGTAGCACCCACTAACATCCTCTTACTCCTTTTTTCAATTACTTGTGCATGTCGCGAAGTATGTATATAGTTTTCAGTGGTTGGAACTGCGGGATAGAAAGTGCGTCTGTTGGCGATGCGGTGGTTTTGTATATATATTTAAGATAGTCAAACCATTTGATTCAAATATCGAGAGCGAACTTTATTTGCCAGAACCAAAAAGAGGTCAGTTCGGACACAAAAAAAGCAAAAACGTATGTCGGCGTTTTTTTTCCACCGCGGCCATATCGACACAAATATTTTATCGAATATAGTATAAGAAGATCAACTTTGATAAAAGGAACTGTGATAAAGCTCGTTTTTTATCAAAGTTGACTATTACACTATGACATTTCTTTGGCAAACTTATTCTGTAAAATATTTTTTTTTATCAAAGAACTTTTATAGTGCAATCAATACCAACCTAACTCCATTTAAAAGTATGACATCACTTGGGCGTCATCGGGACATTGATTGGGGAAAAGAACAGGAACGGGTTGTAACTGTTCCATAAAAAGAACATAAATATCAAACAAATCCCTCGAGTGTAAGGGGTTAATTTTTAACCATTTATAGATGTCGGAAGTACTGTATTTCCCGCCGTGTCAACTCAATAGTTATCCAACTAGGAGCATGTGGCGCAACCCTTCTAGTCCCCTTCAGGAACCATTCTCAAAAATTATTTTAGGGCCCCCTCCCGTAATATATATGTTACCCCTCCCTCAAAATATTAACAAATATAACTTATTAGCACTAGAATGTTTTAGTTATCATTTTGACACAATTCTAATTCAGGCGTCTGTCATAACATGGACAGCTAGTTAACTTCCCAAAGATTTCATAAAATGGAGAGGGGGGGGGGGGGGGGGGGGCTGAAACAGATAAAAATAGATTTTTTTTAACTGCAGTCCACTATCCGTCATAAAACCTGCAAAATACCTTTAAAAAAAAAACTTGCGAAAACATTCAATTTTCAAGCATTAAAATTATTGAAGGGAAAATGCAAATGTTTCGAAATTTGAATGCAAAAGAAAAACCTGCCGTTTTTTATCTCCAAAATCCTTTCTGAACCCTTCCAGAACCATTCAATGCCACCATTTAATGAAAGTTTTTTGCTGGTATTGCTATATTTAGTTTAATTTGCTGCTTTTAAAAAGTTTAAAAAAAAGTTTTTCCCCCAGACAAGATCGATCTCTTGATTAGGTGAACTTTTTGGAATGAGTTATTTAATAATTTATTCCTGGACTCTGAGAGTCCCCCTTCGGCATGCAGGCATTTATCTCCAATATTAAAATAAAGGGCTTAGGGGCCGCAATCCTCTCAGAACCAATCCCATAGCATTTCATGTCAAAATTTTCTATACCCAGGACCCAAAAAAATGCCATGCAATTAATGAAAATTATGTAAGTTCTAATGTTAAATAATGACCAAATTGTTAGTTTCTTAAGAAATGTATGCAATTAATTAGGTCGTTAACAAATTATTCATAATTAATAATTTCACTGGCGCTACATTGTATTTTACATTTTTATCAAACCTCTTGGCAGTTAAAATGTTCACAACTCATTGCTATTTAGCATACTATTGCTAAATAGTATAAAATTGCTAATTAGCGCTTATTTTAATATTGATTTTTTTTTATTGAAAGGTATTATGTATGGAACTAATTGACATCCCCTTAATTTTTGAATTGCTAAAAACTTCTGACTATAAGCCACTGACTATATTCTGACTATAACCCACTGACTATAAAGACGACTTTTTTATCGAAGGTAGACTTGGTCCACTTCAACTAGGTCTGAGTCTCTCATTTATCTAATATTCACAATATTAAAAGGTGCTTTTTCAAACAATGAATCGCAGCCATTCGCAGTGAAGCTTGAAGTGTTAGAATTTGTTTATCGCTTCAATGGTTTTTAGGTCGCGGCAAGATTTAAAAAAAAAAAAAAAAAAAAAAAAAAATTGCTCGAGTGGATATTAATATAGGTTCGCTTATGCAAATTTGTCTTTTTTTTAACTCCTACGTCTGCGCAGCAACGGTGGTTTTTGGGGTCTGTGGAATGCGATAATACCTTTTAAATTACTGGTTGTATCTCGCGTAAATATGTGGTTGTGGATAAAACTTTCGCTCTGTCCCTTAATTCACAGCGTCTGCGGCAAATGGCGAAATGTATTAGCTTTCCCAGAAATATGGATTTTTTTTTAATTGGGCATCTTTTTCTTTTTTAATGTTAAAATGAGATGACCGCATTCGTTTCGACGTGAAACGTCTTACAATGTAGTATCTGGATGTAAGCACTTTATTACACTTCTAGGGGTTACCATTCTAACAGTTGACAAATAACACGATTGGCAAATTTTGTCTCACTCCATTGAAAAGGGGACGCAGTAACCTTCTCTAACGAAAAGTGAGAGAAAAAACGGCCATACCGTCGGACAGCAAGGTTGCCAACCCTCACAGGAAATATATTATTAACTTCTTTCACTGAATGTTCCACCTTTTTTCAATTTTTAAACTTTTTCAACAGTCTTTCAAATATAAAAGTAGCTGTTTTCAAAGTATTGACAAGTTTTTAAATTAATCTAAATTGTAATCAAAAGTTTGAAAAGTTACTATCTACAAAATAAATAAATGTGTTGTAGTTGTAACTTAAAAAAAATTAGAATAATTGTTAAAAGAACAAAAAAAAAAGACATAGTATGGAATTTAAAAAAAAAAAAGCAAACCACGCAAACAAAATTTCAAAATAGTCATTCGCAAACTCGCACCAAGGTAGCATATCCCGAACCCTCCAAATTTATATTTACTCTTAAAGTGACAAATGCATTTCTGAAAACTAAGTTTGAAGATATATAACACCTTTACGAAAGTCTAAACCGCTTTTTTCATTCAAGTAGTCCGGTCCGACAAATTTGCCGGCACCGGCAACGAAACGACCGGCATGGAACTCGACATATTCAAGAAGAATAAATGTTAGTACATATTTCATAATTTCGGTAAAATAAATTAATCTCTTGGGGAAATGCGAATACTTGAGAACCATGGTTCCACTAACCTTTTAAACTTCCAAGATTCTTTTTTTTTCCGTTTCAGAAAATTATACGGTAACTGTTACTATTAGTTTTTCAGAAAGCTTAGAAAACAGTTCCATATTATTGTGACGAATTCTACTTTACGCTCAAAAACTTTAGTTGTAAAAGTATGAAGTAGGATAACATTAAAAAAAAATTATTGTAAGATCAAATGTTTGAATACCCTTCAAAGTTTTTCAAATAAAAAGAAATCATGACATAAATGTATTTTAGGGTCGATAGAGCTAACCGAAATAGAGCGAAACAAATCGAATATCTGGAATCAAAATCTAGTGAAACGCTTTCTTGCACTTTGAATTTAATGGAAGATCGTATAAAATTCGTTTTTCACATACCTTATTTTTTAATTGAATTAAAAATATTCTATTGTTTTGTATATACTTTATACATGAACTTGAATGAATATGAACCGATGTAATATTGAAAAGTTAAGATAACTTAAAGGAAATTGAAAAGTTATTTGATAATTTAATTAGATTTTAAATATCAGAAGCAATATTATAATAATATATAATATATAATAATTCATTTTCGCAGTTTTGGTACAGAAGCGAGTGATCCTTAATACAACACATCTTGATGGGGTTTTTTTCTTTTCGAATGTCCTTACATTCATTTTCAAGAATGAAAATAAATAATTTATATACTCAATCCCGAATAAAATTATCTGATTCGTAGGTCCATCTGTCCGGTCCACAATAGTCCTAGAAACAGTGGCGGGTTTGGAGGGCATTAGTGGCAATTTGCCCCCTCCGAAATGTTCCAACTTATATTACCTAAAATGGGCTTTCTCTCGCTTTGGAGGATTTTTTTTTAAAAATCAGATAATTTAATACACTATTTCTATCATAAAGAATTTGCGTTTGGGAACTGGAAACTTTTGAAAACTGGCCTCCTACTTTAAAGCCACAGACAGATAATATGGAAAATATTTAAGAAGCATCATCATTGTACAAATTTCCAGCTCGAAACCAATGCGAGAACAAATAACTACTGCAGATTATACGTGCAATAAACCTTTTTCTCAGAAACATCTAATTATTAAAAATAAAACACTTTATTTCACTCTCTTATATTTTGTTCTTCTGGATAGCTCGTTAGTGTAAATATATTCGAAAAAGAGGAGAATTTATTATTAAAAAGGGACTTTAAAATCATTTCTTTCGTACAGTTTTCACAATAATTATGGAACTAAAATATGAGTAATTTAATAGATCTGTATTAATTAATGGTAAATATCAACACATTATAAAATCTAATGCTTGTTTTTATTAGTAACAATGATGTATAAGATTTTAAAATAAAAGTTTAGTAATTAACCTCCCAACGTTAACAGAAAGGTTTACCAATAATTGACCTCCCGAGAATAAATCCTGGATCCGCCCATGCCCGGAAATCATACGGGCCCCCAGAAAATGCTGGACGCATGACATGCGACGCCGACGAAGAAGGGTTAAAATTCACTTCTACTTATTGCACCACACGCGCAGAATATAGTTTGATAGCAAATATTTTAGACATTTTATTAATGAATCCCAAAATTCTTCCCCTCTACATTGAAAATGGTTTTACCTATTTTATATCTCATTCAAAATCGGTAACAATGGCAACAGCTCGAACAAAAAAAAAGAAGGCACCTGACGTTTTATTACACCTTAAACACCCTCACTTCATTTCGGTCTTGTGTGGCAACTTAAAGATGACCCATCTCATTTTAACGACAATTATTCCGTGGAAAGTGCATATAATTGAATCAACGCAGATCTTTGTGAAGAAATCGCCATTCATAGGAAAATTCCCCCGACGCACCGAAACTGCAGAAACGTGTTTCGGAATGATAATGGGAAAGAAGGACATCGCTGATTTCCGTCGTCGGTGGCAACGCCCCACGTGACCTGGATGGTGCTTTCAGGTACGGGACTTTCCAGGTGGTGCACCCGATGACACCAGGATTAAGAACACCTTTGGCCTCTGACTGGGGAAATGGAACTCTTGCCAGGCAGCAATACCGGTTCCGGGCTCCATTTGCCGGATGGAGTGGATAATTGTTAAAAGATACATTTAAACTCTATTAAGGCAGTGGCAGATTTGTTAATTTGCCGAAGTCTACACATATTTCGCCGCGCCCTCTTTTTTCAGGAAAGTAGAGTAACGGTCAAAATGTCACCATTAATTATTTTTAATATATCGTCGGATTAATGCACAAACCACGCAACTCCAACCCCTGGATTCAGCAGTCGTAAGGAAAGCTGCTTGGCTACGAAATTCAATCGATTCTCTTCTAAATATGGAATTGTTTCAAAACAAGAAGTGATTGGGATACCTGATTTTCTATTGTAGGTGAGGGATAAGTTTAAAGATTCACGTGATTTCCGAGTTTGAATTTCGTCGCTTAGCAGTTTTCGCTACAGCTGCTAAATCCGTGGTTTGGAGTTGCGTGGCTTGTGAACTAAACCGATGATATGGTTCTCAGTTGTGTAGTAATTAAAAAACTTATTTTTTTATAAGAAACTAGCTGAAGTACCATCGTTGCTGGGCTTTACGCAGAGTGTTGGCCGATTTCTTCACCGTGGCGTCATCTGGCAGTTTTAGTAAGAAGTCATTTTTGTTTTAAGGGCGTTTTTTTTTTAATATCAAGTATACGGTGACCTATTTCTCTCGTTTTGTAGGTCAAGTGTGACAACATTTCATCAAGCTCGAAATGAAACTGTAGATTTGTATTAAAAAAATCAGACATTCTTTTTTATATATAAAATAATGTTGTTAAATTTAATATTATTTTTATAATAGAAATCAAACTAATTAAAAAAAATATTCTCTCTCTAAAAATATTTTTTTTGTAATTCAAAAGAAATAAATATATACTTTAATTTGATTGATTTTTTTTTTTAATATGAATAATTAAACACTATTTGACGCCCTTTTATTTTGCTACTTCGGGCCATAACCCCTTATCCCTCCTGTAAATATAGCGACATTGGAAACAGAAATAATGCTTTCGGAGGTTTTGACCTATCAATTTATAAGAAGGGGGAAAAAATGTGGGATTTTGACATATTCCAAAAAAATTCATAGTACTTGTTATATTTTTCACAGCTAATAAAACAACTTAAGCGCGCCAACTAATTTAAAAAATCACACCAAGGAACTGGTTCTCAATTCGACTATTACGTACTTTTAATTTTTTTTTTATGTATGTTCACGCGTGATTCCTGTTTTAATTTAGATATATTTTTTTCTGGATAGAGGATGTCTCACTGGCACTTTTTGTAACAAATATACGGTTATCCGTTATTTAACTGTCCACAATTCTCAATTAACTGGATCGTTGGAAAAAAAATTGTTAGATTAAAATCCACTTCGTCAAAAAATGTTTTAAAAATTGGTTAACCCTTAAATATGTATTAACTTTTTTTTTAGAACATTTTCTCCGATTTCAAAATATTTTCATTGTTATAACACTATACAGACAATGTAGTTTTGTTAACCCTGTATTTTTTTAAACAAGATCCTGGGCGTGGAAAAAAGTGAACAAATTGAATTTCTTAATGAATAATCGTTAATCCTGACACGTAAGGGAGCACGCGGGACTATGGTGGTACAACTTCGGAATCGGCAACGGAGAAAGTTGGTTGGTTGGTTTAATTACGTCGCACTAGAACCGCACAGAGGCTATTGGCGACGGTCTATCTCGAAGGAAAGACACTGGAACAATGCTTCGTATTTTTGAACCATAGTCAGATGAGGAGGACAACTCCTAAGCTGACATCCGACGCAACCTCAATGGACGTCACATTGGTCCCCAATGAAAATTAACGTGCACCAGTCCCGTATATACGCCGGTGGTGGTGGGGATAGTTTAAACGATTTTTTGTTATTTCGTAGCGAATATGGCAACCCTCCGATTGCAAGATTGCTACGTTTTAAACTGTTTTGTCAAGTCTATCTCAGCCGTATTCGAACTCACTATCCTCCGATTGCTAGCCGACGACGTTACCCCAGGGCCACCGGACCCCGAAAGTTGGTAAGAATCGGATGAAAATATGTTTTTGCGGGAGGGCCCAAGCCAAAACCGTTTCACCACTCTCCTTCATTGTTTACGTCCTGATTTACGTTTCGTTCTGTGACTTAAGATAAGCTTCCAGAAGGTTCCGGACTTCAGGGGGTCAGTGCACTGATGCCACCCGAGTAGACGGAATGATCAAAGCCCCTGAAGCTTCGAAAGATATCATTATGCGTCCAATCGTCGCTATGCAGAGAAGTCGCCCAGCCGCTATTCATCGCTCTTTTTGTATAGACTTCTGCTGCCTGCGACTTCTGATTTATTGGGAAGGAACTTCATGCATATCACTTCCTCTCGAATCGACCGCTTCGAACTTGGCGACAAAAAAAGGGGCTGTTTAGCCTCGCGTTGCTGAGGATTCCATTATAGAATATACATTAAAAAAATTTAAGTGGCCCCTACCGGGACTCGAACCAGCGACCTATCTTTCCAGAGGTGAGTGTGTGTGTGGGGGGGGGGGGGGGGGAAGTGGGGGGGGAAATGACTCCAACTTATCGGCATTTTTAATTTATTTTTATAGAGTAGACCAGATTAAAGCCTTAAAATAAATAGTAGTAGGCTGTGATATATTAGTTTAATTTATTGCAGAACACTTTGTTCGAAAATAAATCATGCATGAGGTTAATTTCTGCGTCGTATCGATTGGCAAGTGTATATTGAATTCCAAAATTCGAACTCTCGATTTTAACTTACAAGTTGATTAAAGTAGGATAATTTCTAATCTTGGCTTCCATTAGCTACACATATTAATTTTCTTCAGGCATACATTTTCCCACTCAGGTATCTTTAAAACTTGACATTTCCAACTTTTACGGACTCGTATAAACACGATACTCTAAAACATGCTGTGAAAACCATAAATTTCTCTAAACAGAAATTCTCAAAAGTTAACCTACATTATTTATTCTCCAATTTTTTTTTATATAATCCTGCAGTGATTTACTAAATTTAAAAATAGTTAACGAATCATGTAGAAAATATTAGTGACGATTTCATGAAAATTAATAACTGGCGCTGCTACGATATTTATCAGTCAACTGTTTACTTGAATAAAAATTAATAACTTTTTTAATTTTCAAGGAGGTAGGTATTTTTTTTTTTTTAATTTTGGAGGAGGAAAATTTTATAAATTTAATGGGGGATTTTTTTTTTTAATTTTGGAGGAGGATTAAATTGTTTTTTCAGGGATTGTTTTCCTTGGATGAGAAGGAAATACCCTAAAGAAATCAATAAGTCAGTCACTGACATTAGTGAAAAGTATCCTTCAAGTCAACAAAATGTCTTGCCCAATCCAGAAGTTACAGTTATAGGTCAGTGATAAATACTTGCGACTAGTATGAGGTAAATGCGTTTAAGGGCTCATTTACTCGCGAGGATATTTCACTCTCAGACAGTTGTTGGAAGTTATTCTAATCGTGATGAAAACAATTATCCGATTGCTGCGGACGTGGAAAGGCAAAAATCATATAATGCTTCTCGATAACAAAATCGTCGCTGCTGTAAATCTTTGGCGTGTTTCTTCGGAAAATTTATCAACTCTCAGGGAATAAATAACTAGACGAGACTTAAAACTGTACTTGTATTGTTTGGTTGAGTTAACATCGCACCACTAGAGCTGCATTGTGGAGCACTTGCATTGGAATCGCATTGGTGGCGGGACTATGTTACTACGGCTAATGCAACGTTGTTAACATGAAATTAAATTTAGCCTAATTTTATTTTATATGTGTTTCAAATGTCTTCACGTTGGTCGCACAGTGGGAAGGCACTAACTCGGATGAAGTCTTCGCTATATCTGACCGTGGTTTAGAATTACGAAAAAACAATCTGGACATATCCGCATCGTAGCCATTGGGTTAAGTAAAAATATTAATTACTAATTTTATACTCATTACAATTTTCTAGGATCGGCGCGGCCAAAGTTTTACTATGTTTTTGAAATAAGCAATTTCCACAAAAGTAGTATTGCATACATAAATTAATAACAAAATATTTACATTTTTACCCTTTGGACCAGGCAGTAGTAGGACATCGGACTCAGCATTGGAGGGTGAGTTTGTTCCATTCACTGTTGCGTAACCGTAATCACCGATAGGTGGATTGCCAGGTTCATTCCGGTCGCCGCCGCAAACGTTATTCCCACCGTGACCCAGAGGCCTCCGTGGCAGAACGGTTAAAGGCGTCAGCTGGGAATAAGAAGGTTCCTGGTTCGATCCTAGGCGATGGACTTGACAAAGAAAAGTAAAAAAAGTAGTGATCTTGTGATCGGAGGATTGCTAGCTTCGTAACAAAATACTAGAAAAGTCGACCAGAACATCCATTAACGGCGTGTATACGGGACTGGTGCACAATAAATCTGATAGGGGACCAAAGTCCCGATGTCTATTGAAGGCGTTGGGTTCCAGTTCAGGTGTTTTCTCGTCATCTTACCATGGTTCTAAAATAACGAGGTGCATGTATGTGTGAGTGAATGTGTTCCCGTGTCTTTCCTTCGAGATAGACCCCGATCCGTCGCCAGTAGTCCACTGTGCAGCTCTAGTGTGACGTTAAGTAACCAAACCAAACCCACTGTTACCCAAACGTCCTCATGGTGCATTCGTAGCATGTGTATAGCGGTTTAGTAATAATCGGATTACTAGTAATTAGTCGAATTAACGTAGCACTGCAGATGCACAAAAAGTAGAGCCCCAGTTGCTCAGTGGATAAGGCGTTCAGCTACTAATCAGAGGATTGGTGGTTTGAATCCGTGCGATGGACTTGACAAAGAAAAGTAAAAAAGTAGTGATCTTGGGATCGGAGGGTTGACAGCTTCGCTACAAAAATACTAGCGTGTATACGGGACTGGTGCACGATAATCTGATCGGGGTCCAATGTCCTGACGCCTATTGAGGTTGCGTCGGGTGCCAGCTCAGGTATTGTCCTCGTCATCTGACCATGGTTAAAAAAATACGAGGCATCGTTCCCGGGTCTTTCCTTCGAGATAGGCCCCGAACTGTCGCCAATAGCCCACTGTGTAGTTCTAGTGTGACGTTATTTAAACAAACCAAACCAAACCAAAAAAGCAGCTGCACAATGGCTATTGGAGAAGATTCGGTTGGTTCAATAAACGTCGTACTAAAATATGCAACACTTGAACACATTGGCTATTGACGACGGTTTGGGATCTATCCTTAAGGAACACTACCTCGTTTGAACTGTATAGTGAGGCGTTGAGGATAACACCTGAGCTAGAACCCCACACAACTTCAACTTCTTTGGACATTGAACCATGGCGGATTTAGATTATAGTTGATTACCTTATCGTTACGCGACAGCTCTCGCTACACATTTGTCCATCCACCGTCCTCTAGTAGTGGTGCGAGGTCGATCTATCCCGAAAGAAAAACTCGCGAAAACTGCCTCGTTATGATGGTCTGATGACGAGACAACACTAAGACCTAGAAGGAGGAAGGGTACTCAGCCGATGAAGCCTGCAAGGGCGAGAAAGCGGGGTAGAGTTGGCGAGAAACGGGGAAGAATTAGGTACATGGCTGCCAGATTGGTGACATTTATCGCTTGCTTTGGATTTTGTTTCAACTTTGACTACGCTTGACGTTGTTTTACATAATAATTACATTATATAGTATTTTAAGAGTTTAGACGTTGGATCAGGTTTTTTTTAAAAGAAATTTAATAAATCATTAATGGCATGTTTCCTTTTAACGTGTTTCTGAAAAGTTACTAAAATACATATATGTAAAAATAATTATATTATAATTTAAAAGTAATAGTTTAATAAAAACATTATTATATGCACTAATAATATATAGCGAGAAAATGTGTTTTATTCCGATAAAATTGCAATAAGGATTACTTTTAGTGTTGTATTATTGTTATTGATTATAATTGTTAATTTCTTAAAATATCAATAAAATTTCCTCAGTAATTAACAAATTATTGAATATTATTAATTATTAATGAACAATTAATTACTAATCAAGATAATTGCTAGTTAGCATTTATTTTTTTACATTGGTAAATATTCTGGGAATTTTACCATATATTTAAATTAAAAATAATTATTTATTAACAATTAGTATTTTATTATAAACCCTTCATAATTTTTGAATTGCAATGCCACTGACTAAGTGGTACTATACATGTTAATTAGTACCAATTAAACACTAATTGTTTTTAAGATTTTATTTTAAAATTAAAAAAAAATTATGCAATGTTTTACTTACTTTCTGATTAATTAGATAGTAATTAATTTTAATTTACCCAAATTTATTACGGCAATATTTTAGGCATTGAAACCATAAAAATAACAAAAATTAGCGTTAAAAGTTAAAAATTATGACCACCCATGTGGTTGTATAAAACTTCTAAACATTAATATTTCCTTTTAAAAGCAACAGAAACAAATTTTTTTTCTCATAATCTACAATATTAACGTGTTTTATTGTAATTTACAGCATTATCAAAAATGCTATATTTAGAGCGCAATAATTTTTTTTAAAAAAAGCGATTTTACCATTGAAACTCCCATCTACCGACAAATTGAGGGGAACAGTTGGCGGCGGCCGCCATACCTTCAATTCCCCTCTTGGCGAAACTGGCTTTCAGCTTTCCAGCAACCCTATTAGAGTTCAGTGGACAACACAATATAGCCTCATGCAACTTTAGATACTCATAATAGAATATTAAACCACGACAGATTTAAAGGGCATGTTACGAGTTTGGATTCTTTTTTTATTCACCATGGGTTCGTGTAAAATTTGTCGGTGCTGAAATGTACTGATATTTGTCAAATATTGATACTTTAGAGAATGGGATACTAACTTAGATGTTGTCTTCGTCATATGGTCAAGTTTCACATTTACGAGGCAGTGCTTTTCGAATTTTTTTATTGGATAGATCTTCTACTTTTACCAATAGTTGTATGTGTGTTGCATCTCTAGTGCAACGTTCATAAACAAACCAACCTAGCTGAATATTGTTCTAACGATCAAGCCATTTCTCATTCTTAACTGTAAAAGGTGTTACCGTTATTTCACTGCTAACGGTCATATTAACGGAGTAAATAGTAGCGCGTTTTGTAAACAAAATACGCCGGATTTAAACGTTTTTAGATTTCACAACTTTCCTATATTAAATCATGATCACATCCAAAGTATTTGTAAAAAAGACAAAACGAGGCGCTGTTGTAAAAACCGTCAGAGAACATTACCTGAGAGATGACATACTGTGTGGATCAGCCGTCTGCACGGAATGTCCAGAGCCGAGCGCGTGTTTGGAAGCGGTTCCCACAAGCAAAAGTGAACTGTGTTCCAGCCCTCACTACATTATACCCGATACTAACGTGGTTATTCATCAAGTGAGTAAAATTGTGAAAACTATACGAAATTTTCTTAATTATTGGATTTAATATATTTTTATTTTTGCTTTATGAAAAAAAGCAAACCTGAAAAAAAGGTCCTAAAATTATGTAGTATAGGACATTTGGCATGTTCTCACATGGGGGACCATGCAATACATTTAAAACCTATAAATGTACTTTTTTTTAAGTAACATAGGGCATGTTAAACTATAAACAAAAGTAACTTTAAAAATTCTGGTTATGAAAAAACAATATTTGCAACACTAAAATTTTTCGATAACAATAACTGGTTTTGTTGCCAACAACTTACGCTTAAGGGTGCTGTCGAAATGCCCCAAACGACGGCCCGGAGGATTGCCTGTAAGCACCATGATCGACAGCCCGGAGGGACATTGTTACCTTTGAGATAGGTGCCGAACTGTCGTCAATAGCCCAATATAAAGCTCTAGTGCAATGTTAATTAACCAAAGCAAAGCTTCGAAATAAATTCTAAACCGTCGCCATTAGCCCATTGTAGAGCTCAAGTGCGACGTTATTTCATTCAATCGTGCAGACGTAATAGAAATCCTTCAAAATGAATTTTGAACCGTCACCGATAGCCCATTACACAGTAGAAGTAATCCGATCAATCATCCGAAAATAAGACGCAACGCTTGAGTTGTTAACTGTAATTGTGTGTTTAACACCGGAAGCAACCATAAAGATCAGAAAAAAATATGCGTGCGCAACGCATCGGGTCGTTTGGTGACCATTTCAAAACACAGCCAAATCCGCTATCGAAGGCAAGTCGACTTTCAATCTGGCAACCCTATGACGTCATAGCGCTTTTTAACAGCAATTTTTCGTCGCAAAAAAAACCCGCACCAAATGTCCTATATAATCCGTTCCCATTATAATTAATACTGAAAAATATTTTATTTCAATTATGATTAGGGAAAACATTCTGTATCCTAACTTTTATTAATATGTGTACTATCGACTGAATCTTAAGCTGCTTTCAATTTTAATACAAAGATTATTAAATATTTTAAAAAGCTACAATTCCATGTCATATATCTGTACTTGAATACTTATTTCAGATAGATGTTCTTGGTGAATCAGCTTTTAAAAACGTTATCATCCTGCAAACCGTTTTGGAAGAGCTGCGACATCGACACTCGCCCGCATATAATCGCCTACGAGAGGTGATTTCAAATGGTGATCGCCACTTTTATGCGTTTACGAATGAACACCATAGGTATAATTTTTTTAATGTCTTACAAGTTTATAGTCAAACATATTGAAAACACATTTTTATGTATTGCTTAAATTTTATTTTTATGATTTAGCATTGTATTTAGACATTTATGGTTTGAAAATTGGAAGCATTTACCTGTACTCTTATTGGAACGGTTATGTTTTCTTTTCATGTATTTATTACATTGTATAGTATCCCAATTTTTAACTATTACTTTAAAACAGACATATTGCTCAATTTAAATGTTTTACTAGGTATCATTGTAATATAGGTAATGACTTATCAAAATATTCATTTGATAAAAAGTAACTTATAAATCAATTAAAGTAAAGCTAACACCACTTTAGTCTTTTCATTGTACATAACACTCCCAGAGCTATTCCGCATCCATAAAACTTTGATTTACAATATTTTAATTTTACAAAACGTCCTCAGAGATTAGTGTGTTGTTGATTATTGAAATGATAAATTTATCGCCATATTCGAACCCACAACATTTTATTAAATTTAATTAAAACCTAATATTCCCCTTTCTCTTTACTAAGCACATTTTCCCAATATAAAAATTCTTTAAAAATCATTCCTTATCTAAGGACTGCCTTTTAAAATTATTTAAAAATTAAACTCATTTTTTGTGATAACCTATTTTAGCCACAGACCCTAAAGTAATTTTTTCAATTGTAAAATATTTGTTGGTTTTTTTAGATGTTCCAAACTATTTTCATGTACATGGTTTTTTATTCTTTAAAAAATTGTATAAATTCGCAAATGATAGCTTTTAAATTGTACCTCAAAATATTAGATTTAAAAAAAAATTGAGTATATTTATGAATTTTAAAATTAGCTGGAAAACTGGAGATAGAAGCCTTGCACCTCTATGATTAAGTATACTAAATTTAATTTTAGCAATAAAATCTGGTTATGAACACACAGTACAACTTTCTAGCAAATGAAACTGGATAGCAAAACTAAAATTAAATGGTTCATACACTACCATTGCTTTACAATACATACCAAGCACATTACAATCTGTCTAATTTCACCTATCAGAATAATCAAATATGCTGATCTTAACTGCAAGTTTGAAATAATTGCATTGTTGTTTGTCTTATCTGGTAAATAATTAATGTGTTTTTCCCCAATAGAGACACCTACATAGAAAGGAACCCAGGGGAGTCTGCGAACGACAGAAACGACAGGGCCATCCGTGTCGCAGTCAAATGGTACCAGGACCACTTAAAACTGTCTGAACCCTCTGACGAAATAAAAGTGGTCTTGCTTACGAATGACAAAGAAAACTCAGAAAGGGCTGAAGAAGAGGGCTTGAATGTTTACACTTGTAAGTTTTTTTTTTTTTTTACGTCATATAATATTTATATATGTGTGGGGGGGGGGGGGGGTGCGTGACCCTCCTTCCTTACACAATGGCCCTCCCTTATAGCATTTTCTTCTTTGCAATAACCACCACTAAAAATCTCAATTTGTTGATTAGTTTGTTTGTAATAATTTTTTTACTCATTATGATCTTTTGTTACAAAAATTTATTCAACATAGCGTCGTTCTAACAATTTAACCCTTTGGACTCCAGTAGACCAAAATAACAGCCATGTCTTTTGTTCCCTTTCTTTAAATTGAAAGAGAGCTGCATGTTCATGCATAAATTTTTTTATTTTTATCTTATGTTAGCTTGTTCTTCATCAAACTCCATTTAAAAGTGTGACATCATGTGGGTATCAACATATTTTATTAATTCTTTGAACACTCCTTTAAGTTACCAAAATAATGATGTGTTATTTTTTTCCTTTTTATTATTCAAAATGAAAGAGAACAACATATTCTTGAATTTAAAATGTTATTATCCCACAAGTTTTAATAGATTTTTTTTTTGTCATCTAGAAGCATTAAGTATGTTAGTTATTCACCCTAAATATCAAAGGAACATGTTAAAGCATACCTCTTTAAAAGAAAACGTGGGTTGTTACAGTTCCATTAAAAGAACATAAATATGAAACATGCCCCTTCAGTGCAAAGAGTTAAATATTCAATAGTATTGTAAAAGTGCATTAAAATATATCAGACAATTTTTTACAAATTTTTTAAAGCTATTTTCCTGCAACAGACAAAAATCAAACGCCATCCCTTTTTCGGATGCTCCGTAGACATCATCTTTGATGTCATGGCTACTTGTAACTTGTATACAAAATTTGTTTATGCAAGCATATCTTTTTTAGACGCATTCACCAAGTGCACTGATAAATTTTTAAAAATCTTTATTAGTTTTTTTTTTATTTGTGGATCCTTAAAATTAATAGTAACACTGAAAATCCAACATTTGGACCGAAAAGCTATACTTTTATTGTTGAATGCTTCATGTAGAATAGTTAAAAGTAACAGCTGATTTTCCTTTTTCACTGAAATTTGAAATTGTTTGTTATTATATTGTAATGAATGTTTGGTGTGTTAGTTTCAGATTATGTAAAGGGCATGAAACAGTTTCCATCTTTGGTTGACAAGTTAGCTCAGGTCAATATGAATATTAAAAACGATGGGGTAAGTAATAAAATTAGTGTTTTTTTTGTTACATTTTTAATGCTTTTTTTAAATAAAATAAACTTTCTCATACATGAATGTATTATAGATTGTTCCATAGCACAGCCATTGCATGTAAAAATCAACACATGCATTTTGTGTATTGTCATGCAGTATTTATTTGTATCTTTGGTTTTGTTAGAATGTAGGTCAATTTTAACTGTATTTGATTACCATAGATCATCATTTCTTAAGAAAAGAGTATGAAGCTTTATATGCCTGTGAATCTACTTAATACTTTTTAAATTTATTAAAGAAATAGAATTCCATCTATACTGATAATTTAGAAAATATTTTATCTAGTGTGCCAATGAATATTTCTTATTAAAACGTTAAATGGTGAACATTTAGAATAAAATTTAGAATTATTCAAACGTACATGGTCAGATTGTAATATGTTGCATATTGTACAGGGTTCCCACGCACCGGGAAAACCGGGAATTGTCAGGGAAAATGAAAAGAGGTTGAAAAAACCGGGAAAAGTCAGGGAAAATCGCAGAATTTGAACAATTTCTGGAAAAGTCAGGGAATTTCTTTTCAGTTGGGTAATTCTCAATCTGTCACCGAAACCGTTCACAGTCGTTCAATATGTTCCGTAGTGATGATGTCATACTTAACTCTTCCATCATTTTTAATGACAGGAAAAATGTGCGCATGCAAACGTCTAGCTTAGCTGTGTGCTTTCTATAATGATTATCACAATCTCCATTACGTTAGCTAACGCCGTACCCGTACGTTTTTTTCTCTCGTTTCTAGACGATCCTGTAGCAGATTTTTATTTTCTTTACACTCTTTTGTCTTAAACTCCATAATGTAAAAAAAATTATGCTCGTATTGCCGAATTTTGTGATGTATTATTTTGGAAGCGATGTAGATATAAATATTCTTTTTCTGCGCATACTTTTTGTAGGTGACGTGCGCACCGTGATTGTTTCTGCGAGGGATCACTTTCTTGTTGCCGAATTTTTTAATGAATCTTTTTAGGGGTCATGTCTTCCAAACATTAGTTTTCTGCAAACGTTTTTGGTTTCTAATACCATGCAACAAGAATATTTCAGCTGCCTTTATTGCCAAATTTCCGAATGCAATCCTTTCCAGACGATCCTTTGCAGATTTTTATTTCCTACCATAAAGGTTTTCTTTAATTTTTAATTCCATATACTGCGAAATGGATAATTTTTTTATTGCAGAATTTTATGATGCATTATTTGCGTGGGCATATCATGTAAATAAATTTCTTCCACCCATTTCCTTGAATGGATCGTTCCCCTATTGAATAATTTTGTGGGTGCATTATTTTTGTGGCAAACTCTTCAGAGGTCCTACTTTTCATAGTCTAACCCGGAATTCCGTTTTTTTTTTTTTTTTTTTTAATTTGGAGACTTTATTTTAAAGTTGAGATTGTTATACCTCTAAAGGCTATGCTAAATTTCGTTGTGTCTGGCAAATGCGCGACCTCAGTAAAGGTCGTTTTTTTTAAGAATTTTTTTCCATTAATGAAAAGCATCAATTTATAGAAATTCACGAAATGCGATTTGCTGCGAGGTCCGTTGAAATGCTTTCAATCCTTTTGCATCTCATAAATAAATGCTTATTTTTCAGTACTTCTTAGTTTATTAGGATTTGCATTGCACTAGTTAACGAAATTGCTTGAAATTTTTTAATTTTTCCACAAATGAAATTTATTTTACTAAGTTGAAGTTTGGGACTTGTCTTTTTAGGTTAAAACGTTGACTTTTGAAAGTAGCTTGTCTGTTTACGTTTGGATAAAAAGTTATTTTAGGCATTAATATTGGGTTGAAACTTTTATGTGTTTAATTTATTTTAATAATAAAAATTTAATTTTATTTAACTTTTTGTATTTTTTTTTATACAATTATATATTTAAAGGGATTGAAAAGCGAACCTTGCACCTTAATTTAAATTGATTGATAGACGAGCAAATGCATTTTGCGTATTTTCGTGTGTGCTTTTTGAAATGATTTTTTTTAGCAGTAGCTAATTTGACATAACTTGGGTATTTGCTGCAGTGTAAGCTAACTGATGTTCACGCATGTGCTTAAGAAATTTTGTTGATGGGTTAAAAAGTGCTTAATACAGAAATTTAACTCTGCACACGCTGTTGCATAAGACAGTATTTGGTTTTTCATGCATAACAATGATGTCAGTCGTATACTGGAATTTTTTTTTAATCTACTGGAAAACAGGGAAAAGTCAGGGAATTTTGTTTTAGGTTTTTAGTGGGAACCCTGATTGTATATGTTCAGCAATTAAAGCAAGGATTGAAAACTAAAATAAAATTTAACCATATTACCGATTAAATTGCAACATCCGTGTTAAAACTATCGAGTAGGTATAGGCCATGTGGTACCGCAAGGTTTTGGGCTGGAATATTTGAGGTCCTTCTGGTACAACGTTCAAAGGGGGGGGGGAAAGATAAATATTCTACCTGGTTGTTGTTTCGGTCTGCCTTCCTCTATGCGATGGTAAATCATTTTATCATTTATTATTTTATTTATCCCTCGTGCAAAGAATTGGTACTTTTGCTAGCACTCATTATAAACCTAATAAAAATTTTCAGTTGGTAAAAATTATTTGTTCTTTTAAACTTTTGTTCCTTTAAAAAAAAAATTATAGCCAACAGTGTTATTCTATATGTAAAATAAAAAAACAAACGCACCCCTAAAACCCCCAAAAAACACTCTTTTTTATTTTAAATAACATAAAGTCATTTTTTAATTTTTAAACTGGAATTATAATACAAACAGACCAGTATGTCGATGTATACTGTATACGGAAAATCAAACTTCGTAGGTCTTTTCCTGCAAATCAAACACAGTAGTGGTTGGTCTATTTGAATTCTCATAACTCCAATTAAAAATATGTTTATTTCCTTTTTGTATTGCAGCATGAATTTGCAGGCAGCAAAAGCAAGTTCCATTACCCGGAACACTGGAAGCTCTCAAAGATCCAAGATGGCGTCAAATCGGGGACTCTTGCTCAAGGGAAGTTCCAGGCGAGCAGGGAGAACTACTTGGAAGGGAACGTCTTCATTGGTGGAGAGGACGAGAAAGACGCAAAATCAGTGAGTTACGAGGCTCTCAAACTTTATTATATGTAACAAATACTGTTATTTTCTGAATGTCAGGTTACTATTGTTCAGTTTTTACAGCAATACATTACCCAGTATTTGTAAATTAAATTGTATTTTCTATGTATAATGTATAAATGAAAAAAATTAAAATTGTGTGAAATTCAAATATATATTTTAATAAAAAGATGCAATTTATATATTTTAAATGCAATTACATTCATCAAATAAAGTATTTAAAGATTCATTTTATAATACTGAAAGAAAACAAAAGAATTTCATTATTAATAACATTTCACAAGATTCTACCCAAACTTTTTGTACCTTTTTGATTGTATTAACTTTATTGTTATTAATTCTACCCCTAGGTGTTCATACAGAGCCGCAAGCACCTCAACAGAGTTGTCCATGGAGACATTGTAGCTGTGCAGATTCTGTCTGAAGACAAATGGACGTGCCCCTCATCCCTTGTCCTGGAAGACAAAACCAAAAGTCCTGATGCAGAAAAAGATCTCAACGAAGTACGTAGTTAACTTGTTGTGGTCAAGGAACATGTTTACTATCTTTTATGGAACAGTTACAGCCCCTTTCAGTTTTTTTGCAGATGATATCCAAGTTATGTCTTAATTTTAAAGAGTTAGGTAAATAACAAAGTAACTAAAGTAAACCATTTTTTATGTTGAAGAACATGTAGTTCTTGATTAATTTGAGGAACAAGTCATTATTGGATTGAATTTTGCTTTTCTATTCGTAATTTCCAGTTATTGAAATGAGCCTGGGCGCATAGTGATATGTATCTTGATATTTTCTTTTTCTTGTGTAAAAATTTTTCTATTTGGGCTAGCTAGATCATTTATCATTTGGGATTATATGAGGGATGTAGCAGATATGAGTTAAACTGTTTAAACTCAGGCGCGCCAGAGTATTGTTCTGCATCAATGATTCTCTTGTTATGATGTAACATTAGGTAACTTGCAGATCTTTGATGCCCTCACAGTTTTGTACTGGTTTTTTTATCAAATGAGAAGTCTATATATTTCAGAATTCAAACATATGCAATTCAACCTTAAGATCCATATAATATATGTACTCACACACATAGAGCCTGCATTTCAGCATATGCGTTTCAATGTGCAAAATTGTGCCATGCACAAGTTTTCAGCTTTTTAAAAATTTAACTCTGATATGCCTGTATAATTTAACTCTGATATTAAACTATACTTTGTTCAAAACAACAATTATTCATGAAGCAAAATTAAACTTTAAGATAATTACCCTTAACTAGCAAAACTATTTTAAGCAAAAAGTGTATTTCAAACGTAAATGTTTTGATAAATATGTGTTATACAAATACAGTCAGACTTTTTGAAAGCGCACATACATTTTAAAACTATTTTACTCTTAGCTAATGGTCATCGTTTGGAGTATTGTTGGAGCTGCTTTGTTTAAAGTTTTGTTTTTTTGCTTTCTGCTTAACCTTGAGTGTGCAGCATTCATTACTTTTATTTGTTGGTAAATATTTTTGATTACCTAGATCAACAGTTGCCAATTAGCATTAAGCCACAGACCCCTAGCTAAAACTAAAATAGGAATGGGGACCCCTCGAAAGTCCCCCACCTCTGCTTTCTGTACAAGTATTCATTTAAATTTTGTTTGAACATGAAAATGAAGAGCAAACAATTTTTGAAAATAATTTTATAATTACTTTTAATTTTACACAACTTTTATTTAGAATATAGACACAAATTTACCCTATAAAACACATAAAATCACAGTAATCAGAAGTTTAATTACTTTTAGTATATCTTGTACATTTAACATTCATTTAATGGAGACCCCAGCCCACAATCTAATAGTTTTATTAATATTTTCAGAAATACCATTTTTTGCACTATTAGAACATCCATCTCTTTGTGAACAATAATCAATAAAAAAATTGTGATATCTTTATTTTTTGCGTTTATTAAGCCTGAATATGTCTTTTTATAAACACTCCTCTTCTTTCAATTTTCAATAATATTTTTTATTGATTAAATAGTGTAAAAGTATATACTACAGATGTTGAGATTTTTTGGAAATTTGTGTTTTAGATGTTTTTAATAGTTTTAATTTAGATGTTTTTAATAGTTTTAATGTAGATGTTTTTAATGTTTTTAGAATATATTTTATATTCATTACCTAAATGTATTTTTTTTTAAATATATTTTTACATTCATTAATTCATAAAAAAAAAATATATATAATTTAATTTTAAAAAGTTGTCCCTATGTTTATAACAAAAATATTAAAGATTCAAAAACTTTTAACAGCTTATTTAAGTAATTTTTTTTACAATGGCATTTTAAACATAGCCAATATGTGAAAAAGGTGCAATGTCAATTAAAAGGTTTCTTTCGGAAAACAGGTTTTTATTTTTAACAACATGCCTTTTTTCTTCAGTACAGCAAAACTTTTCCCGTCATTGGCACTTGATGTAACATTTTTATTGCCAAAATTAAACTACAGTTTAATAGTTCCCTTCGGTTCGGATGCTACTGGGTGGTAATGAAAATATTATTTTTGACAAAAGCTTAATTTTTTTTACAATGGCATTTTAAACATAGCCAATATGTGAAAAAGGTGCAATGTCAATTAAAATGTTTCTTTCGGAAAACAGGTTTTTATTTTTAACAACATGCCTTTTTTCTTCAGTACAGCAAAACTTTTCCCGTCATTGGCACTTGATGTAACATTTTTATTGCCAAAATTAAACTACAGTTTAATAGTTCCCTTCGGTTCGGATGCTACTGGGTGGTAATGAAAATATTATTTTTGACAAAAGCTTGATATTGCTCCTTTATCTCCTATACCCTTTATATAGCATTGTTTTTTGTCTATTGTTCCAGAACTACTAGTTATTATTTATTAAATAGATAAATCAGTATTCTTATACAATTATTGATTAAGTTTATCAGTATTCTTATACAATGTAATTAATAGGTTAGCTAACTTGCTCTAAAATTAGTTATTATTTCTGTTCAAAATGGAACCTCCATTCTTCCTCAAATGTGTATTTATTTCTATTGTCCAACTGCAACACAAAAAAAGCATTTTTCTTAAACATTTTAACTCAAAGTATTCAATTTTAAAAAAAAAAACTTTATTGCATTTTTTTTCATTTGATATATATACTGAATAATATTTAAATTAATTTTATAAAGTCATAGAATTTTTAAAAATCACTTAGTTATGTTTAACATAAAATTATTAATGACTTATTTTGCGTGTGCAGAAAAAGCTGTTAAGGAAAAAAGCCTCTCTCAAAGTATTGTCAGGGGCCATTGTAGGCATTATCAAACGAAACTGGAGACCGTATTGTGGCATTCTCCAACCTCCTTCTATTAAAGGGGTAAGTTATCAACCATTTTATTTCTTGTAATTTAATAAAAAAATAATTTATTGAACTATGTTTAGTTAAATATAAATTCAACTTAGTCTAATATAGGTTAATTACTAACTCTTCATAATTAGTTAGTTAAATTTTATCATCACAAAATCTTCTTTTTGTGTAGGGTTAAATACAAGGTTAAAATAAAGTTAGTTTGCTTTTAAAATCATTCAATAGTTCGTAACTTTATTGAATTAAAGAATTATATCTGTATGAAAGAAAATGAAATTTAAAAAAATTAATGAAGCAAAATAATTTGTGATCACAGTTGGATGAAAGAAAAAAAATGACTCTAAATCAAAATAGCAGCTCAGTATGAAGAGTAGGTAGTCCATATGTGCTTGGCACTTAAGTGGCCATTATGCATGTTGCAGATAATCTCCTCTGCCAGCAGCACTTGCACATAAACAAGTCTGGTGTAACCTGGCATGACCTTCTCATCTCTGTGCAGTTGAGACATGTGTTGTTTGTAGATGAAAATTGTTTTAATTGCCATTCTGTCTTCCATTGCTCGTCTGTAGAATGTGCACAGCCTAACAATGGACTACTTAAAGTTAAAAAAAATCTATAAAAATAGCTATCGTATTTTGCTATAAAATTTATTCTTGCCCCATTTTTGATACATGAATAGTTTGTATTAAAGTTTTTTTTTATTTATATAATCTATTTTCTTTTTATAAAATAAAGTGTGTTAGTTAATTTTGAAAGAGTTAAAATTTCTTTTAAACGAAAGTATTGTGTGTTAGATATATCAATTTTTCTACATGCACTTAAAATTCTTGCATAAATATAGATTTGAAACTTTTTACTTAAACAGCTTGGAAGTATTCAATTATAGATTGTTTCTTTTTTATTATTATCATATAGTTGTCTTTGGTGTATTTTTATGTAATCTCACACATATTATAAATTAGTCACTGCATTTTTTGTATTGTGCTTCCCTAAAATAAAATAATCTTAATGCTTTTATTTTGTAATACTGTTTGTCATTAAATATTCTAGAATTTAATTTAATGGTATTTAATTTCAATTTACTTTCTGTTACCCTGCTTTTGTCACAAAACTATTTGATCCTCCTCTTCTAGCAAGGATCTCATTATTTATTTGTGCCTTCTGAGCGGAGGATTCCCAAAATCAGAATTCAAACTCGGCAGGGGGACAAACTACTTTCTCAACGCATCATCGTTTCTATTGACAGTTGGCCTAGAGACTCCATGTACCCTCAAGTAAGCAATTTAAAAATACTTATTATGTATTCTATCACCATTTATTGACAAAGTAACCCACTTATTTAAACTTTCATGTAATTTTTTATTTACTGGATAACCTGTCTTTTTTTGTTGTTGTTTAGTAAAAGCGCCTAATACTATTTACAGAGATAATTTTTTTTAAAATTAATTTATTTTCTTACTACTTGACTGTAAAATAGGTTAATTGTTATTCATTTACATCAATGGTTTACAAGTCATGGTTTGCTGACCACTGTTGTAGTTACTGTTACGGGTTACAATAAAACCTACTATTAAAAGAAAGAAAAGAAGAACGATAATATTAATCGTTGTTTAATTTAAGAATTTACCTGGCGTGATCGTATAGTTTAGAACAGACAAAAAACACAAGACTAAAAATTGTGACCAAAAGAAAACAAATTTATTAAAACACTAAAATTAAAAAGGGAACGGAACACTAAAAAAAACCTTACAAAATGCCAAACAAGTTAAAACTAAATAAATTAAAAGGGGGAGGGTAAACTAAAATTAAAAACTACTACCTTCAGCTGATTTCGTCGAGAGAGATGTGGCAGGAGTTCAAGACGAATACAATACGAGTGCCCCCCAAAAAAAAGAAAACATGGCCAAGCCGCTACGGCAATACTAAAAGTGTCCAAGATTGGGAGGTGGACGAAAAGGGGGGTGGTACTTGGCACATCCTTCGACGCAGTGTCAACTCCGATGTCAGCTTCAGAGGTGGTCGTCTAGCAGAGAAATCCAGTTCAGAGGTGGTTGGTGGATGGGACCTTCTCTGGGCGAGGATCACGGGCCTGACGGGTGATGGGGGAGGCGTCCAGGGCTGACATCAGAGGCAACGGCAGAGGACGGGAACATCCCTCTGGGTGCTACGTCGATGGGTGGCTGGGGTTATTGCAGTTAACCCGGCAACATCTACTGGAATGGGTGACTCTCGAGCATCGTTGAGGTTGGTGGCGGCGGTTACGTAATTCTTCTAACCCCGCATCAGCATCGGCGGCTATTGCACGAGATTAACCCATCGGGTTTTGAAAAAGGACACACGGTCCGCGTTTATAAGACGGGAGCTACACTCCTGTACGTCTTGAGGCTTCGAAAGATGCGTTAAAAAGTCACGTCAAAAGCTGCGCTTTCCCAATAAATCGCCAAAACCTCCTTGCCAGATCCCTCAAAACTAGCACATCAATTTTCCTCTCAGCCAATCAGAGAATTTAAAATTACAACTTCGGTTACAGTTAAACACAATTCCAGACCAGTACGTAAAACGGTCTCAAAAACACGAAGCCAAACTGACATACCAGACCCCAGATGTGTAACATGATACAGGAGGAGAGGCCGATGTGGGGACCCAAAAGGGTGGAAAAGACTCCAGACAGGGGTTATCACCCCATTTACAACTAAAAAGCTCTTAGGGGGTTATGAAAAAGGGGGAAATTTACGTTTGGGCTTAAATGGAATCAAAAGTGCAGGTTCCCAAGTACAAGTTTGACAATTAAATAGGATACATCAATATTACATAAATTAATTAATACAATTAGGGGAGTCTGAAATTAAATTAAATAAAAGAGGAATTAAAAATTAACCAATTATGGTTTTAACCATAACACCACCGGTTTTCTCGAAGATCAATTAAGATGGTTAAAGCTCAGATCTATTGACCAGTTCACAAGAAATGTTTGATTTTTTTTAATGCAGGTGTTGTCTGCTTATTATTTAAAACATATATATACAATTTGAGTTTTAAAGTTAACTTGAATAATATGAGTAAAATACAGAATTTTTTTTTTAATTATACATTTATTTACAGAATACATTATTTATTACTATGTACCTAAATCTTAATTACTATGTAAATTATATTTTTCATTAGTGAAAAGTAGTTGGGTTTATGCTTTGCCTAACTTTTAGCACTGTAGTCTAAACCATCTGAAAGTTGAGAATCTCTGAATAAATACAAATCATTTGAAATGGCTTCAGGATTTCCTTGTGTTACCGTCAATCTTTCATACTTCAGAAAACTGAAGTATTGGTCAGTAAACCAGCACTAACTCTCTCTCGCTTAATCAATTCACAGACTGTCACTGAAATGTTAACCCAAAAAATATATTTTTATGATTTTGGGTCTAAATTTTCTCGAATTTCTGAAGTTTTTGTTTTTCACAAATTTATTTAAAACACATTATTTTCGCATATTTAACTTTTTCCAACAAGTATTGAAAATTAAAGCTTACAAAAGTGACCTTTCCTTCAAACAAACATGTCCAATTTTGAGTAAAATTATGAAAGTCACAACTCGTCTTTCTCAAAACATATTTTTTCTTAATCGAAATAATTAATATTTTATTATTAAAAGTGTTTGGTATTTTGTTTTATCATGCAGTTTCATATTTTTCTGGACATAAAATTGTATGTTGTACTTTTCAAAAAAGGGTCATTTCGTGCAAAGTCTTGGTGACACGGGTGAAAAGGAAACCGAAAATCAAGTTCTACTTTTGGAGCATGACATTCCACATCAACCTTTTTCGAAGGCTGTTCTCGATTGCCTTCCAGAATTGCCTTGGCTCATATTAGACAATGTAAGGAAATACTTTTTTTGTGTGTTTTTAATGGGGTATGGGACACATTTGACTTTCTACTTAAATTTTGCAGATATCATTATATATTTTTTTCACACATGTGCAAGGCATAATCACATGGTCAAACATTTAAATAATTTATAAATTAAAAAAAAAATGTAAAGCTTACAAAAGTGACTTTTCTCATTTTTTATAAAAGTCAAGAAAATATTTTCTGAAAAACTATAATTTTGCTTTTTATCAAGATTGTGTTTTAATAAATTGTGTTAAAATTAAAGTAATATATTTGAAAATATACTGTAGCTAATTTAGAGTGGTTTTGTCAAATAGATCTGAATTTATATCAATGAAAACATTCATCACTAAGAAAAATAATTTTAAAGTTGCGTATTCAAGCAATCTTGTAACAAAGCTTAATATTGATTTGTAAAAAATAATTAGTTGTACCTAATGTAAAAATATAATTTTGGTGTCATTAGATTCAAAATAAAATGAACTATCTTTTAAAGCAATAAAATAATTTTGGGATATTTTTGATGATTTTGTGTCCCGTACCCCCATAACAAACTATTTTGGTAAAAAAGTATTTTGTGTGTACTTATTCAGTTGAATTCCTTGTGTGTACTTATTCAGTTGAATTCCTTGTGTGAACGTTCTTCTTGTTTAGATTATTGTTCTATATCTGTTTTTGAGGTTTATTCCTAGTCTGCAGCACCCCCACCAATTGAAATATTTGATGACAATTGATGAGCGATAAAGTTTACATTTTGGTCAAGTCAAAACGCTGAACAATAATGGCTAATTGTTTAAACAATGTCACACTAGAGCTGCATAATGGGCTATTGGCACCAGTTTGTTTCGACAATACTTATTTGTTAAATAATATCGCACTAAATCTGCACAATTGCCTATTTCCGATGGTTTGGACTAATGAACACTAAAGTTTTCATTTTGGCAACACTAAATTTTATTCTCAAGTTAATGGAAATTGTTTGCCCATTTAATGCCCGGTGATGGAGTGTCGTTGTTGTGTTTAATTGAGCTATGGATGTGTTTGCTGCAAATGTTTATCTGAATAATAAATATTTTTGGAAGTTGGAGGCACAAAACACGCATTGCTAAACGTGCTGAAGCAGTTTGTTTTGACCAGAACTGTTATTGTTTCATATTGATTGTAGTCTTATAGCTGCTTGAAGGGTGAGGGCTTTAGCCACTTCACTATGAACCAGTGTCAACTTAAAGTGTCACCAGTGCTCACCCTAACTGGATGGAGGGTACGTACTGTGTGTACTCGAAATTTATCGTTATATTGATCCTGAGTAGTTGGAGGTACTAGACCAATAGTGCCTGGAGCCATAATCAAGGTACAAGTCTGTAGCATTAGCGCATGTTGCACTTAAGACTTTTGATTATATTATATTTTTATTGATTAATTTAATTGCATAATTGTAGAATCCAAACTGCTACCAATTGCTCATTGTGCTACTTTAATGGGATGTTACATAACAAGCAACCAGCGGTGTCTAATTCGAACCGTCGCCCATTGTGCAATGTTGCTTAACCAACCAATCTTGTTGAATTTGAACCGCTGCCAATAGTTAATTGTGCAGAGCTAGTGCGACATTATTTAACCAATTAGTTTTATCGAATCCAAACCAGTGCCAATAGCCCATTGTGCAGTCCTAGTATGGCGTAAATTAACCAACCAGCCATTATGTTTGCAATTTTGACTTGGCGACCACCGAAAAACACATTATTTTTGCCTGGGTCCAATTTTCCAGAATTACTCCAAGGGGCACCACAAACTAGGAATTTACCCTTTCAGGCTTCATGCAAATCTGAAACTTTGAGACAAATTTATATATATTTAAAATTAATTGTTAAGTTCAAAAAAAATTTACTACTTTTGAAATATACTTATTTTTTTATGATATATTTTTTAATTTAATTTAATTGGTGTGTTAACTTTTTTGATTTGTTAAAACTTCATTATCATCAAATAATTCCAAATTGAATAATGATTTTTTTTTCATTTCACAGTCAATATAACTTAGATACTTAAATTTTTATACTTCAGAAATATCTTTTATGGCCATTAACATTGAAAATTAAGAATTTTAAAGAGAAGACTTCAGTTCTTTTACTATGCTACTCTGTGTTTGCATTTTTTTTCCTAATAAAATTTATTTTAGATAAAATTTACTTAACCTTATTTATTATAATATAAAGAAGTTAATGAATTGGTTTTATGTATTTTTAAATTCAATTTCAGAACAAGGTGTTGTTCTTCAGATTGTTATGGCTGCCAAAACAACTTGTTTTACATTTGTTTTCTAAAGGATAACCAGACTTAACAAATGGAACTAGTTTATAAGTTGTAGTTGAAAAGTTGGCTAATCATGTTATTGCATTCAAATTTGTATGATAATCAGGTTAGTAAATGCAATGTATATGTAATTATTGAATTATTACAGGATGTGGCAGTTAGGAGAGACTTGAGGGACATTGCCGTGTGCAGCGTGGATCCACCCGGTTGTACAGATATTGATGATGCACTGCACTGTAGAAAACTGGAAAATGGTCATTTTGAGGTACTGTTGAAAGATTGTGTTTATTAAGTGCCCATGTTGGTTTTCAATTGGGATTATCTACTTTTACAAATAGTTTTTGTGTGATTTTACAATATAGATGGGTTTTTAACCATTAAGTTCACTTAAATTATTTAGATGTGCTTTAAGCATTGGTTCTAGGAGAGGGTTCAAACATTTGTTCAATCTAATTTGTGAATGGTTTTCTGACACAAAATTCAGTTTGTTTTTAACTTTTTTCGGCTGCCTATTTCTGTCCCCATTTAAGAGACTTAACATAGCTAAGTAACGTCTTGTAATTTCAAAACCATGATAATCTGGTTCTAAAAATATATTAAATTACTAGGAGGCTCCACCCCCTGCTACGCTAACGCTCCTCCGACCCAGGAAACATGATTAATTGGGGAAAAGAACAGGAACAGGATGTAACTGTTCCATAAAAAGAATGTAAATATCAAACATGTTCTTTGTGTGCAAAGGGTTTAATTTTGATCTAAAATTAATTGATTATACTACTAATAATGGTGACCTTTTCTGTTACCTGGAAGCGACTGATTAGTTGTAAAATACTAGGTCTATATAGCTTTGATCTACATGTTCTTCCTTTTATAGGTTGGTGTACACATTGCAGATGTCTCACACTTCATACGGCCAGGCACTGCAATCGACTTGGAAGCGGCCATGCGGGGTACAACTGTTTACTTGGTTGATAAAGTAAGCTCATTTGCCTATTTCATAAAATTATTTATATTATTTCAGGATTTGTACAATTTTAAAAAAGTCCTAGTTTTATTCAAAACCAATAAAATTTTAATAATATACTTAAACTTAAGGTTTTTTTTTTTTTAATGAGAGTATCTTCATGAGAGTACAAGCAACTCTCGCTATCTCGAACTCAAAGGGAAGTGTATAAAAATTCAAGTATCGAAAATTCGAGTTATCGAAATTCATACGAAAAAGCTATTTTGGTAAAAATAAATAGAGTATACTTACACTACTTTATTTTAAATATCTAAGCAAAATAATTTGGTGAGTATTTCTATTTTTTTCGGAATCAATTATATTTTCTAAATGCACGATTGCTTGAAATGTCTCTGATGCTTTCATTTCCGGACTCGATTCAATGAATGCACACACAGTTTTTATGGAAGATACAGCCTCTTTCAAATTTATCTTTGGAGGAGGTTTGCAGTCTTCTTCTTCTGTGAACGATCTCTCATCAAAAGCTGCTATAGAGAGTGTATTGAATTTTCGTTTTGTCACCATTATTCGAAGCGACAAATCAACACCACGCGAAAGCCTAAGTAAAAGTGAGAAGGGGTCAAGTGTCGACTGGTTCTTCAGGATGCTTTCTGGACTGTCAGTAATGTTCCAAGAAAGGGACTCACTTTACCAAAAACGCCAGCTGGCTTGAGGAGCGATAAATCATTAATCTTGCTTGTTGGAAGCTGCGTTAAAGAGGAAGGAATACAGCCCAGGGAATCCAGTCTGGCGACATTCAAACAAAAGGGTGAGGCACAGGTAGGAATCCATTGTACATATCCCCTTTCAATAATGCACAATAAGAAAGAGAACTGACAAGGACGTGGAAATTTCATATTTGCTAAAGGTTCTTCAAAATCTGTAGTTTTGAAAGGAAAACAAAATTTTGAGTTGTGAAGAAACTTCGAGTTATCGAAAATAAGGACGAAAAAGTTCGAATTAAAGAGATAAAATTACATTAAATAAGTAATGAAGGTGCAGGGAAATAATTTTTTTTCGGGATATCGAAAAATTCGAGTTATTGAAGTTCGAGTTATCGCGAGTCTACTGTATATTAAATTTGCAGGCATTTAGTATAGTTTGATAAAATTCATTTTTAAAAAGTACTCAACTTTCACTTTTGAATTATTATTTTTCAAGTATGTTCACCATTTGGCTGATCATTTTAAATGATCTTCCCATGTAGAGAAAAGTTGAATTATGTAGTTTATTCATTGAGAAATGAATAATCTTGCTTGATACTAATATGTTCTTTTCTTTGTGTAGAGAATTGACATGGTTCCCGAACTTTTGAGTTCAAATCTGTGTTCCTTGAGAGGAAATGAAGAGAGGTAATTGAAATATTATTGAATCAAACATTCAAATACCACTTTTTAACTTGTTCATTTTATTTCATCATGTGTGTAGTTATTTCTTCATAAGATTCTGTTTAAGGATTGTGAAAAGAAAAGTTCATTTTTAAATAATTTTGAGACAAGTTTTTGAGCAAAAGTTTAATAAAGTATTTATGTAAGTTTAAGGATAAGATCTAAAAAAAACATGAGAACCATTCTATTGCTACTTTTGAAATATAAACAAGTTGTTAATTAGTTTAGTTATTTCAAATGTGCATTTGTGAATGATTTGACCAATAGTTTTTTCATATAAAGCATTCTGGTGTGCATGTGAGCTTTTCCACCAGAAATGTGTCACCTTTTAGTAAATGTTAAACTAATGACTTCTGAAACAACATTCTATTAATGAAACTGATTAGATTTAATGTTGTTGATTAATATTATTTTTTTTTTTAAATTAATATAAAACAGCAAGAAAATATCTAAGTAACAATAGCAGTTAATTTGTGTCATGATAAGGTAGAAAAGCAAAAATCATTCTATTTACAATTGCTCACTCACTTTAGTTTCCAGACAAAAGCCCGGAGAAGGATATAACATGATGACAACAACCAATGGTTTGTTGTAGTTAAAAAGTTGTTAAAAATTGAAGGGAATCATTGTTTTGATAAAGTTGTTTGGTGATTTCTGGCTAGACGGAGAACCATTGCTGAATGTTTTTTTAATGTGTAATCTGCAAGGGAAATTTTATATAAATGTGTTTTTATCAATATTACTTAATTTATACGATAGTTCAATTAATATAGTATATGCTAAAAATGAAATAATTCCATAAAATGATAGAGTATGTGCTAAAAATGAATATTGTATATTATAAAAAATGCATAAAAGAGCAGAAGTATATCGAACCCCGACTGCTCTTTACGTAATATAAGACCTCTAAGCTGCAAATTGTCAGTGAATTCTATTGCATCAAGTTATTCATGTTGCATTCAGCTATGATGCAAAATGTTTTTGTTTAAATGCACAATTGATAAAATGTAAATTTCTTAAAAAAAAAATTCTATATAGACAATGAGTAGAACCGTAACAATCCAAGAGTTGTATAGAATATATACCTTTCTTTTTCAGGTTTGCCTTCTCTGTCATCTGGGAAATGACTTCTGAGGCCAAGATTCTCAGATCATCCTTTTTTAAGTCCATAATTAAATCAAAAGTAAGTACTTTTTATATTCCAACCTGACTGACTGCACATATTCTTAAGTTCTAAGTCACAATTGAAACAAGTGTAAGTAAAAGGTTTAATTGAGAGTTAAAACATCAACAGTTCTTCATATTTTAAAGGAATAAATTATCAAAGTAAAGTTTAAATGCTTTTAATTATATTTTTTTATTGTTTACAATTTCTTTTACTGATATATTCAGGAATTGAATCCATATAAGTTAAAATATTAAATTTCAAATATGTTAAAACATAGTATTAATAACAAATCACATTTTAATTGATTATTTAAATTTTAGCTTAAATTTTTTTTTTTAATTTTAGGCTGCTCTTACATATGCTGAGGCCCAGATGAAAATTGATGACAAATCATCAAATGATGACATTACAACAAGTTTACGATTGTTAAATACTCTGGCAAAACTGTTAAAGAAAAAACGAATTGACAATGGGTATGCATTGCCGAAATTATTTTTGTTTTAAAAATTAGTTGTATGTTACAATGGTTGTTTTAATTTTAATTCCTGCTTTCCAGAGCTCTGTCTCTTGCATCGACAGAAGTTAGATTTGCCATGGACACAGAAACACATGATCCTATTGATGTTGAAAAGAAAGAATTGAGGTAATAAGATTTTTTTTTATAAACAATACTTATTTTGAATGTTATAAAGTTCATAAAGTTTCAATTTCAAACCATTTAATTTGAAGATGTGCTATAATAAAATTTAGCACTTAAAGTTCACTGTCTTAGAGCAGGCAGAAGTCTTCCTAGAAGTTGGAATTTGTAAACTATTTTTGCACCAACTCAGGATTTTCTGAACTTTCTGGTACAGAAAATTCTTTACTGTCAGAAGGTAGAAAAATTCTCTATACAATTGTAAACTTAGTGCTACTGGCAGTACATAATATGCCTCCTAAAGGACGTACGTTCTAAGGTTAAACAATGTTGCTATATAATTAGTACTATTACCCCACAGATCTCCATTGACTTCAAGTTTGATTCTGTTGGCTTTTAATTTGAAGAAATTTTGTTTTCCTATTGCACAGGATCCAGCAACCAGTATTGTATTCTTAAGTTGACCTCGTAACTATCTTTCAGTAGGAATCCCATTAAAATCTATTCAGAGGCTCTTGCATGACCAACATAAGCAGACTAAAATCCTGAAAACTTTCTAGCTATAGAAATATGAAAACATGCTATAATAACAGGAACTCTGTACTACTTTCTAATACCCGATATTTGTAAATTATTAACAGAGTAAAAGACTCTTGCTTGCTTATAGGTTAATTCTATGTAAAGGTTCTGTTAAAATTGAATTGATAAAACAAAATATATGACCATTTCTTTTGATGTTATATAACATAACATGGAGTGGCATGCCCTTTGGCACCGAAAGGGGAAGAACGTAGACAATGTTGCCCATTGCCCTGTCACCAGTGGGGTTCATTTAAGTGGGTGTTGTTTTACCTGTTAAATATTATATGACCATTCCTAAGGAGTGGTAAATTCAAAATTAGGTGGGCCTTATACTACTACCATATATATATATATTGTCAGCCATAGCGTGTCCATCTGATTTTGTTGAAGGTACAGATTTTCTGATGGGACAAAATTGTTTGTAAAAAAACTTGAATAAGTTTCCCTAAACCTCTAAATGCCAGAAGGGACCCTTGAATAAACAAAGGCACGATGTTTGGTAAAAACGTGGGAGAAAAGCTGCAGTCAAGGCTTATCTCAGGTGAGGGTTACAGTAGACTTTCAGAGCCACAGTTCATAAAGCAATGAGAGGATAGACCATGGCTGAAATCTTTTACTAGAAAAGAGGTTGTAGAGTCTCATTAGTTATGACTTAAAGCTTCTAAATCACGTTTCATAGAGATGTCGTGTATAAATTATAAACCCAGAGTCAAACCTGTTAGAATTTTGTAAGAAAGGGCTCGATCAAAGCTGATGACAAGAAATTTGAAATAATTTCTTCTGAGGACAGGGAATACCCAAACAGTCCCAAGATATTAAATGCTGTTTCCCCATCCCCACACACATATTTGATGTAATATCTTCTTTTTTTAAAACAAAATAGACCTTTCCTCCAAATGTGTATGCTATATATCTTTTATTAGGGAGACTAATTCCATGGTTGAGGAATTCATGTTGCTAGCTAACATTTCCGTTGCCAAGAGAATACATGAAGAGTTCCCGGATTGTGCTCTTCTTCGGCGGCATCCTGCTCCTGCACTGTCCAACTTTGAGCCACTCATCAAGGCTGGGCTGTCCAAGGTAATTGTGGTGCTGGTTTTATTAGTCACTCATCGTTAATGGTGAAATGGATCACATGAATAAATTTACAGTCTTGTTATGAGTTCTTAATAGAAGTAAAAACCTTTTGAAGGCAACATGATGGCTTTTTTTTCCCATGAGTGGCTCTTGAAAAGAATCAACCTAATTAATATTTTTACTTCACATTTGGTGGACAGTATTGAGCTACTCTCTTCTTTTTAAACAGTAATTACTTTAAATATAAGTATTTTCAAAAAGGCTTTATTAGCATGAAATGTAATAAGAATAAATACTTTCTAAATAAAAATTATCCACTTTTTTAAAAAAAAGTTATCAATGTATGACTTAATAATTTCATATGAATATACCTAAAGTAGTTTTACATTTGCTAAAATAGAATTTTGAGCTTTGAAGAAATACTTTTCAAGAAATGTAAGTTTTGTTCAATAGAAATGATAAAAATCAGTTTTGCAAACTAAAAACTACAAAGCTCAAAATTCTGCTCCAACCAATGTAAACAATTCTATGTATGTCATACATTGAGAATTTTTTTTCCCTCAATTTTAAGTGTATAATCTATTTAGGAAGTATTTTTTCTTATTGCATTTCATGCTACAACACTTTTTGAACATACTTATATGTTCTTTCTGAAATACTCTGTATATCTTCTTATTGTTTTATGAGTAATGATCATGCACCAACAATTCTGATCTAATCTTTCACTATATTTGAAGCATTTATGATCAAAATAAGATCTGAATAATGAACTTTATCAAAAGAATCAGTTTTATATTGAATTGAAACTTTCTGTTTTAAAACATTATAAAAGCAATATTAGCAGTTTTTGAAAGTTATAAAAGGTTTCCTAGTTAGATTTCACCAGGGTTACCACAAATCTGGCCACAAGAAAAACCTTGACGAATAATTTTTTCACATTTCCTGGAAAAGTGAAGGAATAAATTTAAAAGGTTTAGGTGAAAGTGTTTTGTCCATTTATTTTCATCGTCATAAGGTATTTTTTTTCGTTGTGCAAACATAAATTTGTAAAAATGCCAATTCCTTGATTTTTCATAGTTTCTATTTACAGTAACTTATTTTTTTATAACTTTCAATAATAGGTTTCAATTGAAAGTATTGAAGGTTTTTCAAACCTTTAATAGTCCCTTTGAACTTAAGGAACATGTTTGATGTTTTCATTCTTTTTATTGAACAGTTACAACCCATTCATGTTCTTTATAAAAAAAATATTCTCTAGTGTTTTTTTTAATTTTAAGGTAGATGATTGTAAAAATGACATTAGACAAATGTTTTAAAAAAATAGTGGTTGTGAGGAATTACAATCTGAAGAAAGTTTTAGATCACCAACATACTTGGTACTCCTTGATGACTAAAATAATTTTTATTAAAATTTGTTGGAGAATAATTTTTTAAACTCAAGAATATGTTGTTCTCTTTTATTTTGAAAAACAGGGAGATAAAACAACATATTGTCGCTTAAGTCAAGGTACCATGTGGTGTAGGTCTAATGTAACATTGGAGTTATGTAGCATCATGGCTTAACCCGAGAGGACACGCGCCTCAGATATGCGCACGAGAGATGATTTGCACAATCCACACAAATATATGTCTCAATGCAATCTGAATTTCAAATTCATTAGTTTCTTCGGTCTCTTTTTTTTTTTTTTTACACTTATTCAATGTAAATATTCGTGTGAATAATGATTTCCCCCTGAATCTCCCGATCCATTAAAATTTCCCAACTTTCAATAGATGTTGAAACATTCTATGTAGTATCTAGGCTCTAATCGATATGTTATGATGTGGTGCACAACATGAGTTCTAGCATTTGTCTTGAATTTATATATTTTCCATACTATACATCCATCTTTTCCAATAAATTTCTCAGTGCTTCCAAAATCCCCTTCTAGATCAGAATCCTCTTCTGATTCTGAATCGCGTTCACTGATATTCTCATGATCGAGCAATCTTCCTCATCTTCACTTTCAACTTCAACTAAAAGTGTTCGCAGTCTTTTAATTTCTTTTGAAAATGTAGTTGCAATGGCGCAGATAAGCGTCCACACACAGTAAGTAACGGCGATTGAATGCAACTATTTAACTAACATGAGAAGACGTGCAGGGTCCAATTATACCACCAGACATGACAATCCTTTTGTTACAAAAGAAAGAATGACCATAAGGAATTTTTAACACCTGGTAGAGAGACAAGGGGTGTGTAAAACTGAACTACTGAAAAGAAGGGGATATCAAGGTCAACAACATACAATGTATTCTCTTTTCAAATCAATTGAGGACCCACGTTAATCCCAGTACGTCCTTCCGTGTTAAGCGACGATATGTTCGAGAACACACACATGCGGTTTTTCTTGAATTTAAAGAACAGTGAACAAAATAACAGGTCATTATTTTGGTGACTGAGAGTTGTCACTTGACTTGCAAAGAGTTAATGTGTGAGGAAAATCAATTATGTTTGAATGCAATTCTCAAGCTAGAATTTTTTAAAACATAGAGTAAAAACTCCTGGAAAAGTTGTGGAATTATGATTCTAATCACCCTGAATTGAAAAAAAAAACTTAATTTTTTTTTTCTGCTTTATACAGCCATTTAAAATGCAAATAGATCGATTTTTTTTTATCTGCCATTTGCCTTAAATAATTGTATATTTTGTAGGGTTTCAGTTTAAAAGTTGATTGTGGGAAAGCTCTGGCGGAATCACTTGATACATGCCTTGTGCCCAGCAACCCTTACTTCAACATCATGCTCAGAATGGTTGCCACAAGGTGCATGGCCCAGGCCTTGTACTTCAGCAGTGGGGTTCTGCCTCAGTCAGAATATTTTCATTATGGCCTGGCTGTTCCCATTTACACCCACTTTACATCACCAATTAGAAGGTTAGTGATATTAATTAGTTTTCCACTTCAAACAAATGAATGATCTTTATTTGGTCACATTTTTTTTTTAATTTTCTTTTCAAAGAAAACAGTAAGTTTTTATGATTGGTGAAAATTTATGCATAATAGTTGTTTAATTTTGAAATTCCAAAATCTTTTTTAAAAGTTCTATTTTATAAAAACCAAAGTATGAACACTGTCAAAGGCCTTTTCATTGCCCATTGCAATTACTCATTTAATTATAAAGAAACCTATAAAAATGTCATTGAATTCTAACAATTTTTTTAAGATTTAAATTATTTTACTGCAATTTTTAATGACTGTGTAATATCTACTAAGTGTATTTTTATTTGACTTTTAAATTATACATTTATTGAATATTTGATAGCCTAAATATATAAGTTGAAACAAAATGTGGATTTTTTAAAAATATTTATATATATATATATATATATATATATATATATATTATTCATTACACCTGAAAGGGGAGTTTCTTTATCCTTGCCTATTCTTTTAACAGATTGACCTATTAAAATTCAGTCATGACTCCTCTCAAGTATATTTTTTGTGTAAATTTAATATATGTAGTCAATGTTAGACATATGTTTTTGTTTAAAATGAATATATATATATGAAAAAGATTTTCTACCCCGTTTTAACTTGGCACGTCCTTTTACAAAAACACTGCCTTTGACTTCCTTAATTTCAATCCCCTTTTAAACCATCTCTTTAATTTGTCTAACGCTTCCTTCCTTAAAACTCTTTTTCTCAGGCCATCTGCTTTCTTTTCAGATGTGCACATTGCATTTTCAGCATATTTTCTGGTCCCTCAGCCCGTTGTCAATTTTTCCTATCTCCCACTCTTTTAATTCCCTTTTCAAATACCACCAGAAAGGTCACCCAATCAGATGTGTGTCCTCGTCTTAACTAATTCCCAGGATTGGAATTTCTCGCGTATCCTGGATATTCAAGTTTGTGTGAAAAATATTTCAACAACATATAAACCCAAACAATTTAAAACAAATTTAAGACAAAGTTGTGGAAACTAAGTTGTTCAATTTATATTATTAATCTTAAGATGCCAATATTGTTCATAAATCTAAATGAGAAAATGGTGTTAAAAATATTCAGTGCCTCCAATGGATGCAGGATTTTACATAATACAGAAACTACTCAGTACTGGATTTTAAATATACAAAAAAATCTTGCTATATGCTTGGTACCATGGCATGCCACTTCTATAATGTTTGTTCAAAATTGTGAAGCCTGGATAGGATACTGTAGCTCTTGAAAGAAATTCCATCAGGGCTAATCCCTATCATTTATCAAATTCCCTATATATCTGAGATTCCCCCTGATGGAGAAGATTCTGTCTCTTCTCAGAGAGGTAAAGTTTTCAAAATTATTAGGGGGCTCGTGGCTCTAAGTTTTACTAAAACGCATTTATTTTAAATAAATGGGGCCAGTTTTTCAAAATATGGGGGGGGGGGGGGGAAACTTGCCGTTTGCAAGTTTATGCCGATGTTTTTGTTCTGACTCTCTTCCTGTTATGACCTGCACTCCATAGGCTCTGGAGACTAGAGTTAATAAAAATTCTTAATGTAATTCTTATTGGCCCTATATTAAACTAAAGCATTTAAATTGTATATATATATATATTTATTATAATTGGGTAATATGTTAATTGGATAATTTGTTTACATATACCAAATATATTGTTGATTATTGAATTCCATTACTTGTATTTTATGTTATCACTTGTAAATAGGTATTCTGATGTCATCGTGCATCGTTTGCTGGCAGTTGCTATTGCAGCTGATGTCACTTATCCCGATCTAGTGGACAAGAAAAAAACACAGGTTTGTATTGTTTATCTATTGTATAAAAAATGCACTTTTATGTACAAAATCTTCATATTTATTTGTACATATTGCAGGAACTGTGCAACAACTTGAATTATCGACACAAGCAAGCGCAGTACTGTGGAAGAGCATCAGTGAATCTTTACACCCATGTAAGCTATAATTTTAATATTTGTTAAATGGTAATTATTATTGGAGAAAGGAGTCATGGAGCTATTAAATATCATTAGGTTGAATCTTTGTGATCTTTTTGTTTTTTATTAAAAAAATAATTTGTATAAAAATTTAATTCTCACTATTTTTTAATTTACATAAATTTTTGTTGTAACTTGAGAAAAGTTACTCACTTAATATTTATTATTAATTTAATTTTTAAAAAAAATCGGACTGTGGCTATACTGGCAGAGAAACATTATTTTAAAACACATACATTAATTTTTACACAGAAAGAAGTTTTGCTGTATTTTTATTATTTTATGCTTCGATATATAAGGTGATATAAATCTTAAAGCCACCCCAATTCAAAATTGTTAAAACCATTGTATGTGTAATTTGTATAAGTTTAGAACATATTTCTCCAGAGCATCTGGACACATCGCCTTGATATATAATCAAGAACTTATTTTCGATAATTTGAAGAGCCTTATTAACCCTGCAACCATGACCGATAGGGTGAATGTATCGGTTCCAACCATTAGGAAAAAGTTTTTAAAACCAGGATCATACCTTATGTTTTTAAAAATCCCTTCAATGAATGTTAGTGAAAGGCTTTGAAAATTTAGGTATATTTCATTTTACTGTCTATTGTGAGTTCAAAACTCACAAGATTCCTTATGCTTTGCACTGGTAGGAAATTGGTTTAAATTTGTACATTCACCCTACTTGTGTTAGAAACAAACTTTTAAAAAACTATATTATTACTGCAGAGTTAACAATCTTAAACATATATGTATAACAAACACTTCAATATGTAAATGAAACTCTCTTTAACGAACATTAATAACTATTATTGCCTATTAATATAATCACATTTAAATCTTATCAATGCTATCTTCAACTAATTTTTTATACAGCAGTTTAGTTTAGCCCTATGCATGTACATTTGAAAAAGAACAAATTTAATACGGCAAGTTTCTCCACCAAGCTGATGATATATCAATTCTTATATAGTACATTATAATTAAAAAATAAAGTGTAAATTATTTAACTATACATTTATTATTGAAATGTATTTCACCCTTAAAATAATAATTTACTTTGCTTATTTTTCTCATTTTGAACAGATATTTTTCAAAGAGAAAACTGTGGAAGAAGAGGGTTATATTCTGTTTATTAGAGAAAATGCCCTGCAAATACTTTTGCCTCGCTTTGGGTTAGAGTGCACACTGTATCTCAGTTCTAAGAGCTCTGATGAAGAAAACTTTTTTACTTACGATGAAGAGGTAAGTTAAATAATCATTAAAGTTTGTATATGTATCTTCCTTGCACAATAGCAGTAATTGGGATAATGTTGATGATTACGTAATTATTTCATATGTATGCCAACTAAATATCTTTTTTCTGCCATACGTAATTACCAAATTATATTCTTTATTAGTGTGAATATTTTTTTAGATATACTAAATTTTTTTATAACATTGCTAATGGAATGCAATAAATACAAAAGCTATGAGAATGAATAAAATGCATTACAGCAATATACTATTATTTTCGAAAAAATAAGAACAATATCTCTAATATATATATAAAATATAATAATTTTAATGAATAAAGTATTTTCTCATTTAAATTAAGGTAAAGAAAGTAAAGGTGGAGGTTTGAAATTCATACTAGTTTTGTAGTTCCCCAAGTCCAGGAAGCGATTCTTAAATAATTTGCAATAACTTGCAACAACAAAAATGCATGATATTTGTAATTTTAGGCAAAGGTTACCTTGTACATTTAGATCAGTTGTTTAATAAAACTTTTCATTTATGAGTACCTCTTTCTCACTATCCCTCTATGCAAAAAAAAAGGCTCTTAAGCAAATTAATAACGACTCAAATTGGTGACACTTAAAGGTTTTAGTTTTGATATTACTCATTGCATTCATTATATTTATTTAAGATGTTTTCTGTCATTACTTATATTATTTTACCCCACATTCCCCCAAATGTATGTACCACAGGTTGAGAACCACTGATTTAGATAATCGCAGGTAGTTGAAAATGGAAGCTTTTAAAAAACATTTGGTGCATAGTTTTTTTTGTAAGAGGATAACAAAATACTATGTTGAGTGTGCTGGTTTTTTGTTTAAAGGGTTCTCTCATTTCCTTCTAGGGACCCACACAAACTGCTGAAGGAGTCACACTGCGACAATTCGATCCAGTCACCGTTCAACTTCACATCGACAAAACGAATGTGCAGCATCAGAAGACTGTTCTTAAACTTGTTAAACCACATGTAAGTAATTTTTTACTTTTTACATCATCCTGTATAAGTAACACAACCTTGGTGATTGTTGTGGTCTTGAGATATAGTATTCGGCTATGGAGTGAAATGTCCTGAGGTCATACCTAACCCAGCATGAAAATATTTTAAACAGGATTGTGTAAAATTTCAAAAATCTTAACTGTAAATCAGCAGTGTAGATGAGTTATACCTTTGCAGATTTATTTAGAGGCTGAAAAGTTTCAGTCACCAAAATAACAACCTGTTTTTCTTATGACACCACTTGGGTATTAGGGTGCAGCTTAAAATGCATACAAATATTTTTTTCTTATTATTTTTGCAAGTCTCACCCACTTATTTTATTCATTTTGATATAAAACCATTAATTAAAAAGTTTGAGCAATAAATTTTAATATTTAGGGTTAGCTTAATAGACTCAAAGTTATAAAAATTTGGGGAAAAGTAAGAATATTAGCTGTACTTTAATGTGTATTTAATTCTTTAATTTTAAACAATTTATTTAATTTATTGCATGCATTATCAACTTTTTATCTTATATAAACATTTTATTACTTTGGTAAAGGCAAAAACAGAGTCTTTTTCCAGCTATCAAGGAACATTTTGTAATATCTTCAACAACTTCTATAAGGAATTGTAGCTGCATTTCACCACGAGTTTTTAATTCACTGTATTCTTCAATAAGTGTAACTGAACGTTCGGCATGGTCATTTACTACTTGTAGAGATTTTATCGTCTGTTTGTAGTCTTCCTTCAACTCCCATTAGTTTGGATCAACTGCATATCCCAATGGAAGTTGCATCAATTGAAACAAGATCATTGAGTATTTTCGAGCTTGTTTCTCAGCTTGAGCTTTACTCTGAATAACATTCACAATCCGTCTTTTGATTGATATAATGACACAACTATCAAACAAAGCTAAACCAACAAGTCCTTGTAACAAATACTACAAGTAATTAGCCAATTTACGTGATTTTGATTTGGAAATGGCTGAATGTATTGAGATTTAATATTCAAGTAGCGACTTTAGCAGCATCAGGTATTTTTCAGGAGCATATTAAGCTTGAGGTGCAGAGTTCCAAGTTTTTAACTATACACTGATTGTGAAAAGGCACACATAGCACACAGTAGTTTTCTTTTTTTTTTAGTTCAGTCTAATTTGAGCCTTGACCATCCTGAGGTTGAGACAATATTTAACTTTGGACGGACATCAAAACGGGCATGTGCATTGCTCCCGGTGACATACACCTGACTCCCTTTACTGAGACAGCACCAAATAAGCTTTGATTATCTTTGTTCCAGGTTCTTCTTTTTTCGATAGTTGATTGCATTTTGCTTAACATATTATACTAGATATGCAACAGCATCAAATGAATTCCTTGTTCATATTTGTTTGTATCAAAGTGTCTCCAATATTCTTAAAGCATTTTTTAGTTTAAAAAATAAAAATAGTGCAAGATCAGTAGAAGGTGTGACTTCTATGCATATTTCAAGCACTGTACTAATTATCAACTCCATAATGTGATGCCTTCAAGCAAATGATAAGAGCTCTTTCTTAAGTTTTTGCTCTAGAAGGACATAAGTACCAGACTTATGACCAGTGTTAGAACTGATAGTGTCAAAACACATTGCATGAATATTGTCTACTATACCCACCACCCAGTCTTTAAAGACAGCTGCAACTACAGCCTCTCCTGTTTGCAGATGGATTCTTAATAACTACCAGTAGTTGATAAATTTTAGTAGTGTTTTCGAAGTCGACATTCTTTAAATAACTTTTCAAGCTTGATTAAGAGAAGTTGTTGATTTAGCATAGAATGATGCAAGACAATCCGAGAGCTATTCGCAATGATAGCAACTTGCTGTCATTTTATTCAGAAATTGGATCACCAAGAAGATAGAATTGAGTTTGAGTATTTGTTACTTTAGTAATTTTTAATCATCAATAAATAAATCTAAAAAAAAATTACCAGTTTTCTTATCAGGCTTAAACAGGAAATATCAAGTACTCGAAAATTTATCAAGGCAATGTATGCAGCACAAAATGGCTGATTTTATTTTTGCCAAGAGTGAAATTTAAAGTTTAACATAGTCTAGGCTGCCATTTGCAACTAAATATTAGCTGAAGGAATTTTAATAGGTGGTATTCAATTTAATTTTCCAATACATGGTACACATTTGGCATGTATGTTTAAAAACTTTCCCATCATTGAACTACCTGTAAATATTGTTCAATTGTGCTAATATTTTGCATTACTTTTTCTTTCATAAAAAGATAGAAATTAGAGACAGAAGATTATACTTTCATAGTTCAAAAATAAGCTGCACCCTATTGGGTATCAACATATTTTATTAATTCTTTGCACTCAAGTGTCACGTTTAAATCACCAAAATAAAGACAAATTATTTTTTCTCTGTTCTTCAAAATAAAAACAAATTATTTTTGTTAGCTAAAAGCCCCAAGTATATTGGTGATCTAAAATTTTTCTTCAAATTGAAATTCCTCACAGCCCTGTTTCTATAAAAACATTTGACATTTCATAAACCATTGTTTGGTATGCTAAAATTAGTATTCAGCATTATGCATAACTTTTTTTTAAATTTAATAATTATCCACCCTAAACTTAAAAAGAACATACTAAACAATATTTCTTTTAAAAATATCAGGAACAGGGTGTAACTATTCCATAAAAAAAAACATGTAAATATCAAACATGGTCCTCGATCGCAAAGGTTTAAAATACAAATAATTTAAAAAGTAAAATAAAGTTTTAATTTCAGTTGTGAAACTCTTATTTTCAGATATGTATAAAAGAACTCCCAAAATACAAATGATATGTTTTTACTCTTTGAAGTCTAAACTGTCCATAATCACTTGACAGCGAATGTATCTTCACTTGTTTTGTCTAGTTGTTATGTTAATAACGTGACAAAGATTGTTTTTTAAATCTTGTGTAAATACTTAAATTGTTAATTTATAAGTTACAAAATTCGAAAAATATGTTATTGAATACAAATATAAAATAATATTTTATCAAATTCGCCACTTATACCAGACCATACATTTCATTTAATGACCAGTTATCTTCGTAAAAGTGCGAAAGAATAATTGCTTTGTAAACTAACTAATCATGGCGACTTTTATTAAGAAGTTGATAACGTATACATATTCTCTTGTTTTATTTTTGAAAAAGTCTGTAAAATTTAATGTTTATAATATGATGCAAATTTCTTTTTTTAGGTGCCAGGTTTCAGTGTTGCTCCCATGCCCATTGAACCCCCATCTAAAAAATCTAAAACTAAATAAACTTTTGTAAAATAAAATAAATTTTATTTATATTTTATATGTACTTTTGAATTTTTTTCTCATTTTATTTATTATTAAAGCCTTTGATTTCCGAGACATTTCATGGATTACTTGTCAGCAAGTTCACACCATATGTCTATAGGATACAAGTATTAAATTGTTTTGCTTTTGTGTGGAATTCCATCTTCTGGCTTTTTCCTTTTTAAAGATTAAAATCAAGAAATCTAATTTATTATTTAAAGTATTAATAGTCTTGGGTCTTCAGAGAAGGAAACGAGACTGTTGGATACTATTTTCAGCAATAGGAGATTGTGAATTATTTTTAACAAAAAGTACCTTATATTTTTTAAAGAGACTACGTAATATCCCCTCGTATACTTCTGTATTGTTGAATATGTTACCAAATGTCAGTAACACACAGGCTGAACAATTTTTCTAATTATAAGTGAGCTTCCTCATGGTTGGCTAATCAATTTACATTTCCACGTAAGTAATATAATATTTAAACATCATAATTGCTTGATTTGTTTGTTTTATACACAAAAAATATATGAATTATATCATTATGTCTCCAGTATAGTTAGGTATATAAAACTCTTAAATTTTCGATTACTTGAAACACCTTAGTGTATACCTAATTCACTTTGGATTTTTGTTTTCAAATTTTTTGCTGTGACCAATTTCATCTTCGTATATCAGGAGCAAAGATTTTAAATGTGTTTCGTCAAAAGTTTTAAAAATTAGATTACTACACATAATTGAATTTGCCTCTGCATTTTTAAACTATTGTTTCAAAATTTATTGGAATTAATTTGCATAGATTGAAAATGTGTACATGGCTCAATGCATTTAATACCTAGGTTCTTTGCATTTTTCTCACAAAATAAGTTTTGAATGTTTGCTTTTGTTACAACAATTTATATTCTGCGTGTACACTAAAATATAGAAACCATACTTTTACAAAGAACTATTACACAGTTGAGAATGTATTTTGATTTATAGCTCATGTGTAAAATCCTTTAAATAAAAAAAAACTTAGATGTGTAGATCATCTAACTATAGATTTCAAAAGTAAACCATGCAATTTTAGTTTCATAGTGTTTTGTTGTTCAATGGTCCATTAGACATAGTCGAATAACAAAACCAACCCTACAGCTGGTACTTCCAGACTACATTAAGACCTTAAATGGCATACCAAAATGCACCTATGCATACTGAATTCGATTCAGACAATAATACAATTTTTGAGGTTACTGGAGACAGTTTGAAAATGAAGGTTTAGTTTTGGAACCTAAGTAAGCAAGAGTTTTGAAACAAGGCAATAGACAATTGAGTAATCCTTTCAGATTTTTCTTATATGTTTTAAATCTCTTTATAAAAAATAAATAAGTTAAAAATAAATTGTATTACAAAATTTCAGTAACAATAAAAAGAAAATTATTGGAATTTTTTTAAAACTTTCATTGATCACACCTATTATTAATTTATATAAAAGTCAAGTGCTTTTTTCGACAACAAAATTTTGAATTCACATTTTTTAAAAAAGACGTCAGTACACACACTTTGCATAATAATTTTCGTGTCTGGAAATTTAGAAAAAAAGTTTACAAACTTGAATTTTAATTACGCAGAGAAAAATTCTAGTAAAAATTTCCCCCTTACTTTTAGCAACCAATCGCCACTGCTGGTTGACCATATGTATTAAAACGTGTACCAAAGTATATAGGTTAAAAATTAAAACAATTTTAAATATCTATATCTCTTTTAGTTGTAATTTGTTTTTATCTCAAAATAAATTAAAAGCTGTTATTATTCCATACATAAATTAAATACTGTAAAAATGACAACTCAAATTGTTTTTGCAACTGCAAAAGTTTAAATATTTTCTTCACTTTAGTGAATAAATTAACAAAAGTAATGTACGGTACTTGAAAATTAAGGAATTCGAGTTGCCCAGTTTCAAAACATCTCTTGTCCTCTTTATAAAACTTATATTAAATCAAGTTTTTTACATTACATTTTTTGTATTACATTTCATTTATACACCTGGAATTCTGCAAAGTATGTTGCTTTACATTTTAAAGAACATATATTTATTAATTCCAGGTGTAGAAATTAAAATGTAATATAAAAAAAATTTGATTTACCGTAAGTTTTACAAAGTAGACAAGATGTTTTGGAACTGGGTGACTCATTTAAACTATTGAAAAATTTACCTAAAATTATTCTATGCAACAAAAAAAAATCATATTTTAATTGGTACCTCAGAGTAATATTAAACTATGTCCACTTTTACAGAAGAGTTTATCAAAGTATTATATGTCCGTTATATCTAAGAACATAGAGTAATTTAAAAATCCTACCTATACCTATGTAAAGAATGTGATAAACATATCACAACAATATATATATTAACCTGAAAATAAAAAAAATAACATGTTGTCCTATACCTCCAAAGGTACATATATATAAACTTTAAAGTAATTTATTCAAACTTAAATCATTAATAGACATTAATTATTACTGAAGCTCTTCAATTTCTTTAACAAGATCAGGAGTGAGACCGAGAATGTTCTCGTCAAAGTCGACTTCCCTCTCGTGGTTGACAACCTGAATGGCCAACCTCTTGTGGTTGTGCTCTACCGACCACATATCCGGCAAGAACTGGGGCTTCATTGTGTCCAAGAAATGCTGCCTCCACATTTTCTCAAACTGCATCAAGCCGCCATTTTCACAAAAATACTCGTACACTTTCTGCCCATGAGAAACAAATGACGCATTCAACAAGCTCGTATCCACGTTCCGAGCTTCGTCGACGAGATCGTCGGTCAGTGTGTCAACATTGTAATAGTCGGTTATCACTTTTTTAAGTTCTTCACGTCGTGACTCCGGTATTTTATGTCCAGATGTAAATAAGGCCGTTGCAGCTGATTTCACTTTTGCCATTTCTGGGTTGAATTGGTACTTTACGTTTGTTTTAGAGCCGAGCGGAGCGTTGCACAATTCAGCCAACTTATGTCGCATGTGTTGATCGAGGATATTGCTCCTCTTGTGGCAGTGCATGCACAAAAGAAGGACATCGTGCGATAAATTCTTCTTCATGAGGTTTGGAAAATACTTCCGGTATTCGGACGGCACAACCAGCTTGCGGTGGAAGTTTTCTGTCTTCCCACAGACGACGCAGCTGTTCAGCTTCTCCTTGCAATAAAAGACATTGTCCAAAGTGGGACGACCAGAGGGTTCAAAATTCAGTTGAACTGTGAATGGATCGTCGCTTATTTTTTCGCCTAAACCTTTATACACGTACCACTGTGCTTTGCTCCTATCACAACTGCAGAGCAATTCCCTATCTGGAGCGAGCAACTGGCAGTTGTCATACATTGGCCTCTGACGAGGTTTACTGTATCGAGTTTTGTGAGATTTAATCACTTTATTTGTGGAGGCACTATTCTTGCTCTTGGTGTTACAGCCGAGTGTCTGTCGAAAGGGCATGTCCAAGTAGTTTTCCACTTCTTTAGAGAAATTCGTTGTTAGAGTTGTAAGCCATCCAATCTTCCTCTTCTTTATTTTGGTGAATATCTTGGCGGCGATGATAGCATCATCGGCGGCATACTTTATTTGCTCCACCGATAAAGTTGTAGCATCCCAGTTGCTGCACCGCAAACTCTTACTCTTGTTCAGATCCACACTCAGAAATTCTGCTCCAAGGCTTTTAAGACTCAAACTTTTCCCTTGCATTTCTGCCAAATCATGGGCCAGATATCGCAGGTCTAAGAAAGTACTAACTTCCAGACCGTAATCATTGTATAATTTGTTTACGTCTTCATACACGCCTACTCCAACTTTTAGAATGTTTTCGTTACCAAGCAAGGGAGTGAAACAAGTTGATATAAACCACTCGGGCATGCAAGACAGGCGTATTAAAACGCAGAATCCATCGTCATTGGCTAACTGTAACAGAGAAACAGGTTTTGTTTTTCCTTCGACTGTAACCCATTCACAGTCGATGCCAATAACTTTTGACTGTATGAATTCGTTAGTAATTTCGGATTCGTGCAATTCCCAATCCTGGACACTTTCTATAATTATGCACTTCTCATTTTTAGAAGTAGATCGTTTTGAAATTATAAGTTTGTAATAAAAGAATCCAACAGCGGTAGCAACTGCTACGGATTTGACAGGAAAAGATTTAAAAAAAGACATTTTAATTATTAAACATAGCGCGAACGAAATTTTTCGAGTCTAGAATTCATGTAATACGGTGAATTACAATTGTAGCATAGGTATTAAAATGCCTATACCGGCACTTGAAAAAAAAAACTAGAAGGCGGATGAAGATGCAACTTTTAAGATAACAAACGCAACTAATCCTTTGATAATTTTATTACGTGTACAGTTAACAGCATTTGGTAAATAAAACCATGTGTCTGTCAAAACAATCATCGGTTCACTTCAGTTCATATTTTATTTATTTTCCTTGGGCAATATATTTGGTTGGTTGAAAAAATGTACTAGAGCTACAGCGTTAGCTATTAGCGACGGTTCGTGGTCTATCTCGAAGGTTGGTTGGTAAATTAACTTCGCAATAGTGGGATAATGACGACGGTTGAGGGTCTATCTCAAAGGCAAAAATCCGGGAATACTACCTTGTAATTATGAGGAGGTATACACCTGAGCCAGTGCCCGACGCAACCTCGATAGGCGTCAGGACATGAGACTCTTATTAGATTTAACATGCACTAGTCCCGTATACATGCCGATAGTAATTAAGAATAACTTCAAGCGACTTTGTAATTTAGTAGCAAATCTGAAAACTTTACGATCACGAAATCATTACCAAGGCCGAACTGTTAATACATCTTAACTTTTGCCAAGTTCTACATGGCAATTCGAACTCGCAATCTTTTGGTTGCTAGTCGAATTCTGTACCTTTGGCAATCTCGAAGGAAAGACCTGTGAACAATGTCTCGAATTTTTTTTAACCATCATGGGCAGATGACGAGGAAAGACCTAATCTAGCCCTCCTACAGGGATGCCCATCCCCCCCAAACCCAATGGCGAAAATACCCCCCTTCCCCCAAACTGGAACAAAACCGGTGTCGACCGGAACAAAACCGCAAATCACAAAGAGTAATAAAACAAGATTTATTGCCATCGAAATAACACTAAAAATGCTTAGACGTTCGGCGCCTATAGATTACGCAATACTACATTTTAATCTACAAAGTCTCATATATATGATGAAAGAAATGGTGTCTGATCTATTTTTAGAATTAAATAAAAAGGGCGATACGGGACGACTGGTCTGCGTCCTGGGTTGATTCATACAAAAAGTAAGAAAAAAAATCACTCGCTTGTTGATCCAGAAATTTAGATAATACTCAAAGAGCAGGTAATTCGCGGGCCAACAAAAACAATAAATTAAAAGCCATTATAGAAAACATAGGAGAAGGTTTTGTTTTAGAATAAACTGGAAACTTATAATGAAGTATTTTAAGATTAACGAAATTATGTGGTCTTGACTCGAAGAGCCATACCACAATATGGTTTCCATAGCATGTTTTGGAGCATCTTGTTTTTACGACCCCGTTTGACGATCTTTTCACTTTGTTATCTTTATTTCAAATTAAACCTAACATGTCATCGTTTTTCTGCCTCAATACCCCATGCTCACAGCGGTATTCTTTAAACCCCTCATTCCCCCCCCCAAAAAAATCTTTATTTTTATGATTTTTACAGTTATTCGGTTTTTAATTTTTTTTTTATCTGACTTACAATGGGAGGAGTTTGAACCCCCCCCCCCTCTCTCTTACCTACGTGCCTGCAATCGCTCTATTTAGACTAAAATAACTACCTACAATATTTTATTTTATTAAATTTGTCAGTGATATATGCAAAATCGTTCTAATTTGCAGAAACATATGACGTAAATCGGTTTTACCCTAAATGCTCAGAAACAATTGCCTCTTACATGTCAGTCAAATGCTACTGAAAATGCTTAAATACTTTATATATAAAAAAGAAAAGCTTTCTAACTGAAATATAAAAAACGACTGTTTTTTTTTAAACACATCATGACATCAAATAAATAACAAAGGAATGAAACTGATGTTATTTATGCGCGTTAGATGCAGATGGCTCTACGAGTGTACATGTAAACCACGTAGTTTGTATTCTCCAATCACAGGGCCATCTACAAAAGCTAATGCGCTTTAATAACGTCCCCATTCTACTAAAAATTTAAACACCCTTCCTAAATTTAAAATTTATGTGTGTATAAAATTTTAATCGAGCTAAGAAAAGAAAGCGCAGCTTTTTTCCGGGAGAAGGCTAGTGAGTGGGTGTGCAGGGTTGAGCTCTTGGCTTGATTGTTTTTTATATCACAACTTTTTTAGCCACAGTTTCGAATTTTTTTTTTTTTTGGGGGGGGGGGGGGGGGGGGAAGGGGCGGGGGGCGCTTAGCGTTTATTACTTTTCTAAATTTTTTTTTTTAAGGTTATATTCTACCATGGAGTAGTTGCATCCACGTCCCACAATTCTCTTCCTCCACGGAGCCCGGTGGATAAAGGCGTTTAGCTGGTAATCAGAGGATTGCTAGTTCGAACACTTGTGATGGACTTGACAAAAAAAAGGCAGTGATCTTGTGATCGGAGGGTTGCCAGCTTCGATACAAAAATACTAGAAAATAGCCCAGAACATCCAACAAATTATAGCGGCGTGTATTTGGGATTGGAACCCTTCCTCCATGCGATGAAAGAGTTTCTTGGAGGACAACAGGTAACAATCGAACTAGCTACAAATCGGCTTTTAAAGTATCCAGCTACATTTGAAAACCCGCACGTGATGCTGTGTAAACCAATCATCGTTTGAAAAACACTAACTGAAGAGAACTCATTCCTTGACTCAAACCTCAGAACGTTTCTCTCGCTGCTCAATTTCTTTACAGTTGTAATGCCTCTAAATTTTTCCTTAAGAGTTAAGAAGTTGGATAATCATTGGAGAATAGTTAGGTTTGGTTAATTAACGTTGCACTAGAGCAGAACAGTGGGCTATTGGCGACGGTTCGGGGCCTATCTCGAAGGAAAGACCCGGGAACGATGCCACGTATTTTGGAACCATGGTCAGATGACGAGGACAATACTTGAGCCGACACCCGACGCAACCTCATTAGGCGTCAGGATATTGAACCCCGATCAGATTTATCTTGCACCAATTCCGTATACACGGTAGTATAATTAGTTGGATTTTCTGGAGGACTTTGTAGTATTTTTGTAGCGAAGCTGGCTACCTTCCGAACGCAACTTTTTTACATTTCTTGGTCAAGTCCACCGCACGGGTTCGAACTAGCAATCCTCCGATTACCAGCCAAACGCCTTTATCCACTGGGCACTAGTTAGAAAATACTAGACTGGACCAACCTGCTTATCAATATTTATATTTGTAGAGGTGGTTGGAAATCTATGGACTTCAAGATTGGAGTATTCAACAGAACAGGATGGAAGTCATTTTGAAGGCCATCCAACCCTCAATATTTTGGCACTATGCTCAATTATAAGAATAACATAAAATGTAACCTTTTAAATTGTATAAAGTGTTTTAAGACAGCCTGGGGTTTTACTGACATTTTAAGTATATAGATAAAAATGCAATGCGAGAGTTTCACGTGACGTATCAACCATAAAACTTGCTAGTAGTTTCGATTTCTTCCATACAGCAGACTAATCTGCTTTAGTTTGTTTAGTCGCTACGCTCGTAATTATGAGAAAGTTTGTTTATAATATTAGTTTTTGCCAAATAAGTAATATTTTTATTCTATATATGAATAAATTTAAATACAGAAATACTTATATTTTATCTGTATATAAATTGCTTATAATTAAAATTACAACGAAATACGAATACTTTTATTTCAATACAAAAAATGTTTGATAAACGATGAGTACAATCGATCTAAGCGTATTAAGTAAATATTTCTACATTGAGGTATTATTTAAAGACTAAAACTTAAAATTATAGTACAGGAACTAAAGCTCCATGCTAACCCTACGGAACTACTTCGGAGTCGCGGAACTTTCTCCATGTTCGGCTGGAACATCGGTCTTCTTTTCGGCGTGAAACTCCCCCATTGAAGGGGGATGCAAGAAACAGACAGCTTCAATTTATTCAGATTTCCACAAATTCATATGTAGAAAAAAATCCTTTATCGATTGGTGCCAGAACTAGACAGCTGTAAGCAATGACTATAGAGATAAAAAGGAGCTGTACTGTTGCCACATATGTTACAAGCTAAAAAAAAAACCAGTCTTGTTCGCAGCAAATTAGTTTATTTGGTTGGATCGCTTTAAGTGTTGCATCAGCCAGCAGTTTTCCCAAACTTGTTTGTTGAACCATTAAAAGGCGTGTTACACATACGAAATTCCATTGAAGATGTGCAATTCTGAGCTAGACTATATTGAAATGTAGTTTATTATGCAATCCTTAAACAAAACTAATATTTTTTTGCTGTTTGAAAGTTCAATCCCATTAATGATTTCGGAGAAGTATCTGCAAGGATTTTTATTGCTAAGTCTGGCCACAGAATTATAGTGTTAGAAGCAAAAACGCACACATTTTTTTTCAATTAAAAAAACAGGCAAAAAGTTGAACAAGTAAAACAGCTCTATGATACAGGAAGGTATTTTTAATGTTTTACCAAAATTTGACAAGTTTTTTAAAAAGTTGAGTACTTTTAAAGTGTTTTTTGCCTTTCTTGAACAATTTTGAAAAGTGGAGCTTTTTGGTTCTTTCACACAGCGCTTTTAATTATTCTTTTAACGAGTGTTAGAAACTTAGCTATTTTTGCCACTGAAGGTCCAATTAATGTCTTATTTTAATCATAAATTAGGACAGCCAACTTGCCATCCCAACAACCTTTCAAAAAGGTACTCTCCCATAAATTAAAAATCCTCATTTATTATATTTTCGTTAATTGAAGCATTTATAATTCTACATCATTTAAAATTCAAACTAAATATTCTCCTTATCTGCTTTGGTGTATATATAATTAAAAAATTAAACACAGCAATTGAACTTACATAATCCTTTTAATATGGACATAATACATTTTAAAAAAGCAAAATACTTTCAAAAATATCCATTAAGTATCAAAAGTTGTAAACTTACATAGAAAAAGCAAGATAATTTTTTGTGTGTGGAATATTTAAAGAACCAGAACAAAAGGTACTGCCATGAAAGACTAGTAAAGTCATCTGAATCTGATAATAAATTTTTTTACAAGCATTTTCAATTTTGTTTGTATAACACAATAGTTATCAAACACATACAAAATAGATATACAATTGGTCCAGTCTGACAGTCACAAACTATGTTATACAATGGTCCAGATTATATTTTAATTAAAAAAAAGTTTAAGTTCAAAAGATAAAGAAGTGCGTATCAGAACACTTTTGAAAGAGATCTATGGATACACAAAACACTACGGAACGTCCATCGAGAGAGAGAGCTTGGTTTAAGCAAATTCAGGGACAGTAATTGAAAGAGGTTAGGCAGCACTTTTCTCCATTGCAATGGCTAGAAATATAAGCAGAAAGTTATTTAAAAAATCAACAAAATTTACAATTGGTAACATATATGCACCTTGCTTTTTTTAAAACAAAAACATAGTTGTTAGGTTCATATGCCAACTTTTTAAAAGTTCAATCCCTTTTAATTGTTTAAAAAAATTAATAAACTGTTCAATATAACATTACATAATTTTTTAGCTTAATTGCTATTAAATATGAAAAATTACCATTTTCTTTTTAATTTCAAATAAAGAAATTCCACTAATTGTTTAATAATTAATATCGGAAGTAATTATGTTTTGATGATTAATTTTAAGAAAATTTTAACAACTTCCTCTATGCATAAAAGTCTGAAAATATTGCATAAAGAAACATCTTTAAACAATATTTTCAAACTCTAAAACGTGCCTTTGCGGCTTAGTAGGTAGCATGCGGACTTCGGAACAATAGGTTGCAGAGTTTGAGTCAAAACGGGAGCCAAACAGCTAGTTTAGTCTAAAACAAACTTAGCAATTATCTTTCAATATTATATTACTGAATATGGACATGAATGCACATGCTAGCTTAATCATCCAATTTAGCATGTATGCAAGTACATAAAGAAGCAAACTCGAAATTAGAAAAATTGTTCAGACTGATATTTCACATACCATACTCAACAATAAAGAAGTCTCAGAGGGGGGGGGGGGGGGGGGGATACAGGGAGGAGAGGTCTTTCTCCCCAGCTAGAATATGAAGTATTGCAGACCGGTTTTCAAAGTTCTGCGCGCATAACAAAGCGCTAGGTATTGTGGGGAGGAGATAAAACCAATAACACCAGATAATGACGTCCAATGAGAATGAGCCGTCTGTATGCTTAAACTGGTTGTACTTGCAGAACACTTTTCGCCCCCTCTCCTCTATCTGCAAACCCGTTATCAATGAAAACGAAACTTATCTGCTTCCCAAAATGCATTACGCTGAATACCTCATTTGTGCGCTACTGCGCATGTACATTGACCTATATTTCCTTCTCCATTATCTTTGGGGGGATATTAGCATCTATAAAATAAGGTGCTGTTTGCTAAACATAGTTGACACTCCTACGATTAAAAATAGTATCAAATCATCACCTTTTAGTTGTATGCCAAGACCTTCTCAGTAAAGGTTATCAAAACTTGGAATAAAAACAAATATTAGATTTCTTCATTTCAAGCTTTACTTTGAAATTAAAAAAAAACAAAAAACTATTCTATAATTTTATTTTACGAAACAGCGGAATATTATGGGGAAACAGAACAGAAAAGCAAAAGAATCTTGCCCCTGCTATTTGTCTCAAATATAAATATATGCACAGTTTTAATCCATTGACTGAGCAATTAATTTGATACATGCACCACCAAAGAGGACCGATTTCTGAATGTGGGGTTGGGTTTTATGGCACAAGAGCCAAATTGGCTATGCTGCGGCATTCTTGGAATCTGAATGTGGGGAGTGTCAGCTATACGAGTCAAATACATAGAAAATAAACGTTTTAAAGTGGTACAAAAGTCAACTGCCATACAAATGACCATGAGATGTGATACTCGTCATTGTTCGTTTGTGATCAAGCAGGGCGAGTAGCACTCATCATTACAATTTTTTTAAACTACATCAAAATTCAGGTATATTTTTTGTAAATTGGCACCAACTTCAAAAGTTGTAATAAGTATAAAATTTATATTACATAATATTTTTTTACTTGTCTGTAAAATTAATTTTTCCCTTTTATAGTTCTTAATCTAGCAGGCTTCACCCCCTTACTATTATTCACCAAGTAATTAAAATTGTTGCTCACATTATTCCACGTCTCGGATCCGGTTTAATAAATGCTGGGGTAAATAAATCTATATTGTCTTAACAATGTATATTGTAAAACAATCCATATATATGCTAATAAATGCTGGGTGAACAAAATGTAACTGTACAATCTTTATTCAACATGAAATCTGAGAAATTGTTAAAAAAAAAGTCTACTTAATCAACATTTCCAGATGTATAAAAAAAATGGCAAGTAAATTGTTCTCTATTTAACAAAATAAAAGAATTTTCGAAATGTGACAATTGAGAATTCCAGATAGTTAAATAAAGGATATTTTTTTTAAAAAAAAAGGTGCCCCAAGGTAACATTATCTCTATCCAACAAAAAAAGAATTTTCCAAATATCTAAATTAGAACATAAATCTTGCGCATATATAATAAAAATACACAAGTCGAATTGATAACCTCTCCTTTTGGCGGTTTTATTTGGCGTGATTTTCAGTCGATTAAAAAAAAGGAAAACAATTTTGAAATCCAAACACTTCATGCAACAGTACAACATGGTTAACATCTGCATGGGCAATCTCTATACAAGTTGGCATACGGACTGCCATAGCATGTTATTGTTACCCAAGTACATTTTCTATCAATACATATTGTAAGTTAAAACAGGGTTCATACACATTAACCCATTAACTGAGGACCTCAATGGTCAAGTAAAATGTTTGTTTAATTCGCGACAATTACGACAATATTTTGAAATAACAAATTTCAAAAAGGCTCATAACGAACCAAGTGAAGAAGCACTCACCTTCTTTTGTGGGAAGGGGGTTCTTTTCCAGGGTCTCGGCGTGCTTCAGGTTTGAAGTGTCAAAGTTCTCGATTCCCTGAACCAACTTCTGGTGGCCCTTTTCTTGCTCGATGACTGAAAATAAAGAAACAAGATTAGTTCAGCTGCCAAGAAATTATTCAAGCCACATGATACGACATTAGTACCATACCCCTAAAGGACATTAATAATTCTTTGCAATGGACATTTAAATTAACCCTTTGCACTCTAGAGGTTGCTCTCAGTCACCAGAATAATTAAATTGAACAAGAACTGCATGTTGTTGAACATAAAAATGCTATTCTTTCATTAACTTATTTATCTAACTTGATTTAAAAGCATGACATCACTTGGGTATTAACATATTTTATTGGCCTTTGCATTCGAGTTTGCCTAAGTTACCAAAATAACGAAGTGAATTTTTTTTTGTTCTTTAAAATGAAAGAACTACATATTCCTAAGTTAAAAAAGTTACTCTCAATAACTTTAATAGAACTATTTTTGTCATTTAGAAATATCAAGTATGTAGGTGATCTAAAATTTTTAAGATTAAAATTCCTCGCAATTTTTTTTTTTTTTAAAAAACATTGATAAATGTCAAACTATTTGACACATATTTGAGATTAAAATTCAGCTTTATGCATATTTTTTTTAATTTTATAATTAGTGACCTTAAACATTAAAATGAACAAGCTAAAGAATACTTCTTTAAACAGGATGTTCCATAAAAATAAAGTAAATATCAAACATTTTCCTCGACCACAAATGGTTAAAAGCTATACAAGGCAAAAAAAATATTGCGATTGACTTTTTAAAACAGTACAACCTAGTAATTTGTTTTCTTCAGTTAATTAATTTAACTTTGCCAGCAAGGAAGTTGATAGATCACACATATTTGCCACTTGACAAATAACCATATTCCAAACTTAAAATATCAAGCATTTCAATTAGATCTAAATTCATTGATTAGCATATTTAAGATGTCCAATACAGTTTTATTATGTAATATAAATAATCTTGATAACCTCTATTGACCGAAATATTAATAGTACTCAAAGATAATATCAAATTTTTCTTTACATGCTTCAGCAATCTCGCATGTAAAAGATTGGCATTTTTTTTAGGGTAGGAATTTATGTGGTAGGAAATTTTTGTGCAACATTACAGCTTTTTTTTTAAACACTTCATAAAAAAAAATGTGCCAGGAACTGATAAACCCATTAAAAAGCGATGATTCATCTTTTGAATCAATCTTAAACAATTTTCTATAAAAAATACTGTACATAGTTTCTATTCAGTATTTAGTGGCTTTAAATGTGATAAAAAGGGCACATTTACTTCTAGTTCAAAAAAGCAGCTTTACAAATAAAAAGTTTTTTTTTTAAACTTTTGACTTGCTTAGAAATAGACACCATTCTTAATGTCATACATCACCATTCTAAATATAGAGATAAAAATTACTGGAGAAAAAATGTCCCACTTTATTTTACATATGTTTCCAAAAACTTTTAGATTCCTTTAGAAGAGTAAGAAATTATGAGAAACAATTCTCAACAACATGAAAAATTAGTTTAAGATCTGAGGGACATTTCTTTACGTTTAGAAATGCGTTACACTAGACTTTACTCTATCTGCAAAAAAAAAAGTTAGGCGACGCACCTACAGAAAAAAACCTACCCAATGCATGGGCCTACCAAGAGCTTCATAAAACATTCTTACAATATTGACAAAATAATTGCAGAGATACAATTATAAGATAAAAGTTAGTAATAAGAACAAGCAAATTATAAAAAATGTGAATATTATATTCATTCTGCACTCTCCAGTTTAGAATTATCTAAACCTTAGCATGTCACATAAACACCCAAATTGCAATATTGCTAAATATTTAAAACAGAAAGTTTATTAGTGGGTCAGTACTTTTGTTAGGAAGTGACGACTTTCGGTGGTTTAGTACAGTGAAAGAATGATATTAGTTAGTATCAATGTTAATTGCCATATAACGAATATTTGTTTTGACTATTTTGTTCCAAAATTTTATAACACTTTTCATTCTTACTTTCGGTACTAGGCAAGACAGCCTTTTCCATTGTTTCCGTGTGGTTCAAGGCTTTTTTGTCAAACATTTCCACGCCACTAACTAAATTCTGGTGATTTTTCTCCTGCACAACATCTAGTATTGGAAAGATTCTGGATTAAACTTCGACCAAAAACATGTGTTAAATGAGGCGATTGAATAATACAAACGAGGACAAAGTGGAGCTTTTGAGATGGGATATCAAACATACAAGGACGCTATGTTTAAACAAGTAGAGGTGGCATAACAAGCAACACATATATCATCAGCTTAAAATGAAAACCACATATATTTAAACCACAAATTTAGTAGGTGAAGAGAGAAACCTGCTTGGCGACAAAATTCAAGGTCAGGTATTCTGATAACTTCTTGTTTAAATAACTCCACATTTAGAAGTGAATAGCTTGGATTTCCAGCAAGATTTTCCGTGGTTTAAATGTACATAGTTTTCATTCTAAGCTGACAATATACAGATGTCTTTCCAACAGCTGATTCAATTTTGATGACGAATCAATTTCAAAATTGATTGTTTAACAAACAGTAGCTTAACAAAAAATTCTCTGAATCTATTAACTTCTTTTACTATATTATACTAGAAAGCTGTAATTACATATTTTAAACCAACTAAACTTTTCATTTAAACTAATTTTAACTAAAAATCAGCTAAATATGTCAAAAAACTGTTTTCGGCAAAAGTCTTCCATTCAATTGTTATTTGCTTAAAATGTTTTTTAAAATTTATAAACACTATCAAAATATTTTATGTTCTTTTGAAAGTAAATAAATATTTAAAAAATGTATAATTTTTTTAAAAAAATATTGACTTCATATTAATCAATTATTACAATTTTAAATATTTATTAAATACAAAAATAATTTATAACAAATAAAATGTATATACAAATAACTGCAAAATATTTCAAATCCAAAATGAAATTTTTTTTCTATATTTTAATCAATATCATTAAGTAAATCAGCATGGGTATATAAACTATATCAAAATACTAAGAATGACAGAATCAAAGACTAAATGATGAGCATAAAGCTTATTCGACTATATTTTAAATCTCACTGATGACAAAAACAATTATTAAACATAAAAACATTTAATGTATATTTATAAATATATTTTTTAAAACTAGAATTACACAGATGATACATACCATTAGCATTGGGTAAAACAACTTTCTCTTGAGTTTCCGTGCGATTTAACTTGGAGCGCTCAAATCCTTCCACACTGTTCAGAATGCTGTTGTGCCTCTTCTCTTGTTGGACATCTAAATTAAAAAAAAAAAAAAAAAAAATCAAAGCATTGCATTCCTTCTATTGTCACAACTCATTATAATTTTTTTGTATACATTCCTGCGATTATATGTAACATGTAAAAAAAATTAAAGTGTACAGACTGAATGCATAAGTTGTTCATAATTAGCCAGGACAATATAGATACTCAACATTATTTATACATGAAAACTTCCTTAAGGAATACTAACAAACTCAAACTATCAGGATTATCAAAAACTTGCAGAAAACTAATCGCTGTAATTTAAGCATCTTTATTTTAAATTTTAGCTACTACTAATAACAATCATTGAGAACCTGAAGTATTGTTTTCAAAATTCACTACTTAATCTTCCATTTAGGATCAAACAAGTCTTTAAAGTATGAAATGCTGAATACTTGACAAAAAAACGATGGTTGATACTCGAGAAAAATTTATATAAATTTAGTAAAGAGCGAGGAATTTTAAGCAACTGAATAGCACAGATTAAATCAAATTGCCTAATCTATTATTAAGTTACTAAACTCTTGTTTTAAGAAGAACACAGGCAAACCAGAGATATTATAAAGAAAAAGAATAAAAAATATTCAATTCCAAGATGCCTAATATTGTGTCTAAACTCTTGTGATCAACTACAACATTTTTACTTAAGCATGCTGTTTTAATTCATTTTAAAGGACAATAAATTTAATCAATAACAAAATTAAAACTATCATATCATTAGAAAATACATGTTGATCGCAAAGATAAGAGATGATGCAGGGTTGCAACTCTTAAACAAGGACATTCCCTGACCTTTCAAGCTGTACACAGGATTATAATGATTACATTAACTTTTAAAAATTACGGACAGACTTAGTGTAACATATTAATAATGAAGCTTTTTTTATATCAATAATCCCAGCTTTTCACACAGAATTTTAGTCTTTTTTCTTTATAATCTCTTGACTTTAGGACATTTTCACTGACAATTGCAAGTTTTCTTTCTTCCAAATGTGTGGAAACTTAAATAATTTCCCACTGTTTGAATTATGATATAAAAATAGATAAATATTTTCAAATTTATTAACTAAAGAAAATATTAAAAAAAAATTAGGGTAAAATTTCATTATTTTTCGAAAATTAAAAAAAAATCAACTTAATACAAAATTAGAAATGAACCTGAAAATATTAAAATTAATCTGTTTTCTTTTTGGTAGAATTTCTTACAATTATAGTCAAATGTTACTCATATTTTCAAAAATCACAAGATTTCTATAATTCTACTTAAAATGTGTTTTCTTCCTATATATTTAACATAAATGTAGCCAACTAATATACATTCCTGACAATTTAGCCTATATAAACCTTTACATATATCCCGCCTAATATTTCTTAAATTTGTAAATTAGAAAGATTGCTCTGGTCCAAGTGCTGATCGAACTATTTAGTAACTAGTGCAGAACCATTTCGCTCCGACTTCTCCCTCACATTTGATGAACTTTTCTCCATCAGGAAAATCAAGGACTTAAAGGTGTGGAGGGTCCCTCCACCCCATGGGTGGTATAGGCGGGACAGCCCTGGTGGATCTATAGGCCTCTCTTGTGATAGAGCCAATCAGTCGGCATTGTCTAGATTTGCCAGTGGCCACTTGCGAGGTTGTTTTTATGAAAACGGCGTTAAGCAGTTTCTGGTATGCTCCAAGTGTGGAGTGGAGAGTGCGACCCCGGAACACATTCTGTCTTGTCTTCGGCTCACCAGGGACTTTTTCGAGACGGATCCTTTGCAGGCCCTGGATTTTTTGAGGGTGTGGGGACTCGTGGAAGCTGTCTAGCTGCCGCTAGCCAGCGAAGGACTAGTAACAACAACAACAAACCATGTAATAACAGGTCTTATAGGAAAATTAAACTAGAAATATTAAAAAAAAATTAGCTACTTCTTAAATATGCTACCCTAGCCAGAAAAATGTTTACATGATTAGTCAAGGTTTAAAACAGTTAAAGAACAAATAATTTTTCAAGCACACTAAGAATTTTAAATGCTTACATGCATCTTGTATAAAAGTTTAAACCTCCTTTTAAACATGAGAATTATTTAATCAAAAACCGAATAGGCTCACCATCTTTAGAAGGCAGTGGGTTCTTTTCATTTGTTTCAGCATGCTTCATCTTAGAGGAATCAAACTGAGCCAATTCATCCTTCAAAGGAGCCGGGACTTTTGGCAAATTGGTTGTGCTAGACATTTTCTGGAAGAAAAATAATACATTTTAACTGCTGTGGTTCAAGTTAGAATATAATGAGTTAACTAAGCAAAGGAATTTTTTTTTTATGTTACTAAAAATTGGGCTTGCTAGTCAATTCAAGCCAAAATTCGGGCCAATTCAAAAACAAAATGTTTAACTTTTAATTATATTTCAATTCCTAATAATTTTAAGTACAAAAAAGTCGCCAAGCTTTCCGAAAATCGTCAAGTGATCTCTGAAAGTAGTGCCATTTAAAACAATGGTTGGCTCTTCAATTTAACCAATTTTATGAACAATTATTTAGATTTGGAATTTAATTACAGTATAAATTTACTGTACAAGTTTGGTAGATTCGTTGATTAGCAAATCTATTTTTTGGTATGAGCAATGCTGCAACCACCTTGGGTTTCAAAATAAATTAGGCAAGCGAAAAAGCTTTGTTAAAATTCATAAACTAAAGAATAAAAAAGTCCCTGGCTAGGTTTTTTTAAACAAATGAAGCATACTGTAGGTTTATTATTATTATTATTTTTTTAAAATCGGTTGTCAATTGGAGATTATGTGATTGCAAAACCCATTTTTACAAAATACGATAAAAGACATTTCAGAATGAAAATTTAAAAAAGAAAATTCAAATTTCAATCAAAGAATCTCAAAATGATCGTTTTAAAATCCTTTTACAAAAAACGTACCGTGATAATTCAATAGTTGGAACAGATGTAGTATAGGACATTTGGCTCTTTTTGTATTTTGGCGACGAAAATGTGCCGTTAAACAAAGCATAGGGTTGCGAGATTGAAAGTCGACACAAGAATCGGAACATACCAACAATGCCAGGTGGGGTGGGTTGCCATACTATAACTTTATCGCCCCTATAAAACACGCCAAAAAAAAAACCACGTGCACCAAATGTCCTATGCTACATCTGTACCCAATAGTTATAATAAATAATATTGAAATTAACTTACAAATTTAAGAACTAAACCTTTTAAATTTTTATTTTATAAAGCTAAATTTTGCAGTAGAACAACAAGATCCAATTTCAAAGACTTAAAATGAAAAAGTTGAGTTGGTCATAAGATGCACTACAATATTAAAATTTAATATTAGATTTATGAATCGCGAGACATTAATATTAAAATTAAGTTAAAGTCACTGAGCTAAATTAAGAACTGGAGAGTAGACTGAGCGTGAGCGACCGCTTTACACCCTTTTGAGCCTAAGTAAAATACAGTTCTTTCGCAAGGTGTTGGCATAGATAGGATGTGCCATCCTAGTTTAAAAACCCCATTTCAGGCTTTAAAAAAAACATTAAATGTTACACATTTAATGTTTTGCCATATTTCATTTCTTACTTGCAAGAAGAAAATATATTTATTAATCAAGACTGACGGAACAAGACTAATGGCGGAAGAGCCAAGATGGAATGTTTCATCAACTTGGTCTTAACAACTTTTAATGAAATTAAGTTTATTTATAAATTAAAAGCAAGATTTAGATAGGCATTATATCACAACTATGAACTAAAAAAAAAAGATTTACTAAAATAATCCAAGGGTCATTTTCCATGCGAAACGCGCGGCTGCTGCTGTTGCATGCAGATGACTATCTCGCACACCAAAAAAAGAAGTCTTTTATAAATTGGAAATAAAAGAGGACTTACGAGATCAACGATACATCAGTCTACAGAACATGGATGCAGGCAGAGAGGATAAGCAACCACCCTTGACTTTTCGGTTGTAGCCTTGACTCGTACACGCAAAGTCAAGGTTGTCTAACTCGTAAACCACGTTTTAAAAAAAGCGTCAATAAAAATGTTCAAAGCACAACGAATAGCGAGATGTGTTCCTGGTATTACAGCGCGTCTGATGAAGTCCAACATCGCAGAATGGTAGGCAAGGTAATCGCCGAACTTTGGTTTAGTTAATTAACGTCGCACTAGAGCTGCACAGTGGGCTATTGGCGACGGTTCGGGGTCTACCTCGAAGAAAAGACCCGGGAACACATTCACACACACATTCATACATGCACCTCGTTATTTTAGAACCATGGTCAGATGACGAGGAAACACCTGAACTGGCACCCAACACCTGAGCTTTTTCCTACGCCTACGGGTGAGGACAGTGGTTGTAAAATGACTGCGAAACCACGGGTTGCTGATGCTGTGGTGAATTCCAGACTTTAAAAATTGCAGGCCATAGTGTTAAAATGGATTTCTTATGCGGTTAATATCAATAACACTTTTTAATATAAATAACAAATATAAACCCTTTTAGCACTATATCATAGTAACGCCCGTCAAAATGACGGGTAATTGCATTGGAATAATATTGACGGTGGGAATACGGAAAAAATGCGATGTTGAAAGGTATTTATAATTCCGTACTAATGCATCTGCATCTCGCCAAAGCGTCTTCAGAAGCAATAATTCTTGAGAAGACCTTAAGAGATCTACAGCAAACGCAGCAAGTAGAGTATTTTAGGCCCTTTGCATTCAAAGAACACCTTTGACATTTGCGTTCTTTCTTTGGAACAGTTATTCCTCTCTCTGTTTCTTTCCGGAATTTTTTGTGATCATAGAGGGTAAAAAAAATCTTAATCCGTTTTAGATCTGCAAGAACACAGGTTGAAAAAAAAAAAAAAGATCATCGATGTTTTTTAAACACAAGATGCTGTTCGTTAACTTAAATAACAGGGAACCAAAAGAATGGGTTGTTATGCAGCCGTCTGAGAAGAGACAGAGGTATAAAGGGTTAACGCTTGGGTGTCTGGCGAGTGAAATATGGACCAACGATGGGATCGGTGAGGTCATCATCCTAAGAACCCCACACCCAAACGAACGACCCACATTCAAAATTTAAAAGTCTCCTTTGCGTGCCCACCTCTGCCCCGTGCTCATCACAGTAATGGCTTATGCAAAAAAGGTTGCCGAACAAAAGAATTTGAAGAGAAAGAAGCACTTCAATCATTTTTTTTTTTAAATGTGCATCCCACATCACGCAACTTTTTATTTCCCACAAAATCCAACTTGTGTCCCAGAAAAGTTGGTTAAAATGACGTCGCACTAGAGCTGCACCGTGGGCTATTGGCGACGGTTCGAGGTCAATTTAGAAGGAAGCATCCTACCTTGTATTTTTGAACTATAGTCAGATGAGGTCAGCACATTGAGCTGGCACCCACGCAACCTCAATAGGAGTCAGGATATTGGACCACGCTCAGATTTAACGTGCACTAATCCCGTATACACGGTGGATGAAAGTGAATATTTTTAGACTGCTTTTTTATAAAACGAATTCGTCCACCCTCCGATTTCTGGGCATTCTACGAATTCACGTAGATATTCGAACTCGCAATCCTCAGATTACTAGGCGGATACTTTAACACTTGGCAAACCACGCCAGAAAGAGTTTTACTCTATTTTGATAACGGAACAACACAATATTCCACTTCAAAAGTGCGCTGTTCTCGCTACTGCAAAGATTGGAAATTGTCTTTAAAAAAACAACAAAAAAAACGTGGTTTCTTCGCGCAAAAAGATGACGGTACAAAGTAGATAATATTTATTTTTTCAATTTTTGATCCCAAAGCAATTGTTAGATGAATTTTACTCGCAATAAGCAAAATGCGTTGCTGCGGAAATTTGAAAGCAAAATGGTAGATAAAACAAAATTCAGACAATTTATGAAAAACAACCTACAATTAAATTATGGCTGCTCTAATTTAGGAAAGTTCGATATCTCATTACCTATTATATCAGTAACTTGTATACTGGGTATACCAGTAAACTTTGCTTAACTATTTTAAAACAAACTACAAATAAAACCACAAAATGGGCGATTGTTCGCCAAACGCAGACCCATTGTATATTCAAACGATGCTTGCTTGCCCAATGCGTCATGATGCATAATTAAAGGGTAGCACGATGCATCCATTTTGAATGATGGGTGGATCACCGATCTTCCATTAGTTCAAATTGTTATTGTATTCGGATGCTGCAAAAAACAATGAAACCGCACACATTCAAAACGACCAAATATCGGAAATTGTTTTATCGATTGTCTTTGTGATTACAAAAAGTTAAAACAAATGCGAGATTGTTCCATGAATGATATTAATGTAAAAATCTCGTAATATTCGACATTAGTTTCGAAAATGGCTAATTAATACGCTAAATCGGGAATTTGTCGTGACCCGTCAGAAGGACGTGTACCCAGTCTTCAAAATGTTAGGAGTGAGAGAGAGACATTTAGGTAAACGTTTAAAATAAACACTGTTAAAAACGACAATTTGCATAAAAAGTTAAGTAAATTTGAAAACATTCTGAAACTATTTGAATAAAAAAACATTCGAGACATAAAGCCGCCTATTCCGTGCATATTCAACAGCAGGGCCTGATTTAGAAATTACAATAGGCACAATAGAAAGCTCCTATCCTAAAAAATAGTTTCAAAGAATGAAAAATTTGCCATATACAGTTAATATTTTTTTATATACAAGAAATTACAACTTTTTTGGAAAACTTGCAGAAGAGTTATGCAAAAATTTAATAATAAGAACGTTTTCAAAATATAGGCAATTTCTACAATTTATGTGTGTAATTAAACAAAAATGGGGGGGCTAGGCGCGGACCTAAGGTACCCAAGGATAATTGAGGCCCTGTTCAACAGCAAAAATTCTCAAGTGCTTGACAGGAGAATTGTCAGGGCGCGAGGTCAACGAGCCAAAATTACTTTCCACATTTAATCTTAAAGTAATAGAACAGAGAATACGAGATCACCAACCTAGCCAATGCTTTTCATGGTAAAGCCCTCAATTGAATATATTTTTAACTAAATGTTTAAAAATATAAATTAATTTGTGGAGTTTCCACTATTTTAGACTAGAATGTTTTGTATTCAATAGCGGAAATTGCAAATGTGTAATTAACTTGGAATTAATATAACAGAATCCTTCCGCAATTAAAGTTTTGGGCAATCGAACGTAACGGATTGCAGTCTAAACTAAGCACTAAAGAATGAAAAACAATCTCCTATATTGAAAGCAGGATTCGCGATGTTTGATCATTTTTTCACTTGGAAAAAGTTACCGATGAGTAACCAGGGGGAAAAAAACACATCGACGTTAAATATCCGCCACTGAAAAAAGAAAACATTTAAATCCGCTTCAACAAAAGCTCACCTGATAAAAGTTCGGATTGGATTCGAGGTAAGGTCAACGGCTAGAGAGTATGCTTGTGGATTCAACAGGTAAAAAAATAAAACCACGCCCACAAAGAACAAAAGGTAGAAAATGAAAATATCAAAAGTTCGATTCTTTGTCGCTGGCAACAAAAGACCAAGCGGCTCGAAACTTCTCGATGGCGAAAAATGGTTGTGAATCGCTCACCAAATCTAGAAACTTATCATCAGCGGACATCCGCTTTTTGGGTTGACTTTATTACTCCAGAGTCTCTACTTCCGTCTGGAATGGATTAAAATAGGAAGTAACACGGACACAAATTCTGAAACCGAACATGGGTCGCATTGTACGGAGATACCGAGGTGGTTAAGGTAATAGTAAGCAGGCCCGTCGTACCGAAGAGGGGGGGGGGGGAATAATAGTGTTCCCGAGACTTTACTTTGGGATAGATCTTGAACCGTCACTAATAGACTATTGCATAATTATAGTACGACGTTAATTCTTAACTAAAAAACACCATTTAACCTAGTATAAACTTTCACGATGTTTCGCGCGATTCGAAGTAAACATTTAGCTTGGCGTATTATCGCTCATTTGACTTGCGTACTATTCATTAAAAAGTATATTTTATTTCAGCCGTTACAGTAATTAAAGGATTAAAGAGGCAAGTGATTTGCCGAGTGACGCTGAGCTAACAAACAGCATTAACAACAAGTGTCCCTACGATATGCTTTACGGTTGCCATGGATATGGACTTTATTCACCATTGGAAAAGAAATAACCATTGGACTATTCAGCGACCTTCTAAAAAAAAAAAAAAAAATGCGAAGCCGCTACAGTTTTTTTTTAGTATGTGGTTTGTGAAGCCGACGATATCTATGCGTAATTCAAATTTGAAACAACAATGCTTACAAAGGACAAACAGTGAAGGTTCTGTAATGACCGGCGAGAAAAGGAACTTAAAAGAACAGTGAGATAGGGAACATTTTATTCGCAGCAAGAACCATGTATATAAGGTCGCGTCTGCTTTGGCAATTTATTCGAAAAATGCAGTCTCCCATTGCTTTGAATATTACCGAAGCGTGTCCAGTCATACCCCGAGGGCTAAAAATTCTAGACAGGCTGCGATATTGCCATAGTTACGCATCGAGAACCCAGTGCGGAAATCTTGCTGAGCTCCGCTGCTTTTTATTTGTGAAATATTTGTTAAAATGTTCAACTTGCAGGTAGATACCAATCTATAATGTATCATCCTTGAAGTCAATCAGATTAGGCTCATCAATTTTGTTCCCCAAGTTAACGTCTATGGACATTTAGATTACCTTTTCCTAAAAACTGCTGATGTTTGTGAAACGTCGCGATTATTAGTACGGAGATAACGTTTTTTTTTAAGTTGTCAAAAGTTGTTTTATTTGTCGTTTTACAGACGTCTAAATGTCCACGAATGTGCCAAGTTAAACAATGAATCGTTACGCTCTCGTTGTCGTGAGCCAGATAGAATGGAATTGATAGTTCGGAAAAGATGACCAATTTCTTCAGTGACCTTTTGACGTGTATTCGTCTTTAAATGGGTGCGGGTACATCGCCGCAGCATGAAAAGAGAGATATTTCAAATCCTTAAAATTCCAGGGTAGCCTATTTGGACATACCTGTAGAGGAAAGTAGGACGCGCCGACTAGGCCGATTGTTAACTCATCCCCCCCCCCCCTCTCAGTCTTTTGTAACGCGTAGGGGGTGCAGGGGGGGGGGGGGGAGTCACTTGACTGTAGTATGCCCTTCCGGCCTCGTAAATCCAAGAGAATCATCTTATGATGATAAATGATCTACCATCCTGTAGATAACGGTGAGCCGCGTCGAACAGGTTATCAGTTAACCAATCCTTCACCTTTGTACCCTTTGTGGAGGGCAGTGGCAGCTCGCCCACTACAGCAAGTACAGCCGGGCTGCACCTAAATTCATTTGTGTATTTTAAAACTAAAATCAGATATTTTACTAATTTTCTTAAATGAAGATTAGAATTGAAAATGAAATTTCTACGGTAGTAAACAAAATCTCCGATAAATAGCAAGCCTGTTACTCTGAATGCACAATTCAGGAGGGGAAAAAACTCCATTCAATCAAACTGCAGCCAAAAAGCGAAATTCGAAATCGGCTGCATCGTTGCCATGGCAACCGCTACGTAGTATGGAGATTCCCCCCATGCTAATGCACTGCATTTGTGAGAAGGTACAGCCGAAATGAGTTTTCTTGTTTTAGCTGCACTTGAGGTTTGATATGCTGATTGGCTAATGGGTGAAACGAGAACTTACGAGATTATATCCAAACGGAAATGGTTTTCGTGATACATTTACTGTGTGCTGTTGTTTCAGGACATGGTCCTGCTGTTGTTTCGTTATGTAAGTTAATATTAAAATTGACCGATTGGCATGTTTAAAAGAAAGCAGGATTGCTTTAATTTTCAAAAAATAAGTGTTTTCTATTTTTTTCGCATGTTATCATTTCTTAAAAATTGAAAGGAAACTTGATTTGAGTAGTGAATAATAAAGAATTTCCGTTCATGTAAGATTTTTGGAAAATAGGGGGGGGGGGGGGGGGATTCACATGATTTCGGCTGCACTAACATTTTAGACCACGGGCCGCCACTGGTGGAGGGATAAGCTAAATTTCGGCCAAAAAGCAGTAGCAAGTCGAGCAGGCGCACGTACTAAAACTAAACTCTACGAAACATTGGGGACTGTACCTACACGATTTTTTCTTCTTCAAGGTTTTTCTAATATTAACTACAAATAAAATACTTAATACAAAACTTTAGCTTTTAATAAAATAGGTATTTGTATTTTAAATAGTAGTTACAAAAACGATAATTGTTCATACGTTGAGGTCCGACCACAAGAGCAATTATGGAAAATCGAGGTAAGACGCATAAAAGGAAGATTGGGTGTTAAATTACGGTCGTCAAAACTAAAATATTGAGGTGCAAAATACGACTAACGACCGCTAATTTCAAACTCTGGGTCGGACTATATTGACTTTGCCAAACAAAGATTCCCTCTTGTGAAATATATTCTCCCTGGGTGATCTCGAGACCAACAATCCTTTTTTCTCTGGCAAACAGCTGATGTGGTCATATAGGCAGATAATAAAAACTGCTAGTATTAAAGGGGGTGACCGACCTCCGAGTCGCAAATCACCAGCGAGACCTCTGCAGCACAAAGCAACGGCTACAAACAAAAGCCACTCAGAAAGCGCGTATTATAAAGGGACACGTAGCGGAGTGTGACGCTGCCGAGATTTGGAGAGAGATAATAAATCGTGGGGCGGTTTTCCCAGGACTCGGGTGGAACGATGCCCCGCGCATTCCAAGTGAAAGAGTTGCGTGGATTGAGTTTTGTCCATAGCGGATAGAAGGAAAAAAAAAAAAGGATTGAATAAAAAAATTGTTTCCAGAAAAGGTGCAAAAAAAAACAACTGCCGTAAATTTGATGGGACGATGTGTCCGTGTGGATTTGAGTGTTTTCTAGGAAGTCGCATCAGTTCGTTTGGCGAATAGTCACGAAAATGTCTATTCGGTAGTTAATAGTTCAAGTTTATTAATAAAATGGATGGCCATCATATATAGATAGATATATGCACACATATAAATTATATATATATAAGAGTCTGTAGGTTTGTTTTGTTATACAAATATACAGTTTTATTTCGAGCTTGACGAAATGTTCAACCAAATCAAAATAAAAGGTCACTGTCAGTTGCGTAGCAATTAAAAAAATTATGGAGGTGGAGCTGAACAAGTTCCATTCGCCGAATATTTATCAATATAAAAAAAGTAAATGCTTAATAGCAGTGATGCTAATCAGTAACGAGTCATTAATTAGCAAATAGATAATTAATAATAGCTAATTATCAATAATTTGTTAATTAATTAACTAGTACTTTCATAAATTTATTAAAAAATTAACGGATTTTGAGAATTTTCTTTTATTTGAAATCTTATGGGGGAAAGGGGGGGGGGGGGGTAACGCCTATGGTCCACACGAGATTTCGAAAAACTACCGACGTCCCCCTTCTCAATACTTAAAGTATAAATGACATCAGATAGCGCCACGGTGAAGAAGTCGGCCAATGATCTCCCAGGCAACGCCGGGCCATATAGCTAGTATATAAATAAAAAATAAAAAGTGAGTTAGTTTTATTTATACAAACCTACAGATAAGTTATCGGAGCTTATTAAAATTTTGCACACTCCCAGTAGCAGAACATTTTTTAACAGTCTGCGACAAGATTTTAGTAAATAAGATTTGTCTGCAACTTAATTTATTGGTATACCTTTTATGAGCAAGAATTCGATTGAAGAGATAATCTCAGCAATAGTATTACTTCGTTATTCACGTTTTTTTTATGCGTTGCTTAATCATTGCTAGATTATATGTATTCTTCACTTAAATAATAAAGTACCATTTAAAACAAAAACTCATTATATTAACAATATTTTCTATGGAAAGGACAATACAAATTAAAATTTTATTTCATTGTTAAAATTTTATAAATGAAACAAAACAAAAATTTATTTCCAAATTTCCTTGATAAATTAAAATTGGAATTATAACTTTAAAGTATGGTAACATAATTAAATTGCAGAGTTCATACTGGAAATTAAAAAAAAAAGGGAAAGGTGCAAAAAAAAGCATTTCTTTTTTATCTGCTAGTACTTTAATATACAAGTATCAAAATTGCAAAAATTAACTTCTAAAGCAATTTAAATTATTATTTATTATGGTTTTAGGCATTTAATATAAGTTTCATAACACGCAAGTCTGATAAATCATGCTTTCCCTTTCATTGAAAAATAGGCATAGTGAATGAAATTTAATGCAAACTGTCAAACCTAACTGTAAACTAATGTTCAAACTGTCATTTTACATGTAAAAGAATCATTACATAAAAAAATCTAATATTTTGCCAGTATAAGTTTATTTTAAAATACTAGAATTCACACACTATTCTCAAAAATGTTCAAATATTCCAAGTTATAAAGATGGAGAAATTATCAAAGTCCGATTTTAGCCAAAGTTGGTGTATAACTAATTGGTTCGCAAAAGTAAAAAAATAAACTAAAACTAAAGAAATGCATTTCAAAACTGGTTTTAAACATGTTGTAAAACAAGTTTTCTGTCTTGAAAATCGGAAAAGCCACCGGGATAAAATGACGATTTCGCATAAAATCGGCAACTGTGGTTAGCTGATAATAATTCCTAACAAACTCAATACAAAATTAAGAAAACCATGCTAAAGAAATATATATGCAAAAGAAATGCAATTTTAATCACCAAAATTGTAGTAATCGCGGCGTCAAATTGCCGCTTTTTGAAAAACTTGCATCATTGATTACCTATTGACATCATTGATTACCTATTGACTATCAAATAGATGTGATAAGATTGAGTTAAAAGAAAGAAAAAAAAATAGCTATTAAAGTAAAAAAATGAGCTCTAAATCCAAAACAGAAAAAAATAAAAGCCTAAGTCGGAAATCTGCTGTGGAAGCTGTATAAAATACCGTTTTCGTTTAGCGCAAATTCCCTTCTCAAAGAAGGTTCTGCTAATTATTTTCTAGTTATGTATCTTCTAAACGAACAAGTACTGAAATGTATCATGGAGTTAAGAAAAGAGAATCGACAACAAAGAAACGTCTGCTGCAGAGATTTGTTTAAACACGTGTAACTTATCGCGATTTTCTATTATCGGGACTGCTCCCCCCATCCCCTGAAAGCAATTATCTAACCTAAAAAGAATCGGCAGAAAATGTTCTAAAGTAGTAAGAACATTAAAAAAAAATTCGTATGGTAGACTTCTGAAAAAATCTGCGTCGTACGACGCACGTCGCCGCGTTTCTGCTTCCGGGTGCACACTTGACCATTAAACACGAGTAAAGTCGTCACTGTCTACATGAGAATATGATTGTTCCGAAGGGGTATCAGCTGTTTATGAGCAGGGAGACGGTGCCAAGATTTTCTTATTTACTATCAGTAGACAAGACGAAACCTAACGCTCGTTGCGCAATACAACAAAAGCCATTCATTGTCCAGAAATGGCTGTCTTCCGACCATGCACGCAGTTTTCTTTCGATATCAAACAAGGGGAAGTAAAAAAGGCATTTTTTTCTTACAAAAATACGGTAACCCGACTCGTATTCGCCGTAACATTGGCTATTGCCATCTCGAATGTACAAGGGACACACAGGTTCAATTGGGAGAGTCAAAGGGTTGTTTGGTTCCCTGCCAGGGCCACACTTCTAGGCCCAATGCAACCCTGGCACAGTTAAAATCGTTTTGTACAAATGCTTGCTTTGACTGCATAAATTTGTAATACTAGATGATGAAAGTTTCTTTTCCTATTCGAAGATGTTTTTTCATAAAAAAAATCTTATCTCTGTAAATCACCACAGGAAGCATAACATGCACATTTCACTCCAAGATTGTTATAATAAAATCGACACTAAAAATAAACTTAAACAAATCTAAAGTACCTCTGATAACATTATCTAAACAATTTATGACTTCTCTTGGGTCTTTCTACACACAGACGTTATTAACACGCCTTAGCTTTTTCAAATGGCTCCGAGATTGGTGAATACAAACAAGGTTGTTTGTATTACGTGAAACAATTCAGATTATGGAAATAGGGATTGGTCGCCAACAGAAGGAAGGTAAATAAGTTGTTTCTTCATAAGTCCATCCATGCATCGGTGTTTAATTTCCAATCGAAGATCTAAACTTGTGTCGATCGTGTAATTTTTCGAGGAGTTATGGTACCGAAATGTACCCCTAAAAGCATAACATAGCTATATAACCTGATACCTAATATAGCTGATTTTAATGTAAGATTGAAAGAAAAAACGTGTTTCCTTGCGCGAAGGCACTTGTGGCACACTCCTAAGAGCGAGCCTGTGACCAACTAATAAATTTGAATGGTTTTTGAATAGCAATGTGTGGACTGACGAATTTTTTTTTTAGTACCCACAGCATATTTAAAAAAAAAGTTTTTGAATACTATATTGATTGTCTGGGGTGTATAAACTTTTGTGAGTGCCCAGGAAGAACGAACGTAGGTACTAGAAATGAACATTTTATTGCAGAGGTCGGGCCAACTGGATACCGAACGTCACCAAACATTGAAGATTATGCTCGGGGACGGCAATAGCCCAATTGCGGTCTAAGGGAGCCGGTTTACCATATTCTCAAAGAAGAAAACATTTGTTTATCGCCCAGACAAAAGGTTGCCATGGGCCGCAATTGGAACTTTCCGTCGAGCGAGGGCAACCTATCTAGACCCTAAGCGAAAGCTTTGTAAAAAGGCTCTACTGCACAAATCTATGACTGATTAGTTAAAAGTAATTCATCCTCTGCCTTAAAAAAACAATCGAAAAATAGGTGTCAAAGTAGTCCTATTGCGCTGCCTTTCCCGCAAAATGTTCAAAACGCGTCAGTCTTAATTTATATTTTCATACTTTCCCACCCTCAGGTTCACGAAGTTTAAAGGTTAATGAACACCAACTAGATGGAGCTTTTGATTCGTTAAAGTTGACATTACGTCATCCAATAGTTATTTTCCAAAAACACAAATAAAATTCCATTACCAAAAAATTTATCGTCCATTGTATATTTTAGTTCGGAAGGATCATCTTTACAGCATACATGCTCAAGACCAAGTATATAGCCCAAATACTTCCGATTTGAATGCATTTATGTTGTACGGTTTGACAGGAGGGCAGGAGACAACGAAATTCACAAGAAAAAGGCACACATCTACTCGCATAAGATTAGCAGTTTGTTTTAAAGCCATGAAATTAAACTAATTTAGTATACACGAAAGCATATTTAATTAGAATACTCATGAAACCGAACATGCTATAATTAACTTTACAATAAATTATTCCCTCATCAAGGGAACCGAGCTGAGGCTTAAAAGTTGGTTATAGTGGCATTTGACCCGAACTGATCGGGCACCTTTCCACTCATCGAAGGTAGGGTTGCTGAGGAATTAAAATAGTGACCTATATAGGAAATAATCACACACTTCAATAATAAATTTTAAAATCAAAAATGGCCACATCCCAATGCTACCTATCATACATAAAACAAATATTTTTTCAAAAAATCAATTTTACCTGGTAATTATTTCCCATACTGAACCGTAATCTTGAGAAAGATGCTTCCAAGCGTAAATAAATAAAAAAAAGTCTCAAACAAGCAAAGCTACCAAACAACCAGCTGCACACACACCATGTAAAAAGGTGACCTTATTAAATCCTATGATTCATCCAGAACGGAATTGACCCAAACTGGTCATCAATTCACTTCAGAATAATTCGCACACAACGAGTCTTCTTGTTTAGGTGAAAATCGGTGCTGCTGCTCGAGGAGGAGGTCTTTTGAAGCCAGACGTCCGAATGACGTCGGGCTGGTGCTGTACTACTTGTTTTCGAGATCGAGGTTTCGGAATTTTCGCTTCCTTTCAAGGATCGAAAACCTGCGTGGGTACGGACGACGCCTACTTTCGCACGCGGAGTTCAAGTGCAATGTGCTTTGTTTTGATTCTTATTTTGTGGCAGAAAAGGGGTTTTGTTCCGACACCCATATCGCCGTTTGGATTAGAGTTCATGACGAGTTTCGATGTTATGGTAGAAAGAGAGAGAGACAGTACTGAAGAATTGATTTTTTTTCGAAACATTCGGTACTTTTTAATTAAACGTCCGCAATTCTAGCAAGGAAAATGCTGGTGCGTTGCGATAGGTTACGATTTTCGATCTTATCTTTGCAAAGGGCGAGTACACGTACTGGACTTGTGCAAATTAAAAATGATCGGGGTCCGATGTCCTGACTCTAATTCAGACTATTCCAATAGGGTGCCACCTTAATTTTCATGACGTCAAACGTCTTTAAAATCAGTTACCTACCCCATTCTGCCGTTCTAACGATCCATTCCGCAGTTCGAGCCGGCACATCCACAGGGCCCGAAGGGTCACACCTTGTGACTATTATTTTTGTTGGCGACCAATCCCTATAACCTGTTGAAATAATATTGTCCATGAAACCCTTCCGGCCGTGCTCAGGCACAGCCACACAATTATTTATTATTATTTTTTTAATGGGGGAAGGGGAGAGAAACAGATTTCCGTTTCATTTCAACGAATAATTTTTTACTTGGCGACCGGTTTCGGATGAATTGTTAACCCTTTGCGGTCGAGAGGCGACTCTCGGGCACCACTGTAAGAAATTCACCACCTATGCGAAACGTAGTCTCAAGTTGCTGGTTCGCCCGAGCGAAAAAGGCCTTGACCGCAAAAGGTTAATATAAATTAATAATTCTTCAAGTCGTAAATTGAATTAAGTAATTTCATATAATTTTTTATCGAATTAAGACTTTTTATTTAACAATTTAAAAAAAAGACATAATAATTACTTTCTAATAAATAGCATATTGAGAATTTTAATGATCTTAAACCTAAGGAATGCCTAGATTTAGTCGTGGTTCACAATTCACGTTACGCAGGCATTAGGTACCCGCCTTGTTTAGCCGCTATTGTGCACAAGATGGTCGTATAAAAAACACATAACTCGGTATAAAATCAAATGGCATAAATTTCCTTTCGAGCGGTACCAACGGTTTTTCTCACCACACATATCCTCCGATCGTTGTTCTTTCGCACACTTCTTATCTATCGAAAGGTGAAGCAACGAGTCCTTTGTAAAAGGCCGAGATACCTGTGCAAAGATTGCATCCGCCTCACGTATTGCCGTCGATAACACAGCCCCCCAGCGATAGCGCTGTAACCCGTGTCAACCTTCGATAGTACTGTCTACTCGAAATGCGATAGTATTTTGATTTCTGAAATTAAATACGGACTATTGAAATGATACTGGAATTAATAATATAATTATTTGACATCTAGTGAATAATTGCTGTGGGAATTTTTTTAAGTTTCAGATATAGGATATATCTGAAAGATATATTTCAGATATTAACCCCCACCCCCACCGGTTTTTTCAAAGCAATCCCAAACCAATTTCCCCAAATCAACAACCCCCTACCAAACTCCCGCAATTACGCGAGAAATTCGGTATAAAAACAATTTTTTAAAAGTATTTTTATAATTTTTAACACATTAATTCGGTTTTTAATTTTTTTTTTTGCTTGACTTTCAGTGGAAAGGGTTTGAACCCCCTGAACCCCACACCTACGTACGTGCCTGAACGAATGCATATTCGAAGCCATCAGATTTAATCTTCTTCTATCCATAAGTACAATTTTTAAGCAGTTGTGAAAGACACAAACAGTCCCATGCCTGCATTCATAATACCATATGCACAACTTTTAAAACACTGACGTAACCCCAGGTAGCGGCAAACACCTTTGAATTCAATTGCTCAACAATTCGCTTGACAACTGCAATCGCCACTTTCGTCCTATCGCTCTCTGCATCTCAGAGTGCGCTGTATATATGACATCGGCAGCCAGTTGAAGCAGCGACTCTCGCCGTTCGAGTAAACAAAAGCTGCGTTCCTCCTGCGTTCGGTCATCGTTTAAAATTCCTTCGGAGGTCCCGACCGGTTCTCTTCTTTTTCTCTTATAATAATGGTGTAGTTTACTACATCGTTAGTTGCTGAATTCAAGGGGTTTGCTGATTGTTAAACCCGGAGGGAATTGGAGGGGGGGGGGGGGGGTGACTTGCGGTTGCGTGCCACGCCAAGAGGTGTAAGTCACAAAAAATTTAAAATGAACTCGTCTCATTTTCCATAACTATATGCAGCTAGATCTGCCATTTGACCCCCTGGGTGAAGGTCCTAGTTCAATAGGTTGCCCAATGAGTTGACACCATTCCACTTAACATTGTGGCCAAGGAGACATGCAAGCTTTAAACGCTCTTTTTCGAAAATCAGTTTTTGGACTTTACCCTTAATGGGTCTGGAAAAAAATATGTCATAAATAGAGGTAGAGTAAAAATTCCAATGAAGTGAGTTCTAGAGTAAAGCCTACACTCGAAAAGTAATCTTGCAGTTTAAAATCAAACTAAAAAAAAAATTATAATAATTTTTTTTTCAAAATTACAGAACCTTGGTTCTTTTCTACTTTTTTAATCTTTACCAAACTTACTCGAAGTGCTTTATAAATATGCAAATAAATGCATATTAATATGATTCACAAAAATTATATCCTAAAATTGAAGAAAGCCATTTATAATCTTTTGACAATAGTTCGAATGACTGTAATTATCAGCTCAAATTTCATTTTAACTTTAGATCTTAACAAAAAGTTATTTCCAGAAGACAAATGTAGTTGAAATTGCTCAAATGTACGCATGACTTAAATCCATCTGTTTCTTTTGTGGTCTGTCTGTTTCTTTTGTGGTACACAAAAAATTTAAATATGCTCTTCTACAGTTATTTTCCCGACTTTAATATTAATATAACACACAGCACTTATAATAAAAATAACTTTTCATCTATAACTAATTAACATGTTAAAATTGTTAATACATAGGAAATAATTAGGGACAGGACGAATATTCGGCCAATCATCAGCCGAATAGTTTGTCATAGTAGAAGCTGGGTTTGTTGTTTGTTATTGAAAAATTGTTTGCTATTAATTAGTTAGTAAAATATAATCTAGCCAAATTTAAATAAGTTTTGGTGAAATGTACTATTTTTTAATCTCTCAGAAATATGTAACTGTTTTAATCAGCTATAAAAATTTAAATATCTATAAAAAATTACAAACCAATTAAACCTGAAGAGTATTTTTTTTTTACTTTGATCACGATAAAACAGGTGTTGATGAATGATAGGATGACAAAAACTTTGGGAATATTTATATTAGGAAGAAGTAGCCAATTTGGCATTGAAAATTTAAAAGATTTTTTACAGAAAAAGGTTTTGTGTATTTTAAGTGTAAACTGAATTGACTGTAGATTTATTATTATTTTTTAATTTATATTAGATTTATTAGTATAACTATTATTTAGTAAATATCAATACTATACTACATATATATTAATATAGTTTTATGTCATAAACCTTTACCTCAAGTGCTTGGGTTGTTTATCTGTTATAAAGAATGTTAAAGGAAATTGTTATTGTCAATATAATTAATATTACATTGAAATTGTTATTATGTTCTGAATATTCAGTATTTCAGCCTCAAAGTCAACGACTATTTGGTATTCATCAAAATTACTATTCATCACGTCCCAAGAAACAACTATGTATTAGTATAATTTAAACAAAATTTTGATTTGTTTAGGTTCATACCAATTAAACCTGAAGAGTATTTTTTTTACTTTGATCACGATAAAACAGGTGTTGATGAATGATTGGATGACAAAAACTCTGAGAATATTTATATTAGGTTCAATATAAAATGGAGGGAAGGGGGATAATCAGGGGGATGGATATATATCTATCTAATCATGCAGGTTAAAAAACATCCATTGGAACTCCAGTTGAAGCAATATTATAACTAACCAGATGACATTTCATTTTCCTCTATCTGATTAACTTGAAGTGCAAATCAATTTCCTTTCCACCAGATTTCGCAATTTCCAGGCCACAAAAATAAATAGAATACACAAATAAACAAACTAAATGATTAAGAAAAAAAAAATTGCAATACTGTCATACGTGACAGTCCTGCACCCTTTCAGGCACCAGGACAGAGCCCCTATAAATTTGGTTAGAAGCATACTTCAATGTTTTTTTTTCCCCTCATATAGTTTCTAATGTGCAATAAAAAACAACAAAAAAAACCCATTCAATAATCTGAAATCTTGCAATTGCTCCAAGTGCCCCATAGCTAGACCTGAACTGCTCAAAAGTAAATTTTAAATTAAAAGTATATTAATAGACAATGTCTGTCTGATATATTCAAAAAATAATTATCACGATCTGTATTTTTTAAAATATATTTATTGTTTGATTACTCTTTATGGTTTAGATTGGTTTTGAGTAATTAACGTCGCACTAGAGCTGCACAGTGGGCTATTGGCGACGGTTCGGGGTCAATCTCGAAGAAAAGACCCGGGAACACACACATTCATACATGCACCTCGTTATTTTAGAACCATGGTTAGATGACGAGGAAACACCTGAACTGGCACCCAACGCCTTCAATAGACGTCGGGACTTTGGACCCCGATCAGATTTATCGTGCACCAGTCTCATATACACGCCATTAATTTTTGCGGATATTCTGGACAACTTTTCTAGTATTTTGTAGCGAAGCTGGCAACCCTCCGATCACAAGATCACTCTTTTTACTTTTCTTTGTCAAGTCCATCACCTGGCATCGAACCGGGAACCTTCGTATTCCTAGCTGACGCCCTTAACCGCTCAGCCACGGAGGCCTCCTATCTCGAAGGAAAGACCAGAGGAGAAGACGAAAGATGACGAGGACAACACCTGAGCTGGCACCCAACGCCTTCAATAGACGTCAGGACTTTGGGACCCCTATCAGATTTATCGTGCACCAGCCGCAGTTAATTTTTGTGGATGTCGCAATATCACTACTTTTTACTATTCTTTAGTCTAGTCCGCGCAAAGGCTCGAACTGGGGAACCTTGGATTCCCAGCTGACGCCCCAATCTACTCGGCCACGGAGGCTTCTATATACATGGTTTAGACTACATATAAAGAAACACTGTTATAAATAAGATGCAAGTTTATTTCAATCCACAAAATATTAAAAAATATAATGCAGGAAAAAGAAAAACCTTTTTAATATATATATATATAAATAAGTTAAACATTCTCTTTAAATTAGTGTTTATGAGTGAATTAAACCATTTTGTTTGCGTTTCCGGGAAAATGAGTTAGTACATAAGTAAAATTTACAAATATTCAATAACATTCAATTTAATGAACCGAAATGCTAACATATAATGATGAACATATGTTCAAAGAGTTTCTCATGCAGCATTTTGAAAACATAATTGTTTCAGCAAAGGAAGACATTTGAATACTTAAATGGATATTTTCCTGTGAAAGCTACAATGTATGTGCTCATTTTCTTTTGCATATCAAATGCTCATAGAAAAAATTGGTTAATAACTGATGAAAACATCAGTTCTACAAAAAATTATTTTCGTGCTTCAGCTAGATATTCAGTTACCTTATCTCTTTATAACATTAAAATTTTCAAGATCATATAAAAAAAGTCTTCAATAAGAAAACAGCAACAAATTAAAATAACTAAAAATATCTTTAAAACTTCCGTTCTAACAAATTCAGTATATGTAACTAGTATTAGACAATATATATCTCAAATACATTTTAAACTGCCCCATATATATATATATATATATATATATATTGAAGTATCTTCCTATTGATAAGTAGTTATAATACTTTGAAATTAAGATAATTTCGAAATTGAATTGATGATGAAAAAATTCTAATATTCAACATCATTCTAATATTCTGCAGATCAGCTTAACTTTGCCTTAACAAAATTATTTTTTTAATAAAATAAATTTATTTTTAAAAAAGTTAAAAAAAAATATATAGCTTGAACTATTTTAATAAACAGCACGCAACTACAAATTTTATTTAATTTTTTCATATTTTACATTTTTTGTTGCATCACTTGTTGAATCTCTTAACATTTCATGCCATAACTCTGTGTTTTAATTGTAACATATTAAATTGCCTCTTATTTAACTTTAACATCACTACTTAATTTTATATAAAAAACAGAAATTAACTTCTATATTCAAAGAAAACAAGTATGAGGTTACTTACACAAATATATTCAAAAATAAAATAATTAAATCCAATCGAAAAGCCATCAAACCAAAGAAACTGAATTCAAATTACAAAAATAACCATACCACTTAAAATAAAACACACAACATATAATCAAGCGTCAAATCAAATACAATAATCAAAACATTACGCCATGAATAAAACAATGAATTATCTCGATTTCCAGACATCGCGTCCGCAAGAAAACACCCCACCCCGAGGCAGAATTCTTATTTCGGGTAAACATCAGCAATTTAAATAAAAACAAGACTCACCACTAGTTCGAAATCGTGTGGAATCGAGAAAGGGTATGTTCTATCCAACAACTGATGTCTGTCAGGTAGAGAACGTCAGTAGAACCACCTTTTTTGGCGACAATTAACAACTTTAGCGGACAACGTAAAGACAAGCGTCTGTTTGAAGAAGTACCGGCTTTCAGAAGTGTTTCAAATGCAATAGTAGAAGAGGAGAAGCGCGAAGCTTTTTTGGGTTGTAATTCGTAGGGTTGTCGTGACTGGCGATGTTTCGCTCGGTTTGACGAGTTTATGTGAGGGCGGATTGTTAGTTATGATTATTTATAATTTAATATAAACTTATATTAAAAGCTGAAAATTCCCAAAATCTGTCCGGATGTTTTGTTTGTTTGTCAGTACAGCATAGGCTCCGTAGCTACGAATCGTAGAGCTTTGAAATTTACAGAATAGTGAGTTCAATAAATAATAATTTTTACATGACAGTTTTCCAAGTCTCTACGATGTTCCATTCGAAAGATATAAATTTTTTTAGTGTAAAATGAAGCGAAATTTTTAAGGAATTTTTTTAGTGTATCCCATCGAATCTTATATATAAAGCTGAAATCTTCAAAATGTGTCCGAATTTCTATTGGTTTGTTGGTTTGTCAATCCAAGAAATGCTCCGTAGCTACAGAACGTAGAGCTTTGAAATTCACAGAATAGTTAGTTTAAAAAATAAGAATTTTAACATGCCTATTTTCAAGTCTCTACGTTGTTCCATTTGAATGTTATGAAATTTTTAGAGTATCCCAGCAAAGTTTCACGAAGTGGCAACAGTAATATCAGTTCAAATCAACGGAGAAAAGTGAAAATATAATATAAAAAATTATAAATGGATTAGAATGCCGGTCTTTACACGAAATAGTCCATAACTATAAAACGTAGCTTTATGAAATTTACACAGTAGACGTTTTTTTTAGATAATTTTAAAGTTTGTACGATGTTCCATTCGTATATTATAACTATTTTATTGTATGTCATTAACATGAATGATAATACCGTTTTCAATTTAAAATATTTTTTTTTCGTTACTGACTCTTTGGAAATGAAGTCATAGGTTTTATTTAATTTGATAATTATTGAAAAACATCTGCAGATTGGACTTTTTGATACAATACGGCTTCTTACAAAAATTAAAAGGACTAGAATTTTATCTTAGGGCAATGGTTTATAAATGTTTTAATGTTATAATTGTTTTGTGTACTTTGTTTTGTTTGTATGCAGGTTAATTGTAGCTATATTTGATTACCTTAGATCGAACTTTTACAACAATATTTTCATAATGCGAGTAATTTGTGTATGGACGCAATTTTATTTATTTAAAAAAAAATTATGCAAGTATTTTTTTTAAATGTACGAAGCTCAGTTTCTTTGTTAAAGTAATATAATTTTATTACTTTTACATATAATATATTATATTACTATTTAATGTTATTAAACGAATAAAATTCAACTGATAATAGAGAAAATATTTTATTTAGTGTGCCAATGAATATTTTCTTTTAAAACACGAAACGACGATCATTAAGAATAAAATTTAGAATTATTGAACGTACACGTGGTGAGATTATAATAGGGTGCACCGTTTATTAAACTAAATAGTTATATCGCTAAATATAGATGAGTTTATGCTTTGGATAAAGTGCGTTTTGATTTTAGAATTGCTGTGGCTACTTACCCAATATTTGTATGACATGTAATTTTCGATGCGAATGCAATAGTAATAATATCACAAAATCAAAATTTTAAAAAAAAATGGTTTAATTAAATTAGTAAATACCTAAATTTTAATACATTTATCCGGAAATAAAAAAAAAATTACACAAAATTAAAATAATTGGTTATTTTTCTGTAATAATAATAATATTCATGGGAATTCTTTAACACATGGTCGTGTGGACGTAGTAAATGAAAGTTGTGCGGTAATTTAAACATACTATTTTTGCTTGAGTATTTATTCCAGGTTGTTCATTTAATTCTCACTTTTATAAAACATTTGAAGTAGCTAACTATCAAAAATCGTTTAGGTTTATTTTTGCTGCAAATTTACAATTTAATGTTTAGTATTCGAAAGGCCAAAAATACAAACTACTAATTAGATACGCATGTTGCTTGTCGAAGAGATTGCAAAGATGTAGCCTAAATAATACATTGTAAAAGCCATTTGGAAATAATCAAAAAAAAATTGTAATACTGAGAAACTGGAAATTCGGATTGTTTTTAAAGTTAAATCATTGAAGTTCACGATCAAATTTCCTAAGTCCAAAAATTCACATGCCATTTTTTTTTACCCCCTGACGCTCATGGTTCCTCCTATCGCGTCCAGGGATCTCTAGTTTTTCTAGCAATACACCCAATATTAAATTCATAAAAAATACACCATTTTACAGTATTTTTTTTTAAATGTAACCCTTTTTAAAGCGTGCATATTTTTTTCTATGCATATTTGAATTCGGTCTAAAGCACGCACATTATGAAAATGGACAGAATAGGGAATAAAATGGACACTCATTGCAATCGACGTGGTATATCGGGAAATGACGATTTGAAAATAAAAAAAGAAAACTATGGGAGACAATTAGCCTCGAAGGGTCCCTATCTCAGATCATTTCATCTATAGGAGACCTCAATTATCCCATATAGGGTCTCCTATAAAAGAAATGATGAGAAACAGGGCCGTCCTCAGCATAGACCGACTTACAAACTTAGGAGCCCAGGGCAAAAGAATATTAGGGGGCCCCTCGATGTACCTCAAACTAAAATTGCTAAATTTATGTATAAGCACACGTGGCAAAATAACGTAATCAATCAACTGTAATGAAAATGTAAATATTGCAAAAAACTTATTTTTTTAAAACCCCGAGAATTTGAATTAACGTTAATATATGGTTTTTCTCAATATTTCACAACAGTTTCTTCATACTTTTCTGGTTCTGTTCTTCCCTTTTAGATTTATTTTAGTTGAGCTAGATTCGTATGTTCTACCCATTTTATAGTTATCAAATCCCTAATAATTATAATATCAAAAAATTTGGAATAGGTTGAAAGTATCAGTAAACGTCAAATATCTAAGTACAATTAGTAAACCCAGTTTGTTTACGGTCCTGGCCATGAATTGAACTTTGCAAGTGATCCAAAGGGCATCATGAACGTGCAGGAAAAGTGAAATCAATTGGATAAAACAGTAGAAGTTTTACAAAAATTAACAATTGATTTAAAAAAATTATTAAATTTTTTGATTAAATTAAATTTCATTGATTAAAAAAATCATTAGTTTTTAAATTTATTTTTAACTTTTTCACATTTTGTTAGCTTTATAATATTAATGGGGGCCCTGGGCAAGTGCCCCGAATGCCCTGCCGTAAATCAGTCTCTGGTCCTCAACAGCCGCGAATGCAAACCTCGTAGCGGGGCCCCTTTTAATCCTCCGCACAGACTTATGAATAAGTCTGTCAGATTTGTTTTTCATCAACTGCAAGTATAGTTACAAAGGTTTGATTCTGCATTTCAAAGAGTAGTTATTAGGTAATTTCGTTACTTAAAAACATTGAAATTAAAAGTAAGTCTAATTTCCTATCGAACAAGAAGAAAAAAATTGTGTCAGTCGTGCTATTTGCCATATGAGTTATAGAGTTGGAATGAATCACTCGAAAAGCTTAACATAGTGTGTATATTCTAATACCCCATTTAGCTGATTTTAAAGACGTTTTACGTCAAAAGCAATAGACTTGGTTTTATCTGTACCAATCTCATTTTTATATCTAACGAGCGAGGGGCCCTATGCTGTGTGTGCACACCCCTAAATTTCGACCCTCACACAAGAGCAATTCTTTCTGTTTTCAGTAAAATTTTAGAGACAGTGTATATTGAGAATTTGGCGACTTTTCCGCGTCACTTTGGCGATGTTCAACTGCATTGAGTTAAGTTTGTGTTTCCAGAAGAATGAGTGTCCTGGTCGTCCTCTCGGACGTGAGAATGCAAAAAGAATGTGCGCCTATAAAACCCCAAGATAACGAGTTGGCCGGCGTCCAAGGACTGCATCGCACAAGTGGGTGGGGGATGGAGCGATATCGGAGCGTGCAATTCCACTCTTGACATAAAAGGATGCGCACATGTCATTTCTACGTTGCGACACTTGGACATTTCTGCACCTCCTCGGAGGCAGACGAGCTCTAAAGTCCAAATTTGGCTATATTTGTTTTATTGCAGATTGTGTCTTAAAAGTTCGTTTTCTATTGAACCGTACCATCAAAATTCACTCGAAATATAATTTTTAAAGCATTTAGCGAGAGCTATAAAAACGCAAGTCCATTGCTTTAGTTGAGAGCAGTGGCGGCGATTGGGTGCTAAAAGTACGCGGTTAAAATCAAGGGGAAACAAAAAGTGGGGGGGGGGGGGGGGGCGGGGGTAATAAAATTTTGATCTGGATTTTGTAGCTTGCACAGAACTGTAAAATTTTGATTCGTGAATACTTTTGAACCCCCCCCTCCCGGTACCAAAGGGTGGAGTGGATAAATGGACCTGGTGGACGCAGCTCAACTTCCTCTACACGATGATAGGTATTTTATACAAAAAGTCTGATTCTCCGTGAGCTACAGGGGGGCAGCACATAAGTCAAGGGCGACATTCCCCTCGACAAAGCGCGAAGATCAGAAAGGGGAACGGTTAACAAGAGCGGCAGCGCATATTGCACCCAATGACAACATCCTCCTACAGGCCGTGTAAACATCAAATAAAGGAATCGAGCCTCGGGATCTATCTCGCAGAAAATCCTCGGGAACATTGCTTCGTATTTTTGAACCATGGTCAAATGACAAAGACCACACCTGAGCTGGCCCCTCAATTGGTGTTAGGACATTGTTCACCGATCAGATATAACGTGCTCCAGTCCAACTGAGGATAATTTCAGACAACTTTTGTAATTCAGTAGGGAATCCTCCGATCTCAGGTAGTTTTATGTTCCGCAAGCCTATCATCACAAGTGAGTAATTGAAAGAAAAAAAAATGTACCAATAAAAAACAGAAAATTAATCCAAACTCTGTCAGAAACTGACAGAGAAATCCCACAATTAGAACATCCAACCCGTCTTTCTGTTGTCCTATTTTCTGAGGGGAGCTGCGCAGGAGAGACCCAGTAGAGTTGCGCACGCGTGGCAACCATGACCCGACTGAGTGTCCGAGTTCCCTTATTACGCATTATTTTCCCTTGTTTGTGTGCAGCAGGAGGCTGTTGTCGTGCATGGGCTTATTTGGTCAACACCAGTCTACGGGGAGTCGGTCCCGTGCACACGTGTGTTTTCGCAGTTTCGTGGTTCGTTGGACCCGAGTTCGGTCTCATTCGGTGCGGTCGCTCGGAACGGTGCTCGGGACCGAGTGTCGCGCCACGGTTCCACGGACGGTCCTCGAGTTTACATACTTGTGTCATTGGGTGGCCAAATCTATGATGGGACTTTGGAGGCAGAGGGTTTTGAACTTCTAAAGATTGCAATGAGTCACCTTGTGATGATCGTCCTTTCATTGAGTTCCCCGGCGCGTATACGGGACTGGTGCACGTTAAATCGGATCGGGGTCCAATGTTCTGACACCTTTTGAGGTTGCGTCGTCTACCAACTCAGGTGTTGTCCTCGTCATCTGATCAGGTTAAAAAAAATACGAGGCAGTGCTCCCGGGTCCTTCCTTCGAGACCAAGACCCGAACCGTCGCCAATAGCCCACTGTGCAGCTCCAGTGCTACGTTAACTAACCAACCAACCCAGTGTAGTCCAAGGACCTGGGTGGCCGAGCGGAAGAGTTTCGAGCCGGTGCGAACCTAGTAGCGAGGTCCCTTTAGTCCTCCACATAAACTCATGAATAAGTTCGAATACAAAATTTTAATTATGAAACTTATTAATAAGTTTGCCAGATTTTCGAAAAGACGATCAGAATTTTTTTTTATCAACTAAAAATGTAGTTCAGTATTAACTACAAATGTTAGATGCGGCTATGCAGGTATTTCATTTGCGTAGACTATTTATTAGATAACTTATTTACGTGAAAAGTTTCATTTTTCTGTTCTGTGTATTGAAAATAGATAATAAGCTTGATATCTGATCAAACGAGACTAAATCCATGTCAATCAAGCTATTTGTCATGGAATTAATGCCGGATTGGATTACTCTAAAAGCGTAGAATTGTGTTTTTATCTTGATGCCCCATGTAGTTAATTTTAAAGATGTTTCACGTCTTAAAAAATTAATTTATCTAACATTTCCATTTTGCGGCGCACCTCCAGAAGCGGAGGGCCTGTGTGGGAGCACACGTCGCACACCCCTAAGGCCGACCCTGTAACGAGCTCATAATCGGAGGATTGCGAGTTTCGTGCCTCGTCGTCAACCAAAGCACATCCACTGTGTACAGAGGACAGGTGCACTTTAAAAAATTTGACGTAACGGCCGGGCCGCATGAACAGCAATTGTAGGGAGGCCCATGAGTTTAAGGGGCCTGTCGAGGTGAGCAAAGAGTATATAAGCATAATTGCTAATATAGAGACTTCTCAAAATCAAAAAGGTACCTCGTTGTCTATAACAAACAAAAATAACCTTTATGAGTGTGGCAAATTATAATAAATGTCCCCACAAAGATAGTTGATTATTATTGAAATGTAAGACCTTCTCCCATTCCTTTTCCTTTCAACCCAGAAATAAATTTCTGTATATTCGAATAGAATTTCGTATGGGGTCGAATAGTAGGGAATATGAAAAAATCCGTGCGCGATATGTAAAAATTAACGAAAGTGCTAACAGGCATGTGTAAATATCCGTGCAAAAAATATTTTTTGTTGAGACTTTGGCGAGCTAAATGTAGCCAACTAAAGTATGGCCACCCTTCATTGATTACCTTTCTTGTGATAGTAATTAAGAAAATGTTGGCCACGGCACAATATAATCCGACGTGCTGCTCATAAACAGCTGGTATCTCCTTGGAACAGTCGTTTGGTGTGTCTCGTTTCACTCTCTTTTAAAGCAATCGGTTTTAGCACTGGGCACCTTTCAAGCACCCTTTAGAGCAGTCGTTTGGGGCTATTCATTCCATCTGAACAGTCAGTTGTGTCATCTCAACCCTATTTCGGGAAGTGGTTTTTAGAATAAAGCATCATAATATTTTTTTCCTTTGGAATTCGACTTATATTAAACCCAAATTTAATTCTTCAACTAACTAAAAAAAAAAAAAAAACATGTTCAAACTCTGTAAATAAAAAAAAATCTCCTATGTTATACTTTATATACAGGGTAAAACAGTGTATTTTAGTTAGTACCTGTATTTGCACCACTACAATTTATTAGAGGGTGCCATTTATGACTTAGTAGTCTATTTTTCTACAACAATTGACGAGAAAGAGCAGATGACGTTTGCACAAATACTTACCTACCGATTTAAAAATGCAGTAACAAAAAAAAAATCTCGGGTTTTACATACTCCAGGATCTGGCGCCTTCTCTAAATTGTTTTTTTCAATGTCTGTATTATTTATAAATATAATGTCAATTAAAATTTCGTCCGATAAGTTTTTATTTTTATACGTTATTGATTAAAACAGGTACGGTTCTTGTTAAATCTGTCGTGGTCCTAACACGCCTTCGTCAGATACGTGTGGTGCCAGCTTTCGCCAATACCATTATGTAGCTCTAGTGCGACGTTGATTCAACCAACCAAACTGGATTGATCTCTACTGCGTTGCCAATAGTTCACTATATAGCTCGAATGCGACGTTATTTCAGTAAACCAATGATAGACAGCAAGAGAGGAAAGTACAAATCAGTTTTTAGAAGTTTGAATTTCTTGCACTTTTTGTATCGTTTGAAATATATACAAAAAGACATATTCGAAACTATTCACATATATATTTTTTTTAAATATGGTTATAAATATATTTTTTTTTAGTAGGAGAACCTTTTCTTTCCAATACAGCCGTTTTTTTTAATATAAAAGTTTAGCATTTTAAAATGTAAAAATGCTGAATTTTAAAAATAGCCAACGTATAATTTTAGACATTTGCCAAGGATATATTTGCTATGATATTTAGGTTCAAAATTGTTTTGTTTGTGTTTTTACGTTCTTTTTTTGGTGGACAATTTTATTTATCGTCGCTGTTAAATAAAAATATCTGGATTGATGTCTTTGTTCCGCTACTGTTTATTTTTATTAGGTATAGTTTAAACCGAGAAAAACACTTACTATTTTATACACTTTTACTTTTTACTTTTAAACTTTATATTTTTGTTAAGTATAGAAGCGCGTAAGATTGTTTTTTCGAATATTCGAACAGTGTGCTATTATTTTTAAACGGATAATTGTTATTGAAAGTTTGCACTTTTATTGTTTTGCATTAAAAAAAAATATTTACTGTGATACTGTAAGTATTTTCTGCAAAATATATGCATACTTCTTTGATGCCTTTTCGGAAACAAAGAAAGTTTAGTAAAAAAAGAATGGGTTACCCAAAGTGAATGAACTTGATTATGTTTATCTAAACGCTTGTTTAAATTAATGTCATATCAGAGTTATGCAATGGACTATAGACTACTCGGCACCCTCATCCACATCTCGTACGTGCTTTGCTTTATATTACACACATTGGCTCCTAATTTCCTATCCAACCAGATAATATTTATGTCTGTTAATCGGTCTATTTGCCTTCGAGTTATAGCATCGGTATCCATAACCCGAGAAGTATCAGATATAGAGTTTTCATCCTGATACCCTGTGCAGCTTATTTTAAAGACGTGTCACGTAAAAAAAAAATGATTATGAAAGCCAGTAATTTCCGAATATTTATGCTCAAAGGATTTCTGAATATTAAGCACCAATGTCTTGTATATTTTCGGGGGGAAAAAACGCAAATCTAAAATCAAAGTTTTGATGTGTTTTTCAAAAGACTGCCATATTTTGAGATAACATGTGAAATGCATAACCATGAGTCTCTACACTTAGTCATCGGGTCAGGAATGGGTTTCTGCGAAAAATCCCCGAATCAGCCAAAAAGTGAGTCAGTGGCGAGGGGTTGCGAAATAAAGAACAGGAAAATCTCTTCGGGAAACGCAGACGATATCGATCGATTTCCAGGCAACTGACTCATAAATAGCGTTGCCCAAATGGACAGATGTTCCGGTCCGGAAGGGGGTATTCCACATGACTTTACCAGACGATCCTATATTTGTTCATCTGTCTGGGGGTCGTCTGGAATATGAAAGTGGAAGGAAGAGAGGAGGGGGGATGTAGATGGAATCAGTTGGCAAGGATGGGGTTGGGTACTTCACTTATCATCCAAAGGCCCTATAACGCATCTCAAATTTTAATATTAAAAATTCCATGTTAAACTTTCTCTTTTAGACTGTATTAAAAATTCACGCTCATTTTTGAAGAAACTTTCGTCATTTCTGAAGAAACAGACGCCTGATAAACGCTCAGATTAAATTTTTCGTTAAACTGAGAAAATTCATTAAGTCGATTTTTTTCCACGAAATTTATTTCGTCAAAAATAAGGACGATTTCAAATAAAAATGGATGACTCGACTCGAACCAGTGATGCTTACCTAACATTTGCGGCGGTGATTATGCATATTATTTTTTTAATTATAGATAAAAACAAGGTATGTCTTGATACAATTAAAATCCGTATTACTGCGCATATTATGTTTTGCCTTTCAGAAATCTATGTAATGTTTTATCACTTTGGAAAAACAGTTTTCCCTTCAAAAAGAGGCTTTTTTTTCTTTTTGTTACTCTTATTATTACTTATTATTATTATTAACGTTGCTTACTTAACATCGTGGCTCGGTGCTTACCTAACAGTGGGGCGCCGTACTTACCTGGCAGCCGAAAGGAAAACTGCGCAATGCTCTTACGTAGCTGGTCCATTGTGCGTACAGCGACCACCGACAGCCCAATCGTTTGCGGATCATGTACAGACGCCATTTCATCTCGATATTACTTTCACTAAACACTTGGATTCGATAGAGTGTGAGGTGTACGTGTGCTACTTCAGCTACCACAGGCCCTTGCTGTGTGCGACAGACATGTAATGTTGTATCTGCCCTACCCTGTAATCATTATACTACTCTGTGTAACCATTGCATGAAAGAGATGGATAATTAAATGACATATTAATACCAAACGCTTGTTATTACGATTTCATCACGACGTTTTCACGAAAAATGTAAGACGCGGACCTGTACTGCGCCTACCCCATGTTTTTTTTTATAAAGACATAAATATTTTTTTGTGTGTGTTATTACCCCATTTTATCGTATTACGCAAATTTGTGGAAAAAATAACTGAAATATTTCCTTGCACCTAACGTTATTCGTGTTTTCGCATCCGTTGTGTAAGAATATCGAAGGAAATAAAAAGAGGAAGCGGGATTTCTGCATCCTCTTTTCGACATTTCTCAAAAACTTCTTTAACACTCCGATGTCCAATCTCAGGCGTCCACCATTACCTTTCATCAGGGACGGCTGGGTTATAGAAACCCCATATTACAATTTTAGGGGAATCTATTCCACTATAGCACAGTGACAAATAGTCGACCGATGCAAATTTGATTTTGTGTGAAAGGAAATTTAAACTTTTAAATAATGAAAAGGCCAAAGAATGCTAAGGAAAAAGGTCACTAATAAATAATATAACAAATGAATCATTTTTACCAGGTAAATATTTTTGTAAACTGTTCTGATTTGGTACTACATTAAAGCCAGGACTGCTACAAAAAAAAAATTGGGACCAATCGTTCCAATAGTTTTTGAGAAAATTGCACATCGTTGAAGTGAAATATTGTTGTTCGGGGTTACTCTAGAAACGAAAATCTTCCAAGCTGTCTGTATAAGGAAAAAGAATGTCTGATCATCTGACACCAAGGTGGTTAGAGTAGGAGGTGGAACGGACTGATATGCCGACATACATCCAGTCCATAATTTACCGTCATTTACATCCGTCATTTATTATGCCATGTATCACGATTTGAACAGTTCTTGGTTATGTCATCAAGTTCCAAGGTGAAGACCGAAATTGTTTGCTCGAATCAATAAATGTGTTGATTCTGACTGTATTCTACACTTTTGGATAGTTGAAAGGGTGTAATGAATTTTAAATCAATCTTTGTTCAGAGTCGTGTTGTACGTTTAATAAGTGACAGGTCGGATCGACGTCACGATTTCAATCCGTCTTACTTCTTGTTCTAATCGTCTTGATCTGACACACATTAATTTTTTATGTATGAATGTTTATGTCCAATGAAAATCGTAAGTTGACAGTCAGGCAGCTGGGGTTGGAAATAAATCAGCACAAAGATTGATAGAAAAATAGTCATCTGGCAATTCTGCCTGTCACTCATTCAAGTTTCCCCTTGGTAAGGGTCAATGTCTCGGAAATGTCTCAGAATTTTTCATCTTGTATGCTGGAGACCGATTCCGCGGTTTTGCCATCACATTTCATTCATTTCGCACGTTATTTCAGGAAGTAAAGAGTGAAATGCGGCAGGGATGTACTCGTCCAAGGCGCGTGCAATCTCATTTGCAACATCAAACGATTTTCTTTCAATCTCATGAGTTCCTTCAATGCTCACCTCATGAGTTCAAACCCTAAGAAGCATTTCACTTGACAGCGGTTCTAGAACTTCCACATCAACTACAATTCCAGATTTAATAAAGTTAGAATTCTGTGTAAATATCATATAAGAAATTTCAATTGCTTCTTCGCATTCTAAAGTGTCTTAGGCTGTTTTTTCTTTCGGAGAAAATTGTTCTTCAAGTTCGACAGTTTTGAACTCTATATTTTCCCATTCAGTCTCTTACTATTTCTCACTAGTCTCTTACTATTTCTCACTAGTCTCTTACTATTTCTCACTAGTCACTTACTATTTCTCAGTCTCTTACTATTTCTCACTAGTCTCTTACTATTTCTCACTAGTCTCTTACTATTTTAGCTTACATCTGCGCCCAAATGTTCGCCATCATTTTGGAGTAATTGTGCACTTTAAAAATATAGATTATTTTGTGGGAATACCCTTATACTCGAGGTTCCCATTGGGTTAAGAGTTCGTAATGTGTCCTTAGGGGAGTGCGATGCGTGCTACCGCACATGGGCCCGCGCTTTGGGGGGGCTCCGATAGGCTAGAGAAAAATTCATAAAGAAAATGTTAGAGATAAAATTAAATTGCTTTGATTTTTCTTCTTCACTCAATTCTTCCATTTGATAAAAAAACTTTTTTTCAACGTTCATTCTTTCAAACTTTTTATTCTGAACATGCGTTTACACATGTTCTAAGCTTTGTTCTAGATTGAAATAACGACATTATGTAAATATGATCATTGTGCAAATATGATCATTGTGATTGACATTTAAATATGATCTGATCATACTGAAATTAGTGTAAGACAAAGTAAATATACAGTACACTATGCAATATTCTAAAACTTTATATTACTGAATTTAAAAACTTATAAGAAATATGTGCAACATAACCGTGGTTTCGATAACTTATAATTTAATTATATATTTCGTCAAACTGGGGAAGTTCATTTTGTCATTTTTAATGTTCAATAAAAAATAGAATTAATGACGCCTAACCTAGAATTAATGACGCCTAGCTCTTAATTTCGAACTCTGCTGACTAAAGAGTTCCGTGGTTAGATTCTTGTTTTTAATGTCATGTATATATACATAAAATTTTAACATCGATTTTAGGCGATGTTAGACATTTTCAGTCAAGTGAATAATGTTGAGGGAATTGGAGTAAAACAACCACGTTCGTTTCTCGACGTTATAGACTTAGAAGTTAGAACATAAATCGAAAACCATGGGTGCAAAACGACTCGTATTCATAAATATTTCCTAACAATGGTAGTCGAAAAAGTTTCCGTTTTTTTTCTTTAGCACATATTATTTTGAAATAGTTTATACACATAACTTAAATACGCAGAAAATGTATGCATTTCCTCAAAAAGGAAAGAAGGAGAGAAAAAAAAAATAGAATGATTGATGACGATGGATTGCCGTAAAACAAAGCCCATAAAAACTCTCAAACCAAAAGACAACGAGGATAGCGAAGGTACGAGAGCAAGTTGCGCCAGGCACAGAAGTCGGTGATCCATGCGACGAGCAGAGAAGTCCGTTTTACAAAAGGAAGAAGCGGAAAATGTTTGATTAAACGGACCTCAGTGGGTTAGAGAAGAGGGGTCGGTGAGGCGCGACTGCGTATCCTAATGACACGAGTTGAAGAGAAGACATAATTCAACAAGAGCGATTTATTTACGGGGACTCTTGTTTGGACGTCTCGCTTGCTCGGACTCTTCTCATTGAGCGTGCTTCCTCCGTTTGATGGGGCCAAATGGAGATGCTCGAGAATGATCGAAGTCGCCAAAAACCTCGCCAATTTTAACCCTCCCCCCAAAAAAATAGGTGTGGTTATGTTGTGACTCTCAGTCACCAAAATAAAGATATGTTCTTTTGTTCCCTGTTCTTCAAAATGAACGAGAACTGCATAATCTTGAACATTGAAAACGCTTTTTTTTCAGTAGCTTGTTCTTTATCCAACTCCACTTGGGTATCAACATATACCCCTTTCCTTTCGAGACATGTATTAATGCCATAGGAATCGAAAGGCTTCACTGCAGAAATATGTATTAATGCCATAGGAATCGAAAGGCTTCACTACAGAAATATGTATTAATGCCATAGAAATCGAAAGGCTTCACTGCAGAAACATGTATTAATGCTATAGAAATCGAAAGGCTTCACTGCAGAAATATGTATTAATGCTATAGAAATCGAAAGGCTTCACTGCAGAAATATGTATTAATGCCATAGGAATCGAAAGGCTTCACTACAGAAATATGTATTAATGCCATAGAAATCGAAAGGCTTCACTGCAGAAACATGTATTAATGCTATAGAAATCGAAAGGCTTCACTGCAGAAATATGTATTAATGCTATAGAAATCGAAAGGCTTCACTGCAGAAATATGTATTAATGCCATAGGAATCGAAAGGCTTCACTGCAGAAACATGTATTAATGCCATAGGAATCGAAAGGCTTCACTACAGAAATATGTATTAATGCCATAGAAATCGAAAGGTTCACTGCAGAAACATGTATTAATGCTATAGAAATCGAAAGGCTTCACTGCAGAAACATGTATTAATGCTATAAAAATCGGAAGGCTTCACTGCAGAAATATGTATTAATGCCATAGAAATCGAAATCCTTCACTGCAGAAACATGTATTAATGCTATAGAAATCGAAAGGCTTCACTGCAGAAATATGTATTAATGCTATAGAAATCGAAAGGCTTCACTGCAGAAATATGTATTAATGCTATAGAAATCGAAAGGCTTCACTGCAGAAACATGTATTAATGCTATAGAAATCGAAAGGCTTCACTGCAGAAATATGTATTAATGCTATAGAAATCGAAAGGCTTCACTGCAGAAATATGTATTAATGCCATAGGAATCGAAAGGCTTCACTACAGAAATATGTATTAATGCCATAGGAATCGAAAGGCTTCACTACAGAAATATGTATTAATGCCATAGAAATCGAAAGGCTTCACTGCAGAAACATGTATTAATGCTATAGAAATCGAAAGGCTTCACTGCAGAAACATGTATTAATGCTATAAAAATCGGAAGGCTTCACTGCAGAAATATGTATTAATGCCATAGAAATCGAAATCCTTCACTGCAGAAACATGTATTAATGCTATAGAAATCGAAAGGCTTCACTACAGAAATATGTATTAATGCCATAGAAATCGAAAGGCTTCACTGCAGAAACATGTATTAATGCTATAGAAATCGAAAGGCTTTACTGCAGAAATATGTATTAATGCTATAGAAATCGAAAGGCTTCACTGCAGAAATATGTATTAATGCCATAGGAATCGAAAGGCTTCACTACAGAAATATGTATTAATGCCATAGGAATCGAAAGGCTTCACTACAGAAATATGTATTAATGCCATAGAAATCGAAAGGCTTCACTGCAGAAACATGTATTAATGCTATAGAAATCGAAAGGCTTCACTGCAGAAACATGTATTAATGCTATAAAAATCGGAAGGCTTCACTGCAGAAATATGTATTAATGCCATAGAAATAGAAATCCTTCACTGCAGAAACATGTATTAATGCTATAGAAATCGAAATCCTTCACTGCAGAAACATGTATTAATGCTATAGAAATCGAAAGGCTTCACTGCAGAAATATGTATTAATGCTATAGAAATCGAAAGGCTTCACTGCAGAAACATGTATTAATGCTATAGAAATCGAAAGGCTTCACTGCAGAAACATGTATTAATGCTATAGAAATCGAAAGGCTTCACTGCAGAAACATGTATTAATGCTATAGAAATCGAAAGGCTTCACTGCAGAAACATGTATTAATGCCATAGGAATCGAAAGGCTTCACTGCAGAAATATGTATTAATGCTATAGAAATCGAAAGGCTTCACTGCAGAAACATGTATTAATGCTATAGAAATCGAAAGGCTTCACTGCAGAAATATGTATTAATGCTATAGAAATCGAAAGGCTTCACTGCAGCAGTGGCGGCCCGTGGTCGAAAATGTTAGTGCAGCCGAAATCATATGAATCCCCCACTCCCCTCCTGTTTTCCACAAAACATACATTAACGGAAATTCTTTATTATTTACTACTCAAATCAAAGTTTCCTTTAAATTTTTACGAAATGATAACTTGCGAAAAAAAATAGAAAACACTTTCTTATTTTTTGAAAATTAAAGCAATCCTCCTTTCTTTTAAACATGCGAATCGGTCAATTTTAATATTAACTTAAATAGCGAAACAACAGCAGGACCATTATGATCCTGAAACAACAGAAAAACAGTAAATTTATCACGAAAACCCTTTCCGTTTGGAGATATTCTCGTAAGTTATCGTTTCACCCACCCATCCACGCGTTCATCAATCAGCATATCGAATCTCAAGTGCAGCTAAAACAAGAAAATTCATTTCGGCTGTACCTTATCACAATTGCAGTGCATTAGCATAGGGAGGAATCTCCATACTGCGTGGAGGTTGCCATGGCAACGATGCAGCCGATTTCGAATTTCGCTTTTTGACTGCATTTTTGATTGAATGGAGTTTTTCCCCCTCCTGAATTGTGCATTACGGTAACAGGCTTGCTATTTATCTGAGATTTTGTTTACGTACCGTAGAAATTTCATTTTCAATTCTAATCTTCATTTAAGAAAATTAGCAAAATATCTGATTTTAGTTTTAAAATACACTAATGAATTTAGGTGCAGCCCGGCTGTACTTGCTGTAGTGGACGAGCCGCCACTGCACTGCAGATATATGTATTAATGCTATAGAAATCGGAAGTCTCCGCTGAGGAAACATGTATTAATGTTATGGAAATCGGAAGGTTTCGCTGCAGAGGCACTTATTAATACCATAGAAATGTCGCCTTTAAATCCATAAAAGAACGACGTGCTATTTTTTCGCCTTTTGTTCTTTAAAATGACCAAAACCCACCCTATTCTCAAGTTTAAAAAGTTATTCTCACACAAATTTTAATTACAAATTATTTTTGTCATCTACAAGCACCAAGCATGGGTGTGATCTAAAACTTTCTTCAGATTTAAATTCCTCAAAACCTCCGTTTTTTTTAAAATAAACACTTGACAAATATCCTAAACCCATAAATTTGTATATTTGTTATTCTGAGATGAATATTCAGTTTCACGCGTAAATGTTTTATTTTTATAATTATCCACTCTAAACGTAAAAAGAACGCGCTAAAGAATACTTCTTTAAAAAGAACTCGAGTGCAAAGGGTGAACTGTGTTCATATAAAACATGCTCAGTCATGCATATTTGTAGTGATGACGTTGAAATTTCTTTTTCGTTAAATTTTTACTATTAAACTGTTAAATATTAGAGAAAAAAAAATGTTAAGATATTTTTCTTTATATAACCTTTCCGCACATTTACAACACATTTGTCATTTATATATAAAAAAATTCCAGATATTTTTAAATGCACGAAATCATTGATTTATCGCCAAATATGGCAAAAGGGATTACAAGATCTGTTTTGTTAAAATAAAGATGGTGTGTTTATATCTAAATTGTTTTAAATGAAAACACCATTAAAATAGTTTTTTTTAAATAGTTCTACATTGTTGATGTTTTTTTGTTTATATTTTTTATTTGGTTTCTGTTTAAACATGAGGTCCTAACCGACTTCGCACTTAAAATTAAAAATCATTAAATATATATAAACGTAACAATAAAAAACATTAAAAAATAATTCCGTAATAAAAACATTAAAACAAATCAATGAGAAGCTAAAGTAGTTATATCCAAGCTAGTCAAGCTTTATGACGACGACGATATCATTTACTTCGAGGCGCCTGGGTCCACACGGACTATATCCTCTTCATCTGAATTGTAATCTAAGTATTTAAGTCGAAAATTGAAAACTGAATATTAACGTAAAATATTCATCCTACCACTCACCACAAAACTCCCAATCACTCCAGGACAGAACACAGGAAGCGGACAACTACGACAAGAAAACCCAATCATAACTGAAGGAAAGGAAAAAAAACGCCCAAGGGACAAAAGGAAAGCCTAAAACTATATCTGCATTTGAATCGGACTTTGATAATAGTAAACAGAACTACTAGGATATCAAAAGGTTATCTCAACATAAACAACATTACATTGCAAATCTTCAAGTCATCTCAGATTAATTTGCACAATTTAAAATTAATTCAATTAAAATGATTTACAGGAGGTATTCAATAAAATACAGATGCAAAAACAGTTATATCCAGCAAACGTGAGCGTGATCATCAGCGAGCGTAATTTCTGATTGGTTAGAATGTTTAAATGGCGGGCTTTCCTACTTGAAGAAAAAAAAAAAAAAGAAAGCGGAGTAGATATTTGCAAAAACAGTTCAATCCTTATCCCATTTCCAAAACAACTTATGTGAAAATTAAAATTTAGATTAAAAATTATTCAGTGACCTGAAATTTGACACATTTTAATGAAAATTATTGTAGTTATCTTCATTTTTACAAAATAAGATGTATTATCAATAGTTTAGTATTGACAGTTTATTCAGAGTTATTCAAAAATAAGCAACAGGAATAAGAAATATAAGCATTTCCTGTATATGGATGCTTTTTGCATCAGAATTGCTCAGATATCTTTTATGCAGAAATTAATAATGCCATTTATTGAATAAGCGTTTAGCGAAAGAGAAAAGCAAAAGCGGCGTGCACATTTGCAAAAAAACCAGTTAAATCCTTATTCCATTTGCGTAATCTGTAATTTTATGTATGTGTTGAGATTTCTTTTAAGTGACGAAACAGTCACATTTCCATCAAGAAAAATAATTATCTCCATCGACGAAAACGAAACAATGGTAGCTCGATCAAAATTTGAATTCGAACAAAAACGACACAAAGAAATACCCAAATATCGAAATAATAACCTCCTCCCTATCTCAAGGCTCTGGAATTCGATAAAAGGGTTAGCATTCCACAGACGATTGCCACCGAAAAATGCGAAATATTTATCTCTTCGGGAAAGAAAGGCGCGCATACCCATGCGGAAAGCTCGTATCGTCTGATCCCCCCCCCCCCCCCCTATCTGATGCATTTTAACATCTTTTATAAGCATTTCAGAAAATGATCAAATTATGCAAATGAGCGCATCGAAATGTTTTAATAGAAAGAAGAAGAAGAGCGGCGCGGGCAGAAAATTCCTTCGAAAACAACGAGAGAGATGTCTCGACCGCAAACCAACTTGCGTCGTGAGTCATCGTTCATGCAACCTCTCCTCATCGGGTTTCATAACCTTTTTTCTTTTCCTCTCCTTCTTCTCGGAAAGGAGAATCAGCGTCTTTCAACAACGGAAGTTGTTCCATACGGGTCTCAGTTTCTCGACAACGGCTTTGGGTCACTGCATGCGAAGTATTATGAAAGAGGGACTTTATAAAAGGGAAGAAAGAAATCTTTCAACATTTGCATGCCCGCTTGGGTATGTGACTTAAAATCCTCGATCGCAGTGGTTCCCAACTCGTAGTCTGCGGACCACTGGTGGACTGTGAGATGATCCCAAGTGGTCCCTGGAAATCTTTCTAAAAAAATATTTAAATGGAATTCTTATTTGCAGATTTGAAAAGATGTATATTTAATTTCTATTCTCGAGCTTGCACAAAAATATACCAGCAGGTGAAACAGGTACAAGCATGCGCTCGAATATCTCTTTGTCCTTTTAAACATAAATGCCTATAATTAATTTGAAATACTACCCTAAGAATTAAAAATATTTAAGCGAAACACGATATAATTTGTGTGTGTTTAATAATTTAATTTTCTAAAAATACAATATGTAATACTGAAGAACATTGTATTGAGCACCAGAAAAATTTATATTTTACAACTGAATTTTTTAAAGTATTATTAGAAGGTGGTGGTCCGCAGTTTGTCTAGCTTTCAACTCGGTAGTCCGGCGACATATAAGGTTCTAAAATCTAAGATAATATTAAGAACAGTGGCTCTGTCGTGTAATCGTTTGAAAATATAGCAGAATAAACATGTGTTTGTCAGTATTTGATAAATTAAAATTTTCTCGTTTCATTAAATTTATATGATCAAAAGTTTTTATTTTGCATTCTATTTATTACACGCTTTTATTTAACTCCGTTATTGTGGTCGTAAATCTTACAACTCAATTCCTAACCTCTTTCCAAATATCATATCGACTTTAAACTTGGAATACTTACTTAGTGTGTTTTGCTATACAATGTTTAGTTTTAATAATTAGTAATTAAAAATATATAATTAAAAATGATACGTATTTTATATTAAAGAAAACTGACAAAACTTAACAAAATCAAAACTTAAGAAATATCTATTAATTAAAAATATACAGTAGACAGTTTGAAGGTTTAAACGACACAATTTATTTACATATCACATAAAAAATCTTTATACACTACAAATATATATATTTATATATATATAAAACAAATATAAATATGTAAAAAAATTCACATACATATTAAAGGCTACAAAAATTCAAACAATTATATACACTCAATCGACGATTTTAATAAATGAAAATCAGGGGTGAAATAATGGAAAATCATTATTGGCAGTTATATTACCGTGAAATGAATGTGCTTCTTTTATGTACATTTTAAAGTTGAATGGTCGTCAGCATTATGAATCTGAAAAATTAAGAATTAAATATTTGAATCGAATTCTATTATTTTTATTGAATATATTTTAGTGTGAGTTTCAATTGAAATTGCGACAAGAACAGTTTAAAGTATAATTTCGTCAGCAGATGGCAGCACCAAAACTTTCAATCTTTCCCATTCATTTTAAAAAAAACCGATTTAGAATTTAATTTTCTTATAATTTGCATAGCATTCAATATTAAACTTGAAAGTCATTTAAACTTTACCAAATTCACAAAGTATTAATTTAATAAAGGATCTATTTTTGAAGATCTTAAAATAGGAAGTATTGCAATGAAATGCAAAAATATTTACTAAAAATAAGTAACAAATATAAATACAATATTTTTAGAAAGCGAAGTAAACGGCATGGATACATTTGGTTGCATTACTATTTTATAATTGTCTTTTAATTTATTAATTTACGATTATTTGACGTTGTACATGCGTAACTTTTAATTATAATTGGACTGCGTAATAAAGTTGCGTATATTGTAGAATATATTTAAATTTATTTTAACTCATTAATTAATGGAATTTAATTAGTTTAAATATATAATTTCTTTTTCATATTTGACGATATTTAAACGCATTATAAATAAATATTTAAATATATTTATAATGAAAATCTGAGGGGAAAAACTTCAGTTGTGGCTTGAATACATGGCTTTAAATCTTACAACTAGTGGCGCCATCTACTAGCTATTTTGAGAGTAAATGTACAGTTAACAAGTTGCGGTGTTAAGGGGGAAAGTTGGCAATCAACAAAATAAATATATATTTAACTTTATTAAATTTATAATTTTAGTCCTCCTTTTTGAGGGACTTTATGTACGTACATTAAGTAGCTAAACTGTTTTGGGATAATTAATTCAAGATAAGAAAAAAAAACTATATGTAAAACCCTTACTAAACTATATGTGTTATTCCCAAAGCGCATGACCCTGTGCTGCGGCACGCATCCCACACACCATGAAATGCGTCCCAGTCAGACTTTTATTATACATGCGAATTTTTAAAAAAATAATCCTCGAAGTATGGTTTTTCGTGTATGATGTTGAAATCCTAATCATTTTTAAGAGTCCCGGGCTATTAGTTTGGACTCATCAAACAGCCAAATAATCGCTGACATACTATTCGAGCCTATTTTTTGTTCGGAAGGGAGAGTGGCTGCTGTTGTTGTTGAAAGCTCCCACTATAACTCCCTGTGTAATCTGTTTTTAATAATATGTGAATTATGTATTGTGTTTTCTAGTAACGTTAAAACTATAAATCTAGCTCTCGAGTTGGCGAGATCAAATTAAAAAATAACGGATTGACAAAAGAGCATGGTTTTATATAAATTTAAGAACAGGCTGTTTCCGTTCTTTTTAAAAAACAGTTAATTATAACGAGTTGTTCTTGTTCTTTTTAAAGAGCAGATTATTCTCGTTCCTTTAAGAACAGTCGAAAAAGAACAAGTTGTTCCTTTTCCGCGTCCCTAGTGTTTTGTCACTGAACGAGGATCATATCGCTGCATTTAAGAAAAAGGAACCCACCGGTGCGCGTGTTCTCTCATCAGTGGTAGTCCCCCAGCACTCCGTGGTAGGCTGACGACTGGATCTTGACGTGCGCGGGGTCCTGGTTGGCCGTGCCCGGCTCGTTCGTCCTTACCTTGGCCCTGAATCCGTGCTCGTCGGCCACGTAGTCCACGTGCCTGTGGACGCCGTGCGCGTCCGTGAATCCGTAGCTGCCGATCACCCTCTTGCCGTCGCTGTGCTCCTTGCGGAACTGCTGGTTGCCGTGGTGGTCCTTGATCTCGTAGCCGAAACCGTACGGCTGCGGGGGGTGCTGAGGAAAGACACAGGGGATGGGTACTCTATTCTCTCGTGCCGCCTCCGTAGGTCATAGCAAGGTGGAAAAAATAACTCATCTCTAAATGCCTACAATTTTATCCCAACGTCTTCTTCTTCTTTTTTTTTGGAGAGGTGGGGTGGGGTGGGGGGATTATATGTACACCTCAAGAGTTTTTCCCGATGCATTTTAGTAAGCAAAAAAGAAAAAAATCGACATTGCCATAATTATTTAATTTAATTTTTTTACTTATTGCAAAGTTTTGAAATAGGAACCAAAATTTAGGGTATGTTTCTTGTAAATTAGAATCATTTTGAAAAAGTTGTAATAAGTATAAAATTGATGTTAAAATTGATGTGATATAAAGAAATTGATGTTAAAATTGAGGTTAGTTATTTTTTTTACTTTTTAGTCTTACTTTAGTCTTTTTTCGTAAAGTCAGTTTTCCTTTCTTTAAAAAATATTACTTTACCTTTGCCTTTTTAGTTTTTAATTTAGCAGTGACCCCGTGCTATAATTCACCAAGAAATTCAAGTTGTTGATAACATTTTCTCGGAGCCGGTAAACAAAATTATATTGTCACAACCATGCATATTGTAAAACAATCCCTATGCATGCTAATAAATGCCTGGTAAACGAAATTTGTATTCAGAATGAATCTGCACAATTTGTATTAATAAATGAAAATATTTTGAAATATGAGAAATTGCTAAAAAATGACCGGCTAGATATTTTCGGGTATATAACAACTAGAAAACCCATTAAAAAAATTACAAAAGAGAATTTTCTCTATTTAACAACAAATAAAAAAAGAATTTTTAAAATCAGACAATATTTTTTTCAAATGGTCTGGTTATTTAAGATTCCAGATAGTTAAATGTCGGATAACAGGATATATTTTTAAAAGGTGCCAAAGCAAGACATCCCCTAAAAAATGATTTTCTAAATATCTGAATTAGAACAGAAATCTTGTTCGAACATACATAAAAAAATATACATAACAGTCTAATTGATGTTCTAATTGATAACCTTTTTCCTTATGGCGGACTTTATCGGTATTTGTTGGTGCGCTCTTCAGTCGGTTAGAAATAGACTACCTTAGATTTAAAATTTAGTTATTCTTAATTTAATTTACCGTATATATATTTGTAACACAGCATTTTTATGTGAATTAAAAAAAAATATCAGTGACAAAATAAAAAAATATTATTAAATTAAGTTTGTTTAAAGGTTATCAATTGTTTGAATTTAAAATGTACTACATTTGTTTTTAAATATAGTCATTTTACAATTTTTCACAATTTTAAATATAGACATATTAAAAGTAAAATTATTAAAATTTTTAAAAATAAATATCTCAAGAGAGTTTACTTTTCGGACACTTCTTTTTAAAAAAAATATATATAAAAACTTTAGAATTTTTTAGTTGGGCTTTCAACATTTTAGATTTAACACTTAAACATCAACACTGAAGATTTAAAAATTTGTTCCACCTGGTGTATTTTTATGAATTAAAAAACTTATGTGCATTATTAGATATACGATATGATAAATCAGCAAACTGACTAAGTAGCCATAAAAATACTTTTTTCAAAAAGCGTTCAAATCCTTCCTCATCAAGTACTTTCTATATTAGTACAAACAAGCATATGAAAGTAGGAAGAGTAGGGTTCCAGTGTATACAATTATGTTATTTTTTTTAACAAATAAATGTGGATTCCCTATTTCGATGTTTTGTGTAAAAGATAAGCATTAAAAAATACGTTTAAAAAAAAACCTCGCAACATATTTTAGTGATTAGACAAGAGCTGCGCGGACCATTTCACACCTACTCACCGACCCCGGGTTGAGAACGACCGTCTTAGAGGGTTTAAAGTCTAAAAATTTGTACTGCAGAAGTTTTTAAAAAAACGTATATAGCTTTTAAATATTCAAAAACTCATTGATTTTTTTAAAGTTGACAGAATAGCAAAAGAAAAAAAATCTCACCTTGTGTTCGTATCCCCCTCCATAGCCGTGAATGTCATTCTCGTACGCAGGGTACGCGCGAACTGCGACCGCGCTGCACGCCACAAGGATGAGAAAGGACACCTGCGAAATAAGAAGCAGCACTGATTCAAATGGCACCATTTATAAAGTCCCCAAACTTCAATGAACGGCTGACAATTCAAAACTCCGCAATTAAGTGTACTTGTTAAAATGCATCGGTTAAAAATGGAAACTTGTTGATCATCGGGTACATTTGGACATTTGAAAAGACTTACAGAAACTCCCCCAATCAAAGCTGAAATATAAATAGGTTCATTCATATCCTACTTCTACGGGTGCATTCATGTTAATTTAAGTACTCATTACTCAGTCAATTATTAATCGAAATTTGGATGACAGGCATGGTAAATATCACTTTATACTGTAGACTGATTTGAATTTATTTTTACGCTAAAAAATAAAAATAATGTTTAAATTTACGAACAAGTTGAAAAAACTTAACTGTTTTTTTATTGTACTTATTCAACTGTTTGAAGTTGATACCATTTTACAAAAACCATTATATTATGCTACTACAAGGGTGGATCTATGGTTTATTCTCGGAAGGGGCTATTATTGGTAATTTTTTTTTAAAAATATTTTTTTGTAAGTTTTATACGTAATTGTCATTAATAAAAATAACCATGCGATTTTATAATAATTTATATTTACCAAAAATTAATTCAAATCTATTAAATTACGCATAATTTAGTCACATAATTTTGCTGCAAATACTAGTACAAAAGGAAGGAATTTATAAGCGCATCATAAATAGTAAATCATTATTTTTTTTCGAAAATTACGTTAGCGAATTATTTAGAAGAACAAACATAAATTTAGAAGAATTAAATATATATTTTACTTATTAAATATTTCTGTATAAAGGAGGTTTGTTGCACCTGTAAACTTTCGTAGTTATTTGTCCTTACGTTGGTTTTGGTGTTGAAATTTGTAAAATGGGATGGAGGATCAAATATTGTCTACATGATCTGATAGTGGCTTTAAATTAAATGCTGTATTTCCAAAAATCCGTCAAAAGATAAAACAATAGAAATTGTGTGTGAAATAATATGATTTTTACAAAAAATTCCTTAAATTTTTGTTCAAAGTTAAAAACTCGTAGGTATTGACATGATATTTTTAAAATAAACAAATAAAAAAATTCACTTACTTGCAAAATTGCCATTTCAAACTAGTTAATTCGGATCCCAAACTGCTTTAATCCTCTGATACAACAAAATTTTTAACGGTTGCAGTTAGGAAGAGGGGGATTCCATCAATTTTAATGCTGTTCCATACTGTCGGGAGCCACTTTATATAGAGGAGGCATGGCGTGATCATTGAACTGGAGAAAGTGCAGTTACTGGGTCAGACGTTAGGGGGCGGTGCTTGCCCATTCGCAGTCGGAGTTGCAGTGTTTGAATGGGCTCTTTATTAATACTCGGGGGGTGCGACTTTCGATTGTTTTCTATTGATTCTTTTGAGGTGTTGCTGTCAGAGCCATTTTCCTTGTTTCTAAATGCGGGATTTGTGACCGAATTTATAAAATTTTAATTGCGATATGGAAGGCGAAAGTGAAAATTAAATTGAGTCTTTGTAGGAAGTTTATTTGTGTTATATTATATTTTTCGATCGGTCATTAGACTTTATTGGGTAATGTAACAGGTCTTTTCGAGAGTGTTCTGCAATGAAAGTGATGGATGCATGGGGCCGAAGGGGCACGGGTCCAGTCACTTTTCCGAACCCTGGCCTCAACAATTTTGAAATATTTTTATACATAATGGAAGAAAATTACATAATTTTATTCAAATAATTTCTTACTATTTAACTTTTTCCTAATATTTTCTTCTGATTCTTGCACGTTATCCATTGTTGTCAATTAAATTTTTGGTTCGATCAAAAGGAACTGGTGCACGTTGAATATGTCGTTGTCTAAACGTCCTCATGCCCACTGGCGGCAATTGGGTACTAAAAATTAGGGGGCAAGAAATGTTCCATAGTTTTCGCAATGCTGTAAAACAATTGACATATATTTTATTTTTAAAAGGTGTTATATTAAAAAAGTGAGGGGCAACTTCCGAAAAAAAAAATGCTGGGGCAACATCTGAAAAAAGTTGCAGGGGCATCCACCCAGCCCCTCGAATCGCCGCCACTGTTCATGCCTACGCATATGCTTGGTGTTCTATCTCAGGTGTTGTTCTCATCCTCATCTGACCATGGTCAGGGGTGACTAAGGAAGGCGCCAAATTTTAATAATAAAAGGGAAAATATAAATAATTTGATTATTATAATTAAATAAATTAATTTGAAATTCATTTATAATTTTTCTTATCTGTATATCACTTTATAGGTTATATAGCTTGGATATCTTTTTATTATCTGAAAACTGACCTTGCAGAGCTACGATTTCCGCAAAAAGCACTTTAGTGAAACCAATACAACGTTGTCTTAATTCGTAAACCACATAACTCTAAACCACAGATTCATCAGCCATAGCGAAAGCTTCTTGTAGACGAAACTAAGTTCAGGTATTCTGGCCACTTCTTGTTTTTAAACGATTCCACATTTAGAATTGAATTACTGGAATTTTGTCGCCAAGCAGCTTTCGCTACGGCTGACGAATCCGTGGTTTGAAGTTACGTGGTTTGCGAATGAAGCCGGCGATAAGCTAGTTGACAAAGTTAGAAAATTCAAATGTTAAAATAATGTGACCTAAATTGCAAAATTAGCTTAAAAATGATTTGTAAATAAGGGCGCCAAAATCGTATTCGAACCGTCGCCCCGAACCGTCGCCTATAACCGTAAAAATAATATTGTGTTGCTCTAATGTGACATAATCAAACAATCCTCTTTTTTTTTATCTAATATTTATTCTTTTCATTTTCATTTAATTTGTAATTTGTTTAAATTCAGATTCATTTTCAGTTTTATTTATGTTTGCATATTTACAAGAAAAAATTATATTTTTAACATATTCTATTCATATTAGCTATTGAACTACTATATACCGTTATACTTGATTTTTTTTATAATTTGGGCCCCTTTGGGCCCACTTTCCATACCCGCGCACCGCATGTTGAAAACGAATTCATTTTCGAATTTTTCACGTAATGCTAAGTAAAGGAAATATCAAAATAGTAAATTTTTTTTTCTGAAAAAGCATATAATTTATTTATTATTTGCATTTTTGCTTTTTTTAAATAATATAATTTTGTATGAAGTTATCAATGCAATTTAACCGATTTGAATAAAAATATGCTTCAATTATAACTTGGATTATTTATATGAATTTTAAAAAATGAGAGATAGATAGTAACTGAACTGAAAGAGGCCAGAAAGAGGGCAGATTCCGTGTACGGAATAAAGCGGATGTGTCGTACGGAAGTTTAGAGTAGTGTAGGAAGTTTAGATTCGAGGTAAAACGACAATTTCTAATCGATAAGAACATCCACAGAATGCTTTGAGATGTTTACCTACCTGATGCAATTAGGGGCTCTGCGAATTGATTAATATTTGCTAAAAATCATATTCGTGTTTCGCTTATAAAACAGTCAGAGGCGGAAATGTATACTTTTAATCATATTGTAAAAATGCTTTTGATGTTATAAAGCGTCCGAACAATTTTGTTATTACATAAAATAATTCAGATAAATACTAGTTTGAAGCCGTTTTTTGTGTGTATCCCACTTGGAAATTCGACAGGGATAAAAAAAAAACCCATCCTATGTTATAAACGAACAAGCCAATAGATAGAGAAATCGACTGAATCGAATTTTTGAATGGTTTAAAAATGGCGAAATTATTTATGAATTTTAGAACTGAGCTCTTCTTTTCATGTTTTCTTTGAAAATGGGAGGAATTCCGAAACAAAAAATTCACACAGTACTGAGTGAACATCTTACGCAAGAAAGATTTCTCTGAAAAAGGGACACAATAATTAAGGGACAATTAATTATTAAAAGGACACAATACCTTAAAAAAGTTGCAAAATTCTCGATTTTGTTTAACTACTATACTTGCAGTTTAGAGTCTTTTAAATATGATTGCAAAATTGTGGAACCGCATCTAGGTTTTTAATGAGTTATTTGGGATTTTATACTGGACCAGCATGCCCGTGCGAGAATACTCGCATAAACAATCAAACACTACCTTCCACATGGATTACCAGCGAAGAGCGATTACTTTTTAAAGGACTCTATGTCCATAGCAACTTATAGGCATATAAAACTTTGCTCTCCTGTGAAATAGTAAAAACGGACTTGGTGCCCTATATCTCCGAGGTACAGCATTACAAAACAATAATATTAGAGTAATAAACAAAATCTGCATTATTAACATTATATTTATCAAAAAGATTTTTTTGAACTGCGATAAAGGCTTTACGATCATAACTTCTCCTATTTTCCGTTTCTTCGTCGCATCGCAGCCTATTTATGATATAAAGAAAAGGGAGGAATATAAAATTCCGCCATCCATCCTTGTCCGCGCTCAATGCAGCTGCTGCATATCTCGTGTTTCGTACGAAGTGTTGCCATCCCTAAAGCGCCAAAAAAGTGAAACCGTTCGTCACGGAATAATTTCCAGAAGGATGGCGACAGTTTCGTGCTTTTTTCGGCGACTTTCATTTCCTTTTAGAAAGCAAAAGTGTGAAAAACAAACTCCATTTATCATATTATTGTTCTTGGTGAAGCGATTGGAAAATATTTATTGGCATCTATATTTATTGTTCTGCATGTAACTTGGGTAGAATTATTTTTATATTTAAATATTTGTTAAGTCTCTAATGTTTAGTATTAGTTTTTTTATAATAAAAATCTGCTGACTTTTTGTGATTTTGGTATTTTTCTTCTCTTATTTGATTATGATAAACAAATTATTTCAATTAGACTGTGTCCAGAGAAATGTCGCTTTTCAATCATTCATTTTTGTTATAATATACCCATACTATGTACGGGTTTCGAACCCAGACCCACGTTTTCAAAGCTACAAGGGATGTCCTCTACGTGGGCACCGAAAAGTGTGCGTTGTTCAACATCAGCTCCAGGAAAATCGTCCGCCACGGAATCATCACTCATCAGGAAAATCGCTCAACTCAGGTAACTCAGTTTCCCGTTTAAGGAATCGACATAAAATAATATAGAAACCCATCACCTGTACAACTATTTTAAGTTTGTCAGGTCGCTTTGTTAAGATGGCTTGAACAGAAGCTGAGATGAGCAATATTAAATCCCACTGCTCATTTTTGAGAAAGTACGATACTTAAAGTTGAGTACGTCATCGCTCATTTACGATGAAGTTGTACTCATTTTAAGTATCTTTTTTATTTTAAACAGAGTATCGATTGAGAAAAAGGAAAAATTGGCAGCGGTTTTCACATATTCCGAAAATCTCACAGTTCCGCTCATTTCATTCTTCTACCTTCCAGATCCTTTTTACCGCTTCTGGTGAGATGGACCTGTTGCACACACGAATTATTCCAGGGTAAAAAAGTGAGGTTCCACGTTTTGACGGGAAGAACGATTCGCATTTTATGATTACACTACTGCCCTTTACACGTAAATAAGTTGTAATTTTAAGTCATTTGAGATATTTAAGAAAAGGTACACTTACGATTTATTTAATTTTTAACTTAAGTGGTGATGCTTTTAAAGTTTAGAGAATACTGGATGAATAACCCTAATAATCAATCGAATCGCCTACTTACAAATGCCTCTTCCTTATTCAGATCTTCATTAATATTCATAAAATGCATTATCCGGCATCGAAATGGCTCGCCGACGAATTGTTCCGAGCACAACAACAAGGGACGAATATAGCCGCCCGATATAAATAAAGACACTCTTTCAACTCCCGAACAATTAAAAAACTCCACTATTTAAAGATACATTTTGGGATTTCTTTTCTATCTCGAAATCAGCAGGGCGTGAAAGACCGCGGATGAAAAGGCGATTTGAAAGTGACCTAGCCGCTGACCTTTTCGACCGGTGTTGTCTTCCATGTTAGGCTTAGCTCTGCGAGTAGTTCTTTGGACACAACAAAAACCCTCGCCAAGTTCATTAACCATCCGAATAAAAGAGCTCCCCTTTTCGCTGCTCATTTGAATAGTCATTCTGAAGACAATGCCGGTTATCTGCTTCGATTTCCAACGCTTTTGAGCGAGTGTTGGGCTTTTGTGAGCAACACATCGGCGTATCTTTGGGACCTTAACAATGAAAAGAGAGGCGAGATTGGGGAGGTTTTCAAGAGTGAAATAGAAAGTAAAAATAAATTTCCAGCTTCAGCTTTTAATGAGTGGTTAACTTGTTAGCGCAAAAAACTATTCTGTAGCAGAAAGAAGGAAGGTTTGGGGAATACGTTATCTTCTGTTCCTTGTAATATTGCTCGAAATATTGGCACCATTCATGGCAAGTAGATGGATCAAAGATTTGTTGTTACATTTCATTTTCTTAGAGTTGTGGTTTGTGTGGCTCTTCACTCTGAGTTGAAAAGGTGTTTAATTGTATAATAATGAATAAATTTTTTTCCTGCTTTTCTTATTTACCTCTCAACAGAGACAAATATTTCAACAGATACCATCCTTATTTGCACAACAGCTCAGACATAAATGTTCTGTGGTAAGTATTTTATGATGGTCTGCTTATACTTTTTCTGGAGGGGCCTTTCCACTACCGTTACGCAGGGTCTATTTTAAATAAAATTTTACGACAACCCAACTCCCTACGAGAAGTTCTATTCTTCTAATAGGCAGTCTTGGCTTAAGTGGGCAGTCGTAAATTGAATATAAACAGACAAAACAAACGAAATGGACAGTAATGAATTATTATTTGGGCAGTCGGGATTTCCAAGGAACGGAATTGGGCTGCTGTAAATTTGATTTAGAATAGGCCCTGCTTAACGGTAGTGGAAGGGGCCTTCCAGAATAAGTATAAATAGAGACCAACATAAAATATTTATCAAAAAACTTTTATGTCTGGGCTATTGTGCCTAATGGGAGATAAGGCCGGTATCTGTCAGACAGATTTGTCGGTAACAGATTTGTCACTGTTAAGGTAAATATTATAAGCAAAAAATAATAATGTCTTAAATATTAAACTATTGTAAAATATTACTAAATAGCTATAAAATATTGTATGTCATAACAAACATAATAATAACAGAAAGTTACTACGAGAAATATTTTGAAGTACCTGTTACAGCAGTTTATCTTTTCAACTACCCACTGGTGTAACTGATCCCTTAAAACAATCGCAACTCAAATTCCCTATCGGTCTTTTAGTTTGTATGTATTAATACTTTTTACAAAATTATTTTTAACGATCTTTCGTTAAAGCGACTATCTCGTCATGGCTCAATGGTGGGTCGTTGTATCGCGGGCAATCTGTAATATAAGCAAAAACGAGATTTAAAAAAATTAAAATCTAATTTATTAGCAACATATTGAGCGGAACTCTTAAAGTATTATTAAGTATGTTTTGTTTTTTTAAAAACGTTTGCGTGTTAAATTGTTTTATTTTCCCATAAAAAAAAGTCAGCACAAAACTCTTCAAAATTGTATAATGGAAGGTTTATTTAAGTTTTATGAAGGAATTTGGAGCAAAAATTGCAAATTTTGAATTTTTCCTCAGAAAATCTTTAAAAAATCTGCATTTCATTTCAATATTTTCAATTCTTCAAAATTGAAGGTTTTTGAAGTTTATTTTTAAAACTAAGTTTCATACAGGAATTTGAAACAAAAACAGTTAATTTAATAATTTTTTTTTCAAAAATGCAGTTTTCCTGCTTAAAACCTTCAGTTTTATAAATTTGATGAAGATTTTATGCTGACTTTTTTTTTGCTGGGTTACCTCAAGTAAAACAACTTGAGGGATAAGAATACTTATACAAACATTTACAGGAGAAAGAAATATTCCGTGATGAAATATTCTCGAAATTACCAAGAAAACTTAACTTCTCCCTCTTACACATTAGTAGATAATTGATCGACAGTGAATTCATAACTGTAATTGTAACTGGAAGTGGGTCATGATCTCCATTGCCGTTCCATCGGGCCCATTAGCGGAGTTGCCTCCAAACGACGGGTGTCACCCACTGCGAAGAGGGTTTCGAAACGAAAAATGGCGGAAATATGAAAATTTTTCTTTCTTAAAATGCCGGCATTTATTTTATCGCGGTTGGAACCAGGAAGAGGGCAGTTAAAATATTTTTTAGAGCGTCGAACGCATGGCTGACGTTGTTTACAGTGCTGCTTCCACATACTTCGAAATGGTATTGTAGAGTTCTTTGATGCCATTCTATGGAATGATCTTTTTGAAATATTGCACAGAGAAGGTTCCGAGAGGGAAATAAATGCATTTATTTTAACCATTAAGTTACTTCACTTCAATTGAAGACTATGAGATAATTTTAAATCTCGCCAATCTAAATTGAAATTTCCTATTCTCATTAAAATATCAATGGATGTAAGGAGGACATGCCTGAGAATTCGAACGAAATAAATAATTTTTAGTTTTTCACGTGAAACGGCATTAAAATCAGCTACATGGGGTATCAGGATAGAACGCTTTTCTATTCCGATTCTATAACACCATGACAAATAGCACGATTGACATAAATTTGGTATCGTTCGATAGTACATTAGACGCTAATGTGTGTAAAACAGAACCGTTTATAGACATAGAAAATCTTTACTGCCATACCGATTTATTGTCTACTTTTACACAAAATGTAGAGTAGAATATTATATTTAAAATTGCGTGTCGCTTGTATGATTTAAATACGGATTGTATGGATAATCTTAGTAGTTACTATTTTAGGTTAAAATAAAGTTTTCTTCCGGATACCTGGTTTTTCTAGGTTAGTTTCACTAGGATTTTTTAAAATCTTCTTGGGATTTCATTGCTTTTATTTTCAACTAGTTGTGTAGCCCGAGCTCCTGGGGCTCCGTTGAAGTGTAGGGTGGCCACAAAATAGGTTCCCCTGTTTAGGGGCATGTGTAGCTGAAACTAACGAACGAGCAAATCTCGCATTTATGGGAAACCCGGCCTAATACAAATAACACGCATGCATTTGCAAAACCAGTTAAACTTTCATCCCGTTGCAAAACATGTTATGTGAAAATTTAAATTTAGATTTTAACTTATTCAGTAATTCACTCATCTGAGAAGAATTACATATTTTAGTAAATTAAAGTATTAACAATACCCAAGTTTTGAAAATTTTTCGCGATTTTTTTTCTAAAATGTTAAAAGTGCAGATAACTGCTCTTGCATCTGGGCTCTTCAACGTATACATCAGATAAAGAATCAAAGGTACGTTCCGAAGCATCACCATATTTAGTAAAACAGCGGCGCCGTTGTCGAACATCAGCAGTAGGGTCGCGGCGTCGCTTGCATCACTTTCCACACATTCGAAATATTCAGATTTCGTGCACCCACTGCTGACATGAAAGGATGTGTCGTGACTCACTGTCCACCCATAAAGTCGCTCGTTGAGTCGCTGCACGCGAAGGTCGGTCACTGAAGACGACCCGCTTTTCTCGCGACCATGGACCGTCAGCATCTCTACATCAAGAGGTCCAGCGGCAAAACGCCAAGGATCCACTTTGTGACGTGAAACCTGTTACATTTTGCTGAGAAGGGGGTCGCTTGCTAAAATCGCATGTCACGAAAATATGTAACACTAATATCACTTATATCATCGTAACTCACTAGCCTTACTTTGGTATTGTTGTGTAGAGGAAAGAAGAAATGAGTCTAGTGAGTAGATAGTACCGTTATCGCGCCACGCTTGGCGCGAACGGAGCTAAATTTAGCCTCGCGCGTGGCTTTCACAGAGGCGTAGCTCAGCAGTACGTTTGTCCATCCAAGTGAGAGTGGTCAAGTTTGGGAGAGCTCACTCTGCCGTACTTGGTACAATCCATAACACTCAAACCGGTGCTTTCCAGGGGTTATAAGGCTTACAAGTGTGTAGCTTGTTGCAGAAATTTGACGTTTGTTGAGCTATGCCGCTTCCTATGTAGGGTCCTGAAATAGCGTCAAGGGACTATTGCAGCAAGAAAGAAGTCCCTTTGACCACGGAGGAACGTGTTCGTCTCCACAGGGAGATCCTCACCAGCTGTAACATAAGTTAAGCATGTAAGCTTTGAATAACTGTAAGTTGTGTATTTGTTTACGTCACTCAGTACTCTAGTGCCCATACACCCTCTGCAGCACGCACAAGACATTTCACGTATCCTACTGGGGCTGCGTTGTCGGTACAGCTTGTTTGAATTTTTGTTGAATTAGAGATATCAATGTATACAAGTGAAAGGAGAACAAAGATGTTTTTTTTTTTGGTTTTGGTTAATTAACGTCGCACTAGAGCTGCACAGTGGGCTATTGGCGACTGTTCGGGGTCTATCTCGAAGGAAAGACCCGGGAACCATGCCTCGTTATTTTAGAACCATGGTCAGATGACGCGGAAACACCTGAACTATCACCCAACGCCTTCAATAGATGTCGGGACAGAACAAAGAGGATATTTAATTTATTAAAATACAAATGCAACGTTAAAATACGCAATAAAAATCTTTGAGATCTGGACTTGTTTCCGGAGATTCATCACCCTTCGTCAGCAGAAATGAAAAAGTCTGTGTGTACAATAAAATAAAAATAAGCGCGGAATTGAAAGTGTTGCCAAAGGACAAAACATATCTCAATTGGTTGGAGTTAACTTTTGCGTTTCAACAAGTGGGAAATACTGGAACCTCAAATGTTTTATTGACAATCGAATCAGTATTACTAAAAATATGAAACGCCTCCAGGAAGTCTAGTTCAGCTGGAGATTTAGGTTTGCAACTTAAATGTGGGTTAGAAAAATTAAATATATGATTATGTTCCCAAGAGTGCTTGGCAATGGAGGGCTTCTTTATTTCTTGTTTGACAGAATGTGCTTGGTGCTCCTTAGTACGAAATCTTAATGCTCTCTTTGTTTGACCGATATATGACATGCCACGTTGACATGAGATACTGTATACGCCCCAGTTATCATGATCGTCAATGGGGTCTTTAAGTTGTGTGAAGGTGATCTTATTGATAGGTGAATAAATGCAACGTTTTTCGAACTTACCGAGAATTTTATAAAATTTATGGCTGATCTGGGGATAATATGGTAAAACAACCAAAACGTTAGAGTTCTCAGATAGATTAGAATTTTTAAGTGGATTTTTAAGTTTGTGTAGGGCCTTGCCAACGACGTTGGGTGAAAAACCTCGACCCACGGCGACAGCTCTCAAATAATCAAGTTCAGTTTGGAATGAATCTGGTGTAGAACAGATGTCAAGAGCACAGTTAACAAAAGTATAAAAAGCAGTCATTTTTTGCGTATAGGGTGACATGACTTAAAATGAGCGGGCAAAGAAACAGCGAAGGGTTTTCTGTATACGATGGTGGTGGACTAATGGTCATCTTTACGGGAAATTAAAACATCAAGAAAAGGGAGAGTATTGTTGGATTCAGATTCGGCAGTGAATTGTATATTAGGATCTATGGAATATAATAAAGGAAGAATCCTGTGACAGGATTTCAGATTGAAATATTTTATGATATAATTTAGCCTTAAAAATTGAAATACAAAGCTTTAAAGCACAAACTCAATTCCTGATAATTACGAAAACACTCGTTCTTAAGATTATTAAAGTTTAATTTTGAATATTTTCATTATATGAGAATAAAATTATGACCAGCACTAAAAAAATCGGACAGGTTCGTGAATATTTTTGGACCCCAAGCGGTACAAAGATCAAAGGTGGGAGAGGGTAAATTGCAACTCTGGAAGACGAGGCCCACCTTCCTCCACAACATGGAGGTTATTTAATCAGTGGTACAAAGTCAGAGGTCGGAATGGGTTAGTATTAGTTTTAGGCCAATCTTCCTCTACATTTATCCTCATAGTCTGATTTCACGTGGAGCTGTGGGACGTAGCCATGTACTGTCCCCACCCCCCCTACTCGTGATACAAAGGTCATATTGTGGAATGGGTTAATTCCTGGCTTGTTCGAAATATCTCACTTTCGTCTACATGATGGTATGTTATTTATCCGCATAGGCTAATTCTGCATGAAATTATAAGGATTTTACAAATGCCGTTATTTACTATGTGAGTCCGTGTAACTATGCACTGGTACCGAAAGGAAAGACGTATTCCCGTCAAAAACTTATTAAATATGGATTGAGGCAGATTTTTTCACGTCCTATAGAGAATCTGATAAAAACTTTTACAACTTCATTCCAGAATCCGGAGCTACCGAAACCACTATCTGATAAGAAGTCTTTATTACCTTTTCATTTGATAATTGATGATCTAAAGGTTTCACAACAGGCATCGCAGGGACACAGAGGCACACTCTAATTGAAGCGGAACTTCGTGTTTGTACAAATAACGATCGAGTTTTGTCACGAAAGGACAGTTTTTCTAATCGACTTCATTTTCCACGCTAGTGAAGTAAGGTAAATGGGCCGGAATAAGGTATAGGGGTTACAGGGTACATCAACATAAGCACTTAAACGAAAGTTTTATAATGTGTGGCATTTGACACTTTTGCTATCTTCAGAAATGAAACGTGTTCCGTGATGCGTAAAGTGCTCTTTCGCTTTTCGTAATTTTGTAACTGCTGCCTTCATTGTATTTTGGTGTCGAAAGACGGTTGGGTGAATTCACGCCTCAGAGTTGCACTATATTCTATAGGAGACGGTTCGAACTCAATGCAGACTGGATAGTAATGAATATAATACTTTCGAAAATACCTTTTAGTAAAGATGTTAAAAGGAATATTTAAAAGTTTACTTAAATTAATGGATGTTCTTGAGTCCTCTCAAATTCACGGACCACTGCTCCGCACTGGTCTATCAAATGTGAGGAAAATTGAGGAGGTCTAACAGATCATGATGAAATAACTTATTTGTGATATTTTCCTTTGTTAAAGAATACATTAAGTGAGCATAAAACGCATAAAATTTGCTACATTGCAGACATTTTTAAAAGTGAATTTTATTTGATTTTTCAGATAGAAATATGTTATGACTTAATTTGATGTTTAAAAATCGAAAAAAAAAAAAGTTTGAAATAAAAGCCGATATGTCTAATTGACCTTACTTTTCTCGCTCATTAAAAAAGGTAAATGGACATGAATAAGGTACGGAGTTTACAGGGTACATCGATAAGAGTACTGAAGTGAAAATTATTTTATAATGTGTTGTATTTGACACATTTGCTTTATAGAGTGCTTTTACCCGTTGGCAATTTTTTTTAACTATTGTTTGATATTGGTTGTTTTGGTTGCTTGAAGATGGTTGCTTTGGTTGCTTGAAGATGGTTGGTTGAATGAACATCTGTATTTAGCTAAACAATTTGCTATTGGTGATGGTTTGGGATCTTTCCAGAATGAAAGACCCGGTAACAGTGCTTCATAATTTTACACCACGGATTGATAAGGAGCACCTCACTCCTAAGACTTGCACACAGCGGTCATTTGAAGCATGGCAAATGTCCGTTCAGAAACGAGAGGAATATCGAAATAGTAAATGGTTTTCAATTGAAAAAAGTTTAATTTATATTTTATCTTATATCTCTATTGTAAAAAAAATAGCTTCCGCTGCGCTTTTCAGTAATCCTCTTTTCTCTTCCATAATTTTAGTCATATATCAGAGAGTAACTATCATATAATCAGTGGCGGATTTAAGGAAAAAGGCCCAGGCGGCAAAACCTTCAAGGGGGCCCAAATTTCATACATAGTAGAGGCCGTTCAATATTACGTCACGCATATTTGGGAGGGGGGGGGGGGGGTCTTTCATGAGTGGTATGGGAGAGGGGTCGTTGTGGTTATGTAACGTAGGAAAACTTTCTAGACAAAACATGAAAAATTTTGCACAAACTTTGACTTGAGTCACTTTTTTCAAATTCACAAATTTTCTAATAATATGTTTTATAAAATAACAGAGTTGAAAGTTTTAAGAACTGTTATTTTAATACAAAAATTGATTATGGCGTCATATGGGAGAGAGAGAGGTTGGGGTGACGTAAGACTATGAGTACGTGACAAGAGAAGGGGGGGGGGGGGGAGGAGGTGGTACAAAAAGATGCAAAGTTGCGTTACACTGTGAACGCTCTCATTAGGCGTAATCAGAAATTTACAATTACATGTACTCTCCCAAAAAAGTAGACTATAATGGGGCAGTTGATGGTAGGGGGGGGGGGGGGGGAGCTTAAGAAAAGGCTTGCGCCTCTTATTTAATAAGAGGCGCACGCCCCTTATTAGATATTCTTAAAATCATATACTTTTAATTCTTTTAATTAAATTTATATTTAAGGGTAATTAGAAAAATATAAAGGTCTGTAAATTTATTCTCTGCACTAAGAAATAAACTTAGTAAAGAATACTAAAACTGAAATAAATAATAAATTGTTGAATATATAATTTTGATGCAATAAAACTATTAGAAATTTAACTTTATCTAAAACGTATTTCACTAGTATTTATACTAATTCGCTTCATTGAAATTTCATTTAATTTATATGTTATTCAAGATTAAACTTAGCTTTGACTTGTTTCTACACATAAACATTTCTTAGTGTTACTGACTTAATGGTGTATAGCAAAAACTAATATTTAATTAGAGTCACTGCCAATTGATTAACATAATTACAAAAGCCCATTTCATTAGGAAAGATGTTATAATTTGTAATTGATTTTTAGAATATAGAAATATTTACTTACTTGCAAAACAGTAAAATATGCTGATGTAAAAAACCTCCTACATTTGTTATTAGTATTAAAAATATTGCTTCCGAAATTTACCGTCTTACTCTGAAATAAGAAGCTGCGAAATGGAAGCAGTTTGATCTCATCAATTAGGGATTTTTTTTAAGTAGTCCCCTACGACCCCCCCAAAATTTTTTCTCTACACTTCATTCCCCAGGGGCCAAATCAGGGATTTTTTAAAACTCGAAATTCCCAACTTTTAAGGGTTTCAGATTATTGGGAGGGGGGGGGGGAGGAAATCGACCGGAAAGAAAACCGCAAATCACAAAGACTAATAAAACGAGGACAAATATGCTCAGACTTTCGGCGCCTATAGATTACGTAATACAACATTTTAATGTAAAAAGTGTTACATTGGATAAAAGAAAGGGTGTCTGATCTATTTTCAAAATAAAAATAAAAAGAGCGATACGAGCCGACTGGTCTGGGGTGATGGGTTGATTCGTACAAAAAGAAAACAAATCGCTGGCTTGTTTTTCGAGAAATTTAGATATTAATCGAAGAGTAGGTGTTTTCGCAGACCCACAAAAGCAATACATTTAAAACCATTATAGAAAACATGGGATATGGTTTTGTTGTAGAATAAACTGGCAACTTATAATAAAGTATTTTAAGATTAACGAAATTATGCGGTCGTGGCTAGAAGAGGCAAACCACAATATGGTTTCAATAGCATGTTTTAGAGAAGGTAGCTGCGAGAATCCATAGTTCATGGATTCTCGCAGCTACCTTCGCACAGGACCCTGCGTCTGGTAAGAGGCTCCACGTTTGGCCTCTTGTCAAAAGCAGGGCCCTGCCCCGCGTCGTAGATAATTTGGGGACTGCTCAGAAACCTTAAGTATAAGTGCTGTTTGAACGGACCTATTCGATAATGGGGCCCTTTAAAAGGAGTGGGCCCGGGCCCGTTGAAGAACGGGCACCTGTATACTCATATGCATAAGGATAAAGGAATCCAAACAGATAATTTCAGTGAAATGTTTAGTAAAATTAAAATATGTTAAAAAATAAAAGAAACAATTATTTCTCTTCCTCCCTTTTCTAATTTTTGGAGTCGAGGGGGCCCCAAATGGACCCAAGACAAGGGGGCCCAGGCGGCAACTGTCCATATTAGCAAAATGCATTACTAGAAAACTGAAGCATGAATGAACATTTATTTTTAAAATAGACCCCACTCCTTGTCGGAAAGCGAGGATTTCTTGCGCAGCACACTTTAAAAAAATATGTATTCAAAAATAAGTAAAACGTACTCATTCTTGATTGCATTCGATGCTTATCATAACTCCGAATATATAAGTTTCATTTTTGAAAAAGACATGTACTCAAAAATGAGTATAAAGGAATAAAAAGAGCAGTAGATTGTCTAGATAGGCTGCCTTCATAAATCACTTTCAATAAATATCGACAAATAGACTTACCGGGAATCGAACCTAGGTCTGCAGTAGTGCTGTCCACAGTCTTAACCATTATGCTATCAAGGGGACGTGAAGAAGTTATATACAGAAGTAATGTTAAAAAGGCGTGCAAAAAAAATGGGAAGTAAGATAATTGAATTGTAATAACGCAGTTTAAATTTAAGCAATCGACATCAAATAATGTGTAAAACCATCTTCTGAACAAATATTTTAAGTTTATCAGATCGCTTTGTTAAGATGGCTTGAACAGAAGCTGAGATGAGCAATATTAAATTACACTGTTCATTTTTCCAAAAGTACGATTCTTAAATTTGAGTACGTCCTCGCTCATTTACGATGCAATAGTACTTAAAAAAATAAGTACGTTCATGTACTCATTTTTAAGTACTTTTTTTTCCGTGCAAGATCCAAGGGAGTGGATGGACGTTGACGAGTAGGGGGCGTGTCCCCTTACTGTTTAAAGAAAATGCCTTTAAAGAATGAGAGTTAAATAATGTTTAAAAACCCATATGAAGAAGAAATACGAAGAAATATAAATGTAAACAATAGCATGGATAGACTTGTTCTTTAGTGGATAGACTTAGGGGGACTGACTTTGTCGGACCGAAGAACATTCTTTTTTGTTAAATATTTTGAGTCAAAAATAATGAAGTGCCTAACAATTAGCGGGTGAGAAGACCCCAGGGTGTGATCTGAACTGTGAGTGGTTTTAAATAGCGTCGGGAAATACCTGAGGAGTAGTGACCTTTTAATCGATTAGAAGGAAAGTGTTATTTCGTTCTCATTTTGAGCACTGGATTAAGAGCTCGCATCGCCATTTACGACACTCTTGGTATTCCCTGTTAAAAAATGCATACTGTTCGTCATTTTTGACGAAACAGGCGCTAGCTAAATGCTGCGATTAATTTTTTCGTCAGACTAAGGAAATTCATTTTTCCCTCGCGAAATTTATTTTATCAAAAGTGAGGACGATTTCAAATAAAAATAGTCTGAAACCGTGCGGTTCGATCCTGACTCGAACCACGGTTCGAAGAAGTCAGGCCCGCTAAAGACCGTGCCAGACAACCTTTTTTTTTATTTGTAGCAATATAAAAAAAAAAAAACGAAATTGAGCTGATATCACTCTTCTGTGGGTCTTGACAGATGTAGGATCATATGGAAGGATCTACTTAATTGAGTGTGGGGGGTGCGGGGGGGACAGGGGAGGGGTGGGGGGGGGACAATAAATTTCCCAATTTAACGTTTCGAAACTCACAACTTGTCCGATTCGAAATCCTCAACTTGTTCTCGTTATCTGACCATGATTGAAAAATACGAGGCATTGTTCCCGGATCTTTCTTTCGAAAGAGACCAACACCAATAGTCCAATGTGCAGCTCTAGTGCGAAGTTAATTATCCAAACCAAACTAAAGGATTCGAAATTCCCAATTCAACAGTGCTAAAAATTCCCGGTTCCAACTTATCGACATTTGTCAACTTTATTATAGATTAGGTAATATTAAACAGTTCTCTTCAAAGTTTGAATTTGTTGCACGCATGTTCCAATGCAGTGTTTGCTCTGAGGTCTAATTTAAGTTTAATATTACAAGTTTAGGAATTTATAATTTTCCTTCTCTTTTCCAGATTATTGGGAGGTCATGCTCCCCCATCGGTGAGACGGGCCTGGCAGCATCCTGCAGTACCATGGTTGAACTTCGGCCTAATCCTCCAACCTCCCGAACATTCTCCGGGCTATTTCATTATTATCCATTATTGTTAATTATATTTTTGGTTCATTCTGACATTTTTAGTCTAGTATTTTTATAATTATTTTCAATTATTTGTTTAAATTCGGATTAATTCTCAATTATATTTGTTTGCATATTTACACCAAAGGCTTTTAATTTTGACCTTGGCTTATACATACTGACTAGTGAAACTTTCAACCGTCACACCTTTGTGTGTGAATTCTCTCGTCATTCGTGCCCACTCACTTTCTTTCTCATCAGTCACCATTGGTAAGGTATAAGGTAATTAAAAAAAACCGAGATAACACGGACAAGACCAAATGTACACTTAACCCTTTTCACTTGAGAAACACGTTTAATATGTATGTTCTTTTTAGAAAGCAGTTACACCTCGTTCCTGTTCTTTTAAAGCGGCATCATTTAGTGTGTTCTTTAAACGTTTAAGGTGAATAATTATAAATAAAAACCTTATGCGTGAAGTTGACGGTTAAGCTCAGTATACCAAACATATATATAAGGGTTTATGACGTTTGTCAAATGTTTAAAAAGGGGTTTTGAGGAATTTCAATCTGAAGAAAGTTTTAGGTCAACCCCCTACTTGGTGCTTCTAGATGACAAATGCTATTTCTATTCAAGTTTGTGAGATAATAACTTTTTACACTCAAGAATATGTGGTTCTCTTTGATTTTGAAGAATAAAGAGAAATAACATGTTGTTATTTTGTTGATCTCAAGGTGACACTCGAGTCCAAAGGGTTAATAACATATATTTGACACCCAAGTGATGTCATACTTTTAAATGGAGTTAGATAAAGAACAAGCTAACGAAATAATTTTTTTAAAAAGTTTACGAAGATATGCAGTTCTTGTTCAATTTGAAGAGCAGGGTACAAAATCACAGGTCGTTATTTTGGTGACTGAGAGTGCTGAAAAATCAGGAACGCTGGAACTAGTTTTTCTCTTGGACTTACTAGTCGGAATGTCGAGAACATTAATATGAGAACATAAAAAGAAGCGTGTTTCCAAAGAATAAACAAATGATTTAAATTGGTTGGCGCTAACTATTGTGTGCCAGCATGAGGAAAAAGTTGGAGCGGCGAAAGCCTCGGATCAATATTACTAAAAATATAAAAGGCTTCCAGGAAATCATGTTTGACTGGAGGGGTTTGTTTGTAAATTAAATGTGCACTAGAAAAATTAAATCTGTGATTAATTTTTCAAGAATTGTAATAGTTATAAAATAATATGAGGTTAATAAAGCAAAAGACTAACAAGCAGAGTTGCATACAAATAAAATTTTATTTCTTTCAAAAACACCCACCAAGTAGATTACAGGAAGATACTTTCACCAAAACTGTCTTTATTTATCAGAAATGTTTAACATATCATTTCTTCTTTAACGAATATTATGTGTCTACCATTATACCCTCTGTACAAATAAATACTAATAAATAAGTGTGTATACGTTAAAGACACGTCCATTCATGCCTTCGTCATACAGTTCTTGTAGTTGAGTTGAGCCCAACGAAGCTCGGTTCATCTCTGAACTTAGTGTAAGTGGCGTTCAAATTATGCTTGAGCAGGGTAGGCGTGGATGTGCTTGACCAGGGTTGTCGGGGCGTTTCCAGTGGCGATGACGGTGGGCAGGAGGTAAGACCCGCTCTGTTGCTTGTCGGCCCTCTTGAATTCGGTCACATGGGGGTTGCCAACCTTGTAGGTGGGGCCATCGTAGGGTTTGGCCACAATCGGCTGCTGGGCGCTGCTGGAAGAAGCAGATCCAGCCGAGCTTCCGTACTGGGTAGAGGTCAGAGTGGTGTATCCTTGAGATCCGTATGGGTTTCTTGCCGGATAGACGCTTGCCGATGCTGGGTAGGCGCTGGCAGAGGCTTGGTAGCCGGCAGAAGCACCGGACGACGAATACTCGCTACCGCTGGCAGAGTACTGGTTACCGCTGCTGGCAGAGGAAGCGGCTGCGTTGGCAGCGTATTGGCTGCTGACGGTGGCTGGGTACTGGCTGCTTGAACCGTAGGCGTTTTGCTGGGATCCTAGAGCATTGGAACTGTAGGCGTTCTGCTGGGGCTGGACGTAGGTCGGGTAGACGGTCCTGGATCCGGTCGAAGAAGCGGATCCAGTAGCCCTTGAGGAGGATCCAGACGATGGCCTGACTTGTCGGGCGGCGTTAGAGCTACCGGATCCTGAAGGGTTCCTCCTGGACGGTTGCTGTCCGGTCGCCTGCTGTTGGTATCCGTGGGGGTGGTGGTGGTAGGCTCGCTCGACGATCACTCCAGCGGGCGGTGGCTCGGCGTAGATCTGCACGTTGGCCGGGCTCTGTGTGCCCATGCCGGGCTCGTTAGATTTGACCTCGGCCCTGAAGCCGAACTCGTCGGCGACGTAGTCGACGTGTCGGAAGACGCCGAAGGGGTCGGTGTAGCCGTAGCTGCCTCGCACGGCGCCGTTGTTGTCGGAGGACTCCTGTCGGTTCATGATGGTGCCGAACTCGTCGGTGCTCTGGAAGCCGAAGTCGTAGGGCTCTGCTCGGCCGGTGTCCTGGGGAGAGACGGGTCGCCGATGATTAAATTGGATTTTAGTGAGAAAAATTTCTTCAAATTGCATACTATTTTTCTTATCCTTTCGGGGAGTACTGTTCCAGAACTTGTCTTGTCCATGTCAGCTATTTTCTAGATCTCAATAGGATTAGTATTATTTGGGATAAGGAAAGTTTTGGAACAGCAATCATCGCAAAGTTAAAAATGCATGCTTATTTTTAAAGAAACTTTTGTTAGTAATTAAAGAAACTTCTAATTTATTTATTTCCCATTTGTAATGGAATAGTGAAAGTACGCTTTTCATAGATTATTATATTATGGACAAACTTTGAAGTGCACTCTTTCTTTAATTTCTGCAATTCAAAGAACTATAATAGTACTCTGACGTCATAATTTAAAAGGCCCTAACTCCACATTTGTTTTAATTAATTTTTTTCGATTACCGATTTGTCTTTAAGATATACGCCTTTTTATGACATTAAGAAACCCGCAAATCGAATATAATGGTGAATTATAGTGACATTTATTTTGATCTAACTCCAGTTCCAGACGGTTTTTGATAATGGAAGGCACTGGATTATAAGTAAATGCACAAAAGGCCCTAAATCCATAATCAGTTTACCAAATAATAATATACCACCAAAATAAAATTTTGTTCATGCAAACAACTACTTCTATACCGTAAAAGCCTTTAAAAGTATCAAAACTTTGATGCAGGAGATATTTTTTGTTTGTAAAGTTTCGTTTTTCGGAGTTGGGACTTTCGTTGCTAGGATGGAAGTACTACTATCAATAAGTGTAAAAAATATTTATAATTTGAATCATACAAATACAATTTTAAAATTAATATCATAAATAATTTTGAATTAACAATTTTTTTGTTCTCAATTTTTAAATTTTTTTTATGAATATATTGGATTAATAGATGGAGGAATGTTGACTGGACACGTGAATATTAGCAATTATCATTTATATTATTTCTCTTCTTCCAATTTCAAAAGAGTGAATTTTGTTTAAAACAGTAAAATGCAAAACGAAGCAAAAAAAAAAATATTTTTGCATGTCATTTGGAGATGGTGTTGCAGTTTTCTCTTCGAAGACTTTATTATAGTTGTAATTTAAAATATGAGCTGTATTGGCACAATAAAACATTACTTTTTCCCAACTATTTCGTTTATATTTTAAGCAAGTCGCTTAGCTTTTGCCGCAACAAACATTGTAGTTGAAGCATAGCAGAAAGAATGGTTATTAGGCAGCTAAATAATGGCCATCGCCGAACAGTGTATAACAATTCAATAATTTTTAGAAATATCTGACTTTATAAAAAAATATTTTTAGGTTATATGTTTAAGATTATACAATATTTTACTCAAGAAAGTCTTAATATTTATGCTTCAATTATTAATAAAAACTTGTAATTCCTGTAATCTTTATACAAGACTGACATATATACTATTTTTCTCGATTTGAATAATTTTAGTTAAACTCTCTGCAAATTTGGAGATAAGAAAAAATAATTATATTTGATTGTAAAGAATATTCCTTTGAAAAGAATTGAAATTATAATATTTTCAATACATGATTTGAAAAAATGGCTTTTGAGCGAAGTTTTTCAATAGATATACATTTAAAAATAATATTTCGTTTGCATTACTAATAACTAAATATTGTAGTATGGCAATATACAATTCCTTTTCCCATTATATCAACGATATTTATAGTTTTGAGAAATAGAAAAATGGTTATATTTAACAAACAATGACAATATCGATTGCTGCTAGATATCTTTTGCCCTTTAGTTATTTCCTTTTGCGTAATTAATATAAGTAAATTCACATACTTATACATTTTCACAGTTTTAAATGCATAAATATCTTTAAAATATCGATTAGACCGATTTAAAGAATAGTAAGATTTTAACGATTCCGGATTTCTAGATGATGGCGGCTAACAAGCAATCTTTAAAATTTGTAATCGAACAATAGTTTCAATTTTCATATTCAACTGATATATATTTGCTACTATAGCATTCCTACTTTTAAAATATACAGCTTTTCTTTTGCAAAAATATCTAAGTTAATATTATAAATAAAAAAAAAATCATGTATTATTTGAAGTACAACATTCATATATATGTCCGTCAGTAATACGGATTGATAATCCATTTAAATCAGTTGAGGTGTGTCTAAATATTTAAAAAACTGCCACCTAAGTAGATTTGGTTTATTTGAATATTTTGTACTTTTTTTTCGATAATAAGCAAAACATATAATTCATGAAATTATTGTATGGTATTCCTTTTCACTGAAAACATTTATTTCAGCTTCCTCAAAAATATTTAGCTTTATATTATTTGATCTTAAAAAAGAAGAAGAAGAAGAAAAAAGAAAAAAAAGATCTCCCGATTCCACAAAATAACTGCTTGAATGTGTCACTATTACTAAGCCACATAATATGAAATGTCGAATATACGGAAAAGAGCTAAATGTGTAAAACTGGATATCGATTGAAATAGTTGTTGGAGACACTCACGTATTGGTTGGGATTGTATCCTTGGCTGGCGTAGTTGTGGGACAGCTGCTGTTCTCCGGTCTCCTGGTCATCGCCGTAGTTCTGTGCAAACGCACATCCGATGAGGAACACACACAAAAGGCCCTGATAGAAGGGAAGTTTGCTAATTAAGTCATACACGAAATTCCGTACATTAAATAATAAGTAAACACCTATAAACGACATGACAATTCAACACATGTAATGGTTTTTTAATCTAATAGAAAATTATTCAAAATCTATTCTTAAAATTTATTTTCAAAAATTATTTTAACTTCAAAATAGTGTGCATTAAAATATTACTCGAGTATGATTCGAGTATTCTTAACTATTATTTTAAATATCTTGTGGTTGGTTAAATACTGTATTTTCAAGATGCATACTGAGATATTATCTTAGTTTCCGCTCCATTTTTATTACATAATTCAAATAGTTTTCAGACGAATAGAGATGATTTTTTTGTGTAAAACATTTTCTTTTATTATTAAAAAAAACATATTGTAAATTTAACTAACAAGGGACGTGTTTGCTTTAAAAAATATCAATAATATTATACAGTTTGGTGCTATAGTAAAATTATAATCTTGTACCGATTTGAACAATTCATTTTTCAAGGTGGTTTGAGAATTAAAAATTTATATTTTATCTTCAATTCAAATTTTGTCAGTATTAATCCAAAAGAAATTAATCTAAACACTTGAGTAAAAATGTTATTTAAAATGTATTTAATCTATTATTTGATATAAAAAAGTCATAAAATAACATTTTAAACTTTGAAAAATTAAATTAAAATAAAATTATTTTGGCCTTTGTTAGAACTAAGTAATTATCTTCTTTATTTCTTCAATGGTGAAATAATAATTTCTTAAAGTAAAATATGTTTAGGTTTTAAAATACCACATGATTTTAAATTTATTTTCAAAGGAATATTTTTAAATAAAAAGAATATATCTCATCTAATACTTATTCTTGATTTCGCGAAAGTGTGGTGCTGCCCTCTAGACTGTAATTTTAGAGTTAGTTGCTTTTGTCAGTTTGAAACACGGAATTTCTTTTAGTTCATTGTTTGAAGAGAAGAGTTACTGATTTGTTTGGCTAAATTTGAAGTATTGATAAAATTTAGGAAATAATGTAAGACAATTAAAAATATACTGTTGTAGTTTGTTTGGTATTTAAACAGAATTTAAAATTAATATTAAAAAATGTTGCTCCAGCATTGTTTTTCTTTAATAAAAATGCAAATAGCATAATTTGTTTGCCATTTATTATTTGAAATACCTAACTTTTTTATCAAAACGTTAACTAATTTTGTTTAAAATATACTTGATAATATAATATTAGCATTTTAAAAAAGGCCATGTTAAAACATTTTAAGCTTCAATTTAATACAAGTTCTCAGTGCATAAATGAAAATTGTAATGAATTATTTTTAAAAAAAATCTTCATTTAAAAAAATAATAACTTAAAATATTTTTGTGATGGTAAAAGTGTAATAGCAAAATATTAAATAAATTCAAGAAAATTACAATTAAACTTTAATTTGTTACAAGTTCTCAGCACATAAATATGAAACGTTAAAAGTTTAAATTTCAAATATTTTTGTGACTTTAAAATATAATTATCAATGACTAAAGGCGCTCCAAGAGCATACAAGGAAACTTAATTTTCTTAAATACACAGTAAACTCTAAAAAATATAATTGTCAGAAGTTATAAAAAAAATGTTTTTAAAAAGCAACAATCCAAAATCTTACTTTTGCGATCATCTTGGGACTTGAGATTCTGTGACTTCTGAATCAGTAATCCAAGGAGCTGATGAGATGCCCAGTGAAAGTGAGGAACGCTTTTATACCGAAACATCGACGCTCCTCTTTTACATGTGACACTTTTTGTGACCCTCTTTTTTGCCCCGATGTCACCCTTACCTTGGGTGTCAATCCGTTACAATGAAATCTCGACTTTAAAATAAATAAACAAAAGTACCTCTTTTTTTAAGAAGCTCGATGCTCAGCAGATTCGCTGAAGCTTTCGAAACTCGGCCACAGAGGGCGTCAGCTGCCGAGTTGCCGTAAGACGAGGCGTTCGGTAGTCGGAGGCGTGCACAAGTTTTGCTTCATTTTTTCTTGTAAGGCTTTTGTGTTTAGATGAGGTGTGGGTGTAATTAGTTTTCACTTTCATTGATGTTTCTGAAGATTGCTTTAGAAGCTTATATTCGTTGTAATATAGATGTGCTTGAATTTGAACGAGTTTTGATCATCGGGGTGGTTAGACGGACTTTTTATTTAATTTGTCAACGCACACGCAAAAAAAATATGTTCACGTAAAATACCGTCTAGAAACCTGAAAACAGTAGCGTAAAGGATCTTCCTATTTTGAGGGGAAGAAAATTCTTAATAAAAATGTAACCATTTCAATTTTTATTGGCTATCAGCAAAATCAAAGTAAAGCATTTAGAAATGTCTCCATTGTTACTGTATTCATTGTAAACACGTTGTTTTGAAGAAGATCGAGAAAAAAGTATCTTACGCTAGTTATTTGATTATTTAACTATTAAAAAGGGTGAGTGAAATATGCTCATTAACATAAATAAAATTAAAATACTGAAAAGTTAGGGGGCTGAGCAGGTACAAAATAATTTGTGGGGGCGTTCTGGCTCCCCCAGCTTTCTCGTTTAGTATTAAGCTTGATTTTCTGTTAATCGTTAACTGGGTACTTCAATGAAGCGTTACTTGATTTCAATCACTTAACCTGGTTGTTTTAAGTACCCCTTCATGAATCAGTCTCTTAAAATTGATTCGGTAGGATGGAACATGGTTAGCAATAGTGTAGGGAAAAGGCAACCAGTCTGCCAACCACCTGGTAAGGTGAAAATCTACTTGTAGTGAAATATATTTTTAAATAATTTGCTGAATTTTGTAAAAACTAAGCATTTAATTGCAACATATTTCCTTAAACTCAGGCATCTATATTTATTCTAAACTAGTTAAGTAAAACCTGTATCCTACAAGATAAAAATCATCTTAAAATTTACTAAAAACATATTTTTACAGTGTTTTTTTGCAAATAAATATATCTATTTATTTTGGAACCCTTCCAACATTGCAAATTAAAAAGAGTTAACCTGATGACATGCGCAGCATACTATGAAGAACTTCTTGGCTGATGTGCATAATATGAATAGTTGTACGAATGAAATACACAGTATGAAGAGCTGTTCGGATTAAGTGCACAATAGAAGAACTACTTGGATGAAGGGCACACTATAAAGAACTGTATAGACGAAATTTGCGATATAAAAGTTTGTTGGGATGAAATGTTTCGCATTCGAAACGGATATTAAAAAGGAGTTTAAAATATTCTAACTGAACTGTAAAGATTAAAAAAAAAGTTTTGAAGTTTATTAAAATTGTTTGCTAGACTTTATAATTGTATTTTGGGTTTGTTCAAATAAATGCCGTTGTGTTGTGTATTGATTTACTTATGAGAAAATTGAATTACGATCATAATAATGAAATAGAAGAAAATCTTGTTTAAAAGTTTATATTTTAAAATGAAATTCATATTAATAAAAACCTATTAATTTTTATAGTTTTATTACTTTTTGGTTATTTTTGTAAGCAAAAACGAAGAAAGATATAAATATGTCTTTAGTCCTTCTCCAAAGTTACACAGTCTCATTAAACCTACTTTTAAAAAAAAGGTGACACAAAAAATATAAAATAGTGGTCATTTAAAATTAAAAAACAACAACTTAAAATGAAATCTCTAAATTTTAATCTAATAAATTGTAAGCATTTATTAACTTGGAAGTTTTTAATACGGGTAACAATTAAATGATAAAATGTATGAAACAAACATGTATTGGAATGAATAATATTTTCTGTCCACTAGATGTGACGTGGAGAGCCGTGTTTATTAGGTTAACAAGTCAAATGAGCTCAATTAGAAAAGAGTGAATAGATTTTTTAACATATAAAAAAAACTTATATATTTTACCACTCCATTAAATTATTATTCAAAAAATTGTGCGCAAACAGTCTTCACAGTAAGATTTGTTTCGTGAGTATTTTGAACACGTGCCGACTGGACCTGCTGCTTCTTTGGCCGAAATGTGACTTGTAGTGCAGAGGCATGTGTAATTCCGTGGGATTTTTAAGGAAGGAATATAGTGTGTGGTATGGATGGATAGCTTATGAGCTGCATAATCACGTATCACCGGGTGTTTTGTCTGAAAATGTGGCCGATAGCCGCTATGACGTCATAATTCCAAGATGGCCGCCATAGCAAAAATTCATTTATTTTTATATTAAATTCATTTAATGGCGATTTTAAGGTAATTGGTTAATATATACATTATTTTAAATTACATAAAATAAAAAAAAAGTTGTTTAAAGAAGGTTATTGGAGATTTTTCGATATCTCTGTTAGTTTTCGAGATATGATTTCGTGTAATGTGGAAACCGGAAAATATGTGATAAGCAATTTAACAATCATGAAATAATTACTCAGTATATTTGAGAAAATAGTATTTCCCATGTTTGTACAAAAAATTTAGATAAATTAAGGCTTTAAAGGTCGTCAGCTGAATATGATTCATGCTCAATGTCTCTATAAACGCTGTTTTCACATTCTCTTTATCTCCGCTGCACATGCACAATTCTATACATCTTATAGACTGATCTTAGCATCTGCAATTTACAGCATATTGTCTCTTGTCAGTTACAACATACCAGTTGCACAGGGCGGGTCAAAGAATTTTTGTGACCCAAGGGAAAAAAAATTGGGAAATCGATAATTTTATGAGTAATTATCGAAAAATTGGGTTATTTGTTTAATATAGAAATTTTCTAACTTCGTCAATAGAAAATTATATGTAATTTTATTTCACTTAAGGGTCACATTTCAGAATTTGACAGAATAAAGTGGTATGCAGTGTCAAGAATATATTTTTCAGCAAAAATGAAATCTAAGTTATATGTTCTTTTTAAAGTAATATACGGATAGGCGTAGTGTAATGTAGCAAAACTTAATGAAATCAATTTATTTAAATGCAGTGACGGCTCTGAGAGATTAGGATGTTGTAAATCAGCACTTTCCCACTCCATTACTTGGTAATGAATCCTTAAGATATATGGTATAGTTGTTTGCGGCTATAGGGTATATAGCTATTGGGTATATAATTGAAAAGCTTTCCAGAAAGATAACTACCCCTTATTTTTAAAGAATTCACTAATAACACATCCAGAAAGCGCATGAAGCTTAATAAAGCTTCCATTTTTTTTAACCCTAACATACATGGTTCAGTTCAATAAATCTATTATGAGATTCAACACCTGTAACAAACATGGCCTCTGTAGGCAAAAATTTAGATCACCATAGAAAGAGCCCCAAAACATCAGTGCCAGGGGAATAAATGTGGATGGTAGCTGCATAATGGGAGGTGTACAGTGTAAAATAAATTTTGTATCCGCCTCCTCTTGTGTATTTTCAAGATTTTTAACATTATCTCCATTTTATGACTTGGCCTCTTTTCTTCAACTGACAATCAGTATTTTTTAATCTTTAGAACATGTATTACTGACTTATTTGCAAGGTAGGCGTTTACCTCATCTTTAGTTTTATAATAAGAAAAGAGGGATCTGATAGTCATTTTTTTTACATATCGGTAGAGTCCAGTAGTAGCTTTTGCAGATCTTTTTTTTGGTACTATTCTTAAGCGAATTCTATAGGTATGTGTAGAACACCAGATGCGTTTGATTTACTTTAACAGGTAAAATTATATTTTTTTGTTAAACTCAATTGCAAGGCCATAGCATTTTTTCACATATGAAGGTTTGTGATGATCTTGCAATTCAGCCATTCCATCAAGGATAACTGTAGAAAAGGATTTAGGTATTAAACGTTTTGGTGGAGACGACATATTTTCATCTGCAAAATCTGTACCTTCTGTAATTTTCTTACAGTCAGAATGCTGTTGCTCTTCAAGTATCTTCATTAATTGCAAATTAATGTCGATTCGACTTCTTGAAACAATTTGTAAACGTGTGACCAATGCACGTTCTGCTTTCAAATCTATTATAGTTCCTGATACGATTATTTTGATAATTTTAGACATATTTACATAATTTTCTTTTTTTATTGACGCCCAAAAGATGAAACTGTGCGATTTAATTAATTTTTCCCTAATTGTTTGGTACATTTGATTTCCTCTTTCATTCATTTGAATTCTTTTGTTTAATTCGAATGGTTTCCTCAAAAAATGACCTTTGCTGAAATATTAATGAGTCTTCGCCCATCATACGTTACTGGATTGGTCAGTCTCCCAGTTTACTTCCCCAATATTTTTTAAGCATCTATTTTAAATTGTATCGTTACTGGGGTTTACTTGGACCCAAAAAGTGAACACTTTTGTACATTTCTTACCAAAAGATAGCCTTAAAAACATTAATTCTGCTAATAATTTAATTATTACTACTTTTGTGATGTTTTTTTTAAGATTCTAGTTTTTTTTAAAACAAGATTTTAGTTTCACATGTATAATAAATTAGAGAAATTTTGGTTCAAGTAACCTCGGGTTAGAGGTACTTTTACCCAAGCTATAGTTTTCCTATGAGATAAAAAAAAGTAGGACCTAGGATATGAAAATAAAAAACTTAGGGACATCGTAGTTCTAAGAATGTTTATCTAATTTGACATTAAATTTTAAAATACATCGAAATTATATCATAAATTCTGTAATGTTGAATGAAATATTTTGCGCCCCTTATATATATATTTCTAACTATTTCTACTAATGATAACAATATATGAAAAAGCTACTTTATATTGGAACTGAAAACAACCCCCTTTTCATTAGTTTTGGTGGTACTAAATATATTTCTTATATCGCACAAGTCATAGGCATAAACTTGTATTGGGTTCATAGGCCTGAGCGTTGTTTCTCCCCTAAATTTTGAAAAAATTACGCCTATGGCACCATTTGTGCTACAAAACGTTCTCAAACTTTTTGGTAGTTGCCATGCAATCAGTTATGGTGAAAATATTAATTATTTTTACGGTGAAATGATGTATAATTAAATATGCCACTAAGGATTACTTAGATTTGCTTCCTAGTAACAGGGTCCAAGGAACATCCTTTTTAGTTCATCAGTATACTATTCATTACTTACAAAATTCAATGTGTTCAGTGGTTCTCTATCTAGCTACTGTTATTTTCTTAAGGACGATATATGAAATATAAATTTCACATTACTGTGTATGTGACAGCAGTGTGTAAAAAAGTTAAGAGTTCACACATATTTGTGTTTTTACCTTAAAGCTCCATAATCTGCACTAGAAACAGACGGGGAGAGCGGGAAAATAGTTTAGTGCCTCAGGTACTAGTTATTGTCAATATCTGTTGGATATATAGTGAAACATTTCTGTATTTTCATGACAGCAGACTAAGGTGTGATTTAATTTTTTTGTTGTTTTGGGTCCAAGTAACCCCAAGTTACGTTACCTTAGATAATTTAATATACAAGTGTGTTTTATATTTTTTGATGTGAAGATAATGTTTTTAAAGGATAAGAGTAAATTTTTTAATACCTAATACATTAAAAAATTTAATTCATGACACTATTTTTCTAAAACTGTTAGATATATAAATAATATATCATTAACTACCAACAGTAATCATCTTTTAAACTTAATATATGATTATAAAAAAACATTTCTTAACCAATTAGCTTAAAATCGGCATAAAATAAAGGTTATTTGAAAAAATACGAATTATTAATTTGGTGGCTATCTTGGAGTTATGACGTCACAGCGGTTCTCGGCCACATTTTTGTACAAACATGTATTTTTTCAGGAAATATTAGTTTTTAAGTATACTGAGTAATTATTTCATCATTGTTAAATTGGTTATCACATATTTTCTGGTTTCCACAATGCACGAAATCATATCTCAAAAACTAACAGAGATATCAAAAAATCTCCAATAACCTTCTTTAAACAACTTTTTGTTTTATTTTATGTAATTTGAAATAATGTATGTATTAACCATTTACCTTAAAATCGACATTAAATGAATTTAATATAAAAAAAAAATGATTTTTTGTTATGGCGGCCATCTTGGAATTATGACGTCATAGCGGCTATCGGCCACATTTTCAGACAAAACACCCGGTGGTACGTGATTATACAGCTCATAAGCTATCCATACATACATACCACACACTATATTCCTTCCTTAAAAATCCCACGGACCCCAAAATGACGACATAAGCATCTGCACTATTATTTCCTCCAACGCGGAACAAATGTGATAAGGAGAAGTGGACTAAACCTGGTCAATGCGGGTCACCTTCCTTTACACGATGGTATGCCATTTATCTCTATAGGCTGATTCACCCTGGAATTATGGGGGCGGAAACGCATACTGCAGCTCTCCCACGCGGTACGAAGATCAGATATCAATGGAATAGCAGTTGGATTGGTGGAAACGTCCACTTTTTTCATCCTATGGTAGGTCATTTATCCCCATGGACTGATTCTTCCTGGAGTTATGCGGGTTTTACAAACGTTGTTTTTCTGGCTGCTGCCCCGTACGGCTATGCACCCCGTATCGATTTTAAAGACCTATTCACGTAAAAAATGGATGTCTAAAAGTAAATCTGACCACAACCAACTATAATGGATGCGGTTTCTTGCATTCACATGACAATCACTTCATGACTTCACATGACAATCGTGGTATTATTATCAAAAATATAATGAAATTGTACTTGCATACAATGAGTGTCAATAGAAGATATTCAAAGTATAATTGTAATGCATTTTTAAATAAGTCTATCAAGTTTTAATTATTTAATTAAAAGTTATTGATTTCTTATTAATATCAATATATGCGATAAAACGCAATCGTAAAGTATTCCTACAGGGCAAATAAGTATTATTTATAAATACATATTTTTGTTATTATTAGAGGAAACTTTTTATTTGTTGCAATGTAATACTTTTTACTACAGAAAAATATTGTTAAAGCGAACCACTTATTACTGCTGTGTTAATGAACCTCTCATTTCCAGGGTCTACATTTCTTTCTCACCTCCTCCACTTTTGAACACCGACACCTACAGTCATAAAAGTAGTGTCGAGATATAGTAAAGTGGGTATACGATGACATCTCCCTCTCAGAAATACCCTTCTCATTTTTGAGCATTCTGCAATCGCCAAGTCTACCTTCGTCCCTTTGGACAATCGTTTCATCATTGGGAATCACTTGACTTTTGACGAAACAAGAATCTTCACATTTTTAACGGAAGTCATTTACACAGATTCCTTTCTGGTGGTATCAGCACAATTTTGGTTCTTCTTGTGGACACGAGCTTTCTGGCACGGTCGATAGCGCTCGCTCGACTTCTCACCGACCGACCGACCGACCGACCGACCGACCGACCGACCGACCGACCGACCGACCGACCGACCGACCGACCGGCGGATCCCTTCTTCAAGTCGAGCCGTTAATTTTTATTTGAAATCCTTCTCCTCTTTTGACAAATTAAATTTCGTGAAAAAAAAAAAAACCTATGGAAAGAATTTCTTGAGTTTGACGAAATGTGTCATCGGAGCATTTAACAGGTGTTTATTTCGAAAGTTTCCTCAAAAATTAGTATGCTATGTATTTTTAAAAGTGCTATACATTTATCCTGGTACCCCATGCAGCTAATTTTAAAGAAGTTTCACGTAAAATTCTTACATATTCAATTTTCAATAATTTCTTCATTTACGTTGTTGGCGATTTCGAAATTTCTTCATTCGAGACGACGTCATTACGAGGTCACGGCTTCCGCTGCCAAAAACGACGACATTTGACGGATGCCACACGCACATTCTGGAATGTCTCGTGACCTGACGGTGGCTGTTGTCTCAACCGCAGAGTGTCAATTAACCTAAAAGTGATTTGCACCCGCCCAGCAGAAGACGCCTCTCCGGACACCTGTTCACTGTAATGGATGCGGTTTTATCCAGTTCTCAATTTAATTGTGTTTAGTTTCAAATAATTAAAATTGATTTTTGAATAAACTAAACCTCCAACTGCGTAGAGGGCACGTGGTGGTCCAGGTGGTAGAGCAAAGTACTTACGGCAGGAGACTATATTTTTTTAGATGTTCGAATCTCCACATTAAGAGTGCATATAACTTGTAGTTGGCGGATGGCAAATTTTGTTCTTTGTCGTCCGCTAGAAAGTATCCACCATGTAGAGGTAACTGTTGCACGTTAAGTGAGTTGTGGTTCAAACGCCCTCACGCTAATTCGGGGTATCAGCTCAGGTGTTGACCTCGTCATTCACTTCTGGACCACCAAATGATTAGGTAGTGTTCTTGGATACACGGGTTAATTCTGAAGACGTCAATGAAACCCAAGGCGTTTATAATAGGAGGTGGGACGGATTGAAATCTTGATGTTGCTGCAGTCCTTATGGCCATCACTTATTACGCTGTGCACATCGATTTGAAATGAGCCCTCAAATTTTAAAACCAGATCCCTTTTGACAAATGTTTCGAGGGAAACAAAACACTATTTGAGACTAAACTACAGTTGTAATAACTCTTAAAAAAGTTTTAATTAATAATTTTCTCATTCCGTAATTTTAGCAATTTTAGCAAAAACTAAATAATTGAATTTATAAACACATCACTTTTTCGACAAAGGAAAAATACATGTTTAATAGATAAATTCTGATTTGGCGTCAAATTGGCGTAAGAATTCATTAGAAAAGCAGCGTTGCATAATTTTTTGGATCAAGAAGAATTCAAATGGTATTACTTAAATTCACTTATTTTAGGGAAAATATATTGAAAATACTAGTTATTAACTAACATTTTCAACTTAGTTTTCCTAAAACAGTTACATAGCTGAGTTATTTAAAAAATATTACTCTAAAACTATCTTTTTACAGCTAAAGATTTGCTTTTCTCGTTTACTTGTTTATAAATCCTGACTCCGATGAAAACATAAAAAAAAATCAAGAAAACGTAAAAAAAAAATTCATTACTTTTAAAATTCAAGATTTTTTGATTTTTTTAGTATTTTACAGTTTTATTGTATTTTATTTCATATAAAATTTCTACTTATTAGTATCTAAATTTTATAAACAAAACAATGTCACAAATATAAATTGCAACACATTTTGATGGTGAAATGGCAATTGAAAAACCTTCCGCTGTACGGATTTTCTTTCTAATTGGTAATCAGCTCCTGAATTTTCTTTGAATAGTGTTAATAAATTATTATAACCCCAGGATCTGACGTCACGAGCTTTGGTAGCCAAGAGTTTAAGAGAAATTTTCGCCAGGTACGATATCATTCTATTATGTTAACCCTCTCCGTTTCCCTATTACATTGCCAAGATATCAATTCCTATAACCCTTGACAGTGACGTCACAACTATTGGCGATAATTGGTTGATGAATTCTTAACTTTTGATGATTTCCTTTCAGTACCACTCTGTCTGTCTCTGCGCTAGCATCTCGAGATATTTGAGTGATTGAAAACTATTATACGTGAGATTTATATTGAACTCCACTAATAAAAAGCAAGAACGCTATGAAGCTTGCTCGTTTTCTGTAAGTATACATTCACAATACCCCAATTGTGTAGATATTTTACTAAGTTGATCAGTCCAATTTTAAATTACATTGCTATTTAAAATAAATTCTTACAATTTTCCAATTCTAAATTAGGCAACGGTTTTCAAATATGAAGTAAATACTTCTATACAGATGTTTAATAAAAAAGGATGAGTTTGATTATAAATATTTATTTAGTTAAGAATTCTTTATCAGACACGTTAATAATTTTTTGGAAATATAACTGCTATAATTACTTAATTTAAAGTTCAAGTAACTGAAGAATACGATAGAAAGTGAGAAGACGAAATCGAATACTCTCAAAAGTTACGATTTTTCTTTCAATAAGTTAAGTTTACGCACTTTTACACTTGATTTTCAAATTCAGGTTGAATCAATTCGTTGGTAGTTGCTTGAACAACTTAAGTTTTTGATGAATTTTTATGTAGGAATTGTTTAAATTGATGAGTTTAGTGCCATATTTGCTTAAATGATATTTCAGCTACGTTGTATTGAATACACTGTATTGCGATCTTCAAATGAAGTATATTTGCGAACAACCTTCAATTGAACAAGTAAATTACGATGACATTTTGAAGGTGAGAAATTCACAAAAGAACTTTTGGGCATATCTATGTTGTTCCAGTAACATACAGTTGCTTCTGTATAAACGTGTAATCTTTCCTTCCAATGAAAAAAATAAAAACGGAAAGTTCTGGAACTAAGCTATTTGATTTGGAAATTGAATTATTTCTTTAATAGCTATTGCAATTAGTAAATGAGAACAAATATACGTCCTTATAACCGTATAAATTAAATTTTAACTTAAGAACTCTGCATATCAATATGATTTCTAACATAATTTTTGTCATTTCCAGTAAAGAAGTTTCTAACGAAATGTTAATGGTAGATTGTAATGATCGGAAGTACAACTAGAAGCCTTGTCTGAAGGGCTTCAGAATTTTTTGAATTTTCGAAAATTTGTTACATTAGGAATATTTAAACTCTTTTTATTGCTCCAGCTCAAAGTTTTCTGTCGGATGTACCGGCCGTTCTTCCAGAAAGCAGAAATTTTTCTGTAATATCGTAAATGGGAAAGCTACTGGAAGGATATGTTAGAATAAGAACAGTACTAGTCCAGTGGGACTTCATTTAACTTGAACTTCTTCTCACAGATTCAATTTCCATTAACTTATGCACTCTTGTCTAAGCAAGCATTTGTAAATCTTGAATTTTTTTTATAATTGCTGTGCAAATTGTGATCTTTAGTACGTTCTATCATTAAACACCTAATTTCCCTTAATAGAATATCTTATTTGCCTAAAATAGCACAAAAAAACAACTTAAATGAGTTCTATATTTAATTAAATATGTAATGGCAGGAATTTGAATTAATATTGGCGACTTAAGTGAATCGTCAATTTCTCAAATGAATGTTTTCTTTTAAATTTAAAAACCTGTAATAATTTTATATCAGAATTTGTAAAATTATTATGTTGCCAAACTATTTACGGCCTATTACAATAAAAATGTAACACTGTGCTTTCTTTTACTAACCAATTGCACTGCTGACCTTCCTTTGCCCTTTGCACAGGTTGTCCCTTTTCAGGTCGTGCGTGTGCGGGTGTGCCGGGGAGGAGCTGGAGGAGGAGGAGGTGCCACGCTCGCTCTTCCGGCAACGCGAGGTAAGTATTGTGCAGCCGCCATTCGAGCTGTTCCGCGAGGAGCTCTCCTGGTGTCTGCCCGTGAGGTCCTTGAGCTGCGGAGACATCCCGGGGGCCGTCCCCTGCGAACTCTTCCGCACCCTCTCGCTTCCCGCCCTCCACGGAGACGGGCAAGTGAGCTGGTGAAGGGGGGAGGGGGAAGAACACGGCCACACGAGCAGCAATATAATAGCTGGTGGAGATTCTTAAATTGTTTGCAGCTAATTTTAATATAGAAATATTGCCCTACAACATTCTAAGCTTTGCATTTGAGTTAAAATTAAACGCATTTCGTTTAATTAAAAAAGAGGTCATGGTTGAAAGATTTGGCTTAAAATTATATTTTCTGTGGTTGAATCAAAATACTTATAATGGGCTACCATAAAATAATAATAAAGCTTAAAAATTTCTACTTGTTTGAAAATAAATAATTTTTGGGATGATATATATTTTTTCTAAAATAAATGCTCGTGTGACCGTGTCCTGGGTGCCCCTGAAAGCTCAGCAATCCAATTTACGATTTAAGCGGGAGAAAAATCAAAATAATAAAACGACACTGAATATTTTATAAATCCCTCCTTTTTTCGTAATTAGTCTGATGCGTGTTAATTCAATATTGTAGCATATGAAGTTATATTAATCTAAAATCAATAAATCAGTTAAGCGGACGCTCCTCAGTCTCGCCCAGACTGCAGAAATGGCATTACCATTAGGTTTATGTTATCACGCTTTTTAAGTATATTTAATAAAAAACATTATTTTATGGACATGTAAAAATATAATTTTTTTTATAAACTTAATTATTGTATATTTTAATTTATTCAAGAATCTACTTTGATTATTAGCGTTTTTCAGTCATTCAATCAGTCGTTCTGAAAACTGAAAAGATATTATAGTTCTTTTTGGCATTACGAACAAATGTTCTTGGTTCGTGGAAAAACAAGGATACTTTCTGAGCCTCCCCGCTAAAATCGCAATTGGGTTCAAGTGCATTGGACAAAATTTGATTTTATGTAGAAATGAGAATTCTGAAGATTATAAATAATTGATTCTTATTAAAATGTTGAAATGGATGTATAACTCTTTATATTATCTTTTGGTTTTATTTTCCAAATTCAAACGAGGAGCGATGTCTCAAACTATTTGTGATTTATTATCATAATTAGTAGTTAGAAATATTAGAAATTACGAGTTTCTTTAGTTTTGAATATAATCTAGGAGAATATCTCCACTATGATTCGGCTAATGATCCAGAGGTGGGAAGTCACCGTATTGTTTTTCGGTCTTGTTAAGCAAAGAGCGATGTCTCAAACGTTTTAGAAATTTATTATTCTAAATTATAACTATTCATTTGAAAGTAGTGTTATTAGTTTTGTTAAAAAATTTACAATGTTGGAAAGTTTAATATAGTTACATGAGTGAACCCATGGCGGGTACTAGAGAGCTCCAACCTTTCATTTTAGTAAGTTTTCATATATGTTTGTGTATACAAAAAAAAAATAATAAAAAAAATATATAGAATTTTATAAAAATCATAAAAATTAGTGCGTTTGTCCTTTAAGTAATTCTTTGTTTTCAGAAATGTATGCACTTTAGAAAATATTTATATATGTCTGTGTGTAAAAAAATAAGTATAAGCTGTTAAAAAAAAATTGTGTGTATCTTTTAAGGCAATTTTTAGTTTTATGAAATGTATTAATTAACAATGTTATTTCCTTTCAGGATTTATTAACTCGATCACATTTTAACGCACGGTACCCCCTCCTTAGTTTATATTAACTTTAATTTCATACTCCACCAAAGTTTTCTTGTTTACTAATCTACTTTCGATGAAGGACAAAAGTGTCGATACTCCATATGGAATACAAATGTAATTGAATTCTAAAAATCAGTAAATCTCAATACCAATTTAAATCTTTGAAATTATATTTCTGAATTTACACAACAAGGGTTTTACACCATTAGGGAAATTTTCGGTTGCGATATTTTAGGCCAGTGCACATTGAAAACAAAATTCATTCAAATTGAACATTTAATTTTTTAAAATTGTTTGAGGATCTTTTAATTTATAGAATAACTCATTTAAAATCATTATACTTTAAAGAGAAAAATAGTACTTTTAAATATTAAAATTTCATTCTTTTTAAGAATTAAGAAAAACTTTTACTTTAAAAACTGTAATAAATATTTTAAAATGTATTTTTTTAAGTATGCCGCACTTTGTCTGTCAAGAACTGCCTTTAAAGTACTGTACACAGAGATTGAGATCAGCCACCAATATATTTTCTGAATTATTTTAAATTACTTGCAATTGTATTAAAAAGACATTCAAGTGTTTTAAATAAAAATAATTTTTAAATATAAGTTTAATTCAGTTTCAAATAATTAAAAGTAATGTTAAAAGTATTTGTTTTATAAATAAGTCGAAAATGTCCGCAAACAACAAACGTTTTAAGTACTGTTTGCCCTTGTTGTGAGCAGTCATCCAATCTGCTTGATGTATGTACACGGTTTGCTTTTTTTACGAGAGTATTTGTATTCAAAATACTTTAGTGGTTCCCAGTCTCAAAAGAATCAAAGAACAGGTCATTTTGTAAACTCATTTAAAATATATTTTTTATGTAATTTTAACTAAATTCTTTCATCTAAAATAAAAATTGCCTAACTTGACATAAATAGTTCTGATATTTTCAGTTTTCTATTTCAGTTTGGAATTTCCCCTTTTCAGTAATCGTTTAATGTTGTTTCATAGTGAAAGAGAAATAAACTTGATGAATCAGAAAGTGTAAATTTCTGCGTAATTGTATCTGGATAGTGCAAGCATGCCCAAGATTTTACGCTCTGTTCTTTGAGCCACTAATTCAATTCAATCAGATCGCTACTTGGGAACCACTGCTAAAGGGAAACATTTAGAAATGGGGGGCTAGAAGAGGAGCATGTAATTTAGTAAATGGTTAAAGTAAAGAACAAAATATTTTCAACAAGTGGCCATAATTACAAATTCCCAGACCAATCTTTTAACCTAAATTTCGGTTTATTCTTTAAATTTGTATTAAGGTCACGTCGCAGTGGATGCAAATATCATTAAATACGCAATGGTAAGTATTTGACAAATGAAGACTAGCATGTCGGTAACAAAGTTTAAATCTCCAATTTGATAAGAGTGTTCTTTACTTTTACCTCCTTAGCTCCTCTTCGGGGGTTGTTCTCTCTGCGATACTTGGTGAATAAAATGAACGAAAAAACAGTGCAATATGAAATTTATGGCACAATTTTGAATTTAATTTTTTAAAAGATGTTAATGAATGTTACTTATTTATAAGATGAAAATTCATTTCATTTCATATTTTTGAAATACAAAGCAAGTGGCGTCTGTTCATACATGAAAAAAAATCCGTATTTGTTAATTGGTAATATTTATTGTCTGCTATGATGATTTTAATTAAAAATTCCATGAACTTCGCACTGTGAGGCAGAGAGGACAACCCTTGAGGAACGACGAGTGGTCCACCTCCACGTGGTGTTCCTCGGGCAACGCTGTGCCTCACTCGGGGCACAGCGACTGAGAGACCACTCACACAGCATAACGAATCGAAATAACCGTCTTGCTTTTCAGCGTCCCCATTGATGCCAACTTCTGTTGAACGGAAGAGTAAGCTGTGTCTAAGTTTAGGTACCGTCATTTTATTTCAAAGAGTTACAACATTTGGAAGAAAAATTAGACATTTCATTTCAAGTTCTTCATCGACTTTTTCTTTTTAAAATGTATTTGGCATTTTTTTCATATGTAAACTTTGACTTATTGCTGTATTTTGATGCATGAATATAAAAGCAAGCACAACACATCCATTTGTGTCCGGGAAAGAAAACAGAACTTAATTTAGTAGTATAGATGTAAAACGAGTTATATGCACTTTCGATTGCAAGAAAATTACAAAAAAATGAGGTATGCTGTGTCAATCGAGAAAACCGCAGGGTTAAGACGTGTAACCGTCAAACTCAACAGTGTATTCGGGTGAAAATTTATTGAGTCACACGTTTACCGAGTTTGCGTACATTACTTTATTATGAATTTGGATTATTCTACACGATCGTGGTCTATACCAATTAAATTATCGTTTTATTTAAATTAGAAACGCCAAATAATTTTGATTTATTCTAAAACATTTTAAGCGTAAGTAAACTAATTTAATGTGTTCCTCTTATCATTTTATAAAAGGGTTTTTATCTTTAAAGCGAATGTCGTTCAATGTGCTATGATAACCTGCTTTTGTTGACAGTTTGTTTAAAAAAAAACCAAAAAATCCGTGTGAAGAATGGGTATTTTAATTAAATGAGCACGAATAGTTTACTTTTCTTTCTTGAGGTATAAAGCTCACATGTGGCCAAATGTCATAGTTGTATACGAAGTAGAAGAATTAGTGATGAGGGAGTGTCATTTTAATCCCGTGCACAGAACGAGTATTTCAGCTTTAATGACTCAAATAGCTTACTTTTTAATTTTGATGTATAATAAACCATCGAATTTTATTTTAACCTCGTGCACAAAACGGTTATCTCATCTGGAATACTTTCTTTGTCCTATTTAAGGTTGTTTTTCCTTTTTGGAATTTAAGGTAAAATAACCACATCTTTGTATATATTTTTTTGTCCCTTACCGATTTTTGGGTAATATTTAGATATTATATAATAGAAACATTCTAAATTCGAAACATGTTTTTTAACCATTAACAGTCAACAATGTAACTGTTGTTAATATTTTTTATACTTCAAACTACTTTCAAAACAACAGTAAGAAATCTGCAGTTTAAAAATCATTAGAAATGGTCCAAAACCCGATTTTTGTTCTGGAGAACTGAAACATCAGGGCCATATTGGAAATGATAAAATAAAGTTGATCCTATTCTAAACATTCGGTATTTTACATGTTGTAATATGCAATTAGATATAAACTATGCCTGAATATAAAACTACACTTTCATGAAAAAGTTAAAAAATTGATATTCCATTGAGTGGTGTTTAAAATTTTCAGAGAAAACTTTCACATTTGTAGATTTTTGTTTTCGAATGGTGATTCCAAATGGTCATGCCCACCTCGAAACGAAATTCTGAAAAACTTTGGAAACTAAGTTTAGTTTATACATAAGTTTATTAATGATCATTTTCTGTACTTGTAATGATAAAAAACATTTGATCATTGGAGCAACCGTAAAAACTAGCATTGGAAATGATGTGAGTATTTGTTGTCGTCCTCTATATTCGAGTCTCGATTTATTTTCGTTTTATATTTGTAGATGGAGCCACCAACAACATTAGGAAGTTTCGTGCTATTTGTTCTAGTGAAATATATTTCTTTAAATAAAAATAATAATTATTATTCGTGAATACCACTGTTTGCTGAATTTTGCATCATAATTATACCTACTTTTTGAATTCAAGATAAACAAATTCACAAAATGTTGCTTCTGACTATAGCTTTTTGACTATAAATTGATTAAGGTATGTGAGAAACGCTTAAGCAAAAACAAACACGTCAGTTTAATTGCAAAGTGCAGAAAAACGAAAAAACTTTTGGTAGATACATGCCTTTATAGTTCTCCGGATTTTCAAGTTTTAAAATGATAAGTTTTAAACAAAAATAATAATTTAGGAAATGTTAATTTTTTTTAGCAAAAACGAATATAGTATTGATATAGTATAGTATAGTATATAAACTCATTGATGTATTTCGTTGTCCCAGTTCATTCTATTGTTTCATAGAATAGTAAATTTATATTTCATTCAGACTACAATTTCAAGTAATTCATTAAAAAGAAAATATATCTAGTATATATGTATGGTATATGACTTCAAAATCTGGCAGGCTCAGTCCCCACTTTAAAGTTAGGATCCTGAATACTTTGCATGCGCGCCTGGTTGTGACAGATAAATTAAAATAGGCCTTTTCCAAATTTAATGTTGTAATTATTCAAACAGACTGTAAACATATGTTACATTATTTGACATTAGCATTAAAAAAATTAAACATATACGCTTCAAAACAACCTACTGTTTATTTGGATCAACTAGAACCTTCGAAAATACAATATTTTAAGAGGAACTATTTGGAAGTGAACATTTATGAAGATTTTGTAGTGAAGTTTGCAGAAAATTAATCCATAGAGAGATAAATTAATCCATTTTGCAGAGATCAAAGTTCTTTTTCAACGTCTAGGCTGGTGGTTTTCAACCCGTGGTCTTCAGAATACTGGTGGTCCGTGAGGGGATTTGTAGTATTATCTAGATCTTTTGTTAATTCTCTATATCTTTTTCTAAAACCAATTAGGCTGTGCATATATTTCATTCATTTTATATAAAAAATATTACGAGAATTCATATTTTATTTTTTGATAAATAATTTTTACCGTAAATACGGGTTACTTTGTTTCACATGGTGACGAATATTAGAACTTTATTAAAGGTGGGCTTGCTTAATCAATACTTTCAGTTTTGATTAATCAAGTCTAATATTTCTCCTCTTAAGATAGTGTCGAGCTCATGTCTTTTTTATTTTCTGTTATATGGAGGACCGTAACGTAGTGTTTTTTTTTTTGGTTATCTTGTGTGTGTGGATGCTTCCTTTTCTTGTTGTTTTTTTACCTCTCCCGGCTATGTCTGTAAGCTGGCACCGTTGAGTGAATTCTTCTTTCAGAATCCGTATATATTTAAAATCCAATCGTAAAATGGAGATAGGCCTAGTTTGCCGGTCCCATATCAGAGACCGTTGCCCGGGGGCCCCACTAGGAGGACAGCCTATTTTCGCCCCCTTTTGGTGGCTTGGATGTTAAAGCCACCGGGTGGTCAGATGTTAGAACCACCTCTGTATATTTAATGGGGCGATTTTATGCCCCCATCGATCTCTAGATCGACATCGCACGGCGGATCTTTGCCGTACGGAAAGGGCCAATGGCATGTTCTTGCCGGCGGACGGTGTCCGCGACCCACCTCTTCAAATCCTGTGACTTCAAAAAGCCTTCATAGGCCCGGACGTAGCGCCCGTACACCTCCTCACGATGCTTGATTTCGCGTCGCTTTGGAGGCCACCTGGGAAAAAGAAGTAATTGTAAATTTTGGGTTCTTGTTAAACAGCCGGAAATGTGTACCAATTTCATTAAACACTACAAAATGTTTTTCATTGACATTTTCCAATAATGCCATTACTAGTCTTCAGAATCTAGCAACTCTGAAAATCATATAAAAGATTCAATAGTATTTTTCAAGTTTAATAGAAAATTGTGAGTACTTACAGGTGTTTGTAGCACCATGTGAATAAGCCACAGGACATATTACAATTATCCAATACTTTATAAATTCGATAGCAAATCAATCGCAATCAATCAAACTCAGTTCAATCGCACAGACTGGCAGAGATAACCCAAATAATAAAAAAAGACAAATGGAGGAGTTTTTAGCTTTACAGTAACAATGATTTCAAATGCATAAAGTTTCATTGTTACCTTAAAGGTAACAATGGAAACATACAATAAGTAAATGAATTGTTTCATAAATATGCCTTGCTTTAACAATATATGATATTTTAAAATATTCGCTGCAACAATGAATTTTAGTCATAAATGTGTTCTATTTGAAATGTTTGTTTAAGAACCTATCACAAAGTTGAGTAATATGATAATATCATCACATGAATCTAATGAACCGTTATCTTAAAAAAATATTGAAATTAAAAAAAAAATATGACGTTTGTCACATTTAATGAGTAATTTAAAAAATAATAGATGTCAATCGAATCGGCGATTGTAAAAACATATTCTTTACATAGAACGTATCTCCTTTTTAACCGACTAAAATGCGCGTCAATCTTAACTTAAAAAAAAAAAATGATACTGATATTAATATATAGTTTAATTTCTTTTACTCTTAATTCTTATAATTATTTACCCTAAAAATAAAAAGAACATGCTAAAAATAGCCTTTTAAAAAGAACGGGAACGGAATGTAACTGTGTCATACAAAATTAGGTAGGATATGTCTACCGATAGGGCCGCAGAGTATGGCAAACTCAAACAGTGTATTATAAAGCAAGTTTATTGGGTATTTATTGGGTTTTTCCACCTAGAAGTTTACGAATAGCTCAGTTTTTCAATTTAAGGTATCATGAACCACTCTTTCAAATTTCCTCTTCCTGGGTATTCGGGAAGTACTATCACCATTGATGATTGAATTTTCATTTTACCCCCTTTCTAGATTTTTTCACGTATTGGTTGAAAGAGGTGAAACTTATTTCATTGCGTGTACTGTCCCCGGATTCATAGTGCCGGAATGGATCACCCTAAAAACGTATTATGGTGTTTCTCTCCTGATTGTTGCGAAATTGAACAAGATATTTCACGCACAAAACTTGAAACTACTGATAATGAGTATTGCTTGATTTCTCATGATTTCTAAAAAGTGTTTCCTCTATTAACAATATTGACACATTGCTTACTGAAATCTGCATTTACAAAGAAATTATATTTAAAAACTTCTTTCATTGATACGAATTCTTTACATTTAAAAGGCTCTTTATTTTTAAAAAGCTGTTTGGTTCGTTGTCGAGGCCGGCTTTCACACATCGTACGCGCTTTGCTTTATTGAAAGATTCTTACAGACGAAATTTATATCAATCGAACTATTTGTCACGGAGTTATATTATCTAAAAATAAATTTATGTCAGAAATTTATTGTTCACTTCAATATTAATGTAAAGTGCAATATTTAAATTTAGTTGTAAAAATAATTAAGGACAGCAAATTTTCTTATTTTTGAAACTTTTGTGATTAAATTACAGTTGTAATAACTCATAAAAACGTTTTAAATTTTAATTTTCTCATTCCATAATGTATCAGCAATTTCCATATTAACTTAAATTGAATTTATAAGCAAATATTTTTTTTGTTAACCAAAAAATGCATGTTTAAATGAAAAAAGTATTTTTTGGCGCCAAATTACAATTATTTTTCCGATTTGGATGTTAAATCTGTGTTTTAAATATATCTGGTTTTCATTTTATGCCGGCGATAACTTATATTTTGAGAATATTTTTCCTATGACTGACACATAACTAAGTTATTGTAAAAATATTATTCTAAAATATATTTTCAAAGCTACAAATTTTCCTTTCATGTTTAGTTGTTAACAAATCCCAACTCCAATGAAATTATAATAAAATAATGTCAGAAAACTATAATTTATATTTCCATTGCTTTTAAAATCTAACATTTTTTAATTTTTAGTATTTCGCAGTTCTTAAATCATACAAATTTTCCATTATTAGTATTTATAAACGAAGAATTTCATAATAAATGTAAATAACATTATATTTCCAATGCGAAATGGCGATTTTGCAAAACTTTTAGCCATAAAGAATTTACTTCTAGTTGGTAATCTGCTCCTGAATTTTCATTGAATACTGTTAATAAATTATTATAACCCTAGGATCTGACGTCACTAGCTTTGGTAGCCAGGAGCAAAATAGAAATGTTCGCCAGGTACGATATCATTCGTTTATGGTAACCCTCTTCGTTTCACTATTACATTGCCAGGATATCAATTTCTATAACCCTTGACAGTGACGTCACAACTATTGGCGATAATTGGTTGATGAATTCTTAACTTTTGATGATTTCCTTTCAGTACCACTCTGTCTGTCTCTGCGCTAGCATCTCGAGATATTTGAGTGATTGAAAACTATTATACGTGAGATTTATATTGAACTCCACTAATAAAAAGCAAGAACGCTATGAAGCTTGCTCGTTTTCTGTAAGTATACATTCACAATACCCCAATTGTGTAGATATTTTACTAAGTTGATCAGTCCAATTTTAAATTACATTGCTATTTAAAATAAATTCTTACAATTTTCCAATTCTAAATTAGGCAACGGTTTTCAAATATGAAGTAAATACTTCTATACAGATGTTTAATAAAAAAGGATGAGTTTGATTATAAATATTTATTTAGTTAAGAATTCTTTATCAGACACGTTAATAATTTTTTGGAAATATAACTGCTATAATTACTTAATTTAAAGTTCAAGTAACTGAAGAATACGATAGAAAGTGAGAAGACGAAATCGAATACTCTCAAAAGTTACGATTTTTCTTTCAATAAGTTAAGTTTACGCACTTTTACACTTGATTTTCAAATTCAGGTTGAATCAATTCGTTGGTAGTTGCTTGAACAACTTAAGTTTTTGATGAATTTTTATGTAGGAATTGTTTAAATTGATGAGTTTAGTGCCATATTTGCTTAAATGATATTTCAGCTACGTTGTATTGAATACACTGTATTGCGATCTTCAAATGAAGTATATTTGCGAACAACCTTCAATTGAACAAGTAAATTACGATGACATTTTGAAGGTGAGAAATTCACAAAAGAACTTTTGGGCATATCTATGTTGTTCCAGTAACATACAGTTGCTTCTGTATAAACGTGTAATCTTTCCTTCCAATGAAAAAAATAAAAACGGAAAGTTCTGGAACTAAGCTATTTGATTTGGAAATTGAATTATTTCTTTAATAGCTATTGCAATTAGTAAATGAGAACAAATATACGTCCTTATAACCGTATAAATTAAATTTTAACTTAAGAACTCTGCATATCAATATGATTTCTAACATAATTTTTGTCATTTCCAGTAAAGAAGTTTCTAACGAAATGTTAATGGTAGATTGTAATGATCGGAAGTACAACTAGAAGCCTTGTCTGAAGGGCTTCAGAATTTTTTGAATTTTCGAAAATTTGTTACATTAGGAATATTTAAACTCTTTTTATTGCTCCAGCTCAAAGTTTTCTGTCGGATGTACCGGCCGTTCTTCCAGAAAGCAGAAATTTTTCTGTAATATCGTAAATGGGAAAGCTACTGGAAGGATATGTTAGAATAAGAACAGTACTAGTCCAGTGGGACTTCATTTAACTTGAACTTCTTCTCACAGATTCAATTTCCATTAACTTATGCACTCTTGTCTAAGCAAGCATTTGTAAATCTTGAATTTTTTTTATAATTGCTGTGCAAATTGTGATCTTTAGTACGTTCTATCATTAAACACCTAATTTCCCTTAATAGAATATCTTATTTGCCTAAAATAGCACAAAAAAACAACTTAAATGAGTTCTATATTTAATTAAATATGTAATGGCAGGAATTTGAATTAATATTGGCGACTTAAGTGAATCGTCAATTTCTCAAATGAATGTTTTCTTTTAAATTTAAAAACCTGTAATAATTTTATATCAGAATTTGTAAAATTATTATGTTGCCAAACTATTTACGGCCTATTACAATAAAAATGTAACACTGTGCTTTCTTTTACTAACCAATTGCACGGGAGCCGGTAAATTTGGCAAAGGTAAATTTGGCGACGGTAAATTTGGCGGAATCTTTCGAGGGGTCGTCCATATATTGCATACACACATATAAGGTAGAAATTTTCTGTTCTGCGTGGTTTTATTTTTCTTTTAGTGGATTGTGTATGTATATTAATCGTACGTGAAATGAGGGGGGGGGGTAAGAATAGCGTGTCAAGAAGGAAGAAAAGCGGTGGGAATGGTGTGTGTGTGTATTTCGGCTATTTTGTTCGTGGTAATATCGGTCAGAAATTATTTACTCGAGCACATGGTTATAATTCTTTTGTTATAAGATGTGTTTTAATAGCAAATTAAATCACTATTTTCATATCTTTCATCAAAGTAATAATAGAAAAATTGGGTGTAACAGTGTCGGATCACGGACAGACGAATTTTACGTGAAACGTCATTTTAGTAAATTATACACATACAGAAGTAAGGATTGGTCGCCAACGTAAACCTCGATAAAAGACTGATTAAAAGGAAATTGTTGCATCTGATGCCGCGGATTCCCTCGACACGCGTACTTGTTTTATTTTAAAATTTTACAAACATCGGCATAATTTCTCACCGAACAAGACCGAATTTATATCAACCGTGGTATTTTTCACGGAGTTATAGAGGCGGAATGTATCTCCTACACAAGCGTAGCATAGTATTTCTATCCTGATACCCCACGTATGTGATTTTAAAGATGTTTCATTTTAGATTCTAGGCTTTTAGCTTAGAAAAAGAGTAAACTACTAGAAATATTTCAATCGTTTTTGTAACTATCTTATTTTTTTTTTAAATTAAGAGTGTGAGAAAAATGTTTTTGTCAAGCCATAACCATTAACTGGAAAAGAAAATGTAAAAAAATATTATTTTATATAAATTGAGAACTGATATGTTTAAATTCCTAATTGATGGTAATGAATTCGAAATTAACAAACAATTGATGCACCTCATTCATGCTTATTCTAATAACCAAAGGAAATGAGGTTTTAGTTTACTCTAATTAATCCCACGGCTCTCAAAATGCTGGCGCCATTAGGGACTAGCCGTGCCCATGGGGGGGAATCCGTACAAGGGGATCCGACATCTGGGTCTAGAACCAAATGGCTGAAGGGTGGGCAGCAGGCAGTGGCGGCGATTGGGTGCTAAAAGTGAGGGGGTAAGATTAAATGGGCGGGGAGAGTTGAAAGAAACAAAAAAAGGACTCGGGCGACCTTGAAACGTTTTTTAAGAAAAATAATAATTATGTTCCATTTCCGGTTTGGGTTTGTTAATTAACGTCCCACTAGAGCTGCACAGTGGGCTATTGGGGACGGTTCGGGCCTATCTCGAAGGAAAGACCCGGGAACGATGCCTCGTATTTTTTAACCATGGTAAGATGACGAGGAAACACTTGAGCTGGTACCCAACGCCTTCAATAGACGACGGGACTTTGGATCACGATCAGATTTATCGTGCACCAATCCCGTATACACGCCGATAATTTTTGTGGATGTTCTGGACGATATTCCTAGTATTTTGTATCAAAGGTGCCAACCCTCCGATCACAAAATCACTATTTTTTTACTTTTCTTAATCATGTCCGTCGCACAGGATCGAACCGGGAACCCTGCGATTCCCAGCTGACGCCTTTATCCACTGGGATATCAGGCCCCCGTTCCATTTCTGATAATAGAAATATATTACAAAAATTTTATAACAAAAGCAAATGTATATTAATATAGAGAGAGAACAATTGAACTGTTCATTTACTTCAATATTGTAAATCGGATAGCTGAAAAATTAATAAATATATGTATATGTAACAAAACGTTTTCCCAATAGGCGATTAACAATATCGTAGTTTTCCTTTCAGTAGCTATTTAAACACTAGCTAAAGAGACATGACACTTCAAATGACGGCCAGCCTTGTTTAAGTATTTGCGATGGCCGATGGACACAATAACTTGTTCAGTTGCGTTTATCGTCTGTAGTAGTGGGTGGGAGGGGGAGTTGGGGTATGACATTTTTCCTGGTTTTAGCAATGCAGTAAAACAATGGACTTAAATTTTATTTTTAAAAAGTGCTATATTAAAAAAGTGAGAAAGCAACTTCCGAAAAAAATGCTAGGGCAACTTCCGAAAAAAGTGCGGGGGCAAAAAGTGCGGGTTTGAAAATCAAACAATATTTTTTAAACGGTCCAGTTAATTGAAAATTCCAGATAAATGCCGGATAACTGAATTTTTTTTAAAAAGGAAAATGCCCAAGGGAGACATCCCCTATCCAGCAAGAATTTTTTTTCCAAATATCTTAATTTGAACAGAAATCTTTTGTGAATATACATTAAAAATATACATAACAGTCGAATTGATAACCGATCTCATTTGGCGCGTTTTGACTATTGATTGGCGCACTTTAAGTCAGTTAAAAAACGGTCTTGCTTCATCTCTTTCGGGAATTAAGTGTGATTTATAAAATTATCATTATTTTTAAAATATATTTTTTTAATTTGGCGAAAATGTCATTGATTTCGGCCAGTTGAAGCCGCAAATTTTCCTGAAAGAATTTGCTTTTATATGTATATAAAAATAAAAAATATTAAGTAGAGATGCGATTTAATATTAAGGTTTTCACTTCGAAACAGAAATTTTAACATTTCAGTTAATTTTTAACTGAAGCTTTTTTTAAATATCCATTTGAAGTCGATTATGTCGCACAGTGGGACGACTAATGTAAAAAACCCGGCATGGCTTAAATTTTTATGTTTAGAATTTGGCTTCCAAAACATGTTATAATTTTTTTTTCAATGTGTAATCTACAAGAATCAGAAAAAAAAAATTATTGCCGAAAAAGTAACAATAAATGAACTACGAGATAGGTATGAAGTTCATAGGAGAGGCTATTACCATTAATCAACTCATTGATTATTATATATTTAAAAAAAAAATCGAAAGAAAACATTACTTTGTTACAAAACAACACATTGTTCCAGCTGCTATTTTAATAGTTTCAATTTTCTGTTTCGACCATCCACACCATGTTCAAATCAACAAATAAAGGGGAAAGTGGGGTAGAAATGTGCGGTAATGACTAGATTCAGTTTAAATTTTATTTTTGGCCGTATTTAAAAATGTTCAAAAAATTGACATCAATCCACTATTCTACAATGATTATACTTCAAATAAATGCAAACAGTGGATCCGACCACCGCGTCCTAGGCTTCCGGGGCCGAGCGGTTAAAGGCGTCAGCTGGGAATACGAAGGTTCGTGGTTCAATGCCAGGCGATGGACTTGACAAAGAAAAGTAAAAAGTAGTGATCTTGTGATCAAAGGGTTGCTAGCTTCGCTACAAAATACTAGAAAAGTCGTCCAGAACATCCGCAAAAGTTAACGGCGTGTATACGGGACTGGTGCACGATAAATCTAATCGGGGTATAAAGTCCCGACGTCTATTGAAGGCGTTGGGTGACAGTTCAGGTGTTTCCTCGTCACCTGACCATGGTTCTAAAATAACGAGGTGCATGTATGAATGTGTGTTCTCGGGTCTTTCCTTTGAGATAGACCCCAAACCGTCGCCAATAGCCCACTGTGCAGCTCTAGTGCGACGTTAATTAACAAAACCAAACCAAACCGACCGCGTCCGACCTTGGGCATAATTCGCTTTTACACAAGCCCTATTATGTTTATCGACACTGACTTTTTGACCCTGCAGGACTTTAACATGAAAACAGCTATTGTATTATTAGTTTTATTATTAGTTTTTTTATTAGTTTATTATTAGTCTTCTTATTTCTGGTATTTCTGGTGCAGTGAAATTCGTATTCGTGTAATTATGAATTAATTTGCGTTCGTGTTCGTGTAAACGTGAAATAATTTGTGTTCGTATTCGTAAAAACTATACATCTATTTAAAAAAATTAATTGTGTTCATTAGCGAGTTTAGTTTTGTTATTTTGCTAAAAGCACCTAAAACCACGCAGAACAGAAATTTTCTACACCTTATATGTGTATGCAATATATGGACGACCCCTCGAAAGATTCCGCCAAATTTACCGTCGCCAAATTTACTTTTGCCAAATTTACCTACATCCCAATTGCACTGCTGACCTTCCTTTGCCCTTTGCACAGGTTGTCCCTTTTCAGGTCGTGCGTGTGCGGGTGTGCCGGGGAGGAGCTGGAGGAGGAGGAGGTGCCACGCTCGCTCTTCCGGCAACGCGAGGTAAGTATTGTGCAGCCGCCATTCGAGCTGTTCCGCGAGGAGCTCTCCTGGTGTCTGCCCGTGAGGTCCTTGAGCTGCGGAGACATCCCGGGGGCCGTCCCCTGCGAACTCTTCCGCACCCTCTCGCTTCCCGCCCTCCACGGAGACGGGCAAGTGAGCTGGTGAAGGGGGGAGGGGGAGAACACGGCCACACGAGCAGCAATATAATAGCTGGTGGAGATTCTTAAATTGTTTGCAGCTAATTTTAATATAGAAATATTGCCCTACAACATTCTAAGCTTTGCATTTGAGTTAAAATTAAACGCATTTCGTTTAATTAAAAAAGAGGTCATGGTTGAAAGATTTGGCTTAAAATTATATTTTCTGTGGTTGAATCAAAATACTTATAATGGGCTACCATAAAATAATAATAAAGCTTAAAAATTTCTACTTGTTTGAAAATATATAATTTTTGGGATGATATATATTTTTTCTAAAATAAATGCTCGTGTGACCGTGTCCTGGGTGCCCCTGAAAGCTCAGCAATCCAATTTACGATTTAAGCGGGAGAAAAATCAAAATAATAAAACGACACTGAATATTTTATAAATCCCTCCTTTTTTCGTAATTAGTCTGATGCGTGTTAATTCAATATTGTAGCATATGAAGTTATATTAATCTAAAATCAATAAATCAGTTAAGCGGACGCTCCTCAGTCTCGCCCAGACTGCAGAAATGGCATTACCATTAGGTTTATGTTATCACGCTTTTTAAGTATATTTAATAAAAAACATTATTTTATGGACATGTAAAAATATAATTTTTTTTATAAACTTAATTATTGTATATTTTAATTTATTCAAGAATCTACTTTGATTATTAGCGTTTTTCAGTCATTCAATCAGTCGTTCTGAAAACTGAAAAGATATTATAGTTCTTTTTGGCATTACGAACAAATGTTCTTGGTTCGTGGAAAAACAAGGATACTTTCTGAGCCTCCCCGCTAAAATCGCAATTGGGTTCAAGTGCATTGGACAAAATTTGATTTTATGTAGAAATGAGAATTCTGAAGATTATAAATAATTGATTCTTATTAAAATTTTGAAATGGATGTATAACTCTTTATATTATCTTTTGGTTTTATTTTCCAAATTCAAACGAGGAGCGATGTCTCAAACTATTTGTGATTTATTATCATAATTAGTAGTTAGAAATATTAGAAATTACGAGTTTCTTTAGTTTTGAATATAATCTAGGAGAATATCTCCACTATGATTCGGCTAATGATCCAGAGGTGGGAAGTCACCGTATTGTTTTTCGGTCTTGTTAAGCAAAGAGCGATGTCTCAAACGTTTTAGAAATTTATTATTCTAAATTATAACTATTCATTTGAAAGTAGTGTTATTAGTTTTGTTAAAAAATTTACAATGTTGGAAAGTTTAATATAGTTACATGAGTGAACCCATGGCGGGTACTAGAGAGCTCCAACCTTTCATTTTAGTAAGTTTTCATATATGTTTGTGTATACAAAAAAAAAATAATAAAAAAAATATATAGAATTTTATAAAAATCATAAAAATTAGTGCGTTTGTCCTTTAAGTAATTCTTTGTTTTCAGAAATGTATGCACTTTAGAAAATATTTATATATGTCTGTGTGTAAAAAAATAAGTATAAGCTGTTAAAAAAAAAATTGTGTGTATCTTTTAAGGCAATTTTTAGTTTTATGAAATGTATTAATTAACAATGTTATTTCCTTTCAGGATTTATTAACTCGATCACATTTTAACGCACGGTACCCCCTCCTTAGTTTATATTAACTTTAATTTCATACTCCACCAAAGTTTTCTTGTTTACTAATCTACTTTCGATGAAGGACAAAAGTGTCGATACTCCATATGGAATACAAATATAATTGAATTCTAAAAATCAGTAAATCTCAATACCGATTTAAATCTTTGAAATTATATTTCTGAATTTACACAACAAGGGTTTTACACCATTAGGGAAGTTTTCGGTTGCGATATTTTAGGCCAGTGCACATTGTACACTTTGAAAACAAAATTCATTCAAATTGAACATTTAATTTTTTTAAATTGTTTAAGAATATTTTAATTTATAGAATAAACTCATTTAAAATCATTATACTTTGAAAAGAAAAATAGTATTTTTAAATATTAAAATTTAATTCTTTTTAAGAATTAAGAAAAACTTTTACTTTAAAAACTGTAATAAATATTTTAAAATGTATTTTTTTTTTAAATATGCCGCACTTTGTCTGTCAAGAGCTGCCTTTAAAGTACTGTACACAGAGATTGAGATCAGCCACCAATCTATTTTCTGAATTATTTTTAATTACTTGCAATTGTATTAAAAAGACATTCAAGTTTTTTAAATAAAAATAATTTTTATATATAAGTTTATTTCAGTTTAAAATAATTAAAAGTAATATTAAAAGTATTTGTTTTTATAAAAAAGTGGAAAATGTCCGCAAACAACCCACGTTTTAAGTACTGTTTGCCCTTGTTGTGAGCAGTCATCCAATCTGCTTGATGTATGTACACTGTTTGCTTTTTCTACGAGAGTATTTGTATTCAAAATACTTTAGTGGTTCCCAGTCTCAAAAGGATCAAAGAACAAGTCATTTTGTAAACTCATTTAAAATATATTTTTTATTTAATTTTAACTAAATTCTTTCATCCAAACTAAAAATTGCCTAACTTGATATAAATAGTTCTGATATTTTCAGTTTTCTATTTCAGTTTGGAATTTCCCCTTTTCAGTATTCATTTAATATATTGTTTCATAGTGAAGGAAAAATAAACTTGATGAATCACTCAGTGTTAATTTCTGCGTAATTGTATCTAGATATATTGCACGCATGCCCAAGATTTTTTTTTTTTTTTTTAAGTCTTTATGCATGAGTCACTTATTCTATTCATACAGATCGCTGCTTGGGAACCACTGCTAAAGGGAAACATTTGGATATGCTGGGGGGGGGGGGGGGGCTAGAAGAAGAGCATGTAATTTAGTAAATGGTTAACGTAAAGAACAAAATATCTTCAACAAGTGTCCATCATTATAAATACCCAGACCAATCTTTCAACCTTAATTTCGGTTTCTTAATGTATTTTATTTAAATTTGTATTAAGGTCACGTCACAGTGGATGCAAACATAATTAAATACGCAATGGTAAGTGTTTGAAAAATGAAGATTAGCATGTCGGTAACAAAGTTTAAATCTCCAATTTGACAAGAGTGTTCTTTACTTTTACCTACTAAGCTCCTCTTCGGGGGTTGTTCTCTCTGTGATACTTGGTGAATAAAAATAATGAAAAAACAGTGCAATATGAAATTTGTGGCACAATTTTGAATTTAATTTTTTAAAAGATGTTAATGAATGTTACTTATTTAAAAGATGAAAATTCATTTCATTTCATATTTTTGAAATACAAAGCAAGTGGCGTCTGTTCATACATGAAAAAAAAATCCGTATTTGTTAATTGGTAATATTTATTGTCTGCTATGATGATTTTAGTTCAAAATTCCGTGAACTTCGCACTGTGAGGCAGAGAGGACAACCCTTGAGGAACGACGAGTGGTCCACTTCCACGTGGTGTTCCTCGGGCAACGCTGTGCCTCACTCGGGGCACAGCGGCTGAGAGGCCACTCACACAGCATGACGAATCGAAATAACCGTCTTGCTTTTCAGCGTCGCCCGTGATGTCAACTTCTGTTGAACGGAAGAGTAAGCTGTGTCTAAGTTGCAGTACCGTCATATTATTTCAGGGAGTTACAACATTTGGAAGAAATATTAGACATTTCATTTCAAGTTCCTCATCGACTTTTTCTTTTTAAAATGTATTTGGCACTTTTTTCATATGTAAACTTTGACGTTTTGCTGTGTTTTGATGTATGGATATAAAAAAAATCACAACAGATAAGTTTGTTTCCCAGAAAAAAAAACTAGAACTTAATTGAGTAGTATAGATGTAAAACGAGTTATATGCACTATAACTATTACAATATTTTTTTCCAATTAAATTATTGAATAGTTCATTTATTACAGTTATTAGATAATAGAAAAATGTAAAACAAAAAATTTCATTTTTTACAGTAAGAAATTATTAAATTTATTAGTTTTAATTTTTATTACCTTGTGTAATAGTAAACAATGTTTTGGGTCAAAATTTCTATCTGGCTTATCTTCCACACAATTTAAAGTGGCCTAAGTTATAACACACATATATTTTTTACTTGGTGAATATAACCTGATTTGGTGTGCACATTACTGGTGTATAGATACTTTTTCAAAAAGATTCATGTTGATATGAAACCATTCGAGTAGAGCAGCTACAAAACACACTCCATTTTTAACGTTTTTGAGAAAATCACGAAAATCCGTCAAATCTTATAACTCTGGTTTTTCTGCTGCCGATCTTTTTTCCTTGCTGTTTATTTTTGTTAATAAATGTTTTAACTTCTTCTTTCTATGGTAAAAGTTGAATGTAAATTAATGATGAAGTAGATATTGATAATAAAATCACGTTTTTAAAATGCTTGTGTATAACTCGCTTTGTACCTGTCCCACTTATATGCAATCAGTAATTCAAATATTTTTTTTAAAACTCAGTTATGTAAAAATATCGTTTCAATGTAACTTTTTTATAAACTCTATGAATTGTTCTGGAGAACTGAAATATCATCGCCATATTCGAAATTTAAAATAAAGTGGCTCCTATTTTAAACATTCGGTATTTTACGTGTTGTAATACGCAATTACATATAAACTATGGCTGTATATAAAACTACACTTTCATGAAAAAGTAAAACAGTTAATGATATTCCATTGGGAGGTGTTTAATATTTTCAGAGAAAACTTTCACTTTTGTAAATTTTTGGTTTCGAATGGCGATTTCAAAATGTCATGCCTACCTCGAAACGAAATTTTGAAAAGAATAATAAACTAAGTTTAGTTTATATATAAGTTTCTTACTGATCATTTTCTGAAGTTTTATTGATAAAAAATATTTGATATTTGGTCATTGGAGAAACCGTAAAAACTAGCATTTGAAATGATATGAGTATTTGTTATCGTCCTATATCTTCGAGTCTCGAATTATTTTCGTATTATTTTTGTAGATGGAGCCACCAACAACATTAGGAAGTTTCGTGCAATTTATTTTAGTGAAATATATATTTTTCAAATATAAAAAATAGTTATTATTCGTGAATACCACTGTTTGCTGAATTTTGCATCATAATTATATCTACTTTTTGAATTCAAGATAAACAAATTCACAAAATGTTGCTTCTGACTATAGCTTTTTGACTGTAAATTGATTAAGATATAAGTAAAGCTTAAGCAAAAACAAACACGTCAGTTTAATTGCAAATTGCAGGAAAACGAAAAAAACTTTTGGTAGATACATGCCTTTATAGATCTCCGGATTTTCAAGTTTTAAAATGATAAGTTTTAAATGAAAAGAATAATTTTGGAAATGTTATTTTTTTTAGCAAAAACGAATATAACATCCTCTTTTATAAATTTCAATGCTTTTATCCCATTATATATTTTTTTGGATATGCTTGGTTTTGCATGCGCAATTCTAATTTATTTATCTAAACCTTCAATGATCATAAACGTTTTTAGTTAAAAACTATGCATATAAGAAATTCGTATACATTAACTTCATACCCAGAACATTGGCTGCCTGAATTACGCAAAACTTTTCAAGTTCGAAACTTCATGTGAACTTCTTACGAACAACTTCTTGCTGCTATTTAAATTTTTTATAACATTTGAAGTTAAATAAACTATTTATATTTTTCTACTACTGATTCTATTAAAGTTTTGCATAATCATTAAAACTAAGCATAAATATCAGCTGTCTTAAATATTCAAAGGTAAATTACGTTGTCACAATTCCTTCTATTGTTTCATAGAATAGTAAATGTATATTTCATTTAGACTATAATATTCATGCAATTCATTAAAAATAAAATATATCTAGTATATACGCATGGTATGACTTCAGTCCCCACTTTAAGGTTAGGTTCGTGAATAAGTTGGATGCGCACCTGGTTGTGCCAATTAAATTAAAATGGGCTTTTTTCAAAATTAATGTTGTAATTATTCAAACAGACTGTAAACACATGTTACATTATTTTCCATTAGCATTTAAAAAATGAAACATATACGCTTCAAAACAACATACTGTTTATTTGGATCAACTAGAACATTCGAAAATACAATATTTTTAGAAGAACTATTTAAAATTGAACATTTGTGATTCTTGAAGATATTGTAGTAAACGTTTCAGAAAATTAATCCATAGAGAGATAAATTAATCCATTTTTCAGAGATCAAAGTTCTTTTTCAACGTCTAGGCTGGTGGTTCTCAACCCGTGGTCTTCAGAATACTGGTGGTTCGTGAGGGGATTTGTAGTATTATCTAGATCTTTTGTTAATTATCTATATCTTTTTCTAAAACCAATTAGGCTGTGCATATATTTCATTCATTTTATATAAAAAATATTACGAGAATTCATATTTTATTTTTTGTTAAATAATTTTTACCGTAAATACGGGTTACTTTGTTTCACATAGTGGCGAATATTAGAACAACATACTGTTTATTTGGATCAACTAGAACATTCGAAAATACAATATTTTTAGAAGAACTATTTAAAATTGATTATTAAAGGTGGGCTTGCTTAATCAATACTTTTAGTTTTGATTAATCAAGTCTAATAATTCTCCTCTTAAGATAGTGTCGAGCTCATGTCCTTTCATGTTCTGTTATATGGAGGACCACCGTAACGTAGTGGTTTTTTTTTGTGGGTTCTCTTGTGTCTGTGGATGCTTCCTTTTCTTGTTGTTTTTTTACCTCTCCCGGCTATGTCTGTAAGCTGGCACCGTTGAGTGAATTCTTCTTTCAGAATCCGTATATATTTAAAATCCAATCGTAAAATGGAGATAGGCCTAGTTTGCCGGTCCCATATCAGAGACCGTTGCCCGGGGGCCCCACTAGGAGGACAGCCTATCTTCGCCCCCCTTTGGTGGCTTGGATGTTAAAGCCACCGGGTGGTCAGATGTTAGAACCACCTCTATATATTTAATGGGGCGATGTTATGCCCCCATCGATCTCTTTAGATCGACATCGCACGGCGGATCTTTGCCGTACGCAAAGGGCCAATGGCACGTTCTTGCCGGCGGACGGTGTCCGCGACCCACCTCTTCAAATCCTGTGACTTCAAAAAGCCTTCATAGGCCCGGACGTAGCGCCCGTACACCTCCTCACGATGCTTAATTTCGCGTCGCTTTGGAGGCCACCTGGGAAAAAAGAAGTAATTGTAAATTTTGGGTTCTTATTAAAAGGCTGGAAATGTGTACCAATTTCATTAAACACTACGAAATGTTGTTCATTGACTTTGCCAATATAATGCTATTACTAATCTTCAAAATCTAGCAACTATGAAAATCTTATAAAAGATTAATTAGTATTTTTTAAATTTATTAGAAAATTGTGAATACTTACAAGTGTTTGTAGCACCATGTGAATAAGCCACAGGACATATTACAATTATCCAATACTTTAATAAATTCGATAGCAAATCAATAGCAATCAATCAAACGCAGTTCAATCGCATACACTCGCAGAGAGAACCCAAACGATAAAAAAGACAAATGGAGGAGTTTTTAGCTTTACAGTAACAATGATTTCAAATGCATAAAGCTTCATTGTTACCTTAAAGGTAACAATGGAAACATACAATAAGTAAATGAATTGTTTCAAAAATATGCCTTGCTTTAACAATATATGATTTTTTTTTAATATTCGCTGCAACAATGAATTTTAGTCATAAATGTGTTCTATTTGAAATATTTGTTTATGTACCTATCAAAAAGATGAGTTATATGATAACATCATCACATGAATCTAATGAACCGTTACCTTAAAAAAATATTGCAATTAAAAACAAAATATGACGTTTGTCACATTTAATGAATATTTCCAAAAATAATAGAACTTATTCGAATCGGCGATTGAAAAAACATATTTTTTACATAGAACGATTTTTTTAAACACTCGGTCCATTTTCAAAATATTTTCATTGGTGAAGAAAGATTGTACAACAATGACATTTCATTCTTCTAAAATTTATTTTCATGGATAAGGATTGTTTTCCAATATACATTTTGCAGACAAAATGTGAGCACAAGTTGTTGCTTGAGTTTCTTGGTGAATAATAGCAGAAGGCGAAGCTCTCTACTAAATTAAAAACTAATAAGGGAAAAATAAAATAATCTTTGTTAAAAAAAATTAAAAACCGACTTAAAGAAAAATTCTCTAAAAATTAAAAAATAATTTTTAATTTTACGAAAGAGTTGAAAAAATTGAATTATTTTATATCAATTTTATACTTATTACAACTTTTTGAAGTGGGTGCCAATTTACAAAAATCATTCCTGAAGTTTGGCGCCTACTTCAAAAATGTTTTAATAAGTATAAAACTGATATGAAATAGTTAAATTTTTTCTATTCGTTAGTAAAATTAAAAAATATTTTTTACCTTTTTGTGCATTTTTTTAAAGTTGTTTTTCTAGAAAGATTTTTTTATTCCTATTTAATTTTTTTTTTTTTTAGTTAATCATAAAATGACCGAACCTTTGTGTTTGTGTTTTTGTAACTTACCGATTTTTAGGCAATATTCAGTTATTATATAAAAGACAAATTTTAAATCCGAAACCAAAAATAGTAACTTTGATTAGTTTTTTCTTCATATTTCAAATTGCTTTTAAAACAACACCAAGAAAGTGTCAGAAATCATTGGAATTAGTCCCGAATATTGAGATAAATTAACTATAATACGAATGGCAGTATTGTGACGAGATAAGTGCGATGTCATTATAATATTGTAAGAATATCTCGCTGCGCAAATCACATTGACCCATTTGGCCCATTTATATTTTGTTGATCTGCTTTAAAATTTTAGAATATTTAAACACCAACTTAGCATTTTTTATCTCAATACATGTCTCACAAATGAGTATACACATATTTTATTAATTATTTCAATATTTGTTTTCAGTTAAATAATTTAAAAGTTCATTTATGCATTCAGAAATTATTAAGATTAATAGTAAATTAAACAATGTTTTGGGTCAAAATTTCGTTGTCTTTGGTTTAAAGTGGCCTAATTTAAAATATACACTTATGTTTTGCATTTGATGAATATATCCTAATTAGGTGTGCAAATTACTGGTGTATAGATACTTTTTCAAAAAGATTCGTATTCATATCAAAGCATTCGAATAGACAAGCTGCAAAACGCACTTCTTCCACTTTTACAACGATTTTGAGGAAAATCACGAAAATCCGTCAAACCTGGGGCTGCCGGGGTTTTTTCCTTGCTGTTTATCCTTGCCGTTTATTTTCGTAGATAATTGTTTTAACTCTTTCATTCTATGCTAAAAGTTGAATGTAAATTAATGATGAAGTAGATAAAGATATTAAAATCATATTTTTAAAATTTTGGGTATAACTCATTTTGCACCTGGCATCTACGCAATCAGTAATTAAAATATATATTTTGAAAATAAGGTATCAAAAACGATATCTAAAAATATTGTTTCGATATAACTTACGTATTAACTCTAGGAATTGTCGGAGAACTGAAACATCATCGCCATATTCGAAATTTTAAAATAAAGTTGCGCCTATTCTCATTTGGTATTTTACGTGTTGTAATATGCAATTAGATATAAACTATGCCTAAATATAAAAGAACACTTTCATTAAAAAAAATTACTGTTATTCCATTGGCAGGTATTTAGTATTTTCAGAGAAAACTTTCAATTTTGTAGATTTTTGGTTTCGAAAGACGATTTCAAATGGTCAATGGTTCCCGAAACGAAATTCTGAAAACTATAAGAAGTTAAGTTCAGTTTATACATAAGTTTATTACTGATTATTTTCTGAAGCTTTATTGATAAAAAATATTTGATCATAGAAGAACAAAAAATAGTATTTGAAACAGAGGTGGCGCCACTAGGGGGGCTGGGGGGGGGGGGCTGTAGCCCCCCCGTCGGGCAAGCCAAGCCGCCCCGACGGGCAAAATTCTGAAGTTCGTCGGGGAAAAGCGTTATTTTAATTTTTAAAACCAAATTTAAATGAAAGGTTGAGTCGAATTTGCTTTTTTAATGAAATGAATCTGGGCCATAAACCCGACAGAGCGAATTCCGACAAGCAGTTCACAATCCCGACAAAACTATAATTCCGACAGACCGAAATCCCGACAGCCTGTGGTGGCCGAATGGTTAGGAGTTCGGACAAGCACCCGATAGGCACAATTTTTATATCTAGCTTGTGTGTAGCGATTTAGTAATCGGAGAGTTGTCAAACCCATTCCATTCAACACCAAAAAAATATCCATCACGTATGAGGGACTGTTGCACCCAGGTTAATCTGATTGTGGTCCAATGTCTTGACACTTATTAAGGTAGGTTGCACCGGATGAGTTGATCTCGTCATCTGACCGTGGTTCAAAAATACGATCAGACAGTGTTCTCGGGTCTTTTCTTCCATATAAACCCTGATCCTTCGCCAATAACCCCCCACTGTGCAGCTCTATTTCAATGTTAATTCGACCAACCTATTCTAACAAACTTAATTCTCGACAATACAGTAATCCTATCTAACCAAATTCTATAAACCAATATTTATTATTTTAGATAAAATTGTCAGTATTTTTTTTTATTTTATAGCTTTTCATACAAGGTTATGTATAAGGTTAAGTAGGGTTCCACACACACACACGTATATTTGATATATTGAACTTCAATTACATTATTTGCTATATATTTTACACTGAAAGCAACCCCAAAATTTCAAACTAAAACCCATGTTTCAAAATATCACCATTAAAAAATGTAATTTATTCCAAAACATAAACTAAAGAAATATATGATCATATAATTAAAACATCATATCATCATGCACACGATATTTCATCACGCATATCATTGATTTTGTGCCAAAAAACAATTGCGATTTATTAAAACAACGCTGCGAAAGTATTTTTAAAAACTTTTATTAAGTCGGCATCAATAAGAATTTCAATGAAACTATTGCTAATACTCAGTGGCGGATTTAAAGAACGGTAAATATACAATTAGACAATACCATTTGGGCCCCTGAAAGAAAAAAAAATTAAGGACTTGAGGAAAAATATACTTTAAAAGTTTTAGGAAGCAAAGTGGTTAAAATGAATTTGTCAATTTATATCATTAATGAATTTATTTTATAAAAGGAAAACTTCAAAAAGTTAGCATGCGTGTCGAAACTGTGCATTAACGAAATTATTTTGTAATCGTTCAAAAATTGAAGAACACGATTCAAAATTTAACTTAAAATAAAAGATTTCATATTAAAATGTAAAAAATTAAAGTTCCCTTTTTAAAAATATTCTTTTAAGACACAACATAAATCTTAACAGTGCTTATTTCACATGCTATATAATATGCTGCTAGAAATGACCCTTATTTCAATTTTTGTCGCCACAAATTTTGTGCAATTTCAAACTATTTGGAATTTAAAAATAAAATATAATTATGGGAAACCTTTTTTTATCATTTAAAAAAATTCGTATATTATTATATATAAAAAATCAATTCAGAAGAAATCAGGTTATATTCTAACGATGCAGTCATGGTTCAATACGGCGGACCTAAATTAAAAATGGGCAATCGTAAATCCATAAAATTGTCAATTAATCCTACTAGCTAAACGTCTATAAAATAAGGTATCAGGATAGGAAAACCATATTATGCTTTTAAGAGGATTGATTCCGACATTATAACTCCGTTGCAAATGACAATAATTTTTATCTCGTTTGATAAGAAATTAGGCGTATAAATAAAAATAAAATACTGCAGACTTTTTACGTAATGAAGTTCTCCAATACATATTCAATACATATAACTACTGCTGCAGCTCTATTCTATGAAAAGAATTTCATAGGAAATAGCTGTCAATAGAAAAATTCTTTCATAGGAATAGTCTCAATTTCATTGCTAGATACAGCCTTTTATAAGTATTTAAAAGCGTTTTCACTGTTTATATATTAAAAAACCCCACTAAATGAGATGACAGAAAAAAGCGCTAAAACCACCGTTTTACATTGCATTGCTACCAACAAAAAATAAATTAATTTCGTAACAGCATGGGGATTTTACAAAAACTATACTTGCATAATATAGTGATTTACCACATTTCGTTTTACCTTCACTATTACTTACTTTTTATTTATTTTATTTTTTGCCTTCTCGCCGCCCCTTCTTTGAACAATCCAACCTCTTCAAATAGTAGTTACATTTATAAAGGTTTTGAAAACATTTTGAGTACGATTTGTACAGTTTTTTTTTGTACTTATATTTTCTCCATGACTGCAACCCAGACTATTCAGAACACTACAATTATTTAATAATTAATATATAAATATTATAAGCCTTTTTTTTCAAATATTTATCTCAACAAATTTATTTCGTTATTTATGAATATTTTATACGCTTATATGGGGGAAATCCAGCCCCCCTGTCGGGCAATTCCTAGCGCCACCACTGATTTGAAATGACGCGTCCATTTACTATCGTCCTATATCTTCGAATATCGATTTACTTTCGTATTATTTATGTAGATGGAGCCACTAACACCCTTAGGAAGTTTCGTGCTATTTATTTAAGTGAATTTTTTTTTAAATAAATGAGAATTATTATAACGTGAATACTATTGTTTGCTGAATTTTGCATAATAATTTTACCTACTTTTTGTTCAATGTAAACAAATTCACAAAATGTTGCTTCTAACTTTGAACCGTTTGACTATAAATTGATTAAGATATGTGAGAAGCACTTAAGCAAAAATAAACACGTCAGTTTGATCGCAAATTGCAGAAAAACAAAACAACTTTTGACAGATACATGCCTTATTATAGATCTCCGGATTATCAAGTTTTAAAATGAAATGGATAACTTAAAAAAATGTTAATTTTGTTGTTTGGTTCTCTTGTATCTGTGGATTATTTACTTTTTTTTTTTACTTCTCCAGGTTATGTTTGTAAGTTTGCGCCTTTGAGTGATCTCTTCCTTCAGAATACATATATTTTTTTAAAATACAATAAATAGATTGTGGCACCCCTTTTAAAATACCCGATACTTTCTCTCTGGCATGACTAATTACTTTGGCTCGAAGGATTAAAATATTGTCGTAGCATGCACAAAATCCCAGGTTCGATATCGGACGTCTTCCAGACGCATCGCACTACAACTTCATGTGACATCAAAAGTACCTTAAAACCATAGTAGTACCAAACTGACTTAAATCATGTCGCATATTTTCAGAACAAACGAAACCCAGTTATTGTGAAAGTCGTTATTCTGTTACAAAAACAGAATGAAGAGCTCAATGTGACATGGTTTTGGGAGAACAATTCAAAGTTGTGTGATACTGTGCACATCCTGAATTGAACAATTTTATATAGTAGCTCTGTATTCGGTAGTAAACTATGTCACTATGACTATAAAAATTAAACATTATGCTTTCAACGAAAAATCCAAATTATTAATTAATAGTTAATTTTTAAGGAGGCAGGGGTATTTTTGTTGCAGCTATTATTCATTTGAGTAATGTTTGAGATTAAAGCCCTTTAATAGACAGGTTAGGAAGTTTTAAAAAATTATCTTATTTTCTTAAGTTCTGAATTCCACACCTCCCGTAAAGAAAATTTTAATTCAACACCAGATAAAAAAAAATTGTTCAAAAATATGTTACTATCTTTTTAGTTTTCTTTTCCATTTTACGTATTTTCAATTACTACAGACGGTTGCCTACATAAAAATCACAAGAATTGACAATTAGAACTAATGTATAACTTTACTTATTTCTCCAAGCATTTATTAAATTTCTTACAAATTACGGAGGAGAATGTTGAGCTGCTTTAAAATTCCGAAATAGTTTGAAACACACTTTGCTTTTTTTGATACCCAATGCATGTCTCACAAATGAAGCCGATGAAAATGAACTTTCGACTTGTGGAGTTCCAAAACCCAAGTTTTGAGCATTTCTTTTAAAAGGTGTTTTCAATAATAAACACCATCAATGCATAATGCACATTGAAGGTGATTCAACTGTACATTGTATAGTTGCAAGAATAAAATGCTATTAAAATGTTAGGTTGCATCAGGAAAAGTTTTTCTTCAATATCTAAGAACATAATTTTGCTATTGTATAGAGAGTTTTGGTAAAGCCTCGTCAAGAGTAAGGTAAGGTGGGGTAAAATGGGTACATTGGAAATTAAATATAAATTACGCGTTGTTAAACTTATGCTTTGCTCTCGTTCTGTTTTTAAAACAATACTTCTTTTAATGGATTAAATTTCATCAAAAAGTTAAATTTTTGTGTGTTTTAAATCAAGCCCAAAAGTCTATTTGTGTGAGTTTACGAAAAACTTTGTTATAATGTGATGTGTGAAAAATTCTATATATAAACTAAAAAATTCGAATTTTACCAATACTCCTAACATACTATTTCTTAACGCAAAATTAGAAAAATAATTATTTTTTTATTATTACATTGTGTATCTTCAAGTATTAATACAATTATTGCAAAAAAGACTGAGATAATCTGACTGAAATTATTAGCATGTGCATTTTTAGAAGTGATTGCTTTTACAGTTGTTTTGGTAGATAACATATATGTAATTCCTGAGATTGAGTGTATAAATAATTCGAATATTATTTTAACCTTTAGTTTTTGAAATAGGACATTTGTGCATGACTTATCTGATAAAAAAAATTATTATATTAAAGCAATTTGTTATATTTTAGAAATAATTACACTAAAATCACTTCTAAAAAGTTAATTTATTCTACACTCTATAGGCCCTAAATATTATTTTTATTAATAAAAAATCTGGCTAATTTTTAAGATTTTTAATTATTAGTTTATTTAATGTTTAAAGATGTTTATGGAATAGTTACTAATTGCTAAAATAAGTGCAAAAAAGGAAAAACAAGGCATTTATTAACTTCCTTAGCACCGATTTTTGTTATTCAAATTTTTAATGTGAAGAAAAGTTGCAATTGGAAGCAAGTGTATTATAGTGTGAAAAGGAACATAAGTTTTTTTTATAAAACAACAATTTTATTTCAAACAAAAAATAGATCTTTTGGACAGAGTATAACAACAAGAAAACCCGACGATTCACCATAACAGCCAGCAGCCCAAGTATCATTGAGCGTCACTTTCCTTTTGCGTGATTTGGCGAAATTACAAGATTGGTCGAAAGAAGACATTTTCACAGAACCTGCGCTTCTTTCGCCAAATCATCACATTTGCCCTGAAGAAGTGAAGTACACCACGAGCGCAACATTTATTTAAATTATTCACAAAAGCCATAAGGAAGAGTTCTCATCTGATGAGCACACCCGCGGTAAATAAAATGTAGGGATGAAATTGTATTCCATCATGATTTCAGATGTAATGACATCGGCAAGTCATCATTCAGGACTGACACTTCGTCCCGATGACGATTCTTGTAAAGCTAGAATCTTTTAAGGTATTTGTAAGCAGTTTGTTAAATTCCGTGAAAAGTTCAGTATTTGGTTCCTTTCTGGTTACCGAAGCTTCCGCCTGCACCTTGGGATCCACCGTATCCCCCTTGGCCTCCTGCACCTCCTTGCTGTCCTCCATATCCTCCTTGTCCTCCTGAACCACCTTGTTTACCATTGAATCCGGCACCTCCAGCACCACCCTGCTGTCCTCCATATCCTCCTTGTCCACCTGCACCACCCTGTTGTCCTCCATATCCTCCTTGTCCTCCTGCTCCACCTTGTTTACCACCAAATCCTGCACCTCCTGCACCACCCTGCTGTCCTCCATATCCTCCTTGGCCTCCTGCACCACCCTGTTGTCCTCCATATCCTCCTTGTCCTCCTGCTCCACCTTGTTTACCACCAAATCCAGTTCCTCCAGCACCACCCTGCTGTCCTCCATATCCTCCTTGTCCACCTGCATCACCCTGTTGTCCTCCATATCCTCCTTGTCCTCCTGCACCACCTTGTTTACCACCAAATCCAGCTCCTCCAGCACCACCCTGCTGTCCTCCATATCCTCCTGCGCCACCTTGTTTACCACCAAATCCGGCACCTCCTGCACCACCCTGCTGTCCTCCATATCCTCCTTGTCCACCTGCACCACCTTGTTGTCCTCCATATCCACCTTGTCCTCCTGCACCTTGTTTACCACCAAATCCGGCGCCTCCAGCTCCTCCCTGTTTGCCACCAAATCCAGCACCTCCCTGCTGTCCTCCATATCCTCCTTGTCCTCCTGCACCTCCTTGTTTATTACCTAATCCAGATCCTCCCTGCTGTCCTCCATATCCGGCACCTCCAGCACCTCCTTGCTGTCCACCATATCCTCCTTGTCCACCTCTACCTCCCTGCTGACCACCAATTCCTCCGGAGCCTCCCTTCTGTCCGCCATATCCTCCTCCGACACCACCTCCTTGACCTCCTCTGTTACCTCCCTGTTGTCCTCCATAACCTCCATTTCCCTGGCCTCCTCGACCACCTTGCTGGCCACCATATCCACCATTTCCAGCTTTTCCTGCTCCTCCGGAACCACCTCCATTGCTTCCTCCATTTCCATATCCTCCATTTCCTCCTTGACCACCACGTCCACCTGCACCTCCTACTTTGGCTCCAGCTCCTCCGTTTCCTAATCGACCTCCTGCACCGCCTTGTCCTCCGTAACCTCCTTGTTCTCCTCGACCACCTGCACCTCCCTGTCCGTATCCACCTTGTCCTCCTCCAACTCCACCAGCACCTCCCTGCCCATAACCTCCTTGTCCTCCACCTACACCTCCAGCACCACCTTGACCTCCATATCCACCTTGTCCTCCTCCTACGCCACCAGCGCCTCCCTGTCCGTAACCTCCTTGTCCTCCACCTACACTTCCAGCACCACCTTGACCTCCATATCCACCGCCTACACCGGCACCTCCTTGTCCTGCAAAAAAAATGAAGTACTTAGAACTGAAGAAGATTGTAATGTTTAGTAGTCGTTATTCCACTGGGAAAGACGGAAAGCAGTCCAACCATTGTGCTTTCCCACATGTCTCTCCACCCCCCCCTGGTTTATGTTTTGGACGGTGACGGGAGTGTGACGTCAGCTGCACATGGTGGTAGATGTGGTAAGTGAGAAACAAATTTTTCAGAGCAGCTATTCGAACGTTTGTAGCGTCATTACAACAATTGGAAAAAAAAAATCTACAGGGATTTCTGCCAATTGAAATAATCGTTTTTCTGATGCAACAATGAGGTATCTCGCAGATTACAATTTGAGGATGTGAACGAGCTTTCAATTTCAAACTCACGAAAAGCGCACGCTGTGCAGTAAGGAATCGATATATTAGTGAAAGAAAACCATGTTAGTTACCTCCTTGTCCTCCAGCATATCCCTTCTGACCGTCGTTCTGGGCCCACCTGGCCACAACAGCTGCCGGGGGTTCCTCAACCGTCATGATGACGTCAGCGGGATTGTCCTTCCCAACTCCAGGCTCGTTAGTCTTGATGTTTGCTCGGAATCCGTTCTCGTCGGCTTCGTACTCGACGATTCTGTAGACGCCGTCGACGTCGGTGTAGCCGTAGGTGCCGCGGACGTTGCCGTTCTCGTCCCCTTCCTCCTGTCTGTAGTTGGTGTTGCCCTCTTCGTCCTGGATATTGTAATCGAACTGGTAGGGCTTAGGGGGATACTGGTGAGGAAAAGGAGAAGAAATGGAAAAGGATGAATGGAGAATAGACCCTATGGCGGATGCCTTTTAGTGTATTATTTAAGTAACATGAATTGGGAAAAGTGAATTTATACGTTAGAGATACGTTAAGTTTACATTTAGAGAGGTTTTTAATGAAAATTTTGAGAGTTTAAAAGTATGAAATATGTGAATTTAAAATTTAGACTGGTTAATTAAATGCATTTAAATGAAAATTTTAAGAAATTATATGAGAAGTTCAGGCGTAAAACCACTGTACAGCGCAGAAGTAGATTTTGAAGAAAAAAAAAGCATTTGAAGGTGGAATAAGATGGTTTTTCCTCAACATACCGCAAATTAAATACTTTTTTTTATGAGTTTAAAGTATTCTTACCCCAAAAATTAATGCACGTGGTGAAAGTATTCCTTGAAAGTAACAAAATGGCACCGATATCTCATTTACAAAAACATTACTGTAAGTGGTTACCCCTGGACCCTTCAAATATTAAATTTGAGATAGATTTTACATTCAACTTAAAATTTAGAAATACTTCAGCTTCAATTTAAGGAATATTGAGACATAAAAATGTAAAGATATTTAAATTTGCTAGATATATTTGGAACGCAACACAGTATTTAAATGCTTCCAATACATTTTTGTACAACATAAAATACACATTGTGGTAACGTTTGCATTAGGAGAAAATATTTAAATTTTAAATTTGTAGTCTATAGAATAATATTCAATTTTCTTTGATATTCAATTTTCTTAATCAATGCTTTTGTTAAAAACAATTCATTTTTTAATACTATACCAAAAGAAAACTTACAATTTATCATGATTGTCTAAATTTAATGATAATCTCATTTACTAGAAAGCCTCTAAGGTTCTTCAAAATATTTATGCAGAATCATGGAATACACATACAGATTAACCCATATTAAAAAAAATAGCTTCACGTTTACGTAAAGTTTACATATGCAATTTTTTGTGCAAATGCAGATTTTAAGTATACCAAATTCATATAAAATACAGCTTTAGAAAGCAGAAAAGCATATAATAATAGCAAAAAAGCAAAAATTGCTTAAAATTTTTTAACATAATCATTTTAAAACAATGTGCAATTAACAAGCCAAAAAATTAAATACCACATAAAAAATTAAAATGTGCAAATAACAGGCCAAAAAGCTAAATATCGCCAAACACTATTAAAAAGTGCAAATAACAAGCCAAAAAGCTAAATACCGCATAAAGCAATTAAACTGTGCAAATAATAAGCCAAAATGCTAAATATCGCATTAAACAATTAAAATGTAAAGCCCTTTCTTAAGCTGAATTGATGAAATACCTTTTTGAAATTTAATTTTCTTCAAAGTTTAAATTACCTAATGCACAACTTATAAAAGGTAATTATTTAAACGGATTTGAAATAAAAATGATATCTCAAAATATGTAAATTCAGTGTTGAGTTAGTCGTAAGGATCTTTTTGTACAAATGTTTATATTTTAAATGGTTTTATATTAGTAATAAGATATTGCCAAAAAAATTATTTTAAAATATTTGGCTCTAAATTAGCAATAGTTTAGCTCATAGTTTATAGTTATAATAATACCTCATAGTTTTCAATTTCATAAAAAACATTTTGAAACCTAAATTCAAATTTAAAACAATTAATAAATTGCAATTAGTTAAAAATGTAAACTTCCAATGATATTTTTCAAAGATTTAAAAATTTAAATGGTCTAAAAATACCCCACTCTAAAAAAAATTAATGATTTGTCAAACTAAAACCTTCCATATGTTCCATATATACCCTATATACTTCTTTTACCATTTGTGTAACGAAATATTAGTCTGCCATTTATTTCTTCAAGATATGGCGACATTAGGAGTTATGATGAATTATTTCTAAAACATGATAGTTGTTCCTTGGTTTTGCCTAAACTTTCACAAAAACTATAACATAAAATAGAAAGGAAACATGTGTCACAATCAATTGACATACGTCTATTTAACCATTGTGTTTTAATCTACAAACTATAGCTTATAGAGTATCCTAATTTTTATATTGTCATAGATAATCATAATCATAATGATAGTCATAAATAATCATTAAATTCTCACATCATTATTTGATTTTTTCACAACATTGGTTCGCATAATCACCATATCATGATGGTCCATCAACGAAAAATTTAGTTATGGATCTAGCATAATCAATTATAAACCAACAGACACCATTTGAATTTATGACATACTTATTTAAAATATTAATTTTAGCTAAATATAACTAAATTAAGCTTTTGATTAATTAGTTAATAAGACACATTTCCCTCTCATAATAATGCGAAATTTTTTAATTTACACTTAACACATGCGCTGCCACAATAAAAACAAATGGTACCAGGTGCCAAATTTTTTTAAATCTTGATTTGGTTTTAAAATGATTTAAATTTATGGCATGTATGGAAATTTTGAATTTTTTTTCTACGACCTTTGTGCGTGAGACCTAACTCACGAAGCGTCAAGTCCAATATGAACGGAGGTGCCGAGCGTTAAAATATCCGACTCCTCGCATAATAAAGTTATCTTTGAAGGAAATACCAGGCCAATTTTTTTTTTGTCTAGAAGCCCATGTTGAATTGTGTGTACAACAAGACTCCATGGTTTATATGAAGTGTATACAATTCATAGCACGAATACCGTTGTCTGTGAAATGAGTTGTATTTAACTCACGGAACTCACTTGGACAATAAAGAGTTGATATGAGGCGTGACAAGGCGTAAATACAACTCATTTTGCAGCGAGTGTGTTAAATTATTTTAATTCGTTACTTGAAACATGTTTTTAGAAGCAAGGCCGAAATCGGAACTATCATAAAGTACTCTAAAAATCCTTCTGTTTTCATAATACTCCCAGATATCCTACCCTCCATTTCGAGTGGACTTACGTTAACACTATTGTCGTATCCTCCGTCCTCCCCCTTGTAGTTGCCTTGACCGACACCAGCGAAGCCTCCGACTGCCCTAGTTCCTGTGTCCCCTCTCAAGCCGCCGAATCCGCCTTGATCGCCGACGAAACCGACTGCATTGTTTAGGTTGTTATAGCCACCACCGAATGCCGTGAAAGCAGAACCGTCACCTCCAGCATTACCTGCACCGAATCCGGCACTGCCACCATAGCCGCCAGATTGTACGCCTTGTCTAACCTGTTCTCCGCTGTCACCACCTCCGTATCCTCCTTGTCCGGCACCACCTGCTCCTCCTCCATATCCTCCTTGTCCGGCACCTCCGGCACCACCACCGTATCCACCCTGTCCGGATCCTCCAGCACCGCCTCCATATCCACCCTGTCCGGCACCTCCTGCACCGCCTCCGTACCCTCCTTGTCCGGCACCACCACCGTTTCCTCCACCGAAACCAGCCTTAGCACCTCCGGCACCACCTCCATATCCACCTTGTCCGGCACCACCGACACCGCCTCCATATCCACCCTGTCCGGCTCCTCCGGCTCCACCTCCATACCCTCCTTGTCCGGCACCACCACCGTTTCCTCCACCCAAACCAGCCTTGGCATCTCCTGCACCGCCTCCATATCCACCTTGACTTCCAGCACCTCCGGCGTTTCCACCTCCGTATCCACCACCGCCCAGGGCGTTTCCGCCTCCTCCTCCACCGTATCCGCCCTGGGATCCACCTCCCTGGTTATTGGTGCCGTAGCCTTTCTGGTAACTGCTTCCCAGTGAGGACGCAATCAGCAGAAAACTGAGTAAGAAAGCCTGCGAAAATATTATAAGACAAGTGTAAGTGGTGAAGTGAAAATGTGTGGGTAAGTGGTGAAGTGAAAAAGGTGAGGGGTAAGTAATAATGAACTACTGTAAATGGGGAATTTAAATATGTGTTCTTTCAGTTTAACGCGGTTTTGAATAACGAGTTTTCTTCAGTTCACAAAATGTATTGTTAACCAGAAGCTTTCTGTACTTTTCGTTACAGTAATTTTAAATTTTAATTTTCTTATCCTTATCAAAGGGAATTAATCCTCTATTAGTCAATTCTTTGCAGTTTTAGCATGGATACAGATGCAAATGCAGTCCATTCACAACAGTTACCATATATGCTATTGAACCAAGTGGAGTATCATTTTGCAGGACGTTGTTTAGCTGTTACGACACTTCCACCTCGTGAACGATGAGTTCAAGTGTGCCACTGAAAGCTGCCTGTCGCGTCTACATCTCTAATTAGTTTCCAATGAATCTTAATGCATAAGATGTAGAAAAAATAAAATGTCATGGCGGGTGCGTAGGGCGACAGAAATATATTTTATTTTAACAGTTGCTGCGACACATTTGTTCACTTCAGACATATAGCAGGGAGTAACTTCGTTATTCGAAAAAGGAAATTAGATATTGTTAAAATTGAGAACCATTATACTTTATATTTTCCCCCTATTTTAAAATAATTCATTCAATTTCTAATATTGTAATACATTATTTTTCAAACATTCCTTATCCCATTATTTCTATCGCTCTTTATTTTAATTGTGATTTATATTTTACATTTTAACCTTTTGCTTGAGTTAAAGTATAGGCTGTTTACAACGGGACTAGTTATTCTTATCAAATTTTGTAAATTGTGACTGTTTGTTCTATGGCCATGAAAATGGATTGCAACATTGAATAATACGACTCAGAATGCCGATTTTTTTCTTCAGAAAGTATCGCTTTCTGGGAAATATTGGTTTCAAAGTCTTGTGTCGCGATGCATTGTAAATTGAATTTCTCCCTACTGAACTTACTTATGAAACTGAAATAAACGGTAACTATACAATTTTAAGGAGTTTTATGATAGATAAAATAATAAAACCGTAATTAAACATATCACATGCAGTCATTGATTTATTAAGGCTGTCATCATTACATATAATACATTACGTTTAGCAATTTCTTCGTCAATATGTTTATAAAAAAGTAAATGAAATAATACATTAATCACTAAAATTTAAAAATATCTAAAAAAATTATAATTCCTAAAATAAAAGTAACTTAGTGTTTCATTTTATAAGATAAATTATTTGAAATGCATAAGCATGCCAAACATTTAAATATTTGATTCAGAATAAATTGTTACGAAATAAGTTTTGGCTTCATAAAATATCAAATTTTAAATGAACGTAAGAAACATTACTTAATTTAAGCTGAAATATATTAACATATATTCAAACAGTGTTATAAATTTTATTTTTATTCGTTGTATTTTCTAATTTAAAACCACTTTCTTCCTCAACAGATGGCGCTCTGTCACAAGAAATAAATTTGGCACTAAATTTAAACCATTATTTTTCTTTAAAATGTGCTTTATACATTCTATAAATTTGACTTCGATTTCTTAATATTTTTTTTTCTTAAGAGATAAATATAGACATCATTCGAAGTTATAGAAACACTGCTTTGAATTGGAATAAATATTGTTATTCATATCTTTATACCAAAGTAAGCTTCACAAACTTAACACTAAAGATTAACTTGCATAATTTTTAAATATAAAAAAATATTGTATTATTAATAAATATGAACATAAATTTAGATAAATATTGCTAATAAAAATATAATTTGGTAAAGTATTATTTTTTTCCAATATGAAGCAGAAAATAGTTTAGGGAAGTTTTCAAAAAAAAAAAATATTTTTAAAATTTAGTTTTTGATTAAATGCACCTATCAATTTATTCTGAAAATTATCTTGGATTTGCAAATTGTAATGTGTTTTTCTAAAAGAAGTTTTTAATTACATTTACCTGACAAGATTAAAAATGTTTAGTTGAAAGTTCCAAATGTTTGTTTTACAGATTCATAAATGCTCAAAGTGTTGACCAAAATACTTTCTCTTTCTGCTATTAGAATCTTTTATGAATGTCTGACAGATTTGCTTAATCATATTATTTATCACAAACAATTATCTCTTATTGAAACACATTTATATATCTTATAAAAACATATAAATAATATATAAGCAATTTATAACATAATACAATAAACATATAATGGGGAAATTTCTTTGAATATCCATAGTCAACATAATCAATTGTTTATATAAAGTACAACTTTTAATTCGCTTTTAAATCCGGACGTTTTGGCTGAAATTTAAATATAAAACTTAATTTGTGAACATTAACATGTGAAATTGTTTAAATTTTACTTTTTTGAAAAGTAAAAATAATTTTAGGATTTCAATAAAAAAATTACAAAGGAAAAAGAAACAAGCGAACATTAGAAAAGATACTTTTTATTTAAGATAATTCCCAATCAAACTAATTTCACTTTTGTATTCAGGTATTCTCTCACTTGCTACTTTAGTTAGTCTGCAACCATAAAAAAAGTGTAGTGTACGTATTTAGCAGATATTTAAATATCTCTGATCGTTAATATGGAATTTCCCGTCAGGAATCTAGAATTTTTACAGCAATACACATAAATTGTTAATAAATAAAATTAATTTATTTTATACTATTTGAACTTATTTTGCATTGAGCTGTTATTTAAATCTATCACTATAAAATTATAAGAATTTAGATTATTTTAAATGGCAATAAATTGAAAATACGATTCAAATTAATTACAATGTAAATATTAAATTACTGTAAATATTAGTATAATTATAGTGAGAAAATTACAGTACAGGTATTTTCTTTCTCATTACAAGGGTTAAATTATATAAGTATATTATTTTGCAATACAAATAATTTATATTTTCCGATGGGCAGAATTTTGGTGAATATGAAGTTCCAGCGTTTTTAAATTTTCAAAATTAAGTTGGCTAGTTGTTATAAAAATTTAAACTATAAAAAAATAAGACACAAAAACGTTTATTAAATTTTCTACAAAAATAATTAACTGATTATTCGAGAGCTAACGCAAACTTCTGTACAAAGATTTTAATGAATATGACATTAGTCAATTTGGCTTAAAACTAAATTCTGAATAATATTTGATATAAAGACTACTCACTAAAGACTAAAAACCGCCGCTCACAAGAAAAATAAGTCAAATATTCAACTCGCCTACACGACAAGCTTAAAATTAACATTTTATGGTTGGTTTCAAAGTGTAGTTAATGCTATGAATAAAACGCATTATAAAATATATGTAAAAACATTAATCCTATATCATTGGAAGAAGCTGTATTCTATCATGACATTTTTCCAGTTTGTTTTAAATAGGGCTCAATTGTGCGCCTGAAGTTTAAGAAAAATTGTGCACCACAAGCAATAAACCGTTAAAGCAAGTATAAAATTAACTCTAAAATTTAATGGGTCGCGGTATTTGTTTATATTTTCTACAAAGTTTCAGTTTTAAGAACACTAATCGACAAAAAGACTAAAAATCAATTATTGGATTAGCTGAAAACTAATATTAATCAAAGTTTTTCAGTAGTTTTCAAATTGCGCTGAGTGGCTGTGGCTAACAATCCGAAAAGAGTTCCAAATATTATCCACAAGACACAAACAAGCTAAACTAAATAGCGTACCATAAACAACAATACATTGGATTCCCACAAGACAAGTTTGAAAGAGACTAAAATTTAATTTAAAGGGGTATTTTTGACTACGTTTGCTACGAATTGCTATACTGTAGTTAACTATCTTGATAAGAACTTCAAAAACTAATTATCTACAGGAAAATCTGTTGCATTAACATTGGAAAAGCTGACATTAAAAAAAAACCTCGTTCCTTTCTAAACCAGACCAAACCAATGCGATCCGTTTCAAACAACGAACAGCAGGTTATGGCTAATAATCCCGACAAAGAACTCCAAAAATTTAACTGCCTACAGAAAACAAACTAATGCGAAAGCATTAGAAAAAACTAAAACTCAACACTAAACAAAACCTAACGCTAACTAAATCAAACCAAAGCAATGTTTCAAAGTCCATCCGGGACCTTCTTATCCACACTAGCGTTGTAAATCCACAATCCATACGGGTACTCACCTTGCCTTCCATGGTAATGTTAAGTCCCGTGGGGAGAAGAGTCGGTATTCACGATAGTTCTCGAGATATGCTGGCCTGTCGAAGAGAAGCAACCGAAAGGGAACTGATGTCCATCCACGGTCCGGCGGGGCTCTTATATACCATCAAACCGACGAAAGCGTGTCATCCCTTGAAATCTGACCACCCTATCACACTTTCCCTTTCACATCTTCCTTTCTTCTTCTACCCCCCCCCCCCCCCCATCTCCGGTGCACGTGAAGGTTTCTTCTTCTTCTTCTTCACCTGGTCGCACCGCCCCCCTTTTCTGACTACTCTCACTCTCCTGTGGACAAGTTCTTCTTTTTCGGAATCAGGGCAAGTGGCTGGAGAAAAAAAGGATGCGGTCTTACCTCATCACCGTATACACACATCTCTCCTCCTCCTCCTCCTGAGAGAGAGGATGACTTGGATTATTTTTTATTCATTATACTTTCTCTTGTTTATGTTGTTGTTGTTGTTGTAGTCTTATTTCTGTGGATGATGATGGTGAGGCCTCACCTCGCGCCATGTGGAAGAGTGTTTTTTTTATTGTTATCTTACGCTACTCCGCCTTTCACCTTGTTTTTTTTTTTTTGATTACAAATTTAAATGTGTTGTTCACAAGGTGATTTTGTGGTAGGATTGTACGAAAATGACGGACGGGAGATTAAGAGACGTTTGTTGCAGTGTCAGTCCGTTGATTGCAAAACAGGTAAAACTGCACTGGACAAATTATAGGTATTTACTCGCATATATGGAAATTGAAACGATTTAGATGTCCAAAATTACACTTGTACAGGTGTTTAATTTGCGTATAAGGAAATTGAAAGGTTTTTTATGATTACTTTTTTGTGATAAAATATATTGTATTTCCTGAAGACGTGCAGTTGACAGTTAGGAACAATTTCGTCTATTCATATTTAGGGCCTTATTTGAGAGATTAATCACAACAAAAATGGCCGTAGTACAGACTGTGCCGTAGTACAGCAAGTAGGGTTTTACGCGAAACGTCGTTTCAGAATGTATATTTTATAAAATGTTATTTTCGGGAAATACAGATTGGTCGCAATGAAAACCTCCGTAACAAAAGAAAGATTAGCAAACTGTTAAGTCAGTTACTGCGGTCCAAGTCAATCAATTAATTTACATTCGAACGAAACTAAATATATGTCAACCGTGCTATTTGTCACGCACATGTAGTGTCGGAATGAATAGTCCTGAAAGTGTGACATGATGCCCCTATTATTTTACCTTTTGTAGTTGATTTTTTCAAAATTCGAGGTCGAGCTTATATTTGGGGGTGTTTATTCCTGTGGACACTATATAAGTTTTAAATATGATATGTGTACTCGAATGAAAATATGGTAATTCTCAGAATAATTTGCTAATTCTCAGAATAATTAAAAAGAATCTCTTAATTTTTTCTGAAATAGCCAAAATTTTACTGAAATATGTAGTAATTTAAAAGCTTGTAAAAAATAAAAAAAATTCTTTCGCCACCAACGGTTTATTCTAAACTTAAATTTTTTTCAAATGATTAGTAAATATTTCGCCTTTTAGCAAAAATGTGCACAAAAAGAACACAACAATTTCTTTTGGTAGTTTTAACAAAAAAGAATTAACATGTATTTCAGGAGACTTTCTTCAAAATGGAGTAATTATTTTTGCTAAAAATCATACAGACTTTCATAATCTCAAGCACTTTCATATCTCTGAGATAATTACTCGTAATATAACTCTCAAATAACTTAAATTTATACTCATACAAGACCAAAATTAATTATAAGTTTAACTAAGGAACTTATAATTAATAACATATGGCATAATTTAAAATTTATATATGGATATTTTAAAATACACACATATCAACCACATTTAACGTGAAACAGGTAACTAACGTGAAACAATTCTAACGCCTAATACGGTTCATTTTTTTAAAATGTAAATTGACAATTAATAAGGAATTCTAAAAAAATTCAGAAAATTGTGTATATTGGATTTTACAAAAGCTGATTATTTTGAAACCACTTATTTAAACAACAATAGTATTTACGAAAGCTTGCATAAGCACTTTGTACAAAATTACATCATTTTTTAATCTGTAGTAATCGAAATATTCTAAAGCATTTGATATCAACAAAACAAAAACAAATTATTTAAAAAAAAAAGATTCAAGAAATATATTATAATCAACCATTTGAATTAAACATCAACTGAAGAAGCGAAAAAAAAAATAAAAACTTGAAGTAAACTTTAATCCATAAAACATTTTACGAACAATAGCATCTAAAAATCTCATTTAAAATATTAATTTTATGAAACGAGGTGAGGACATTAACATAAGAAGTTCGCTCCATTCACAGTTTTGTTTGTGAATTACGGTATTTGCAAAAACGGGTTCCCTTTGTTCAGTATCGATATCAGCTTGTTTCCAAATCGATGCGTTCTGCGTGCGGCAATGAGAGAGATAGCATCCGTTATAATTACCATCGGCGAGCACGCCTGCTCAATAAATGCAATTCACGCCGCAATAAAAACTTCAGAAGGGCTGCAATGCTTTTTTATCCCATTCATGAATACAATATAAATAATGACTCAATTTTATATTTATTGCTATGGAATGACCCAGAGGAAGTTAAAAAAATTCTGCAATGCCACGGAACTTTTATTATTATTATTAGAAGAGGTTTTCTTGATCTAGGTTTTAGAGGCAATTCAACAGGATATTAAATTCAAATGTTTTTAATGGGCTTATATAAGGGCGATTAAATGGGAAGTTTCTTTGTTTTCTTGATATTATGCTTTTTGTAATTAACTACATTTAGTTAATACGTTGTTTAATAAAAAACGAAAAAACAGGTTTCACTTTTTTTATTTTAAAGGACAATCCCAAAGCATGTGCTATTACTTTCTATTTTAAAAGAGATGGGGGATTATTTTTAAGAATGTGGTGCTCGTTGATTTTTATTTCCTTTAAATATTTTCAACCATTTTTATTTCTGTTTATGTTAAGTAATAAGTATTACTTTCAATTTGATCGAAATTTGTACTTGCGTAATGGTTTTATAATTTACAAAGTAACTTTAAAGGTGCTCAGTGCTATTTTGTATCCTTTAAATATTTACTACATTGTTGTTCAAAACAATTGATAGATCATTACACTTATTTAGAAACAAAGAAAATAAATGAAAAGTTGTACATATCTTTTCGAGGAGAAGGACCATTCAACAAACTTGTATTTGTCGTTCTTTTGCATCCGACGTAAGCTATTTCAGATTTGAAAATTTACTATAGTCTCTCTCTTTCTTACTCTTCCCATTATTCTAATTTTAATAAAAAGGTACCATTATATTTAATAATAACGGCCAGTTCATCCATCGGGCATTTGTGATTCGTTTTAAGCAAGCGAAGTAGAATAAAATGGAAATTAAACTATTTAAGATGAATAACGGGTTAGTTGAAATAAAAGATTGCGCACTGTTAGATGTGGATTTTTAAATTTGACGAAAGTGTCGTTAAGATGCCCCGATTAACTATTTCGTAAAAAGTGACAAAATATTTTCGTGAGTTTTTAAGGAAATTTAAAAACTGACGAATTATTTTGTGATAATTGCTACTTTTTTTTTTGATAAAAATTTTAATAACCGCATATTTAACAATACTTTCGTTAAATTTGAGTAAATTAGAATGGAGAGTCTACATAATGGAAAAGTTTTCCCCCTATCCTGTTCACCTATTAGAAAACACCGTTGTGAGCCCTCTGTCGCGGGGGGCGAAAGCACGAGAATGTCAACGGGCCCCTAACTTTCAAATCGATCGTCATACGTAAATGATTTTCATACGAACAGTTTTACTAATTTTTTTTGCGTTCTAAATAAAGTTTTTTTTTTAAACTCTGAAGTTCTGAAATTAAGTATTTTTTAAATAAATTATTTCTTAAATTATTTTTTCGAGCAATGAATTATTGTTACATAGTTTATTACTTTTTATGTTGAGAAATTATTAGTTAATCAATGCTATAGAGCTTAATTTATATTTCTCTGTTGCATAAAACACTGTTTACAGCTTAAACTAGTACAATAAAAACGTATAGTTTTTTTTTTGGCATACAGCGTTTGGCAGATAGCGTTAAATAAAATTCTAATATTAAGAAATTATATCTTATGTTTCAATGTTTAGGATTACAAATTTATTTTTGTTTTCGTCGTAAAAACTAATTATTCCAATAAAAAAAATAAAATATGAAGTTGTTTCTTTGTATGCAAGCAACCTAATGGAAATGTTAATTAAAGAATTTCAAAGAATATATCCCGTTATGGTTTATTTGGCGGTAATATCAACTTCTCTCATTTCCAGTCGGAAACATTAAATCCGTAGTTTAAATGGTCAAGCTTCAACGATTGCAAGATAGCCTTACAATATTGCTTTTTATTTATTTCACAAATTTCATTAATGGCTTTTATATATTGGGCTGCCAGGTTGATAATAATACAAAAATTTAAAATGTAAATCAGATTTCTGTAACTTCGCAATTAAAAAACAACATTTTACTCTGCTGAACTAATTTCCTACGTTATTTGTTATTCTAAAAATTATTTCTGTCATTTTTTTCAATGGATACACAAAACCTGCATTTCAATGTAAACACGAACTCGTTAAAGGAATTGACTAACCTCAAAGAAATAATTAGGTTCCCGGATTCGTATGCAACGTAGTCCCATTTACTAAAATAAAACTGACTTCGGCTTTTTGAGACTAAGTATTTTTTCTAAGTGTTATTATCTTAAATGACTCTTGTCATCACGGATGGGATGTACGTAACCTTGTGGGTTTTTTCGGCACCAGATGTTCACATTGTTGCTCGGTTTGTTCACTCTGCACAGTTGAAAGTGAGATGATAGTCAAAGTATTCCGTCTTCGTGATGAGTTGGAGATCGTTATTCACATGAGTAATCGTGTGCACAAGGTTGCTCTAAAGTTTGGCTTACTTTGATGAACTCATTCTGCAAGAATCAACACCTCATGATTGGAAATGTTTTTAAATTAAAATTGTAAATTCTAATTCTAATTAACTTTAACTTCTGAAACCATTTTAAACATTCTCTTTATTTTAGATAAATATGAAATGTATTAATCATTGCAATCATTTAAACTATGAGCTCTTGCTTAATCTTTTGGAGCTTGGGTTTTAATCTCTTTCAAAAAGAATGCGATCATTTTAAATTCCATCACAAATCAGTCAATTGGATATTTTGTTTTATTTTCAACTACCTTATAACCAAAAAGCGTTTCAATCTTTCATCTACCAACTTGTCTTTGTGTAGATTTTTAAAGCAAATTCATCGATTGGTTAAGCACCTGACATGAAGGGGAATTTCACTAGGAATTCGACAAGGGTAGATAACATGAAAAAGTTATTTTAGTAACATGAGCAGTTTTTATGTGGATTTTATGTGGAGACCCATTTTTGAACACTATCTAAAGGGACGAAATCGAAGAACAAGAGTATTCTGTTCAATTTGTTCCATGGGGTGCATTTACAAATGTGAAAAAGAAACTTAGGTAGTAGTAATTATAATGAGAAGAATTATAATATAGAAGTGCAACTCAGGTAACAGCAATAAAAAAAGAACTTATACAACAGTAATTAGGTAATAGCAAACTCTATAATAGATAATTGTGAAAATTTTAAAATCGAACTCGAATTTACGGAACTTTCAGATAGGTTTTTGTGCGTAACAATAAAGTTGTATACGTAAGTAATAGTCTTCGTTAAATTTAATTTCAGAATCACATAATCTCTTGGGGAAGATTTTCATTAGTTTTTGAGATACAATTCTAAGAAGTAAAAGAATCTAAACAGCATACAGAACAAATGATGTCAGTGGAAAAGAAACTAAAAATTAGTAAAGTATAATTAGGCGGCATTTTGTAATAGTTTTTAATATTATTTAAGGATTAATTATGGTTTAATACAATTTATACAATACAAATGAGTGATTTCGAATACAATATAAATGGGTTATTTTGAATTATGTAATCATTTCAAAAGTTGGGTTATGTATTGATAATTTAATATATATAAGGCAATTTGAACACACTTTTCATGTTTAGAATAATACCCTGCTTTTTAAACTTATTATTATTATTTTTATTCTATTTTTCTTATAAAATTTTATAATATAAAATAATCTATTTAAAAAAACTGACTTTAAGGAAAAAAAAGCGCTAAAGAGCAAAAAATATTTAGTAATTTGGCGAACTCTTTAAAAAAAATTAAGCATTTAATATTAATTTCATACTTATTTTGTTGAAATCGTCACCAAAATTTAGGTATAGGTTTTGTAAACTGTCACCCATTTCAAAATGTTCTAATAAGCATAAAATTAGCATTAAATAATTAAATTTTTTCAACTTCTTCGTAAAATTAAAAATTATTTTTGAACTCTTATTTTATTCTTAAATTCCGTTTAAAAAAACATTTATTATATTGTCACTTTTAAATTTAGTTGGAGTCCAGGACCCCTGCTATTAATTATTAACGAGTAATTAACTATTAACGAGTGGCGACTCTCAGTTGACTCATCTGTTCCTTGTTCTTCAAATCGTACGAAATCTTAATATTTTTGAACATAAAAAACGCTCATCTTTTGTTAGCTGTTCTTTTATCTAACTCCATTTAAAAGTGTGACATATCTTGGGTATCTTACCTATTTTATGAATCCTTTGGTATTGCTTTATAGACACTGAAATAACGTCTTGTATTTTTTCTCTGTTATTCAAAATGAAATAGAACAACATTTTGTGCAGTTTAAAATGTTATTATCCTACAAACAAAAATGTTAATAAAAATTATTTTTGTTGTGTTTCTTCAGATGGAAATTAATCACCTCCCTTTTTAAGATTTGACAAATGTCATAAACCGCTAAATGTTTGCTCTCAAAATGCTTTTTTATAACTATCTACCCTAAATGTAAAAAGAACACGTTGGAGAATACCTCTTTAAAAAAGAACAGAGACAGGGTGTATCTGTTCCATAAAAAGAACGTAAATATAAAATGTTTGTCGAGCGCAGAAGGTTATAAACTATCAACGATACGCTACTTATCCTAACGAAATGCGTGATAAGCTTTTTGCGAGTTTCGCGCACTGTTAACACTAATTAATTATTACAACTTGGTGATATATTGCACGTCGCGAAAAAAGTCTTTTAAAATATATATCCAATTCCTGCTAAGTGCATCTGCAACCGTTAACGCTTGATGCTGATACAAATGTGTCATTTTTAAAAAAAATGCAGCGTAGAGTTCAATAGGGTGAAAGCAAAGAAGCATCGCGAGCTCCAGTTTTGATCACCGCAATAAATTTTGATGCATTTCACCATGTGCCGAAAATGGGAATACGGTTTTTATGTTATCTCGGGTATCCTCTTCCTGACTTCGTAGTGTGGTCGGCGATTGTGACGGGAAAAGAATTATTAGGTGTAAGGCATTTTCTTTATCCTTTCAAAAGCCTTCCTTAAGTTGTTCATAAGTTATTAACGTGTGAGTGTGCTATTTAAAATTTGCGTTCACTTTTGAAGTGAAACTTTTTTTTAGTGACGCTAGACAATCTGAATAATATCGACACGGAAATCAAACAAAAAACACAAGCATTTGAAGGGTATGCGGGCAAAAAAAATCTACTCCTTTAAGTTGGTGTTGATAGATCAGCTATTGTGTGCGGCGTTCCTTTTTTTTTGTTTAACCCTCTGAGGGAGCTGAACGACTTTTTCTAATAATACACGTAAACTTTAAATTAATTAAAATTATTCGATGTTCATATATATTTCAAATCTAAAGAGTTGGGGGTATTTTTGGAAGCTATATCTATTAAAATAATAATTTTTCAGAAATCAGCCAATATCCGAATTTCCTAGTTAAAACTAGTTTTATCATACCTCTTCCTTAATAGTTAATAGCAGTATTAACTAGACAATACCAGAATTAATTGATAGATGTAGGGAAAACTAGAATTTTGCGGAATGACTATTACGTTCCCATTTTACAGTTTTTACTAGTTAAAACTAGTTTTGACTTAAATGAGTGAGTTCAAACTATTTTTGCATGCCCAAACCTGCACGGAGGATTGCCGCACGTGATCACGCAGATGAGCGAGGCGAGCTGCAATGACACAGCCTTTTGCATTGCAGAAACAAATAAAAAAGTGACTGTTTATTTGCTTTTTGTCGTTTTCTACAGTTTTGTTTTCGAATAAGGAATGACATATTTCTTAATGAATACTTGTAGTCTTGTGTGTTATTATAAGTATCTGTTTTTCTCTGTAAAGGTAACAAAGTTATTATTTGCTAACTGCTTTTGAACATCCTTTTGTTTACAAATGCGGAATAAATATGTTTGTTATAAATAGTTACTTGTAGTTGTTGTTGATTTAATGAATTTTCAGGTAGAACTAGTTGTAACTAGCCACATCGAGTGTTAACTACAAAACATTTAGTTAAAATTAGAATTATTTAACAGAAATTTCTTGATTCTAGTATTGCCTAGTTAATACTGGTATTGACGAAGGGGCTATGAATAAACTAGTTCTAACTAGGAAATTCGGGTATTGAATGATTTCGGGTTTTCATGGTATCATATACATGCATTTGAAATATAAATCAAACAATTTTGCAGAGAAAACAACAATTTTGTTATTTTTCTAACCGCTCAGAGGATTAATATAATTTAAGAATTTAAATAAGAATGAAAAAAATTGCTTTTTGTTTTATATCACTTATGTTCTTTTAAATAATTAAAAAAATGTTTTAAATATTTAAAATAATTTTAATAGAATATTTATGGCCATAAAATATTTAAAATAATTTGAAATATTTTTCATTTCCGGGGCTCAAACCGCCTACGTCACCGTTCCACAATATTAACTTGTTGGCAATTAGACATCATCTGACTATGGTTAAAAAATACAAGACAGTGTTCCAGCGTCTTTACTTTGAGCTTTTTTTTCCTAAACCTTATTTTCTGTGCAAATAGCCCGTCGCCAATAATCCATTGGTTAGTTGTATTGCGACGTTATTTAATCCAACCAACTCATTTTTTTAATGGAAATATCAAACTTTGTACTTGAACTTTTTTTAGATTTGTAATAAAGTTTTGTGGCAAAATTATAAAAAAATTAAAGTTTATATATATTTGTGTTTAAATTTGTGCTTTGTTATTTGTTATTATTAATTTTGAACATCAAATTTGATTAAAAAATTATCTAAAATATTAAAACTAATAAAATATTTATTTTTTAATGTATTACAAATGAAAACTGTTATTATAAAAAACAATGCACACTTTCAAAACTTCAATATATCCTTAAATATCTCCCAAAAAGAATTATAATCAGAATCACTCGTAAAAAACCCTCAATAAATAATATATTTTACTTACACTTGATTTATGCACGATTGGTATGTATACATTGTTCCATTTTAACTTTAATTGTCTAACATGCCGGAATCGAAAGGAAACTTACGCTTCCATTTTTTGGGGTAAAAATATTACAAACTATAAACATAATTATTTTGATTTAATTTCGCCACTGGGTACTTTATCAACTCGTGTCGACCAAAGAGGAAATAAAAACGACTCAACGGAATAAACAGATGCTCAAGAAATTGTTTTCTGCGGCATTAAAAACTCGCTTTTCCTCGTCGAAGATGGAATAAAAAAAAAAGGAATTCAAAATCGGAAGTGCGGAGGGTCATTTCCCCGAGACCTTTCATTTTCGTTTCTCTTTTTGTTGATCCGATGAAATGCGCGAATCGTATGGAAATGAGCGAATCATTCATCTCTGTTGACGACGCATCTTCGCTCTTTAATTTGAGGGTTTTTATCCTATCGACGGAAATCCAGGTTAAAAGCAAGTTTTGGAGGAACTGAATAAGAATTATTGCTTACACATGCATTTAAGCGGTATTGATCAGGTATTTGTAAAATTTTGGTATGAAGTTTTATTTTTGTGTTGTTATTTAAATATATGAATATCCACAAACATTCTCTGGAGTCTTCTGCAATTAATTTAGTTAATTTTCATGGAATGTTTGATATTTAATTTTTTTATTACACATCGTCGTGTAATCAAATCTTGCAATTCAACTAACCCCATTTCCCTCGTCATCTCCCCTTGTATTATCGTAATTCCGATAACGATACAGTTGCAATAATTTTTAATTAATAACTTATACTTTAAAATGTTCGATTCGATTATTTGCGTCAATCGAAGACACCGTTATCAGAAAGCTGATGTCTCAGAACAGGCGATAACCTGGCCATGTGAGACTGGTTGAAAATTATCTTCCTAAAATTCCATTCCCTTCTCTTTCCTTGTGGATGGATCCCGTCGCCAACAGCTCCATATATAGTTGACAGCCATTCCTTGAAAAAGAAACTTTTGTCAATTTCCAGTGTTTTCTTTCATTTTTGAAGAAGGATTGTCATTTAAACACTTGGTGACACGAATGCAATCATATATGCTTGCGACATTTATGCTACATCGAAATGGCGGGAAGTACCTTTAAAATAGTAAATGCATTCGATATTTCAGACACATTATTCTCAACGTCATTTCAGTATCGGTGGCATTTATGTCCCTCTTTCCGATAACACTTGCCATCAACACATCTTTCCAACTACTTCTTTTTTCGAATAGCACGGGTACAATGCTAAATACTGTAGAGGTCAATAATTCGTTAACTAATTATTGAAATCCAATAAAACTTACACGGGATTTCAGCTATTATTGTGGTCTTTATAGGTTTTATTGCAAATTTATGGAAATTTACCGAGTATGCAAACTTTCCATGTTTGATTTCCACGTCCAGGTTAGTCTGATTCACTAGACTTGCTAAAGAAATTTAATTTCAAAAGTGTTTGCCTGCTACAAAAACTTTTCACCTCTACATTTCCTTTTTCACAAATTCCCACTTCTTTGAAGTCCCCCTCTTGCCCTTCCAATTCATTTGTCAAACTCTCCGACGGTCCCGCTGCAGAAGAGAAGAGGCGCAGGGATTCCCCTCAAGATGACCTCTCTTTCTCTCCCCATTGTGAGAACACACAATGCGATGCGTGGGCGGACACCTTGCTCGCGCTTCAACAAAGGTCGTGTAGGTAGATCGCTCCCTCTGACTGTCTACCTGGAAAACGACCCTCCCCCCCCCTTTTCTCGGTAACTGATTGTGAGAGTTTTTTTTTTATTTGGGAGATGTTGGGAAGCAGTTTTTTGTCGGGGTTTTTCCCTAGTTGTTTGTTATTTGCTTTATTTGTATCGTAATTTGGAAATAGAGGACACAATGGAAGTTTTTATAAAAATGCACCTGTAGATGAGCTAATCGTCATTGTTAGAAGTTATATGTGAAGTTACAAAACATTCTTTATTTTATAAGTTTACTAATTTGTAAGTAAATAACAGGATGATAACGTTTCTTTTTATATAGGCTGCCTTTAAAGTGCGACAGCGTGAATCTTCAGTTAGATTCCATAGTGAATCTGCAATCTACAAAATAAAAGTTTTCCCCACTTTTACTAGGGAATGTGCACATTCAGTATTCAGGATCGTGAAAGTGCGAAAGTTTGTTCTTTGGTTATCGGGGGAAGAATGACATTTTGTTTCAATAATTGTAAGTAATTTGTAGAATCTTAGTCGTTTTTACAATCTCGCATAATAATAACTGTTCTAAAACAGCTCGGAAATCCTTGGAGTAGTCTGTTTTGGCAACTCAATATTTTTTTTCTGCAGTTGTTTATAGAATCTCGCATCATAATAGCTTTTCAAAAACAGCTGGTACTCCCTCGGTGCAGATGTTTGAGGTTTCTCATCATCCTCTTAGTAGTCGGTTTTGACATCTCATCACCAAATATTACATGGCATTAAAAAAAATCTTTTATATAAATTTAGTGGTCGACCGAGTGGTCTATCCTTTGGATCCCATCATTGCAGTAAATTTTAGGTATAGTAAAAAATGTTAAAGACTGGACTGTTAGTCAAAAAACCAACAAAAACAAAGCCAACTGGGTTTCAACATGCCCCCTGCGGTTGCCTGCTGCTACTGAATAATCGAGCGGAAAGAGATGTGTCTAGGTTTGTAAGGGACAATCGAAGGCAAACAGTGCAGCAAATTTTAACAGATTTTAATCAAGAACCTTCTCTAAAGACACCTGAAAGAATTCCTCACACTTTACAGTATGGAATATGGAAGTCACAAACCTGTTTCGGTGGTCATAATATTTTGACCACACAGTGTATACAAACAAAAATATGTATTCTTTATTACTCTCTCAATAAAAATAAAATACTTTTAAGAAGAATACATTTCTTTTTTTTCATCTTACATATCCCTCAATCGAAAGAATTATCTCCTTTACAGAGTATTTTTTGGTGGAATTATAGCTCGTTTAGCCCACCCACCAAAATTATTATATAAATTGCAATTTGGTGATCCAAATGAGCTCTTAACCTCAAATTCACTACTATCACATAGATATGCAAATAAAAATATGTATTCTTTATTATATTGTCAATAACAATAAACTATTTTTATCGACATTTTCATTTCTTCATCTTACATGTTTCTCAATTGCAAGGATTATCTCCTTTCTGGGCGGAATGAGAGCTCGCCAAGCCCCTCGTTGCCATTCCCCTTTTACTACCTTCACGCTCTCTAATCCCATTTCTCTTATTATTAGTGCGATCCCTGTTATGAGCAGAGGGGGTTCAAAAGGTCTCGACAGCTTTTCCACTGCTGTCCAAACACTCCAATTTGAATGCAAGAGTCGATCGCTGTGTTGGGGAGAGTCGGATCTTCCAGGTGAAGTGTATGCGTATGCAAAGAGGTGGTAAAGTGCCTCATCAAGGCCTCACCTTGGGTCTGTTAAATGAGGTCCTCCGATGCTTCTCGCAGCGTAGAAGGCAATTCGGATTTTGATTGAGTTCAACTTTTGAGGACTTTCGGTGAGTGAGTGAGCACGTCATGTACATAAAAGTTCATGCTGATTACCGTTCTCCTTAAACTGAATTGGTAACTTTGTAATTAAGTCGCTGGTTTCGTAACAGGGATTTGTTAGGCATATTTCGAGACAACGAAACGTTTATTTCAATGGGTGATGGACATTTACCATGTTTTATTCATTGGAATCGCAATAGTGATACACTCAATATCAGCATAATTAATTTAAAGAGAATACTGAAGCAATCAACCGTACTTTGGAGCAACTTGGTCATTGTATTTCGTCAGAGACCAAAATAATTTTATTTCAGAGTTTTCACGTTATTAAAACTATCTTCGAATCCTTTTGAATAAGGCACATCGGCATTAGTATTTGGTACTTCTCCAGGGGCCCTAAGTTCCAGCAAAAGAACAATACCATAAAATGTGTCCAAACACTGTTAAAAATAGGTACACAAAAATAAAATAAAATTTACTCATTTTTGAGTACATTCGATGCTTATCATGGCTCCGAATGCACAAATTTTCATTTTGAAAAAGACGTGTGCTCAAAATTGAGTACTACAATGAGTGATAATGAATAAAAAGAGCAGATGCTTGCCTACACAGACTGCCTTCACAAATCACTTTCGATTAATATCAACATTACAACTAAGACTTACCGCAACCAAGTCTTATGAACACCGCAGTGCAGTGCCTTATCCGTTAAAATACCAGGGCACCTTGAAGAAGTTATAAACAGAACAAATGTTAAATAGGTGTGGAAAAAGAATTCGAAGAAAGATAATTAATTTGCAAGAACTCAGTTTCAATTTAAGCAAACGGCATAAAATCATGTGAAAAACATCTTCAGAACAACTATTTTCAGTTTGTCAACTCGCTTTGTTAAGATGGTTTGAACAGAAGCTGAGATTAGTAATATTAAATCACACTGCTCATTTTAAAGACATTTATGTACTGTTGCATAAATTTGAGTACGTCATCGCACATTTACGATGCAATGATACTCGATAAAAAACCAGTTGGTTCAAGTACTCATTTTTAAGTATATTTTTTTTACAGTGAATCCAGTCTGACTGGATTGGGACGCATTTTATGCAGTTTCGGAAGAATTTATTTCTGCGTGATTCATTTTGTTATCTTCCATAATGCTTTCGATATTCACAAATCACAGAATCAAATTGGAAAAAGTCATGCTCAATCTTACGCAGTATATTCCCCACTTGACAACAGTCAGTATCTTTAAACACACACAGCGGTACTCTGTACAGTAGTAAATATGAAATTTAATATCTAGTAGTTGTGTAAACAGATAATCTCCGACGATCCCCCACCCCCCACCACCAAAGAGAAAAAACTGAAGTTTACATGAAACGGAACCACTAAATCGCCCACCACCTTGAAATGAAATCAACTAATATAACGGACTGAAAAACAAACAAAAAAGAAACATACGCCTTTTTTAATGATTACAAAGAACTTGCATGTCATACTTGAAGACAATCGAACAACGCGTTTGATCGTGAGTGCGTAACAAACAAATTTACAGACAGGCACACTGACGAAATGCCAAATCTAGTTGAAACAGGATCTCTGCTAATAATGTTTAGAAATGTTGACATTAAATTTAACCTCTCTCTTTTTGATAGAGAACGGTGCATTATTGTACAATGAATTTCTGATATTTAAAAGAAAAGAAACTATTTCCACATTATTTGAATGAACAAAAAATAAGTTTGGGAACCCATCAACGAAAATAATAATGTGTCCTACTACCCAAAATCATTTATTAAAGAGATAGTTTATTTGATAAAGCACACATTAGAATACTAGAAATTTATCAATTTATTTAAAAATAAATTGATAGACATTGTTAATTGCACACATTTATGAAGTTTAAAAAATTATATTCCGTTAATGCTTCGATTGCTTGCTTTTTCAGGTTTCACATGTTTTGAAAAAAACAATTTCATGTAAATAAATTTACTTTTAAAATAAAAATATAATATTTTATTGTTATAAGTAAGTAGTAAGTATTTTCGGACAGCATTCAATTATTAAACTTCATTAAAAATAAATCTGCCGAAATAGTTCCGATTTCAAATTATTTTTTATCCTAAGCACATAAAAAAAATGTCAATCTCTTTAATAAAAAGAAAGCCTTGATTTAAAATAATTTTTATCTCAAAATGACCTCAGATGAACTGAATCATACAAACAAATACCTTTTTTTAAAGTAATATTCTAATATGATTCTATTCCACAATAGAAAATCAATTCTATTCAAAATTTTAAGTGAAATCTGGAGCAGAGCAAATCTCAGACAGATCGAACGTTTGACAGTGAAAAACGTCCTTTAAAAATAGATCTCCGTTACAACCGGAATCCGTGTTATGACATCGCATCTCTCGTCGGGACGTCGTGTTGTCCAATCGCGGACCTTTTCCAGTGACCCCAGTGGGGGGACGACACAATAGCGAGGAAAGAAAGACATTCCTTTCGGAAGAGGGAGATCTGCTGTGAAACTGTTTTGGCCCTAAAGGTTAAACGACATTGTCCTCGTATGGGAGTCTTTGTGGATGGACGAAGGGAAACAAGGAAATTTCAAGAAGTACAGGGAGAGTTCATTTATTACGTCACGGTATTTTTCATCATTTTGAACTCCTTCCTTCCCCGTGTTAAATTAATCTTACCTCACCCCTCCCCCGCATCCCTTCACGATAAGTGTTTGGCAGTCATTTAACATTCAACTCTGTGCATTTTAACACATATTCCATTAGAAACATTGGGATTTTTATAGAAAGTGGTTTACCTTCAACCGGGACAACTTTACCCTAGTGGGGCAACTTGGCCAACCACACTTCCAAGTTGCCGAATCAACCAATAAAGGCTTGATGATGATTCAGGATAGATGATGATTGAGACTTGATAATGGGGCTTCAATAATAATTGGTTGGTTAAGGAACTTGTCGGGTGGTTGGTAAAGTTGTCTCCCGGTTGACGGTAAATCAAAGTATGTGCAACCAATTTAATATATATATATATATACTAGCAAAAGTACCCGTTCTTCGCACGGAGATAAATAAAATAACAACAAATAACTGAAAATATATACATTTCTTCTCCTCCCTGGGATAATCGCATACATCATCTTAGAATTCCTCTTTAAAAAGTGATAAAGCTTTTTTTTTGTTACTTAAAATATTTTTATGTTTAATAAATTAGAAGTTAAAAAAGTAAACATTTGTCTATACTATTTGGTTGCTAAAACACCGATAAAAATCCAATAATTTCTAGTTTATCTCTCATAAGATATGGTGTTTTAAAAATTAAACATTCCTGCACCAAAAAAATTTTTAGAAATTAATAGGAATTTCCTTTCGGTATGGGTATACATAGTTGTAAATATCATAATAAAAAACAACGTTTTTAAAATACTTTACTCCAAGTGAAATCAGCTGATGGGTATAAATAATATACTATTGTGTAGACGAAAGTCAGACGTTTCGTACATGCCGAAGTTTAACCCCTCCCCCGTTTACGTTTGTACCAGGTGAAAATAAGTGTACCACTATCATTCATTCAACGTGGAATCAGCCTATATAGATAAATGACATACCATCGTATAAAGAAAGGAAGGAAGGAAGGCCGTTTCAACCATTGTAGGCCATTTATCCTATCCCCCTCACAACCTTGTACAAAGTAGGGGCCCAATACAGCGCGGTCTGTACATAATTTGGGAAATGGCTATAATTATATTTTAGTTTTCAGTGCTTACTTTATTTTAATTACTGTTGTCACCATTATTGAAAGATAATGTGCCTTATAAGAGGTATTTTATAGGAATAAGTATTTACATAAAGCTATGATGTTTTTTATCTAAAGGAAAAAATATTAAATTAAATAATAAACAAAGCGCTATGATCTTCATTTTTATATTATTATTTTTAAAAAATTCATCAAGGAGGGTTTGATTAAATTGCAGTTTTAAAACAATAACTTCAAGAGTGAATTTTAATGAAACTTCTGAATCAATTTCGATATTGAAATGTTCTGAAGCCGTATGGAAGTGAAAAAGGCAGCAGAGGCAGATAACATAATTGTTTAAAGCTGACCAAATTAAGAAATTTGATAAAGAACTTTAATGATTTAACTTTCAAAACATTCCGAATTTCCCTTTTCTCAGAATTGCAATTTTGATTTGACTATTTACAAATACCCGTTCCAATGTATCGTTTAGGCTACATCTTTGCAATAATTTCAACCAACAACTTGTGTATCTAATTAATAGTTTGCATTTTTGACCTCAATAATGCAGAAAATAAAAATGTAAATTGCAGCCAGAATAAACCCAAACGGTTTTTGCAAATAAACTGCCTCAAATTCTTTATCAAAGCGAGAATACAATTAACAGCCCGGCATAAATACTCAACCAAAAATAATATGTTTTGGAATACTACACAACTTTCTTTTACTACGCCAAATGCCCATGTTTTAAAGAACTCCCACGAATAATATTTTTTACAGAAGAATAACCACCTATTTTAATTTTAAGTTCATTTTTTTATTTACGGATCAATGTATTAAAAATTCGGTATTTATTCATTTTGTTAAACAATTTTTCCTAAAATTTTGATTTTGTGATACTATTGAATTCGCATCGAAAAATACAAATATTTAGTAAGTTTCCACAGCAAATTACAGCCAAGACGCACTTCATCCAAAGAATACACTGTTATAACTTAGCGATAGTTTAGCAAACGGTGCAATATACTATAATCTCACCATGTACTTTCAATAATTTTATATTTAATTATTAATGATCGCCATTCAATGTTTTAAAGGGAAATATTCATTGGCACATTAAATTTTTTTTATAAATTATCAGTTGGTATCTGTGAAATTTTATTCTTTAATAACATTAAAAAGTTTAATAGAGTTGAAAATTCACAGTGAAATCAAGCTTCGTACATTTAAAAAAAATACTTGCATAAAATATTTTTCAAATAAATAAAATGGACGTTCATACACATATTACTCGCATTTTGGATGAATTATTCTAAAACTTTCGATCTAAGATAGTTACAATTAATCTATATACATATAAAACAAAAGAGATAACAATTATAAAATTTTAATACAATTTTAAACCATTTTAATCCCTAAGATAAAATTCAGGTTGTTTTAATATTTGAATAATTCCGTATTATAGAAAAAGCCCAATGTGCAGACATTTTTCAATAATTATTAAATCAAACAAAACCTATGACGTCATTTTTATAGTGTAAATAACGACAAATTTTATTTTAAATTGCAAACGATATTTTTATCCATGTTAAGTCAATGGAATACATTAAAATAGTTATAATATAAGAATGGAACATCGTAGAAACTTCAAAATTATCACAAAAAATGCCTAATTTTTCAAGTAAAGTGCTCTGTAAATTTCATAAAGCTACGTTTTGTAGTTTATGGAGTATTCCGTGCAAAAATCGGCATTCTAATTGATTCATATTTTTTTTAATATTACATTTTTGCTTTTCTTCGTTGATTTTAACTGCTTTTACTGTTGCCACTTCGTGAAACTTTGCTGGAATACGCTAAAAAATGTCATAACATTCGAATTGAACATCGTAGAGACTTTAAAATAGTCACGTTAAAATTTTTATTTTTTGAACTAATTATTAAGTAAATTTCAGAGCTCTGCGTTTTGTAGTTACGGAGCTTATTTTGTACTGACAAACAAACAGAGATCCGGACATATTTTGGAGATTTCAGCTTTATATATGAGATATATATGTAAAGTTTTGCTATGTTACGCGACTACTTATACTCCTCTTCCCCATGTCCCACATGTAGATGCGTGAATTATTAAACGAACGGATTCTTTAATGGTGTAAAAGGTTGGCCGACAGGAAGCCCAAAGTTTAGGGGGTCATTACTGAAGGGGGTACAATGGAGTCAAAACAGAAATAACTGTAAACAAAAAATAGGTATATTGGAGCACGAACAAAAAAGATGTTACGTGAAATTTCATTTCAGCAGGTTATAGAATTATCGCCAACGAAAAACCTCGCTAACTGATCTGATGCCGCGGACTCCTATCGACGACTTGCACAGGCTTTTTTTTATTTATATATTTGCCACGCATTGGCTCATGATTTCCTATCGAACGAAACCAAAATTAAGTTAATATTACAATTTGCAAAATCCTTTCATACAATCAATGTTTTAAAAAGAATATGTCAATAAAAAAAAAGAAGAAACTTTTTAAAAAACAATATTTTTGATAAAAAGTTATTAAAATTTAAGCTTTTTAGTTTTCAGAAAATTAGTTTAAAACAATCTACGTTCATTTATGTAAATAGTTTTGTTTTAAATAAATTAAATTCCCCAAATTTTTTTTTCGTAAAGTGGTACTGATTATTATAAACTAAATATTTGGGAATAAAACTACATCATTCACGACTTGATTTATCTATTCAACTACATCCGATGCCATCGCTACCAAACATCTATTACGAAATCATTGCGATCCGAACATTTATTATGTCATTCATTATAATGCGAAATCTAAATAATGTTACGTTATGGCAATTAGTTTATTTTTCAATCAGATTTATATTAAAAGGTTGCAAAATAGGTACACAAGAGACAGCACAAGATGAAGACACTCGTTTGGGCAAGCGATATCAATATATATAAATATGAGATTATTATGTGATTGGTTATTAAATAACCAAGACCGTGGAGAAACAAAGAGTTTTTCGCAAGATTGATGCATGCTCATTAAATGAACCGGTATTCTACGTTAAACAAAAATACTTTTTTTTACTGTTTATCAAATGAGTTAAAAATGTTGCTGTTTCTTTACTCTTTAAACCCGTATAGGTTTACATTTATTTTATCAAAATATTTTTTTTTACAATAATCATATGTTTTGTAAAAGTATATACAAACAAATATTTTATTTCTGCTCATTCTAAAATGTGGATGCTTTTATCTAAAAGCCAAAACTTTAAAACAATTATAACATAAATGCAATTTATCGCATTCGCTAGATTGGATTTACCATGACCTATTTCAAAATAGTAGTTTCATTTGTCGTTACATAAATTTGATTTTTAAAAGCAATTACATGTTTTTTTGAAACACATTGCAGGACTTTTTAATACTCGTCCATTCGTCAAGGAGCATTTTATTCGATCTTGATTCCAAAGTTACAATTATCCCATTTAAAATAATGATCTATAACCTACATCAATTTAAATCAAATGTCACAAAATTTTTTTTATTTATAATTTTTGAATGATTTATGGGTGGGCTGGCTGCAAAGTGGTGCAAGTTACAAAAATCTGAAAATGAAGTAACACCATTTTCTATGACTAGATCTGTGCATCTAAGTTCAAATTCGCTTGACCAATAAGGAGTTGTATGATTAACAGTTCATTTTACTCAATGGATCCCAACTTTTAGGTGGCCATTTTTTTTTATTAACAGTAAAAAATATAAATAGGTATTATACAATATAGGTATTAAATACTATACGTTTCAAAAAAGTTATTAGTAAACAATCTGTTTAGCTTAATTATTTTAATTAAATTAGGTAGCTTTTGAAATTAATGCAATCATGTGTATAATTATTTGATTTAAAAAATAGTGATGACATTTGAAATTGTATCATTTCACCAATATCTGTATATTTGGTAAAGCAGCATACTTTTAAAAATGTATTAGAAATGCACTTTTAAAGCTGCAAGTGGAAGGATCACACTTACAATTTTAATTCCAAATATTCATGCTTAATAAATATATTAGCAGTTTAACAAAAGCGACAAAAAAAGAAATGTGGTACTTTTTTAAAAAAAATTTGAAAAATAATTCATGTGTGGTAAGTATTATAAGATTTAAAGTAAAGAAAAAATATAAAAATGGAGTACCAATGTTATTTATTTTATGTTAAAAAGCTATGAATTTCTCATTAGACTGTTTTGGCATATAAAAAAAGGAATCAATGCCTGACTTATTGGTTCATTTTATTTAATTTTTTAACGTTAAAGAAAAACATTTTGATTGTTTTCAAAAGTACCCTCTACCGGACCGTCAGTGACCCGCCGACCAAAGATTGAGAACCACTGATTTAACTAAATACAACTTCACAGTGAACTTTTGAGATATAATGCATACAAAATTCTGTTATAATAATAGAATTACCAAAATAATTACAATAAAATAATAGAATTTCGCGAGTAAATCTTTCACCTTTGGGAACGTAAAAGAAAAAAAAACTTGATTGCTAGACTTCCCGCTAGACATAAATGAACTCATCCAATACCTGAAGGGTGTCATTAGACGGAATTGCGGGTGAGAGTGACGGTTCAACGCTATCCATTAACTTCCAAAATAGCAAAAAAGTTAATAATTGAAAAATTGAATTATTACATTCTGGAAATCAAATTCTGTTTTGTTGCTGCCGCTCAGGCACGTAGGCATAGATTTTTCATGGGGGTGGTTCAGTGACTGAGTAACTTATCCCCCCCCTCCCCCCCCCCCCCCAACAACCCCCCCCCCCCCCCTTTTTTTTAAAAAACTTATTACATTTTATTCAAGTAAACAGGAATACGTTATCATATAAGTATCGAAACAGCTACATTTGTTATTTATATTTCATGAAATAGTTACCAATATCAGTCATAAACTATTTTTAAAATTAGTAAATATCACTCCCTAATTATGAAATAAAATTAGAGTACAAATTTATATTTTGAGATTCCTTGTTTAAAATAATATATATGGATCCCGTTTTAAAATCTTTCCCCTTCGCCGAAATTCAAATGCTATTTAATGAAATACGATGACGTCATGCTACGCTTAGTTTGAGATAAAAATAACCTCAAAACATGTTTTTGAAGCCTTTTGAAAATTATTTTCCGGGATAGGATCCCCGAAAAATACCAGGTTTTCTCTCATGCAACTCAACTAGAAATTGAAATTTTTCTAGATTTTTAAAGTATTTTTATGATTTTTACAGTAATTCGATTTTTAATTTTTTTTCTTGACTTTCAATGAGAGGGGTTTGAACCCCATGAACCACCCCCTTACCTACGTGCCTGCTGCCGCTGTAATATGGATATCGAAAGTTGGACGAATGAACCTAAATGTGCGTAAATATGACTTAATTGCAAATAGGGGAATGTGTCGCTTCCCCTCTGTCCTGTCTTTCGCGTTTTGGGAGGGTGCGGCATTCTCGCATCCTCACAAAGAGTTTAAGTAAAACTCCGCCCCAACGCCCCTGCTCCTGACCCATTGCTGAAACTGATTTCGTGTATCTGCAAAAATACTGTACTTCATCTTATGGTTGTATGGGTGTAGGATTGATATGCGCGACTATGTGAGGACTTTGCCATGGAACCTCTTGTCTGAATTCAAATACGGTCATTAAAATGGCAAAAGTTAACAGACAATAGGCTATGGTTCAAAATCTTTTGAATACAGGACGAAAATTAACAGTTTTTAAATAATGTAAACTGCTATAGGTGTGACTTACAAATTACTGAAATCCATTCCCCCCTTTATGCGTATTTTTACTACTGTATATATTTTTTAATAATTGCACTATATAACTAAAGAAAATTGCTAATTTATTTGTTTAACATTTTATGTGTAACTTTTTTTTACAAAGCTATTTTTTTCATGGTATGTAGCATTATAAATAATAATAAAAAAATATATTGCACCCTGTGTGTGCTATTTAGTGATTTTATTTAAAGCGTTGTTTGTATTGTCGTGCAGATAAGTTTTTTGTAGAACAGACCTTTGTATTAAACTAAATAATAAACTTATTACAATATGTAATTATTTAAAAACTGTTTGAATTCAACGTCCGAAGTAAACAATGTTTTAGAACATAAATTAAATGTGTTGCTTATTGAAGAATGTTCTTCTATTGCGGCGTTTCCTCATAGATCCGAAACACATCTTTAAAGTAATAGATGCACAACATGGACACAGACAGATTTTATAATGATTTTTTAAAAGTAGGAGAAATACTGTACACTTTTTATTTTGCCACATTACATTTAAAAGAATATTTTAAAATATTTATGATACGTTTAAATCATTTAAAACAAATCAGTTGTTATGGTAGTGGTGTATTATTAGTAACTAAATTAAAGTATGCATATATTTTTTTCCGAATTTTAATTTTTAATTCAAGTTATGAAGTGAAATAGCTAAATATGATATTTTTTTTACGGATCAAGTTATTTAGGTAGGACTCAACATGAATTATAGTGAATTTAAATAAGTTTTGCTAATTCGTATACATGTCTCTGATTATAAAAAGAAAATAGTTGAATTTGTTTTAAGTAGGCGAAAAAAATGCAATGATCTCTATGCTAATGTTTGTAAATCATGTGAAAAATTATAATTTATTAAATAATGGTAATCGATATGCCTTTTTTCATTATATATATTAAGATTTTGACTAAAAGATTATTAATCTTAAAAATGTATATAACTTGTTGCTGTCAAAATGAAGCATTCGTTTTGACAACATTGTCCATGATGTGTAGCCGAACATTTTTTAACCGGAAGGCGTTAGTTCCTTTCCTCAGAATGAATTACATCCTGAAGCGGCATGTTTGTTGCTACGTCAACTGCGTCCCACATTCAGATTGGCATATATTTTTAGTTATCGTCTTAATATCGTGTTACATAAGGATTAATATAGTTCAAAATTTAAATTATACATTTACGCAGTCCATTAGACAATTTTAAATACAGATTACTGATTATAAAAAAAACTAATAGTAAATAAAATGTAAATAAAATTTGTCTAATGCCAAAATCGACTACTCGGAGGGGACGAGTTGCCCCAAACAATTGCTTGAAGGTTGAAAAGCAGCACACCATTGCCCGATGCTAGAACCAATTGTTCGGAAGGGGATAAAAAACACTAAACGACTGATCCAAGGAGGGTACCAGCTGTTTTTAAATAGCAACGTGTCATTGCCTGGTCCCAAAATCGACTGTCCATGGCTAAAAACCATGTACAATGGGTGTTAAAACTCGAGTTTTGGCGTTCAAAGCATCTCGGTTTTTGTAAAATTGGAATTGTTTTATAAATTTATTACCTTTTACATTGGGGACACAATTTTTTATTTGTATTTATTTCTGAGGTTTATGAATAATTATAATAATTATTTTTCTGTTCGATTCTTTTTCGATTTAAATGTGTAGAAAATGGATATATTAAAACAAGTCGTTAAATTTTTTCGTGAAAAATACATTATTAAAGTTTTTTTTAATTTAAATTTTATTTTAATTAAAAAAATTACTAGAATAAAATATATAAATAACAATTATCAACTCTAAAATTGCAGAATTTTATTATTAAAGAACTCTGTTAAAAGCAAGTTATAAACCCATTTAAAACAATTTGTTTATTTTTTAATGCATCAAGCAAATAACGTCCATTTTTGCTATCAAAATATGTTTTTGTCGACAGTTTATATGAAAAATACAAAAACTGATATTCAATATTATCATATCAATATATAAACAACAAAAACTCTTGTCATTTATAAGTTTCGAAATTTATTTATTTGTAGAAATTTTTTACTTTTTCTAAAGAACATTAAACTTTTACGAGTTTCATATTCTTTAGTGTTAATAATTCAAAACCCATTACCCACTTTGCTAGTTATTGAATTAAAAATAATGTTCCAACTTTTTTTAATTTGAATGTAGGTTTCTCTTTTATACAAAACCACCCAAGGATATGGGTAAATTATTTGACTTTTCTAGTTCTTATATAGAAATTTTCATGTATCAAATTATCGCAATTTTTTTTGTAAACTCAAACAACTGTCGGACTTGAATTAAATCTACCAGAACTTAAATCTTTATTGCTAAAATGTAAGTAAAAAAATTTAAAAAGAAAGAGATGGAAACATAATTTTAACAATGCGTAATTTATTATTTAATTTCAAAATACCCATGTCACCCCACCTTACTCTATACAAAATTGAAACTGTTCTGCAAATATCACATTTTAAATTATTTGGTTGTAAATTATAAAAAATATTATTTGCTTGTTAATTTAATTAATTGCTTGTAAAATTTGCTTGATCCTTACCTTTTAAAAAAAGTAATGTGGTTCTAAACAATTAACAAACTAATGAAATATATATATATATATATATATATATATATATATATATATATATATAAAACAAGAAAGTTTAATAACCTTTTCAAAGCATTTAAGAAAGGGGACATCAATAATCTTGTTTTATTCTATAATTAATCCTATTATTTTTTTTAGAAATGTGTTTGCTATTTTTGTTTAAATCCAACCCTTTTTCAAAACGCGAAAACCATTCACAAAACCACTTATTATTTTACCCTAATTTATATGTATATATTATTGCTGTTACAATTAAAGACCAGTTCGTTTTTTTCACATAAATACTTAAAAGTTATTAATTCTTAGTAATGTCTTCTGCCAATGACAGTTCAGTTGAATATATTGTAGTTTAACAATAAATTAATAGATGTATAAAATTTTTCGAATGAGTTTTCTCTATTACTTAAACCAACTGGTATAAAGTTTAAAAAATATTAATCTGTGTATTGAAAAGGATTTAATATGCAAATGTAGCTTGTATTTTTAATGAGATAGTTTAAAATGTCAGCAGCATTCTACACTGGTTTTTCTTAATACTTCACAAAGATTTAATTTATTCCATCGAATCATATGTTAACTTTAAAATTGCACCAGATTAAAAATAAATAAAAGTAGTTAAAAATATTGTTTTATTTAATATATTACTTTTGCGTTTAGTATTGTAACTATACTTTTTAAAAGGTTATTAAGGAAATAAATAAATGAAAAGTAATTAAAATTGAGTTAATTAAAAGATGAAATTTTAGAATAAATTATGGGATGGTTAATTATTATTTTTATTTTGAAGGATAAGTTGCTTTGTAAAAATCCAACAATTACTTTAATTAATGAATTAAAATATTTGAATGTAAAATTTCTGACTTTTTAATTAATGTATTGACTAGACATAATTTATTTTTACACGAAATCTATATACGCATTTCCAAAAAAAAAAAAAAAAAAAAAAAAAAAAAATCTAATTATTCTGCATTAACTTAATTACGTTATTTTAAAGAACGGGTCATGTATACATACCCAATTGTGTGGATAAGAGTTTCACACTAAAAATTTAATACTCATAGATAAAAAAAATGTAATCGTTTTAGAGCATTCTTTTATAATACCTCTAAGTACATAAAAAAAGCAATTCATATGAAATAAAAGTGTGATATACAGAGGACACGTGAAATATTTTTGACCACAGAGTTAGACATCAGAATGTCTCCAACAAATCTATAACATTTTCTCTTTCGTATGGTAATTCTGTATTTTACACTAAAGAAAAAACAAGATTGCCTGAAGTTTCTCCGCTAAATCTATTTATTTGTTTATTCGTTGTGACTAAAAATATTTATATTTGAGTATAAACGCTTCCGTTTATTTAAGACAACTATGCAGAAACAGATCCTTTATCATAATAATAATAATTTACATTCTTCATGAGACCCATTCTGTTTAATGCTGTTTTAGAAATTGAAGTAAAAACAAACAATAGATATTCTAGGCTAGAAATTTACGATTTGTTAAGATACCATCGAAAAGTCCCAAGCATGAATTTTTTTTCTTCATTCAAGTCCTTACAATAAAATATATAAATATTACAATGGCAAAAACGTTTGCATTTAAGTGCCCCATATGTGGAACAAGCAAATAAACTCTTAAATTGTGAAACATGAGTGATTGTAAATTCATAAATATATAAAGTGCAGCATATCTATTTCTTTTTTATGTTCTTATATGCTCTTCCTAAAATATCCCCAATAATTTCACATATTTTTGAATAAACCTAGTAATGACAAGATGTGGGGAGAGTGTATGGCGTTAAACAGATATTTTATAGTTTTATATTTGTATAGTTTTAAGACACGAAAGTTAATAAAAAATTACGGTATATGTATTATATTACTAATGAAATATTTTCAAATTTGTAAAAAAAAATCTACTTTTGGAATAACCTAATAGCAGTTTTGTAATTTAAATTACAAAATATAAAAGGCATATTTTTCTAATAAACTGTTAGGAATAAAAATATAATTATTTCTGAAATACAAATTTGATGCCATATGTTACTTGTGGAATCTAAAAAAAATATGAAAAATAGTTTCTTATATATTTTTTTATTTGAATTTAGTTTTGTTTGCATAAACAAAATGTAAGAAAAATTATTTATTTATTTTTTAATAAATATATGTCCATATTAATAGAAACATTTTCTTGCTTTCACAAGTTGCATATGTCATATATTTCAGAAATAATTATGTTTTTATTCACAATAGTTTATTAGGAAGATATACCGTTTATTAAAAAAAAGTCAAATTGCTATAAAAATATAGTAGAAATAAATATCTGTTCAACGCCCTACCTTCCCCTTTTATAAAATGAAAAGAGAATAAACCTATGGGTCGGTTTATTTTTAAAGGTTTTCTTGCATAGAGGTTTTTTTTTGTAATTCTCAACGAAAAATCAATATTTATTGAATTTTTGAAATATCTTTCAATAGTTAATTAAATTATTTCTCTTATTTATGAAGAAATATTATATCTAAAGCTACTTATTTTTTTAAAAAAACTCAGAGAATAATTTGAAAATATCTTAACTATTCGCATGAACAAAGTCACGAATTCGGTTTATTCCTTTTATTAAACTCAGAGTTACATTTTTTTTGTTTAATACTTATAAAATAAATACAGTTTAATATATTATAGTTTTGAAAAAACTTTAGAATATATAATAGGGAATACATTGTTTCGAAAAAGCTTTCAAACTGTATTATAAAAAACGTTCCCTAAATGATGTACCTTGCAACATTATTTATTTTTTTACTTGAATACACAGAAACAATTAGCAGTTATATATATATTTTTAAATAAATAATACAATAATTATTAAATGAATACCTTTAATTATTTATCCGAAATTTTCTTTTATTCTCGGATTGTTTTCATGTTCCTTTATTTCTTTTTAAAATCATTATAGTAGCTATTTCTTTTATTTCCAAAATACCTTAATAAAGGAATTTAAACATTGTGAATAACATAAATATGATTGGCGTAAATACTATAAAGTAAACATCTTCATACAACTTTCAATTAAAAAAAAAAATAGTATTAATTCATTATAATGTGAAAACTCATTAATACTTTAAAAAAACAATAAATGTTATGTAAATGTAAAGATTTTAATGTGGGTACACAAGAACATGATCATAAATAAGAGTTCATGTTTTGTTCTTCTATTTTCGAAGCGTTTAATCTAGTATTTGTTATTACGTATTCTATTCATGTTCAGGTTATATAACTTTTGACATCGGCCGCGTTAATGTGAGTAATTTGTTAGATAAGTCGCCAGTGCAGAATATTAATTCAAAGATGATGTCCAAGAGCTTTTACAGGCTGATTTTCACACTATGTGAGAATTTGAATTAAAATAAATTGCTTATATTAAGTGATCGGTTTGGCACTATTTAATAAGTGCTTTGCTATTTATAATGAATTACTTTTATTACATGTTTTATTTATATTGGGGGGGGGGGGGGGGGGGAGGGGATTTGAAGAGTAGAGTATCAGTGGATGTTGTTCCCTTCATTTTATTGTTCCATAAAATAAATAAGCAGTATTAACAGTTTTTGTGTGGAAATAATCCCATACTATAGTTGATTGCGCGTAAACGCAAAATTAAGAATTCAACAACTTAAATCCAGATCAAACATTCTAGTCTTTACAGGATTTAAACAGCCATAAAATGGGTAATTGACATCCACGGAACATAATTTTATTTGTTAAAATAAATGTAATGGTATTTACTACAAAATCTGACAATCTGACCCGTTTATTTGTCAAATAATAAAACCATTTACTAAATTTTTTTTTTATGTTATCTTCATTTCTGGTGTCCCAAATACTCCAAACCTCAAACCAAGTACTCATTTCTCCGTGTTATCAGAAGATTCTCCGTGTTCAGAAAGATTAAATTCAGTGAAATATTTTTCATTTAGTAAAATCACTGGTTTCGCTCTAAACTTGTAGTCTTTAAAAGGGCGTGCTTTCAGTTTAATATGAGTTCAGGTTAGGTCACCATTCCTTGCTAAAATGGACGAGAGAGTTTTTCTGAAAAAGATAAGAAAAAAAAACTTTCTTGACAGACAACGTGTGCGGTCAAATGTTTTCAACACATCCTTAACAGTTATTTAAGCTTATTTTCTGTATATTTCAACATGCTGGTAGACAAAAGGGATTGAACAAGAAACGATTTCGTTCTTACTAAACCATCTATAGTAACAAAAGAAAGTGTCTATCTGTGGATCGAAAAACACCTACATCTTCTGTGTATAATAGGCTGAAAATTTATATATAAGTGCTATGTATCCTCAAGACGGGCACGTGAGGCTCGGATTTGAAAAATTCCATTGAGTTGTTTTTAAGAAAAAAAAATAATAATTTTAGAAATGTTCTATAAAGAAACAAAAGAAAAAAAATATTTCCAAGTTCTAAAGTACTCTTTTGTAGCTTAGTCGAAAGGGTGCTGGGCTTTGGAACAAGAGGTCGAGGTTTGAATCCCGACGGAGGCTATTCTAGTTTTTCAATGTATATGCCTTAAAGAGTTCTCCATTAACGTGGGGACAGACAACTACTTTTAATATAGAAATACAAAAAAAAAGTAAATGGTTGTTCATTATATGTTAGCATGTTTTATTTCGATTAGAAAATGTACTTTGCCAATTTTAGCACTTTTAAAAATTGAAGTATCATTTCTTGATATCGGAATTTCATTTTTTTGTGTAACTAATATTTCAAGGAAGTATTCCCAAAAAGTACAAGTTAAGAAATGTTTCGACTCCTTTTCTCTATTATTTGTTGATAACGGTTATCCGTTATTTTATTTTAATCTGAAAGAGGATCATTTACTAGACTTTTAACCGTACCCCAGTATCAATAAGCACACAATGTCCACTGAATGTAAAATAAAATACTCATTTAAAATCGAATATTCCAAACCAGGGGTGGCAATTGTTCGATTTTAGTTGTTTGGGAATGGATTGAAAACCGCGTATTGTGTTCGAAATTGTCATGACAACGTGATTTTAGGCATCATTGTGGTTGGCACTTACCTAAGTTGAAAAAAAAAAGTATTCCCCCCTTGTAAAATATATATTCTTCAATCTCTTTGAGACTTTAATGCGAAAACAAATTTAAAAGGATCAGCAAACAATGCGACTCAATCCTGAATTTAAGTCAAACACATAAGTTTAAGAGTAAAACCTGCAAAAATGAAATGGAATTCAGATGCTATTATCAGATGAAACACTTCCTTTTGAGTGTTTTGAGGATGGTCATAAAACGCTAAGTTGTATATTACCAAACTGTTTTTGTTTTAAGATAGTTTGGCTGACTGTGTGATTCGTCGGAATAATTCCCGGTGGTTTTATTCACAGTTACGACACATTCTCCCCTCTCATTGTTTCCCAACGGACATTTAAAGAGGAGCCGACCGGTCACGATTCGAAACCATGCCGCGTGAAGCCATGCATAATTCCAATTTATTCATTCCGATCCCGCCATTACACCTCATCCGAATAAACATTGTATCCACATTTTGGCGAGCTTTATGTAATCTAATGGAAAGGAAGCGCATCTCATAAATCCCATGATCTGCTTTCGCGATGCTAATAGACAGCGGATGGCACGAAAAACAGATTGGAGGAGCAACCCGTTGGCAGACGAGTTGACCTGCTCATTTAGATAAAGTCTGGTGACTGGGGTTCCCCTTCTTCTTTTATGTTATCGTGGGCGGTGTTTTTATGCAAGCCATATGCAGATCGGACGGGCAGATAAGGGGCGCTGCGCTACTGTCACAGTGAAACAAAGATAGAATCGATGGGATGGGAAGTTTTAATGAGAAATTTGAATGGGAGATTACCGCACTATAAAAAAACAGGTTTCGTAAAATGCAGTGGTGCATTAAAGTTTGTAGGATTAGTTGGTTAGTTATTCTAATGTTACACAATGGGACTATTAACGACGGTTCGAGACCTATCTGGAAGGAAACATCAAAGGACACATAATTGTGTACCATATGACGAGGACAGCAAGAGGACAATTGGACCATAACAGATTTAATGTGCACCCATCCTCTTTAATCGGTCAAAAACGAAGATAAAAAATCGCGGCTTTCCATCCAATTACGCAGCGACAAGTTAATCACAATGAAGAATTCCGAAAAGTCTTAAATTTTAGTCATCAAAATTAAAAATCTCTCTTTCAGATTTTTAAGCTTAATATTACAAGTAGCAATTTTAATCTCCAAAATAATGCTAAATGTTGTTTCTTCAATCTAAATTCCATATGCAACATCTCATTATTTCTAACCAATCTAAATTACCATCAGTAGAATTTATTTCCACTGAAGAAATATCTCTGTCTGACTCTTCAAGCATGTGAATAACAGACTGTTTTTTTTCACCTGTTATTTCTGATAAGCGGGGAAAATGTGATTTTGTTCACATTTAAAGTTTTGTTCTTGCTGTCTTTAAAATTTTATGTTAATAAGGGTAGAATTAACCAGTCTTCCCAGTATTTTTGATGTTTAGGCTCTATTTTAATCATGAGCGTTTTCCATTATCAATAGGTAGATTATAGGGAAAGTACAATTGCATTTCATCCCTTTGCCACAATGACTCTAAAAAAAGTGAAGAAAAATGGTTAAGATTTCAAAATACAGAAACTCCTTTATCTCTTTCTTCATCGTTTCACAAAGTTATCAAATAAAAAATTAATTATATACGTTTTGAAATATTTATCCTTAGAAATTTAAACAAATGGTATTTTTAACAGTGTACATTGTTTTTTGAATTCATAGTTTTTTAAAGTTATTTAGCCTAACTAGCACATGGAGAGATTTCCATTATTCAATAAAAAGCTCAGACTAATTTCATTTTTAGTCAAAACATTGTTTTCTTATGACAATGTCTCTTCTTTCTGGCTCCGACCCAGCCAAACGCGAATTTTTAGTATTGTCAACTAAACGGTACTCCACATCTGAAAAGAACAGAAACAAATATTTGAAATAATTGTTACGTATAAAGAACGCTACCACGTCCTCTCACTTACCAGCCCATTTGTATGCTAAAATGAGTGATGACCCGGTGCACTTACATGTTCTCGATAGTGACCCCGTGCAGTGCAACGGGCGAGGGTTTGGGGCTCGGCTAATTTGACAAAGAGATGCCCAGAGCGAAATCATGTGATTAATGTTACCCACCAATGAATGATCATTCCTACTGAGTTCGAATAATTTACTCGGGGAGTTTAGCAATCTATTCGAATGCAAACTATTTTCGACATTCATGCAATTCAGTTCAATTTTGCTGAATTATTTAATTAAGTTTTTTTTAAATTGTTTAGAAATTCAAGTTTTAGTTATTTCAAGATTTTAATACATATTTGTTACACATCAAATGTGTCGCAATTCTAACTTCGTTTACCGATGTATTTCTTGTAAAGTGTACTTTTTCTCATTAACTTTTAAAAAAAAAATATTTCCAAAAACAACCTTTTAGAACTGCAATCTCCAGAAGGAATAACACACACACACACACCGAAAAAAAACCTTTGCCAAGTCTTTGCATGTTATAATCCCTTTTACATCACACTGTTTAGATGCAAGACGAATCTCAAACATCTACAACGACTCATTAGAGAGAACCAATTAATTCATAAGAATTTTAACTGAATCCTTGTTTTCCTTTTCACGTGGTTCCTGTTTATATAATACCCCGCCTTGTAAGAAACTTTTAAGAGCAGGTTTCCACGCATTGAAACAATGTAATGGCGTCGAATAAAAGAACAATGGATGCGCAGTACGGAACTTGGAAGGAAAGCGTGAAATATCCTTGGCCTCTATTCCCCTCGGTTTGCGTGTGAAAAAGTGATAAATGGCCGTATCTATGCGATATAATGTCTGATATTCCGTTGGGATATGTTTACATGAGTTAAGCCATTTTTTTTATTATAGTCAATAAAAGCTAGCAACAAAGTAAAACTGCACTGCAAAAAAATTTAATTTTTTGAATTTTAAATATGAAAAAGGAATATATTTTTAGTCACCTATAATGTCGAACAAAATAAGCACACAACTTACAGAAGGGCCCTCGGATCTAATACGTTATAAAATATGTTAAGGGATCGTGTGAGGAAAACGACTGGGAACCTTAAGTGATATTTTATAAAAGGGGGCATCACTTACTTGACTGATTATGTAAATGTACAAATTTTGATTCGATCTTTATGTATCAATCTATAAGAGTAGAAGAAAGACTATGCATATGTGTCTGTGTCACGCTAAACTCTATCTTCCACTACTTGGACATGTCCGAAAATTCATATATATATATATATATATATATATATATAAAATCAAGATTTTGACGACAGACAATCATATACTTTAAAGTTTTAAACGATTGAAAGTTGGCGATCAAAAATTGCTTGGAGAAATGACTGTTTTTGACAATTATGCTTCAAAGGAAAAACTAACGGAAAAAATAACATTCGGAGATGCACCAGGAGAAGTCTGAATAATAGACCAGTTTTTTTGCCTTCGAGAAAATATGAGAGCAGTATTAAACGGTGAGAACGAACCAATGAAGTAATATTCTTTTAACGAGTGTGAAACCGCGGATAACAGCTAGTTATCAGTATTTCAATGTGTCAACATTTAAATTTTGTCAAGTGACTCAACCATGTTCTTTCAATCTTTATGTGCATTTTTCTGGATAAAGATATTTTTTAGTTGGTAGTATCATTATAACTCAAAAACAAATTACTGGAATGGAGTTAATTTTTCCTTCAGAATCATATGCTTGATTGCAATTCACACATTCGAGGATTCTTCACATAAACCAAAGCGTTTGTTTTATTATTTTTCGAATGTTTCCATTCTGTATTTTCAACATTTTAAATATTTTTACATACTATTAGTTTATGAAATTGTTATACTCCTAAACGATAATTGTCACCAAAGTCCCCCCCAAATAAAAAAACAAATCTGCAGGGTTAAAAAAAAAAAAACGAAACGTTCCGTCGCCACACATTCCCATGCTTTACAAATACAATCTGTAAACATCGAATCCCTTTGTTGGAGCAAATTGTTTCGATGTGATAAGTACCCACACATCACCACAGCGCATTTACAACGGTGGGCGGAACTGCGACCCGTGTTTTAAGGGAGATAATTACCACTTGAAACAATCAGGGAAAAGTGATGATGCCCAATTATCCGATAACCTATTGTTCCACTTCGTCTCTAACACAAAAGCCCCTTCTCCTTCATTGTGTTTTGGGAGCAGCGAGCTTCTGGCTCACAGGAGGCGGCTTTCCTCTTGCCGTTACAGCCATTTTAATTTTCAATTTTATTTATAATGTGGACGCGTGAATTGGAAAACTAATTCATTTTGTTAAACCATTCTTGAAGCGTTTGGCGAATAATCGCCATCATGATCGCCTTTAATGTTTGTATGGCTCCAAAATGTAGGGTTTTAGATGGAATATTGTAAATTATTTTTTTGGATATTTTTATTTACTTATATTAAATATTTGTAGTTTTATTTTAGAAAATTAAAGCTTAATCAAACTTAATAACTTTTCAGTTATATTAAGAATAAAAAAAAATCGGGACATTTTGGCGATTTCATTTGGCGGTTTTTGTAATATTTAAGTTGTTGGTTTTGTTACAAGCTTGTTGCGATTCTGCGAAATCATGAATTATTTAAAAAAAGAAGAGCGATTGCACAGTTGCAATAACTAATAATATATTATTTAGAATATTTTATTGACATAAATACTGTCGTAATGTTTAGGAATCGCGTTATTTATGTTGATGAAGTTTGGGCCAATTCGTAGAATTTGTAACAATGAAAATAAATAGAATTAAAGTAAGCTACATTATCTGAGCACATCTAAAGCAATAACATTTAAGCACAATTATTAAATAGTATTAGTATATTTCACTAAGTCAAATTTTAAATTAACTTATAACAGATTTCCAGATATTTATTTGCAAATTTGTATCTATATCATATTAGTTTTAGTTTGTTACATATTCTTAAAAATCCACTGAGCTAAAATAAGAAATGGAGTGATACTCCCATTGGAGGAAAATCTACTTCACAATGGCGCACGTATGCATACTGTACGGAGAGCAAAGTAGAACTTTTATTGCCTAATGACATTTATCTGCAGTTGAGCCCTTTAAAAATTGATAGTTGGAATCATTAATCTCAAATAACCATCTGTACTTATGAAATTTGGGATCGTATTTAAAAAAGTGGTGCTTTTTTGGCCATTAGTTTGCTTATCTTCTGGCCATTTGATTCATAAATTTAATTAGTTACGTGTAGTAACACGTGAAAGGCTATGTAAAGGTTGTATTCTGAGTTGTTGGATTTTAAAAAGCTATTTTGCCTATAAATTAAATTTTGTTACCTCTTTATTCATATGCCCCTCTTCTATTTTGCAATTCTATTTCGAATGATAATTTAATGACAGAACGTACAGGCCAAAGTTCTGCTCGATGGAGCTTCTGGAAGCACTTTCGCATATGGACTCCAACCACATCAGTCCTACCGAAATGATGTTCGTTTTGTATTCATTTAAAACTCGTGAATTAAAGAGCGAAGTTGTCGAAGACATCACTGCTGACGCACCAAGCTGGATTTTAAAAGCTCAGTTTCCTTTTTAACCAATTGAAGTGCGTTAACCAATACTGAAAAGCGGGCCCAGGAATATGCTCAGAGAATGTAGTTTACTTTAATTCGACTGTTATGTATTTTGTTAATGTGAGCTCGCGGATGATTTTAAATCTAATCTTCAGATATTTGAATAATTATATTTCTGTTGGATGAGGGATGTCTCACTTAGGCACTTTTTGTAGCAAATTTCCGGTTATACGGCATTTAAATATCAAGAATTACCAATTAACCGGACCGTTTGTAAACAAATATTCGATTTCGAAAATTCTTTATTTGATAGATGGAGAACTTTCTCGAACAATGTAAAAAATGGTTATCCAGCTTTATGTTAGGTAACAAACTCGCCGATTTTTCAAATTTTCTTAAATTTTTTTACAGTTGGAATTTTTAAAATGGTTTTATTTTGCGTCATCTTAAAAATTTCAAAATTTTCTGGAAGTAGTAGCGGTCGAATCGGTTGAAGGAAGAAAAAATCTATATTCAAACATAACGAAGAGTCCTACCGGCCGTACGCTGATTCTATCATTAAAGACTACTTATTGCACATTAGAAATACAAAATATTACTAAATATTATATTAATTTGTAATATTTACAATACTTGTGCATTTTTTTGGATAAGTCATTTCACTAAATTTCTTCAAACAGATCGTCTTCTTTATGCAATGGCATGATAGGCAAATCAGCATCGATGGATGCCTTGCCGATGTCCAGACAAATGCAGCGAAGCACGCAACCGTTTCTTTGTGGAAGAAACACATCCCCAACCTCTGCCCCAGTCACAACAAAAGCAAGCGAAATAAAAACACACTTTCATTGCACAACCGATATATTCAAAAGAATAAATCCCTTCTCCTTCGAATAATGTTTCAAACATTCGCTAGGCAAAGCGATGCGGCTCCAGCCATGCGTACGAAAATAAGTGCTTCTCTCGGACCGTTTTGTTTTCGCACTTTAACCGTAATTAGACCGAGGAATGGGAGTGAAGTCAGAAAAAAGAAATCATGTGCAGAGAGTCAATCTTCTCGCTCGGGGGCTGCGTCTGAAAGTCAATTGGATGACCACCGGTGTTTGCGGAAGTTGCCCCTTTCTGTCCGCACAATGGCGAATATCCAGTTTACAACCGCCGTCCTCTTCTCTAGATTGTTTTTGTTTTTCTAATTTACTTGTGTCTTTCTTTCGGGTGTTGGTTTTAATTTGATGTGGGATTTTGAATGGGAAGGATTCGTTTCCGTTCAAGTGAGTCTGTTTTATTTGGATGAAGTCGATATCTGAATGATGTTTTTTGGGGCAGAGATCTTGTCATCGATACGGTTTTTGTAAACTTTAAGAAATAAAAGTAAGAATTGTTTTGAATGTAAAATGTGAGTTGCTTGGAGTATTTGTTTAAGCTATATTAGTGTATTTAAAAATTAAACCATACCTTAATATTCTCTCCTTTTTTTTTTCAGATGTAGCTATTTTTTTATATCTGTGACTTGGAACAAGAATAATCAATGTCGTAATTGACAATTTTGAGAAAAATGGCTTAAAATTTGAGGCTCCGCTTTGCTTCAATGTCGCGGAATTGTATGATTTGAAAGGTTAGAGAAGCCTGACGACATTGTTTTCTATTTCATTTTGAAGTTTAAAATTTATATGTTTAAAATAGTTAAAAAAAAATTATAAAACTGACATTTATCCTCGTAGTTTCACCTCATAAAGAACCCATTTTAAAAGTACTGCGATTTAAAAATTAAATTCCAGTCGGGGAAAACTTTATGGAATGATTCAATATTATTCTGAAAAAAACAGACAATATCTTTTATTTTAGTTTAAGCGAACCATTTAAACAATTTTCAAACTTAGACGATGACTCTAAGTCAGTGGTTCCAAGCCGTGGTCCGCTCCCCATTAGCGGTCCGCGATAAGTTTTGAAATGGTCCATGGAGCTATTGTCTAATCACCAAATTGTTTTTGAATATTAATGCTGTGTTTGATGCTTATTTTTTTATATAAAAAATATAAATAAGGTATTAACATTTATTTTTTAAGCGAAATACAACTATATAAGAAGCTTATCTTCAAAAGGGAACTTTTCCTGACTGTTATTCAGCATTCGTAGAGAACGTTGCTTGGCGACAAAATTCAAGCGATTCATATTTAGGTGTGGAATTGGGACAATGGAAATGAATCGTTTGAATTTCGGCGCCAAGCTGCGTTTTCTATGACTAATGGGTATCAAAAGGTAACATCCAGCCAGGAAAATGTTCCCTTTTGAAAAAAAGTTTTTTCATATGCATTAGAAATGAAGCATTTATATTTTTTGTTGAAAAATTGTTTTTATGGTGAATTTTGTCAGTCTAGAGATATATTTCTTGATTTTAACTTGTTTGTTCGGAAAGAAATAATAGTAAGTGTCATCCTTGTATTTGCAGCTTTGAAGAGGTTATTTTAATTTTTTTCTGCTTTTTATACATGTTTTACTAAAAAGTTATTGAAGTTGGTGAGACAAATACAAGCACAAATACACAATTATTACTTGAGGACAGACAAATATTGTCACTAACATTAATGAAAACGAATAATTCAAAAGTTAAATGCAATTGAGTGTTTATTATGAAATGATATACACATTTTTTATATTTAATACCTAAATTATATTTAGTGTCACAATAAATATGAAGCGAAGTTCTTTATGCAATAAATTCAGATTTTTAACAAACCCCTATTTGATATTTTACCTATTAAACCTGTTAGATATGATAACCCTAAAATTGATATTTTTAAAGGTCGTTGGTTGGAACATTTGACAAATCCTGAAACATTATCCAAAAGTTTTAGTTCTGTAATTAAATGAAAATTTAGACACGCTGGACACAGCCTCAGTGGGGTACGTGAAATGTCTTGTGCGTGGTTCAGAGGGTGTATGGACACTGGGGTACAGAATTGACGATCGACATAACTGAGATTTATTCACGCATTTCAAAGTTTAAATGCTTAACTTATGTTACAGATAGTGGGGATATCCTTAAGGAGACGGACACGTTCCACTGTGGTCGAAGGGAGTCGGCAAAAATGAGCCTTTTCACCCTATTCCCGAGTCATACTTCTGCAGCAAATTACATAACCTTAGCCTTATAACACATGATGAGCACCCGTTTTGAGTTCAGTGTATTATGCCTACTATAGCAGAGTGCGCTCTTTCAATCGCGATCGCACCCGCTTCGATCGACAAACATACTGTCGAGCTACACCTATGTGAGCACCGAACGCGTGGCTAAATTTAGCTCTGATTGTGTCATGGCGCCATTTGCGCACGTGACTGATGTTTGGTCGAAGGCTTCTTTTCTTTACTCAACTATACCAAAGTAAGACGAGGGAGTAGTACGGTTGGCAAAATATAAGCGATACTATTAGTACATATGTTTTCGTTACATGCAGTTTTATCAAGCGATCCCTTACTGATCGAGATGAAAGCCGTTTTGATTGATTTTATAAGACGTAATCGGATCATCATTGTGGCTATACCAAATAATCCAACTTTAAAAAAAATATTTCATACTTAATAAATGTATCGTTACGTTTTCCACTTGCTCTTATCATCCATTATTAATTTGTATAGCTCGTTGACAGGTGAAGGCATGGATTTTAAATGATTTCTGAACAAATAGAACGAAATAAAGTCAAAAGGAAATGTAATATTTGGCAAACCGAAGATTTTTTCTTATGGGAAATACATCTCTGAAACACGTGTCTAAAGGAATCATAAACAGCTTCGAACGTTTCAAAGATTACTATTATTAACGTAGGTTCACAACACAATAGCGAAAAGACAACGCTGGGTCAGCACAAACATTCATTTTTTTTCTTTTGGTGAGCCCCTTTTTCTATCATTAAGAACTAATCCCTGTATTCTTCTTGTCATTGATGGAATTTTGTACTTTTATGGGTGAAAAATGTAGAAACTCCACTCAAATGAATTCGGTATTTCCTGTTATTCATATTAACCCATTACACTCGATGAACGTGTTTGATATTTACGTTATTTTTATGGAGCAGTTGTGCGAGAAGCAGAATATAATCTCAGTGTACCACACCTATACTTAGCGGTGTTAATTTTCGTGTGTCAAATGTTTTAAAAAATCAGGAGTTGTGAGGAATTTTCACGTGAAGGAAGTTTTAGACCATAAATATACTTGGTGCTTTTAGATGACATAATTTCTATTAAATACCGGTGATACCGTTTTATAATCAAAAGTATGTCGTTCTCTTTCATTTTGAAGAACAGAGGGAAGAAATTAACATGTCGTTATTTTATGGACTAATGGAGACACTCGAGTGTAAAGGGTGAATAAAATATGTTGATAGCCTAGTGATGTCATACTTTTAAATGGAGTTAGATAAAGAAAAAGATAACGAAAGAAAAGCGTTTTTTATGTTCAAGAACATACAGTTCTCGTTCAACAGGGGGTCAAATAACAAGTAATTATTTTGGCGACGGAGATTCACCACTCAAGTCCAAAGGGTTAAATGGAATCAAGACAGGGTGTTTCTAAAAGAATTTGTTTTAAAATCATACTATCAAAAAATGCTTTTTCCATATTCGTAAAACACGTTATTTTGTGCTTGTAGTTGTGTAATGAAATAATGGAAATGAAAGTATGTGCATGGGAAGAAAATTAAATGGTGTGGCAAAATTAAATTGTGTTATCGGAAAAAAGCGGAGGTTTCACCGATAATTGGTTCAATTTCTTTAACTGCAACGGAATCCCCTGCAAGAAAGACAACAACGAACAAGAGCCTCCGTGGCCCAGCGGATTAAAGCGTTCAGCTATGAAACTGAGGATTCCTAGTTTGATTCCGATAGTTGGACATGACAAATAAAAGTAAAAAAGTTGTCATCTAGGTAAATCTGGAAAATGTTGAATAAAACAGGCTTAGGAATCTAGTAAATGTCATTTAGGAAATGTAAAATAAAACAGGCTTATACATTTGTTGTGTGTTACACAATAAAAGAGTGGTGTCACTAACTAATGATTTCTCTGTGCACCAAATGCATTTGGGACGCCACTAATTGCCCATCTTCCGTTGTCATTGAATCCGATCATTAGAATATTCTTACATTTGACTATTATACCAACACTTGATGCCTGCCTAATTCCCTTTAGTTCGCATAACGTCATGAGCCCTTGGGCATTGCGAAACAGACTTATTCTTCCCAGGATAAGTCGCCGTGGACTATATTATCGATTATTGATGTACAAGAGAAACGATATACTCGTCATCAATTCACTTATTCGTTTTGCTCTGACCTCAACCGAGCCAATCGCTCTGGTCTCATTCTGATGGCCAGAAAGGGGTGGGGGGGGGGGGGGGGGTAGGTGTCGCCTGAGGGGTGGCTTCTCGAAAAGAAACTGAACCTTCACCCGACCCCATTCATCAAGAGTGCTCCTCTCTCTCTCTCCGGATGATCGAGACTTCCATCTTGGGTTAATTGGAATAACGCCGGTTGTGTAACGTCGATGGAAATGAATCAATGAAATTTGGCAGAGAATCGCCCATTTGGCGATATTTAATGCTTCATTTTTTTCAGAAAAAGAAAAATATCGGGGGCGGTTGTATCGGGGATTCCATTTCATGTGAAATGTCATTTCTGTACATAATGGAAATAGGGATTGGTCGCCATTTAAACTTCATCAAACTTCTCTTCCGTAGAGTCTGAGTGGGTATAGAAACGAAAAGGGTCAGAATGAGATCTTAAACTAGCATGTATCAAGTAATACAGAGAATAATAAAAGTATCAGTTGTGGATAAATATTAAGTTTTCTCTGTTTCTACACAACGTAAAGTATAGTAAGTATTATAGGTTATTTGGTTAATTAACGTCGCACTAGAACTGAACAATGGGCTATTGGCTACGATTTGCGTTCTATCTCGAAGAAAGGACCTGTAAACATAGTATATACTATACATGTGTTATGTAAGTATTTACAAATATATTACTTTTTCATTTTGGTTTTAACCTATTATAAATTCTTCACGATCCTAATAAAATGTCTTACATTTTGAATATTTGAATTTCAAATAAGTTATATTTTAAAGCATTGACATATGATGAACATTAAATAAAATGCAGCCTTTTCTCATAAAGTTTTTTCTCATTTTCATCTATCTTGGTATTTGGCGAGCTTCATGAAATACACAATAGGCAACCCCACTTGAAAAGTGTGAAATAGGGGTGTGAAATAGGAATAACAACAACACCAATCACAAAAGACGAACAAATGAAAACTCCGCGCTTTCGTGTCTAATTGTGTGCGACCTTTCGGCCAAAAGGAGTGGGGAGGACTATTACCATTGTATGTTAAGCGCTTTTACTTCACACTCACAAGTATTTCACGCCGTTTTCGCTAAAGTTGCTTTAAATGCGTAATTGAGTCGGTTCGGATCCGAAGTGCGTGTAACGGAGCAGAGCCCAAATATGTTTTATGCAAGAGGGGAATTGTTTAACCCATTTCAGAAATAAATGGAGGTAATTTTTTAAAGAAAATCATGCGGTTTCGATTTTGGCGTGAATGAGATTTTAATAGTTCGAATGTGGCGATATATGCGGAAGAGAATGTGCCCAGTGGAGTGAGGAGTGTGTGCGTCGCAGAAATGAAAATGTACATAAAATGAGTGTAAGGTAATAGTGTAAATAAACAAAGAAAGCGGATTTTCTTTGTAAAGGAATAAACGGTGCATAACAATGGGAATCGATTTTAATTCAACATTTATGTTTAAGAATAAATTTTATAACAAATATGTAGTTCTCAAAAGTAAAAATCGTGTGTGGAAGGTTCATACCAATGCCTCAACAGCCAAAAAAAAATCAAAGATTACACTGCAAAAATATTTAAAAATGAGTATCTAAACCTACTCTCTTTTCTTTAATTATAATATTGTCGTAAATAAGCGTATGACATATTCAAACGCCTTTAACCGAATTTCTTGAAAAATAGAAATAGGATTAAATATTGCTAATCTTAGTTTCTGTTCAAGCGATCTTAATAAAACTTTAAATAGTAGTTCGGAAGATGGTTTCATCATTATATGATGTCGATTGCTTAAATTGAAACTGTTTTATCACAAATCCAATTTTTTGTTTCCCATTCTTTTGGCACGTCTTTTTCTAAACATGTTTTCTGTTTATAACTTCTTAAACCTGGTAGTTTAACAAATAAGGCACTGGACTACGGTACTGAGGATTTGGGTTCGATTCCCGTTAAGACTTGGTTGTAATGACAGATATTTATTGAAAGTGATTTATGAAGGCAGTCTATGTAGGCAGGCATATACTCATTTGAACTCATTTTCGAGTATATGTCTTTTTCAAAATTGAAACTCATGTGTTTGGAGCCATGATACACATCAAATGTAATAAAAAATGAGTACATTTTACTTATTTTGAATTGTCTATTTTTAACAGTGTAGTTATGGCTTTAAATGATCACCTGCCTTGCCTTCTGAAATTATTTTTTTTATTTCCATCATCGAAATATTTTACAATACCTGTTTTAATGTAAAAAAAGACATTGTTTTCAATATTTGACCACCTAAGTAACAATTATGACGCTATATCAGATAAAACGGCTCATTGTGCGGAGGTCGGAGCAATGGGTGGCAATGTCTCTCCCATTTGTTTTGGGTACATGGATCTTGGATGATCCTTCTAACACTTGTAAGAAAAACTTAGTTCAGACTTTTGTATTGAAACTTACATCAAACATGACATCTGACATAGACTTATAAATAGCAATTTTGGGAACAGTAGACTTCGTGACAAAAAAAAAGAAGAAGAGAAGCTAAACTGTAACATGAAACGGAAACACTATAGCGGTCAACATTTTGAAACGGCATCAAATATTAAAACGGCCATCATCTTGATAGGAAGTATAATTTTTTTTTTTTTTTTTTTTTTTTTAGAAATTGCATATGTCGTTTTTAATGACTTCAAAAGACATTCATGTAAAATATGAAGAAAATTCAACAACGTCTTTGGTTGTGACTGCGTAACAAACAAATTTACAAACAAACAGACGAAATGCCGGACTAAAAAGAACTTTGCTGACGCTGTGTCAATAAAATACTGTCATTATTACACTGTAAAAAAGTGCTTAAAATGAGTATCTATAAGCTTACTCGTTTTTCTTTAGTGAAGTCTAATTGCATCGTAAATGAGCGATGGGGTACTGAAATGCAAGTTACCGTATTTTCTCAAAAAGAAGCAATGTTATTAAATATCGCTAATCTAATCTCAGTTTCTGTTCAAGAAATCTTAATGAAACTTGACAAACTTTAAATATTAATTCAGAAAAATGTTTTCCTTTTTATTTGATGTCGATTGGTTAAATAGAAATTGAGTTATTACAACTCAATTATCTTACTTTCCATTATTTTATCATATCTTTTTTAATATTTCATATGAATATAATATGAATATAAGGCACTGGATTGCGGTGCTGAGGATCTGAGTTCGATTCCCGGTAAGACTTCTTTGTAATCGTGCATGTATTTGATATTTCTGTATGCTTATTGATTGAAAATTATTTGTGTTGTATTGTATATCAATGACACATTCGTAAAATGAGGTAAAGCAGCCTGTGTAGTCAAGAATTGAGTCATTGTACTCATTTATAAGTACATGTCATTTTCAAAATATAAACTTATGTATTCAGAGCTATGATAGCATCGAATGTAATAAATAATGATTACATTTGACTTATTTTCAAATACCTATTATTACAAAGTGGTTTACTGGCATATCAATAAAGGAACGTTATCGCAAAATACCACCAAATGTATACCCCCGAAGGGTTGGTGGCAAATTCAGAATAAAAATACATTACAGAATCTTATTTTTAATATACCAGAAATAACCTTTTTATTTCTTCCCTTTAACTTAAATATTTATTTTATTAAACCACTTTTTTTTAATTTATGAGATCTAAGAAAACGTGTATTAAAATAAAAAATTCGACATCAAAGTTCTGACCTAAAACTATAATTGCATGACCTTATATTTTATATAGAGTTTTGAAAAAGTAAAAGTAAACAGCATATTATAAGGGACTACGCATTTTTCAAATTTTTATATTTATTTGTTTTGCTCTTCATCTAAACGGTTTTTTAACAATGCATGACGCGCATTACTATGAAATTCCCTTTAGCAAAAGTCTGTTTTATATAATTACTGAAGAAAAACTGTAATTTCACTTTGTGAACTAAATAGAAGGGAGAATATTTCTTAACATTTTAGGAGGGAATTCATTTTAAACTTTGCATGCGGAAATCCATTGCAAAAACCCAAAACTTGTTCACCTTACATTCATTTCGGTTCGCATAAGAAGCGTGACGCCCAAAGCAAGCCGAGGCCTCTAATTATTATTTGTTTTTTTGGTAAGAAATGCTCGAAATGAAATCCCAGCGAGTTTTTATTTTCCTGTTTAGAGAGTGATCTTGTAGCCTGAATTCGGATAAAACGCCTCGTAAAACCACATGGACCCTGCATTTCGTTTGGAAGCATCTTCTTGTTTAAAGTTTAATTACAGTTTGCTCTCGTGCATCACAAAACTGTTGTCAGGGTAGGTTTAGTGTTTGTTTTCTTATCATTCGAACTCCATTTGAAAGGAAATTAATTCCTTTATACAAATAAACCCGGAAATTATTATTTTCATGTGGAATCGTGCTCTAATATATGTATGCTCGCAGCAAACAATAAAAAATTATCACTGACAACATTTTTTTTAAAATTTAAATATTCAATTCATTTTGTGTAACTACAAAGAAAAAATTGTTAATGGTATAAATAATCAATATAATGGAAGGAAGTGCTTTGTGTGTATGCAAAATGGCGTTATCCTTTAAATCTGTATGATGGATCTCTGTTCACTGAATTATCTTTCAAAACTTGTTTCTTGGCAGGCTAAATGTATTTTTTTGCAAAACCCTATAATTAGGTATATAGTGATATTTGTGGTATTTTTAACTTGATCTTTTATACAATGTATAAATCTCTATTTTCAATGTCATGCAAAAACTTCGAGAACTAGTTTTTAAATCAGATCAGCATTAGATAAGCATTTATGATTTTAAAATTTATTTGGAACTACTACTACAAGATTCTTATTATGTGGCTATCGATTTTAGTAAAAGTTTGATGTCACATTTTCAAGGTTAATGTCTGTTACAGACGTGGCGGATGTTGATGAAACATGGATCTGAAATTGGAGAATACATACCACGTGATTTGTTATTCTCGAATCACAGATTAAATTTTCTCCCGCAACCCATCCGCTCCGTCTGTAACAGCCCTTAGCCAAACTGTACGTAGCTAGTTTTGCAGTATGCATCTTTGATTTTTTTTAAATAACATATCAAATATTAAATTATATTTTATTAGTAGAAATATCCGTTATTACCATGGGTTAAATAAAACGGTGTACTATAGAAATACTTGGTTTAAAGAATAATTATTAATAATCCTAATTATTAATATCCGCTTAAATCCCCTAATTGGGAAGAACTCGACACTTAGAAACAAAGTAATACTTTACAAAATCATGATCAGACCTGTTCTACTGTATGCCTGTCCGGCTTGGGCTGCAGTCCGTAGAACACACAGAAAGAAACCACAAACATTTAAGAACAAAGCCATTAGAAGGTTAACAGAGATGCACCAAGGTATCTCGGGAATACAATCTTACACAGGGACCTTAAAATGGACACTATTGACACAGCAATACTGACTATCTAACACAACTATAACATGGCAATCGGTAACTCAGACTTACAACACCTTAAAGAAATCACACAGTATGATCACGAGGTAAACCAGAAACATAAAAGACCGAGAACCAATCCACCACGACCCCACCTGGTAGGCATATTCTAGACTTGCTTGTCACATAGACATGTCAAATTTCCGACAACTGCTCTTTAGCAAATAGCCAGGTTTTGTAAGTGTCCCATTTGTTGTGCATCTTATAATAATAAAATATGTAACAAAAATTGTTGTCTCAAATTATTTCCAACACACACCTAATCCTGTAGTTATTTTTCAGGTCAATATTACAACGAGTTCACGCTTAGCCTTAGGGCCCCCTCCCCATCATTTAAATTAGTAACTTAAAAGTTACAAACCTAAACCCACTAAAGTTATTCTATATATTAGGCTAAATTCGATAGTAGTGTAAAAAGGCCGCTACGAAGCCGAGGAATAATGAGGAATACGAGGTGCTGTGAGGAATAATTGAGGATTTCTGCGGAGTACGGCGGTGCTGCTGTGGATTTTTGGCGGTGCTCTGTGAGGATCAGGGAGGATCTCGTCTGTCAAGCCGAGGGGGCGTGGCCTAATGGAGATGACCTCAACCAATCAGGTGTCAGTAAGTGACGTCACACGCAGGGGACATGGGAACAGGTGTCGATGACTCATCCTCGCACGCAGCGCCGCCGATGGGCATGTCACACCGTGTCTCAACGTGTTTGTACAGGAACGGACCAATCAGAGTCTTGTTTGAAGATGACCTCATCAAGAACCAATCAGGTGTCAGTAAGTGATGTCTATGGAGTGTCATGTGACATGAAAGTTGCTTTTTTTGTTATTTTGCGTTTTTATTTGGGTATTGGTGGAAATTTGCGACGCACTGCATCTACGCATTTTTAATTATAAGCTGTGGGTTGTGACATATGTTAGGAATAGTTGGTTTTTGAAAATAATATTAGCTGTATATACAACTTCAATTTGGCGAAAGTAAATAAAATATGACAGAATTAGACTAATATTAGTTTTTAATATTTTATTTTAATATTTATTTATATTTTTTGATATTTCTTTATATTTTGATATTTATTTATATTTTTTGATATTTCTTTATATTTTGATATTTATTTGTATTTAATTTTTTTTTTTTACATTTATTCTTTTTATTATTTATTTATATTTTTAATATTTATTTATATTTTTATTATTTATTTATATTTTTATTATTTATTTATATTTTTATTATTTATTTATATTTTTATTATTTATTTATATTTTTATTATTTATTTATATTTTTATTATTTATTTATATTTCAACTTTTATATTTTATTATTCATTTATATTTTATTACTCATTTATAGTTCATATATATTTTAATATTTATTTATATTTTATATACGTATACATCTTTGCCAAAAAAAAATAACTCAGTGAGAGCAATTACGCCCCACTAGAGCTGCACAATGAACTTATGTTAAAGGGAAAGACACTAGTGTATATATTTTAACTATGGTTAGTACAAAAGAAAAGAATTTTGCAAGAATGGTTTTAGAAAAATATCTTTTATGTGACCAACTCCACCATACAATTTCGCCATATAACTCTATGAGGAATCATACTATGGGATTAAATAACATACCATTGCGTACAAGAAGGTGGACCAGATTAATTAGTAAAGCTTTTAGACATGTGTACCAAGGGTATAAAAAATGACAGTTTGGGGTTTTATGAAAATAATGCATATAAAAATATACGTTTAAATTACAATGTATTTCACGGACATTAGTCTCAATGGATGAAAAATAAGTAATTAATATGAAAGCTGATACTTTGAAAAAGAACTTTGGGGACCAAGAACCTTGTGTTACGGTTAATTAAACTTTTTTATAAAAGTAATGTGTTCTTCAAATGTTTTTCACATCATACGTAAAATTATTATTGTAAGAGGGAAAATATCATATCGTTATGACTAGAAGGAGGGATCTCACCTTGATCACAATTGGATACATTAGAATTACTTACTGTGTAGGAATATGATGTAAAAGTTACTCTATCGCACTGGTTGTGGTGCTGGGCTTGATAAGAGCATATTAGGGGTTGGTATGTAAGATAATGAATTTATTACTTGTTATAATACGTGTTAAAAAAGGGGATTTGTCTTAGATGTAGTTGTTTTAGGGGTGTTTTGTAGTTGGCTGTGTGATTGAACGCGCAGTGCAGCTACACAAAGGGAGTTATTTTAACAAGATAAAAAGGTAAAGTTACTTTTTTATCGTATCAATGGTAGGTTTTAAGGGTGATTGGAGTCTTTGCAGTTGATTGGTGGAACATTTTTTTATATGTTATTACAAATTAAAAAAATTTACAAGTACACATTTTTTTTCTTATGTCATAAAATTATACTATAATAAAACGCCACCCATGAATAAACCCCAGAAATAAAGTAGCACTATACAAGGGGAATTATTAGGGCGGTTTGGTTAAATTTTCAAAGACTAAGGGGCAACAAGTTCCCATATGAGTACAGTTGAGGGTGATTGTATAGAATTTTGCGACATCAAGTATCCACAAGGGGACAATTTGAGAGGTGTATTCATAAAATTGGCGACATAAAGTACCCATAGGGAGACGTTTGTAGGCGTACACATAAAATTGGGGTGAAAGCGGGGTGTGTAGTTGTACATTAGACAAGAATAAATGTAAAATGAAAAAGTTTAAGTTTAAAATAAATTATAAAAAGAATAAATGTAAAAAAAAAAGTTAAAATACAATTTAAAAAGAAAAATGTAAAAAAAAAAGTTTAAAATGTAAAAATAAAAAAAAATAAAAAACAGTTTAGTGTGAAATAAAAATTATAAAGTTAAGTAAGAAAAAAAAAATTACTAAAAGTGAAAAAAAAAAAAAATTGTATAAAATAAATTTTTTTTAAAGAAAAATTAAAAATAAAAAAAAAAAGTAAAAAACAATAAATAAAAAAGTTTCAGTGTAAAAATACAATTTAAAAAGAAAATGTAAAAAATGAAAAATTTAAAAACAGAAAAATTAAAAAAAAAAAAAAATGTCAAATAAAAAATATCTTAAACGTAATAAATATTAAAAAAAAGTTTAGTGTAAAATATTACTCATCATAAGCTTTTTACCCGAATCGACCCAAAGCCATATGGTGTTACGGAACGTACTAGCCCCATATAGGCACAGATGCCCGTGGTGAGTTCTGTGAATGGTCTACCCACTAATCGAACGACAAGTACCACAATTATATTAAATAATTAGCAAAAAAAAAAAAAAAGCAGGAAATACTACTATAGATATAAAAAATATTAACAAAGTATCGAAAATAGAACCAAAGGTAACTAATAAATCTGTATAGAATGAGTGTCTATAAATGTATAAGAGAAGCCAATGTATATATTTCTACTAAAATGTTGACACATATACTAAATTTTTAACAAATTAAGTCAAATATTTGCGAAATAGAGAAAATAATACATACTTTTTAAAATTGTATCAAATAGTCTATGAATAGATAAAAAAAAAATATCATGACATGTATTTAAAAAAAAATTAAAATAATGGACTTACGTGTAACACATTAAGTTAAGAAATTTATACTTATCAAAGAAAGTAACGTAAGTCATATAAAAAAAAAACCTGTAGTTAAGTACAATTGTTAATTGAATATGCTACAAAATATTGTCAAATTACACCATTTTTAGTGACATGAGAAGCAAACTTGTTAAAATGTCATATATTTATCAAAAATATTATACAAAGTACGAAAAATATTGCCTATTATGTTAAAATATTATCAATAGTACATAACCAACAGATCCAAATGACCTTCTGTACTCTATGAAACATGAAAACCTACGGCGATTGACAACAATCTTGCCTCAAAAAATAAAAGCAATAGTGTGCTGCTAAGGATTAAATGTTAAGTGCACACCTATTATTGTTTATAAGTAGATGTAGATAAATAATATTGTTGAATTATTAACAAAGTGGTTTCATGTACAATAAAATGTAAAAAGAAAAAAAAAAGTCTAATAAAAAAAAAGTTTTAAAAAAAAAAATTAAAAAAGAAAAAAAGTTAAAAAGAAAAAGTCTAAGTGTAAAATATAATTTAAAAAGAAAAAAAAAGTTTAAAAATAAATAAATGTAAAAAGAAAAAAGTTTAAAAAAAAGTAAATGCAAAAAGAAAAAAAAGTTTAAGTGTAAAATAAAATGTAAAAAGAATAAATGTAAAAATAAAAAAAAGTTTAATAAAAAAAAGTTAAAAAATAATAAAAAAAAAAAATTAAGTGTAAAATACAATTTTAAAAAAATGTAAAAAGAAAAAAGTTTAATAAAAATTAATTGTAAAAAGAAAAAAGTAAAAAAAAAAAAAATTAAAAGAAAAAAAAAAGTTAAAAAAGAAAGAAAAAAAGTTAAAATATAAAAAAAAAATTAAAAAAGAAACAAAAAGTTTAAAAAGAAATAGTTAAAGTGTAAAATACAATTTAAAAAAAAAAATGTAAAAATAAAAAATTAAAAAAAATTTAAGTGTAAAATTACATTTTAAAAGAAAATGTGAAAATAGAAAAAAAAAGTAAAAAGAAAATTGCTAAAAGTAAAAAAAAAAAAATGTGTAAAATGTTAAATAAAAAGACCTTAAGTGTAAAAAATAGAAGAAAAAAGTTTAAGTGTAAAATATTACTCATCATAAGCTTTTTACTCGGTATCCACCCAAAGTCATATAGTGTTACGGAGCGTACTAGCCCCATATAGGCGCAGATTCCCGTGGTGAGTTCTGTGAATGGTCTACCCACTAATCAAACGATAAGTACCATAATTATATTAAAATATTAGCAAAAAAGCAGAAAATACTACTATAGATATAAAAAATATTATCAAAGTATAGAAAATAGAACCAAGAATATCTAATAAATCTGTATACAATGGGTGTCTATAAATGTATTAGAGAAACCAATGTATATATTTCTACTAAAATGTTGACACATATACTAAATGTTTAACAAATTAACTCATATATTTGCGAAATAGAGAAAATGGTACATACTTTTTTTTAAAATTGTATCTATAAATGGATAAAAAAAAAATCATGACATGTATTAAAATAATGGACTTACGCGTGACAGATTAAGTTAAAAAATTTATATTTACCAAAGAAATTAACATAAGTTATTATAAAAAACTGTAATTAAGTATAATTGTTAATTGAATATGCTACAAAATATTGCCAAGTTATTCCATGGTAGTGATTTAACAACCAAACACTTTGTCTTTAAAGATTACGATAACGCAGTTTTAGAAACTAACACAGGGGAAAATGTGTATAATTATCATAAAATACTTCACATATTTGTTAAAATGTCATATAATTATCAAATATATTATACAAAGTAAAAAAAATATTACTCAATATGTTAAAATATTACCAATAGTACATGCCCAACAGATCAAAATAACCTTCAGCACTCTACGACACATGAAAACTTACGGAGATTAACAGCAATCTTGCCTCAAAAAATAAAAACAATAGTGTGCTGCTAAGGATTAAATGTCAAGTACACACCCAGTGTAGAAGATGTAGACAAATAATATTGTTGAATTATTAACAAAGTGATTTCATTAATACTAAAATAAGGTCTTTGTTACAATAATATATATATATATATATATTTTAAAATTAAGTTATTATTAGTGAAATTTGTGTAATATTTTTAGACTGCTTTGTTCAATTTATAATATGTAGGTAGAATTTATACATAAAAAACCCCTTTGTGTAAACGTATTATCAAAAATATTTCACAAATTAAGAAGAAGAATACCTAAGGAAGGTCTCTGCACATGATTATAGTACAAAACCATGTGGATTTACATCAATTTTACCAGGAACAAGGAGGTCAGTATACGGCTATGGGTCAAATAGTCAATTTTTTAAAACTACATTCAGGCATTACTAACACAAATGCCTGAATGTGGTTTTAAAAAATTGACTATTTGACCCATAGCCGTATACTGACCTCCTTGTTCCTGGTAAAATTGATGTAAATCCACATGGTTTTGTACTATAATCATGTGCAGAGACCTTCCTTAGGTATTCTTCTTCTTAATTTGTGAAATATTTTTGATAATACGTTTACACAAAGGGGTTTTTTATGTATAAATTCTACCTACATATTATAAATTGAACAAAGCAGTCTAAAAATATTACACAAATTTCACTAATAATAACTTAATTTTAAAATATATATATATATATATATTATTGTAACAAAGACCTTATTTTAGTATTAATGAAATCACTTTGTTAATAATTCAACAATATTATTTGTCTACATCTTCTACACTGGGTGTGTACTTGACATTTAATCCTTAGCAGCACACTATTGTTTTTATTTTTTGAGGCAAGATTGCTGTTAATCTCCGTAAGTTTTCATGTGTCGTAGAGTGCTGAAGGTTATTTTGATCTGTTGGGCATGTACTATTGGTAATATTTTAACATATTGAGTAATATTTTTTTTACTTTGTATAATATATTTGATAATTATATGACATTTTAACAAATATGTGAAGTATTTTATGATAATTATACACATTTTCCCCTGTGTTAGTTTCTAAAACTGCGTTATCGTAATCTTTAAAGACAAAGTGTTTGGTTGTTAAATCACTACCATGGAATAACTTGGCAATATTTTGTAGCATATTCAATTAACAATTATACTTAATTACAGTTTTTTATAATAACTTATGTTAATTTCTTTGGTAAATATAAATTTTTTAACTTAATCTGTCACGCGTAAGTCCATTATTTTAATACATGTCATGATTTTTTTTTTATCCATTTATAGATACAATTTTAAAAAAAAGTATGTACCATTTTCTCTATTTCGCAAATATATGAGTTAATTTGTTAAACATTTAGTATATGTGTCAACATTTTAGTAGAAATATATACATTGGTTTCTCTAATACATTTATAGACACCCATTGTATACAGATTTATTAGATATTCTTGGTTCTATTTTCTATACTTTGATAATATTTTTTATATCTATAGTAGTATTTTCTGCTTTTTTGCTAATATTTTAATATAATTATGGTACTTATCGTTTGATTAGTGGGTAGACCATTCACAGAACTCACCACGGGAATCTGCGCCTATATGGGGCTAGTACGCTCCGTAACACTATATGACTTTGGGTGGATACCGAGTAAAAAGCTTATGATGAGTAATATTTTACACTTAAACTTTTTTCTTCTATTTTTTACACTTAAGGTCTTTTTATTTAACATTTTACACATTTTTTTTTTTTTACTTTTAGCAATTTTCTTTTTACTTTTTTTTTCTATTTTCACATTTTCTTTTAAAATGTAATTTTACACTTAAATTTTTTTTAATTTTTTATTTTTACATTTTTTTTTTTAAATTGTATTTTACACTTTAACTATTTCTTTTTAAACTTTTTGTTTCTTTTTTAATTTTTTTTTTATATTTTAACTTTTTTTCTTTCTTTTTTAACTTTTTTTTTTCTTTTAATTTTTTTTTTTTTTACTTTTTTCTTTTTACAATTAATTTTTATTAAACTTTTTTCTTTTTACATTTTTTTAAAATTGTATTTTACACTTAATTTTTTTTTTTATTATTTTTAACTTTTTTTTATTAAACTTTTTTTTATTTTTACATTTATTCTTTTTACATTTTATTTTACACTTAAACTTTTTTTTCTTTTTGCATTTACTTTTTTTTAAACTTTTTTCTTTTTACATTTATTTATTTTTAAACTTTTTTTTTCTTTTTAAATTATATTTTACACTTAGACTTTTTCTTTTTAACTTTTTTTCTTTTTTAATTTTTTTTTTTAAAACTTTTTTTTTATTAGACTTTTTTTTTTCTTTTTACATTTTATTGTACATGAAACCACTTTGTTAATAATTCAACAATATTATTTATCTACATCTACTTATAAACAATAATAGGTGTGCACTTAACATTTAATCCTTAGCAGCACACTATTGCTTTTATTTTTTGAGGCAAGATTGTTGTCAATCGCCGTAGGTTTTCATGTTTCATAGAGTACAGAAGGTCATTTGGATCTGTTGGTTATGTACTATTGATAATATTTTAACATAATAGGCAATATTTTTCGTACTTTGTATAATATTTTTGATAAATATATGACATTTTAACAAGTTTGCTTCTCATGTCACTAAAAATGGTGTAATTTGACAATATTTTGTAGCATATTCAATTAACAATTGTACTTAACTACAGGTTTTTTTTTTATATGACTTACGTTACTTTCTTTGATAAGTATAAATTTCTTAACTTAATGTGTTACACGTAAGTCCATTATTTTAATTTTTTTTTAAATACATGTCATGATATTTTTTTTTTATCTATTCATAGACTATTTGATACAATTTTAAAAAGTATGTATTATTTTCTCTATTTCGCAAATATTTGACTTAATTTGTTAAAAATTTAGTATATGTGTCAACATTTTAGTAGAAATATATACATTGGCTTCTCTTATACATTTATAGACACTCATTCTATACAGATTTATTAGTTACCTTTGGTTCTATTTTCGATACTTTGTTAATATTTTTTATATCTATAGTAGTATTTCCTGCTTTTTTTTTTTTTTTGCTAATTATTTAATATAATTGTGGTACTTGTCGTTCGATTAGTGGGTAGACCATTCACAGAACTCACCACGGGCATCTGTGCCTATATGGGGCTAGTACGTTCCGTAACACCATATGGCTTTGGGTCGATTCGGGTAAAAAGCTTATGATGAGTAATATTTTACACTAAACTTTTTTTTAATATTTATTACGTTTAAGATATTTTTTATTTGACATTTTTTTTTTTTTTTAATTTTTCTGTTTTTAAATTTTTCATTTTTTACATTTTCTTTTTAAATTGTATTTTTACACTGAAACTTTTTTATTTATTGTTTTTTACTTTTTTTTTTTATTTTTAATTTTTCTTTAAAAAAAATTTATTTTATACAATTTTTTTTTTTTTTCACTTTTAGTAATTTTTTTTTTCTTACTTAACTTTATAATTTTTATTTCACACTAAACTTTTTTTTATTTTTTTTTATTTTTACATTTTAAACTTTTTTTTTTACATTTTTCTTTTTAAATTGTATTTTAACTTTTTTTTTTACATTTATTCTTTTTATAATTTATTTTAAACTTAAACTTTTTCATTTTACATTTATTCTTGTCTAATGTACAACTACACACCCCGCTTTCACCCCAATTTTATGTGTACGCCTACAAACGTCTCCCTATGGGTACTTTATGTCGCCAATTTTATGAATACACCTCTCAAATTGTCCCCTTGTGGATACTTGATGTCGCAAAATTCTATACAATCACCCTCAACTGTACTCATATGGGAACTTGTTGCCCCTTAGTCTTTGAAAATTTAACCAAACCGCCCTAATAATTCCCCTTGTATAGTGCTACTTTATTTCTGGGGTTTATTCATGGGTGGATACCCATGCGTTTTATTATAGTATAATTTTATGACATAAGAAAAAAAATGTGTACTTGTAAATTTTTTTAATTTGTAATAACATATAAAAAAATGTTCCACCAATCAACTGCAAAGACTCCAATCACCCTTAAAACCTACCATTGATACGATAAAAAAGTAACTTTACCTTTTTATCTTGTTAAAATAACTCCCTTTGTGTAGCTGCACTGCGCGTTCAATCACACAGCCAACTACAAAACACCCCTAAAACAACTACATCTAAGACAAATCCCCTTTTTTAACACGTATTATAACAAGTAATAAATTCATTATCTTACATACCAACCCCTAATATGCTCTTATCAAGCCCAGCACCACAACCAGTGCGATAGAGTAACTTTTACATCATATTCCTACACAGTAAGTAATTCTAATGTATCCAATTGTGATCAAGGTGAGATCCCTCCTTCTAGTCATAACGATATGATATTTTCCCTCTTACAATAATAATTTTACGTATGATGTGAAAAACATTTGAAGAACACATTACTTTTATAAAAAAGTTTAATTAACCGTAACACAAGGTTCTTGGTCCCCAAAGTTCTTTTTCAAAGTATCAGCTTTCATATTAATTACTTATTTTTCATCCATTGAGACTAATGTCCGTGAAATACATTGTAATTTAAACGTATATTTTTATATGCATTATTTTCATAAAACCCCAAACTGTCATTTTTTATACCCGTGGTACACATGTCTAAAAGCTTTACTAATTAATCTGGTCCACCTTCTTGTACGCAATGGTATGTTATTTAATCCCATAGTATGATTCCTCATAGAGTTATATGGCGAAATTGTATGGTGGAGTTGGTCACATAAAAGATATTTTTCTAAAACCATTCTTGCAAAATTCTTTTCTTTTGTACTAACCATAGTTAAAATATATACACTAGTGTCTTTCCCTTTAACATAAGTTCATTGTGCAGCTCTAGTGGGGCGTAATTGCTCTCACTGAGTTATTTTTTTTTGGCAAAGATGTATACGTATATAAAATATAAATAAATATTAAAATATATATGAACTATAAATGAGTAATAAAATATAAATGAATAATAAAATATAAAAGTTGAAATATAAATAAATAATAAAAATATAAATAAATAATAAAAATATAAATAAATAATAAAAATATAAATAAATAATAAAAATATAAATAAATAATAAAAATATAAATAAATAATAAAAATATAAATAAATATTAAAAATATAAATAAATAATAAAAAGAATAAATGTAAAAAAAAAAAATTAAATACAAATAAATATCAAAATATAAAGAAATATCAAAAAATATAAATAAATATCAAAATATAAAGAAATATCAAAAAATATAAATAAATATTAAAATAAAATATTAAAAACTAATATTAGTCTAATTCTGTCATATTTTATTTACTTTCGCCAAATTGAAGTTGTATATACAGCTAATATTATTTTCAAAAACCAACTATTCCTAACATATGTCACAACCCACAGCTTATAATTAAAAATGTGTAGATGCTGTGCGTCGCAAATTTCCACCAATACCCAAATAAAAACGCAAAATAACAAAAAAGCAACTTTCATGTCACATGACACTCCATAGACATCACTTACTGACACCTGATTGGTTCTTCATGATGTCATTCTTAAACAAGCATATGATTGGTCCGTTCCCCTACATGCAGCGTTGTCTTGCGGTTACAAGCAGAACTAGTAAAACCTTCCCCCACCTGCGTGTGACGTCACTTACTGACACCTGATTGGTTGTTCATGAGGTCATCCTCACACAAGAACCTGATTGGTCCGTTCCCGTACATACACGTTGAGACACGGTGTGACATGCCCATCGGCAGCGCTGCGATGAGTCATCGACACCTGTTCCCATGTCCCCTGCATGTGACGTCACTTACTGACACCTGATTGGTTGAGGTCATCTCCATTAGGCCACGCCCCCTCGGCTTGACAGACGAGATCCGCCCTGATCCGCACCTCAAGTGCATCACAGCAGCCCCACCTCCCCGTCCGCCTCATTATTCCTCGTATTCCTCATTATTCCTCACAAATCCTCACAGATCCTTAATTATTCCTCACAGATCCTCAATTATTCTTCATTATTCCTCAGAAATCCTCAATTATTCCTCATTATTCCTCACAGATCCTCCCTGATTCTCACAGCACCACCAAACTCCACAGAGCACCGCCAAAATCCACAGAGCACCGCCAAAATCCACACAGCACCGCCAAAATCCACACAGCACCGCCAAAAAATCCACAGAGCACCGCCAAAATCCACACAGCACCGCCAAAAATCCTCATTTACTCCTCACAGCACCACCAAAATCCTCATAACTCCTCACAGCACCGCCAAAATCCTCATAACTCCTCACAGCACCACCAAAATCCACATGCACCACAGCTTAGAGCCCGGTACTCCGTCAGATCCTCAATTACTCCCATTACTCCTGGCTTGATAGCGGCCTTTTTACACTACTTTCGATGAAGGTGTAAGGACCTCCGGTCGACACACTTAGTTAATATCCGATTTCCGAATAATTATTAATAAAATAATTATTTTCTAATTCAAAGTCCAGCAATGTATATATTAATTGAAACTTTCCACATTTTCATTAAATATTTTAATATTAAAATGCAATGATTTTTGGTATGTAATCGAGAAAAACTGAAATATAAGTATAATATTGTTTTTTTTTAATATAAGTATAATATAAGTATAATAAGTGGTTGCAAAAACACTTATTATTATTTTGTTAAAGAAATATTTATTTATTTTAAAGTATTTTATAGTTTGAAACATTTTGTAATTTTATAAAAATATCGATATTTTTTAAAAAGGGAAATTAAAACAAAAAATCTTTATAAATTACTTTAAAAAACTAATTAGAAGTTTAAAATTCCTAGTTTCAGGTGCATATTTTGAGGATCGTTGTTAATTATATATACATTTTCAGATTTTTATACGCCGAGGAAATACGTGTTTTTCTTTCTTTGCTACCACCTTTCATCTTTTAATCTTAGATATTGATCTCAATGTTTCACTGTACGGATAAATGATATATGAATTAATTTTACTTACATATTTTCTGCAGTTAAAATGTTTAGAGTTGTTCACACAATCAAATTACCTGCCCTTTAAATGGATGTTTGTTTAACTTTTTTCTCCGTAAGTGAGCTTTTTTTAGTTCGAAGGTTGGACACCACCTATACCAAGACATGCTACACTTTTCAGTGTTTCTACACCAAGAACTCTTGGATGACGAATTTGTATAAAATTGATGTAGAGAAAACTGCACGCAGATGAAGTGGAAGATTGCTGCACTTGGATTTCGATTGGAAATTAATAAAAATAAGTGTGATGTTTATTTACCCTAATTATAAACGTTACATTTAACACTCATTTTATTTAATAATAGCTAGAACATTGTTATTGTTGGTTGTGTTTTATTATTGAGCATATTTAAAATGTTTAAATTTTTTAGAGTTATAGCCTCTAAATGTGAAAACAAATTTGAATAATAAACATTAAATAAGGACATAACACATTTGTGTATTTAGGTAAATTACTTTATTACAATACAACCTTGGAAGTCATAGATCTTAATTAAGGGTATCGCATATTTGTATTAAAATGTCTTTTAACTACTTGTTTTTGATGATTTTATATCTGAGGATGCAGTTTGGATTGTGCTGGATAAATATATACAGAATTAAATTAACGGGCATCAAAACAATGAGACCACTTTGTTGTTTTGAGATAAATAGTATTTAATAAAACAACTCGATTCCTTACTATGTGTAAGAAAAGTTAGCATTTTAGTTCAAAATAAACATATTCATCCAAAAGTATTTTTTTTTAGGATTAAATTATGCAATCTTCAGTTATTATTCTTTCTATTACCTTATACAGGGTAGACACTATTTAGGCGGGATATGATCATTGTTTGGCTATATCTCATTTCTCTGTATTTATCTTCGAACAAGGCGCCTTAGCTTCTACCGCAATGCATACAGTAGTTCTAGTATAGCAAAAAGAATGACTTATTATTAGCAACTATACAGTCAAACAATGGATATTTCCTAACTAATTTATATCCACCTTGTACGAAAAATAAAGTAAGAAAGTTTTGTTTATAAGTGAAAATGACAGATATCCGCAGTTTTTAGTGTTATTACACTTTTCAGATACCATGAATGCAATTTAAAATAATTGGTATATGTGCTGTAATAGCAATATATCAAACAATTTATGTTACGACCAAAATTCAAGATTCTCCAGGATAGGCCGATATCACCAAATAAGATTATATCTTTGCAACATCGTTTCAAACCAGGAATTAATTTTAATATTAAATTATACTTATAAATGAAATTTATATATATATACTTATAAAGTCTAAGCTTCATTTATTCCTACATAATATTTATATATTTTTTTAACCGTGCAAAGAACAGGCATTCTTATGAGTAAATATATATTTTGGATGGTTTATCTAACCTAGGAAGACAAAATGCATAAAATAGACCAAGATAGCCAAAAACCCATATAAGAGACCAATAGAGCCGAAAAGCCGTTGACTATATCAAAAGAGAAAAGGAAGTATAGAATAATTCAAACGTAGCCATGAGTAATATAAGAAACTATAGAGGCCAAAAAGTCCTACAAGAGGCCAAGGTAGCCAAAAATTCTTAGAATAGACCAAGGGAGGCAAGAAAGTATTGAATAGATCAACCGTGGCTACAAGCCATATAAGATACTAAAGAGGAAACGAGACCAAGAAAGCCAAAAAGCCACAGATAGACCAAAGAAGTAAAGGAAGTATAGAATAGATCAAATCAGTCAACAAGCGTTATAGAAAACGAAATGAGCCAGAAATTCACAGAAAAATAAAAGGGAGACTTGAATGACCGCAAAAAGCTCCTGGATCCAAAATCCAAAACTACTGCAAGCTTGCGCGTTTAAGGAAGTATACTTACCTAAAAAATGGAAGCTAATTGGAATTTTATTTTTCACTTAATTCTCTCGATTTATATTGCAAACAACTTGATCCAAACACTTAATTGAGCGGCCTTTTAAACTATACTTCGGGAGTCACGTCATAGCTCAAATAACGAAAACTAAAAGTGTTTAGACAAAATAAATACTTGGTAATACCATCCCGACTTCCAAGCCATAAAACTCCGTTCTCGCTTCCGCGTCACGATAAATTTATTCATTTTTACCGAACCTTCTGCTTCAAAAGACTGTAAATTATTTTCGTCTCCAATTTCACCAAAATAAAAAAAGAAAGAAAGAGCCAAACCGATCGTGCCTCAGGTTCCTTCCGAAGTTTCGCTGACACTTTTTGCATTTTTTTTCTTATTATTTTTGCCATTTTTGTTCAGCTTTCGTGCGTGAAGGATGCAGTTTCAACACATCCCACTCACATCACGAAGCCGACTGTTTTTATCGCCAATTACCAAATGAAATTTACCTACTACCACCGCCATCCAGTCCAGGTAAGTTGCTTCCCAATCAAGTGTTTGCCGTTACTCATCTTAATAGCCTCAGCGTAAGGTCAGGTGAGATGCTTGGAAAATTCGCTACGGTGATAAACACTCGGTGGTCTTTTAGTAGAGATTTCTTTTACCTTGATTAATTATTTACAAAAGAACTTTATTGTTTCAAAAGTTGCTTTTTTGAGTAATTAGGTGGTATCAGGTGAACATTAAACCTTGAATTTGAGTGAATACATTTCTTATTTTTTATTGAGATAACATTTAAAACTTCACAATAGACAATTGTTGAGGATTCTGAACTTTAGTCCATTTTAAGATCAAGGTTGGATTGCAACTGTTGAGGATCCCTTATCATGTAGATCTTTATACAAATATTAAATATCACATGATAAACCTTGAATTTTAGTGGAATCAAGTACACTTCAGTTTTTGATCAGATTTATCGTTTTCTAACAATGAAGGAAAATGTATTGAGTAAGGGAAGGATATTTCTTCTTACCGATATAAATATACTGATGTAAATTTTTCCAAATTTAAAAATAAGTTTTGGAAATAAAACTTCGGTTGGTACTTTTTGCTGCTGCTAAAATTATATTTCTATAAAGTATGCCACAGAAGTCCATCATGACGAAATTACCGCCTTGAAAAGAAACAACTTATAAAATATTTTAATCTTACTATTATAAGGTGAATGCACCTGTTACCAACCGTTTTCAAAAAAAGAATATTTAAAATTAACAGCATATCATTTTGTTTTTAAAAGTCTTTCCATCAATGTTACTGAAGGGATTTTAAAATTTAGGTACATTTCATTTTACAGTAAATTTGAGTTTTGTAGTTACCTGATTTTTATATTTGGCACTGGTTGGAAGAAATTAGTCTAAACTGATTTTAAATTAGTACATTAAGACGATATTTATTTTTTCTCATTTAAATGTGAAAAGAAAATTGTTGAGGTTTCTAAGAGTATTTTTAAAGTACATGCAACAATATTACTTTAATGGTCTTTCGAAAAAACATACGTGTTACCCTTCCCTCTCTAAAACATGACCATTCATCAGTCTTTTAAACCAGCAATATAATCTTTTAGGAAATTTACATGTCATTTCATAAAATTTAAAGGTCCACATCAATTTCGCATTTAGTTGCAGTAACTTTACTTACTGTAAATAATAGTCACAATTTCATAGGGAAAATATATATCCCATCAAACACATCTCTGTAAAGACCAAGTTCTAAACACCAAGAAGATTAGCCATAAAAATAGTGAAATCTAATATACGGCCAGGTTTAATGACAATGGAGATTGATGTATTTAAAAAAAATTATCTGTCATACGGGAGTTCGTTGAACTTGGTCATAACGTTTACAAAAAAATATCATTTACCCTGTGATGGAGCTAGACGACTTCAGTCCTCCATGAATTTTCAGTCTTTTTAGCAATACACATAAACATTAAATTCATAAAACTATTCGATGTTGAAATATGTTTCTTTAAAATATTTTACAGAGAAAACAAATTTACAAATTTGATATTTTGCTGATCCATCAGAGGGTTAAAAACATGCAGTCCCCGCGATGCTTTGCATCAATTCAGCATGTTTTCTGCAAATAATGATAACAAATAACATTTGTTTTGATGACCAGGTCAAGGTGCGTAAAAACAGTACATTTCTATTTTTATTTATTTACTAACTAACTGAAATACCCATTCTACGCACGGGAAGGAAATTAGTTACAAAATGGATACAAATACAATATTTATAAGCGAAATAAATAATATTCTGAATTTGTCACGCATCAGGGGGAACCACAGTGTTAAAAGTTCCAATTTGTAATGAAATTTTATAAGTAAGGTCCTGCAAGACCTGGAAAGATTGATAATATGGAGAAGTTAGCTATATAATAACGTGGATATATATACGTTACTCCCGTTGCTTAACATCCATTTTTTAATCTTTAGTAACATCCCAAAGATTTAAAGAGGAACAACTCTTACGATTGTTAATAATAATTATCTCCGAAAAACTTTTATTAGACATCTATGTCAACTTTTGTCGTTTAGTTTAAAAAATTGGCGAGAATATAAGAAGGAAAAAAACATTTTAAAAGGTTCACTTGCCAAATTCAAGAGTTTCGTATTTTTTCTTTTGTACGGTAAACCCTATCAATATGTGAGGGGGACGGTTCCCTAGCACTTTTTTGGATTTTTCCCCCGCATTTCATGTAGACGGTGACCTTCCCCTTGCTATAAAGGTCAAGTGCACAAAATGTCATCACGATCAGAATAAAACTGTAGATTTGTATAAAATACAAAGCTCCCCCCCACACACTTACGGACACTCTTCTTTATGTATAATCATCTATAAATAACTTGTATTAGATCTCTTATCAACAAAAAACATAATTTTTTGTCATTGGCGATAGTAAGCCAATACGCTTTTACTTCTTAATGTGTGCTGCGTCTTAATATGGAAAATTTACATTAAAAAAATCTCCAACCGATTTTTATAACCTCCACGTGCAAAATTCTCAATTTTTGGATCTGTGCAGATTTCTCGATTTTCGCCTAGAGACAAAGAATAAAGTATTTAATTATACTTGAGATAGATATTATATCGTAACGTGGTGTCCGAATGTAAGGTTGAAATACTTTCAGTAAAGGATAGTACAGTCACCGACGGACTTGACGATGCACTTCCGTGCACCCAGATAATGAAAATTATATGAAACTACACGAAATGACAAAATTTATTCTATTACAATTTTATTATAGTTAACAATCCAGGCGCAAAATATGCAGTTCTACACAAGGATGTTTTAATTTTTTCTAATTAAAAACAAAAACAGAATGAGTTGCCAAATTCCATTCACAGATGAAATATCGCTTTTAGTAAAAAATACAATGATTGAATTATACCTGAGATAGAATCTTAAGCATGATCTTCCATGATTTTTCTAATAACTATTTTCAAAATTCTTTTTCACTTTAAGCAAGTGACCACACGGTTCTGGCCTGGAACCTCCAGCAAAAAAATATTTTAGTTCCTCCCAGAGTAATAATATAAACATGAACGCCCATCTTGATTTTTCACCTTAGTTAAGTCTTAGTCTTTTAATCCAATACTCAACCTTATTCATTTTGAGGTTGGTGATACTTCGAAGAACTTAAATTTAATGCACAGGTTCAGGGTCTTTGATATGCGTTGAACAGTGAATTGAGTCGTCTAGTTTAAAAACCAGATAGATCCGTTTTCGTAAATTTTACAGGAGACGCCAAAAATGAAAACTAAGAACACTAAAACACGACAACTAGGATGCATAAGTCGCTTATAACCAGCTCCGTCTACCAGAATGTATCTTCGAGTTCTCAGTCTAATTGTGAACATTTAAGCATTTCAAGTAGTCCATTCCAGTCCGATATCGTGCCAACTGCGTCTTTATCACTGCACCCATCACCCCCCCCCCCCTCCCAGGTAACCCCTACCATTAATCATCACAACAAAAGAAGATAAAGAAAAGAAATTACACCTGGTGAAATTTTTTATGCTTTTGACCATTAAGTAATCTCGTTCATGCGCAACTGTCATCTTCCATATAGATAGGATTGCTAGCAGTGGTTTTATGAATTCGCCAAGTTAGTGGAAAAAATATCGCCAGATTGGTCACAGTGTAAAAGTTTTTTAAAGATTTTTTTTTATTACAGGCAGGTTAAAGAGTTTGTACTGGTTGTTAAAGGTTTTGTTCGAAGAAAACTGCGGACCCTTAATAAAACATTTATTAATTTTAATATTTTAATAATTATTTATCATGAACTTCGAAAGCCGATTTTTAAATACTACAAAACTAGAGGGGGAAATATTTTAGGAAATCAGAAATGGAGTAATTAACAGCATTTCTGATGATTAAAGAAATTTACTAAACGTTCTTTTTTTTTAATAAAAGATACGTTAAAGTTATGGTTTATAAGAAAAAAATATTTATGATTTTTTACTAATGTTCACAAAAAATTTCCAACAAATATCGCTTATTTATTGAAAAGATTCATATTTCTGTAAATAATAAACATAAGAAGCGAATGAAGCAGCTATCTATATTCTATTTTCATATAAAAATTGGGAAGATTTCCTATTCAAAAAGATATTGCGTAATGAAATTGATACTTTTTTTTATCAATGTGGTAAATCAAGCTTTGTCATCAGCAAAAATTGAAGTACATTAAATGACTTTTTCCAAAGTTCAAAACGAAAATAATTCTATTCCAATAACTAATTTTCCATAATTTTAGATATGAAAAACTCGCCAGATTGCCGATTTCTTTTGAAACCCAGCAGACCCACTCAGACTCACGATGCACCGTGAGATGTCTGGTGACGTCACTCACAAACAATACAGTTCTCACGTCTCCTTCCGTCTGGTTTCATTGTTGCCAGAACCCTTTAGGTAATTGTCTTCTGAATGGCATCGGAGGGCTCTCGGATGGCCACCACACGCACCCCAGTAATTGATAGGAAGACGAAAGCACCGATAATTGTCAAGGAATCGGAAAATTATGTCTTCCCGAGGGTACAAAGTGAAGAATAAACATCAACTTCAGCATTGTTACAAAGTAGAACATAATGAATAACGTTGGGAAAGGTCGATTAACATTTGAGGTTCCTAAATGATTGTTGAAAATTGGGGATTATTTCTTTACCAATTAAGTTTTTTTTTCCTCATTGCTTTATGATTTTGAATTGTCTAGTCGATGTCATTATTACGCCACATGTAACCTATTGACTCAACAGAATTAGTCACAATGCATGGTGGAAAATGTAGCAAAATTAACATGACTGCAATTTCGATGCGTTTGTGTGGGTCCGCTTCTTACTTAAGTTCTGAACAGTTCGTTTTTATTCCTTTTCAGTGATGGCGAATCACAAAAATTAAATTGTAAATGAAATACTTGACTTTTTAAAAACACACTTTTATGGCTTTCTAAACTCTTAAAATCGTAACTGTTTTGTCTTAGTTAAATATTTTTTTCTTTTAAATTGTGTCTAGCAAATTAAGTGTAAATATAAAATTTTATTTTTTAGTGAATTTTTTGATCACTTATTTAGAAAATGAAAAGCATCCATGGAGCGTCATAAATGATCAATGGAGAAATATTTAAAGCATCTAATTTCCACTTCTAACTTTTGACATAAATAAGGCTAAAAACGTTTACCTTAATAGAAAAAAAAAGTCAAATATTGACAGATTTTAACGAAAATTAAAATAGTAAAAATAAAGATTACTCTTCACAATTCTCTGTGATAGCGACTCTTGAATATTCACTGCTATTTACTAATTAAACGAAAATCTCTCTCTCTCTTTCTCTCTCTCTCTCTCTATATATATATGGTAGATACAAAGAAACTAAAATCAGACATTTGTGAAATTTAGTTTCAAATAACAAATACACCTTTTTTGCTAGTATCTAATAAAAATATTTTCGGTTTTGTAAAGAACACAAATTAAACTTAACAAATAATTTAAAAATAATTTAAATAATGCGGTATTCTTTTTTTTTTGTAAATGACTTTGTTAATATCACTCCCATTTAAGAAAATTGTTTTTATTCATCCTAAATAAGATCGTCGAAATAAAACAACATTATTTCTACTTTTAGTAACGAACATAATTTTACAGTTAAGAGTTACGTGACAAACTATTGTAAAAAAATAAGAAAAGAACAGAATAACAAAAAATTTAGCTAGTGCACTATATTTTATTTTTTATGCTGTTTATCAGAATAGCACACCATTGGTAAAAGTGAACTGCTGGAGTATCAGAAAAGTTGACAAATAAATGAACAATTTCCTTTTATAATAATAATTATTAGATTCCTAAATCGAAATGAAGTAACTAGCCTTAATGAGACTCCATTTTGTTATGAAAAAAATTGGATGCATAACAAAAATTCGGTTTTGTGTTTTTAGTCAAATTCGCAACGGATGATCTCTGATTATTTATAAACATTTCGCAATAATAAATAGTGCGCTCTTCCTTTAAAGCGGAAATAACTTCGTAAATTGCAGGTTGCAACGCGAATTGTAGGTCAAAATTTTATAAAACACGTCAAAGAAAACAACTCTGGATATCGCCCTCATCTTTCCTTCCTATTATCTTATAAACGGTTGAATGGAAGAACCGAGACTTTCAATAACAATGATTTCCCATTGTGTGTCGGGGCAGTACACGGGCATTCATTTGACTTTCCACTTATCGAATCTGTTTTATATACTTAATCGGTGAATTATAAAATATATAAAAACCAAATATTTGACATTATTTTCAAAAACCGAAGTTTATGTTTGTACTTCTCTGTAATCAACGAACGAGTTGTTTTCTATTGAAAGTCTTACGAAAATAAAAGAGTTGCTTGTTGTGGCTCTTAAAATAAGTGATGAGCTTATATTACATGATCTAATATTTCTAGAATGTGTGGAAAGGGGGTTATTATACACCAGATTGAAGTACGCTATCTCGCTCATTGTTGTAATGCTTTCACATTAAAAGTAGGTCGATTCTAATTGGATGTATACGAATGATATTTGAAGTCGAGGAGCACTTCAATGATCAGTTCGAGTTTTGAAATTTGTGTACCATAATCAGAAAATATGATTGTGGCCTGTTTCTAATAAACGGAAAAGGGCCAGGGTCACTTGCTCAATAATAAAATTTCTAAGTTATTGGTTTTAAGTGTGGCCTTGATATATGTATTACTAGAAAAGTTAAGGTTTTATAGTTTCCCCCTTCTTCCTAAAATGATTTTATAGTTTCACTGTGGAATGGCTCCGGAATAATTGGGTCGAAAAATTGAAATTTAGGAGAAGTACATATATGCGAAAATTGCAATAAAAATACTCAATAAGAATCATATTAAAAATACTCTCTAAAATACATATTAAAAATATCCTATAACAATCGTATTAAAATTACTCTGAAAAAATCGTATTTAAAATACTCTCAAAGAAGCGTATTAAAATTACTCTCGTATTAAAATAACTCTTTATGAATCGCATTTAAATTACTCTTAAAGAATCGTATTAAAAATATTCTCAAAGAATCATATTAAAAATTACTCTCTAAGAAGCGTATTAAAATAATCTTAAGGAATCGTATTAAACATATTCCGTATTAAAATTATTATCTAAGAATCGTATTAAAAACTCTCTAAAAATCGTATTTAAATTACTATCTAAGATTCATATTAAAAAAACTTTCTCAAAAGACTCATTTCATATTTTTGATATTTTCGGCAATTTTTTTAATAGCTCGGTATTACTGTTAATTTCATTTGATTATTTATTGCATTTGCATAAACATTTGAAAGATTTTTAAAAGTTAAAATATTTTTTTAATTTTATTTTTTTAGAAATCTTTTTGTTGAAACCTATGGGTCCCCCCCCCCCATACCATTATGTTTATCTAAAATCAAATCAATCTTAAGTACTTGTTTGGAATTAAGTAAAATTTGAATTGCATTTCATATTAATTAAATTTTAAAAACGCAACTAATGGATTAAAATGCTATTAATATATTTTTACTTCTAAAAATCGTTATTTGGATAAAAATTGAGTAAAGACTAATTCTTATAATTTCCAATTTTCTTTACATGTTTTATTTACGGAAATAAAATTCCATGCTTTTGTGCCAGTAACTTAAATAAATATTTGTTTAATATACCAACCCTTTTAGTATGTGAAAAGTAAATCTTGTTCTCAATATGTAACCGAACCAGACGTCAGATCAATTCTTCTTCCCATAAAACGTCAATTCCAATAGAATTTTCCCAAACCGAAACAATTGATGGGTCCATAAAATGTAAATATACGACCCAAACGGCCCCGTCGTGATCCATATCCGGCCACTTTGTTAATATAATGAGCGTTTAATATCACGACGTCAGTATTACGTCGATACAACGTCGCATAATATCACGACGTTAGTCTCACGTCGGAACAACGTCGCCTAGCTTCGAACTTGGAAGTGTTTCTCGCGCAATCGCTCTCTCATGGCAGAAAAGAGGAGTGACATGACTTTTAATGCTCTTTTAGAAAAGAAATCCCGATCAGGTCACGATGCTAATAGAGTGGCGCAAGATGTCTTTTTTTATGGGCGATAAAGTGGTGGATCCCAATAAAACTCATTATCCTAGATTGTGCACCTCTGCTTCTTTTGTGTTTATGCTGCGGATTGACAGTTTTGATTGATTTTTTGTTTGGTGTGTTGGGGAAGGAGCAGATTGCGATTGCGAATGAGTTGAAATGGATCACGAGATGTTGCGAAAAATATTATGAATATTGAAAGTTTCGAAAGAAATGTGGGTGGAATTTTATGGAATATATCTGTTGCTGTGTTAGTGAGAGAGTCGTCTGACCTCTGATTTGTTCAGTGAAAGTGCGGAATTATATACAAAATAAGAGTTTTCCACACTTTGGCTAAGGAATCTGCAGATTCACGTATTTTGAACCGTGAACGTGCGAAAGTTTGTTCTGTAGATAACGGAACATAAATAAATGATAACCCAATAATTGTCAGCATTTTTTAGAGTCTCTGTCGTTCTTACAGTCACGTATCATTATAATTGTTCAAAAACAGCTGGTACCTCTTTAGAACAGTTGTTTGGAGCTCCTCCGACCATTTAAGCTGTCAGTTTTGGCATCTCATCATCAAATATCACATGTCATATTTTTTAAATTTCAAATGTTTAATTATATAATATTGATTTAGGCGAGAATAAAGTGGTCTACTCTTGTACGACGCGAAATTACCTTAAAATTTTAAAAAGCCTCTCCGAGCAGTCGCTTATTGGTATCTTAACCCCTGTTTGGGCTGACTTCTTAAAATTTCACTTCATAGAAACAGCTGGAACCCCTTTGGAGCATTTTGCGCTTCGTTTGGGGCTTCTCATTCCTTCAAATCAGTGGGTTTTGCAATTTCACTATAAAACAAATCGCATGACATGTTTTAAAAAGCATTTAATTTTTAATGATATAACACCAGATCTAGGGATCGACCGAGTATTCTATCTTCGGACGTGCGGATTTCCTTAATTTTTAAAAAAGTTATAAACTTAACAGAGTACAAAAGCCTTGCTGTTGTTCGATCAACGATTTTATTTACACTTTAACGAGTGCTATCAGAGTATCTGCAGATGTACTAGGAAATCTATAGATACACTAGTAAATGTGCGAAATTAAACAATTTTCTGCACTTACACGTATCGGCCTAGTGAATCTACAGGTACACTGATTTTTGCACTTACACCTCAAATGAACGGAAAATGCACTTAACGCTTGTGCACTAAAAAAATCGATATTGGAATTGAATCAATAAGCAATGATTTTTTCTGCTTTTAATTTATCTGACTAGTAGTAGAAATATATATATTTTTAAATATTTATATGAATATTCACGCTACTGAAATTCGCAATTTGCCGACTTTGCTTCTATAAAATGCTTTCTATTTGTTTAAGCCATTTTGTTTATTTTTCACCAAAATAACTGATTTCGATGTCAGTATTTAATGAAAAGAGGTGTTTAGTATTAATAACGTTACGAGATTGGTTGATTAATTTGCCAGATAACTTAAAAGAAAATTACTGCGTGCAAATTTAAAAAAAAATGGATAGGTGGTCTGAGACACGGGATCCAACCAATCTGGTATTGGAATCATTGGCAGACGTCGATCGCGGTGTCTGCAGATGAAAAAGCCGAATACATGTTCGTCATCCTTTAACCAATTGCGCGATTCTGAAGCTAAATATTTAAGTTGAGAAGTGTTTTTAGCATTAATATTCGCTACTAAAATTAACAAATACAGTAGAAAAATACAACACGCTTTTATTAAATCCACTAAAACAGTGGTTCCCAACCTTTGTTCTCTCACATACCTCGATAAAACTTTTCATTTATGAGTACCCCTTCTCTCATAACTTTTCTGACTTATCCATCTACACACAAAAGTTTTTTTCGGAAAGCAGTATTGTTTTTAAGTGAGCTGGCAAATTAATCAAACGTCTCAAAGTGATGAAAATTGAAGGATTTTATTTTTGATTTTACATATTATATTTATTATTTTTATTTTAGTTTTTTTTCACTATTATTATTTTCGTTTCCCCTTAAACGGACAGCCACGTGCCCCTTGGAGTACGAGTGCCACATGTGGAGAACCGATGCACTTCGAGAAAAACATATTTGGTAGGAATTCACTATAAATAAAATGCAGGAGGCGACTGTATCGACAGCTTCGGGATGGGACATTTTGTTTGTTCGACTGTTTTATTTTTGGGTCAATTACAGTAGTTTATTTAAAAAAATTGAGTGCATTTAATAAAAGGACGTTTCTTAAAGTATTATATGTATATCATGAAACATTCAAAGGTAAAATAAAAAAATAATAGTAATAAATTATCAGAACTTTTTTTAAACGAAATAAGTTAGCTATTTAGGTCTTCAGAATATTTAAAATCATGATAATCCTCATCTGGCTTTTTATTTATGTTAATATCTTTCCTTAGAAAATTATAAAAGGGATATTTATTTGTTTAAAAAGGGAACAATACACGTTTAAAAAATATATGATATATTCTTTATAATTTTAAATAATATATAGATATTTTTCAAGTAAAAAAAGATTATTTTTTAAATAGATACTGTTTTCTTTCTTAATCGTTGCACTGTTTCAATTATTTTCTCTTTAAAAAGTAATGTTCTAAGGTAAAGGATTTTAAGGTAATCACAATTTAAAATAATATTATCATACTTGTGTGTTGAAAAAATATATCTTGGAATAATCAATTATTGAAAAGAAAATAATATAATTACAAACTTTTGTATCGTTAGTTAAATAAGTCGCTACAAAATCAAACTGAAATTTAAAAACAACACTTTTAGTTTAATTGAAATTCTAATACTTCATTATGTATCGGTTGGACAGTGTTCCATTGTCTTAGTCTATTGTGATACAAAAGATGTTTTGTCATTTAGCTTGAAAACAAAAATGTTTATATTTCATGAAGAAAATGCCCCCATTCTAGTTTATTGTTTGTGGAAGAACTGCTGTCAATTTCACCCATCCTGACACACAAAGACAGTGGACCATTGGAATAGGTTTGCATCATCAGAGACCACAGATTATTTTCACACAGTTAGCCAAAAACTATTAATCCCCCACACAAAACAAGACAAAAAAGTATTTTAATGAAACGCCTTGTTTTCATTTTTCTTAGATTCTAATCGCGGCTAATTCATGTAAAGGAGTTCGCGCCAATAAAAGGAACCCTTTGATGAATATCGCAACAATGAAAAATCTGCATCTGGAAATCTCAACAAGAATGGAGAAGTATAAAGGCCGTAAGACGAAGAGAAAAAAAAAATCCGGGTGCAAGTAATGATGGCAACCATTCGAAACAATGCCCAATTGCTAAACTTTGCTTTTTCAAGTTAGAAACAAAAGAAGTTACGGTTTTGGTTACAGAGTCTTAAGAGTTGGTTTTGCAAATGAAGGCTCGTCACGAAACCCAGTTTGCATAAAAACCAAACCCACAACAGTCTTCAATGATCCCTTGTAGATTTGGAGTATTCAATCCGCTTCTTTTTTGTATTTAGAGTTTTTCGTAATTTAAAAAGACATTTTTGGTTTTGAACACAGTAGAAATAGTTCTAAATGTATATCGATATTTAAAATTTTAATTAAATAATATATATTTAAAATTTTAAAAACTATCAACAATTTTTAATTTAATTTTTATTGTACATAAAAAAAAGTCTACCAATTATAGAATTATTTATGATTTCGCTTTATTTTCGGTACATGACCAATTTTAAAGTAAAGCTTAATTTTTAATCACCAATTTAAGAAACAATAGATTTAGATAATTTAAATATTTAGATAATTAGTGGAAATTCATTTTTTCTCAACTTTTAATTTTTAATATTCAACTTTCAACATTTTAAAAGTAAAAAATATGCCTGAGTGTGGTACATTTTAGGAGAATTGTAGGAAACATTGTAAGAGAATTTAAAATTTGTCTAAGAAGTGGTTAATTTTTACAAAAAAAAAAAAAAAAAAAAAAAAAAAATTGAAATGTTCTATAATCATCTATAATTTTAAATTTATAAAATGTAAATCCTATATAACCTAAAGATAGTGTGGAATAGGTCAACAAAAGCCAAACATAAACAATCAAAACAATTTTCAAATCGAGCTAAAGTAGCCCTAAACCACAATTCCTATTGCTTTCCATTAAGACCGTTGTGGGATACGTTTCTTTTTGCGTACGGACGTCGTAATGATACACTTTATGATAATGAAGGTGACCCACTGAGAACGTTTTCTTTGCGCAATTTTTGCTTCGGAAGCGTTCATAATTTTTTTATTCTATAGCAGAGTATTTCAGTTGCCGAATCTTCTTCATTGTTGTTATTATTATTATTATTATTATTATTACTCGTTTTACTTTTTTTTTATTGTGTTTGTGATTTTATAGATGGAGGCTTTAACAATTTAAACTAATAGTGTTATTCTACCAAACGTCCCATTTTTTTTATTCCGCTGCGAATGAAGATTGCGCCACGGCGGCGTTTCTTTACCCTGAATCAATCACTGGAGAGTGCATCATTTTGATGTGAGTGGATTGTGCAAACGTCGGGACCTTGATACTAATTGAATGAGAAGAGACCGTGGGACGCAAAGGGTTAAATGTACAGAGAGAGAGAATAAAACTGTTTTCTTCTTGCGTGTGAATATCAAATGAAAGGACTGATAGTGTGTAGTGCTCACGCGATATTTTGATTGATTTGTTAGCTCTTAATGTTATGCTATCTGCAGGAATTAATTTCACTGAGTCAAATGATGTGAAATGCTTGCCGATGACTTGACATAAAAAGATGTTGAGAAATGATTCTCTTCAATAGGAATTCCGGAGTGGCGATCATTACAATGAGCGAGCGTTTTGCATATTTGCGTTGAGTGGGAAAACAGATCTCGTGTTTCATTTCCGCACTTGCACGGGAAACATGTCGATGCCTTTTTGCACACAGTCATGGTAAGTGACTGTTCACTCTTTTTCAATCGTCAGTGGTCTATGTCAATCAAAATAACTATTTTGCTCCTACGATATTTAATTAATATTGAAATCTACTTTGAAGGGAGGGGGACACATTTTTTTAACTACACTCAAACCTGTTTTTGTGCGGTGGGTAGGGACCGCATAAAAAAAGTCTCACATAGAAAATAACTCAAATCTTTACGAAATAACTAGGAATTGCTTTTTTAATCGAAATCAAGACACGAGGCTTGACAGCTACTTGGAATCTTGCCAAACCTTTTGGAATCTGATTTAGAAAATACACATGCGAACATTTCTAAATATTTTATTTACATATGTACTTATTTTACACATACACAACTTTTCAAAACGTATGACCATTATCCTTCGTACTCTGACAATACGCGAACTTGGTTCAAAATCGCTTTCATCACTTGAAGATACTACCTCGCACTAGTTTAGAGTTGACTTTTTTTCACTTACCATAGTCAGTGATCAGTTTTTGCGACGACTCTTGTTTCACTAGACGCTTGTATATGTCTCGGTAGCCAAATAATCAATTATGTTCCAATTTGATTAAAATTTTCATATACCGCCCAAAACAAATCGCCCAAAAAAATCGCACAAAAAAAAAACCGCACAAACAAAGACCGCACAAAAACAGGTTTGAATGTATTTGCATGCATGATCATTTCAAAATGAAGAAAAAATGTTATTATGTTGCTGACGAAAGGAAACTCGTCTGTGTCAACATTTGAAAGAAAATGCACGAAATCGGAAGGAAAAACATCAAACTTTGTTACTAACAACGATTTGCTTAGATTAGAAATTAATTATCTAAACTACTGCAGAAATGAAGGTAGATGCCGTAGTGCCTTATAATGGACACACAAAATGCGCATTATGGAAAGGAATATTTAGAAAATAGGCATGCAACCTGAACTATTAACTAGCCAATCAGAATAAGTATAAATCACAGAATTGCATAAGAATATAATTTAATTTTATGGATCTCTTACGTCATGTCTCTTTATTTCCTCTTATACTAGAACATTGAAACACAGATGCAAGTTTTAAAGATTGCATTTTTTGAAAATATTTTTTTATATACGTTTTGAGTTGTCTAAACAATAACATTTCCGTTACTTATCGGTGTAGCGTTTAGCATTGATTCCAAATATTTTTTATTTTTGTTATTTTGATATATTTTTATAAAAAATATATAAAAAGGAAATTATTTTTTAAGGACCAATCTGTTGACCAATTTCTTGATCACGATTTTGTTTTTAAATTAATTTTTTAATACTTTCTTTAATTAGCAGATACTTTGTAATTATTTTTACTTTACCATTTCGTCAGTGTTAGAGCCAAAAACTGTTTATCTATGTAAGGTTTTTCTGGGTGTCAAACGGAATAAATCCGGAAAAAGAGTTTCGAGAAAAGAGCGTTTAAATTTGGAACTCATCTGGCAATAGTGTAAAATGAAATGCGAATCAACTCATTATTGGGCAACCTTTTGAACTAGGACCCACACCACCTGGCCAAATGACAAATCTATCTGCCTTACCTTGGACATTGGTGTCTGTCATTTTCGGATATTTATTCCACTTGACAGACAAATCCGCCGTTGTTTTAAAAACTAAAGTGCTAATCAATGAAATAGTTAATGAAATTTTAAAGAACGCTTCCCGTTGTTTAGTAGATTATCTCCACATAAATTCAAAATAAAATATTACATTTAAACTAGAAGAAAGTTAAGCCAATTTTAAAATGAGTTCATTAATTTTAATTTCAAACATGTGGGCTTGCTTCGACTCAACACAATGTTTGTCATTCATTTAAAATTGTCCCTTAACTACTTTAGAGGATTTTGTTTTGAAAGAAAACAAGTCAAAAGGTTATTTTTCTTAAAGTACAATAACAATTGCAGTTGGGATTTATCTAAACAAAGGAACGAGGATTCAATCAGAGCATATTGTTTTGTCCTTATTATTCTTTCGAAAGAAAATTTTCTGTTTGTTCCAAAGATATTACAATATTGCAATTAAATGTATTTCTTTGTAAAACGACGGATTGTTTATTGAAAAATCTTGATAAGTAGTCTTCTTGCCGCAATTTTTAATTATTTTTGTATTAAAAGTAATCCTTCGAATGAAGAATAAAGCGCGCTTCACTTTTCTTAAATGATTATTTTATTTATCCCCCTAATACGAGGGGAAAAGGGGAGCAAAATATCGAATATGTAAGATTTGTTCAGAGGGAGAGTGTTTAATTTATATTTCCAACACGTGTATTAACCAAAAAAAAAAATCGAATCGGCCCTCCAGATCGGTCCACTTCTTTTTTCCCCTATGTAATTGTGGAAGACTTATGTGAGGTAAAAAAAAAGCAAGGTTTTTGTTCTGTCCTACAAAAAGAGTAAGTCAATATTTGGCCACGAATGACTAAAAATCAAACTACAGTCTACCATGCAGTGATTCCCTTTGAAATAACCTCCCTAGGCCCTCTTCTGACACGGCAAGGATGGATGGCCGTCGGAGTTTGGGGGGTGGGGTAGGTAGAGGTAGGGCGCGTGGCAGTCACTTACTTACAATAGGATTAATGGCCACCTTTTCTGTGGGGGTCCTCATTGTTTGACTAATGACTTTCTAAATTGAATATTCCGTATTTCATCGGTAATGCTAATCATACATAAAGGCAAGTTCTGAGTAAAAAATTAATAAAACTATTAATTATTGAAAATTAAACGAATGTTACGAAATTAATAATAATTAGGTAATTAATTATGCATTTGATTGATTTAATTAAAAAATTAATTATACATACTATTGACTTATTTAAATAATTTATGACCTAATATTTATGAAAAGAAAATTGTACATTTATTTCGGGAGGGTTCATCTATTTGAAAACCAAGTATAGAAGTCAACAGAATCGAGGAGAATGAAGTTAGCATTTAGCTGACTAAACAGAGTTTTCAATTAGAGAAAATGCACTTTGACTGGGAGGTTTTATTAACTTTAAATAGAGTTTAACTATTGTTTTATATCTGTTGCAATGCCCGACTGCTGCATACCTATGTCACATTACTGTTTTTATCTCCGTTTATGAACAATTAATTAATAGCTACTTCAACAACAAATACATTTATGTTAACGTGCAGTTCAATGAAACTTTATGAACGAAATTTTTATTTCAGGGATACAATAAAAAAATAAAGATGAGAGAGCTTTGCTTTTTGTTGTTTTTGCATCCTTAAAGAGAAGAAAATTGTGCGTGTTTTTATAAGCATAAGTTAGGAATTAAGTAAGTAGGAAGGAAGTTTGTTTTTGTTAAATGAGATTCAATTAAACGATTTTCAGTTGAATATTTATATTGTTTTGAAGCATATTTTAATCAACTATTGTGAATATATCTTTAACGCAAACTAAATGCCACTTTAGTTTTTATTCATTCCCTTAACTTTTTTAATTAGGTTTCTTTGAAGTCTGAACTATAAAACTAAAAAAAGTTAATTATTTTAAATATAAATAATTTTTTTAATAATAAATTTTTTAATTATTAATTTTTTAATTATCAATTTTTTAATTATTAATTTTTAATTATTAATTTTTTAATTATTAATTTTTTAGTTATCAATTTTTTAATTATTAATTTTTTAATTATAAATTGTTTTAATTATTAAATATTTCAGTTTTTAAATATTTCAATTATTAAACATTTAAATTATTAAAATTTTTAATTATTAATTAATTTTATTATAATTTTTTTATTATTTTTATTATAAATTATTTAATTATTTTTATTATAAATTATTTAATTATTTAGTTATTATTTAATTGTTAATTATAAATTTTGATTATTTAATTGTTAATTATTAATTATTTAATTATTAATTATTTAAACGGGAGTAAATAAATTAAATAATTAATTTTTTTTTAAATCCTTTAATTATTAATTTTTTTGATTATCATTTACTTTAATTATTAATTATTGTAATAATTGATCATTGTAGGCAATCAATGACCATTTTTCCATCACCCCTGCTCATCTATAAAAGAACAACCCTGCATATAAATATATATTCAAGTGATATGAATTCAAGTGGTATGAAATTCTGATGTGTTGTTGAATTAATTGATTTTTCCTTCTGCACATCCAAAATTGATAATTCCCATTGTTATATTATTTTACCCCACCACACTAAAACATACATAGAGACAAAGGTATTTAAAATATGTTTTATCTGTTTGTGGCAAACAGTAGTTCGGAACCTTTTTCAGTTGAAAATAAAAACAGGACTTTTTAAATTTTTAGCAATGTTTGAGTTTATTTTGTTTTTTTTGTAAAGTTTTTAGAGGCCACAAAAAATAGTATGCTTCAACTAAACATGAAATGGCTAATGTCATGTTGCCAGATGCAATATATAAACTTTTTTAGGAATCTAAATGTTGTCAACTATGATCGAAAAAATATATGCAAAAAAATAAAATGCCCTTTTAAAATAAAAGATTTATTTTATTGGAAAAAGTTTAGTTTCAAGGAAAAAGTAAATACCTATCGAATTTACCCCCCTACCCAATTTACCCCACCGTATCCTATTTTTCACAAGTTATCAATGAATACATTACCTAGCAAAGGGATAATGACCGAAGTGTTCTTGACGACTGTTCAGGATAACAGTGTCGGTCGGGATTACGTCTTGGGTTAATTTTCCATCAATGAAAAGGGAAACTATTAATTCATTTGGTTTCTACCTTCACAAGCCGTCTTGTTCCCCCATTTAAAGAAGAAATTCATTGTAAAATTGAACTTGCGCTACCCCAGAAAATAAATTATCAGAATCCGCGGAATCGGAATATTGAGCTGACATTCTTTTTTTTTGTTTTCTATTAAAACTAGGTTTACATAAAGAGGCGAGGTTTTTTAAGAATACAATTGAGAGAAATTTCAACCTATTTCAGCAAAAGAATAATTAGTTATCCAGATTGCTTCATAAGCGGCTAAATTAAAACTTTGTACTTATATTTTTAGGTAATCTGGAAAGGATGCGGTATGAAAAGTATGCCCTTAAATGCTTGGAGATCCCCCCCCCCCCTTCCCTTCTTAATAAGAGTGAATAAAAAAATCTAAACCAAAATACGTGGCTTTAAAAAGTTTTTGGTGTCTCCTGTAAAACTTATAAAAATGGATTTAGTTGGTTTTGAAGTTAAACGCATCAATTATTAAACTGTATTGAACTGAAAACCAAACTGATTCATAATAACCTTAAAAATCATTGATTCATATGAAACTTAAAACACATTTTAAGAACATTTCTAAACCACCAAAAGGATCCATTTTAATTATCTCTGTACTATTTATCACATATATTCTGCATTATATAGCAAAACTCGGAAATTAAATTAACGAAACACATATATAATAGTAAATAACCAGAATATTTGATAGTCTTCACAAAATTTATTAGAGGTTAAGTGGACTCCAATTAACCCCGCAAAATATATTATGAACTGTCATTTCGTTCTCAAACTCATTATTGTAAATTACTCATTTCCCAACAACGCTAGACTCAAACTAATATTACACAAATCTGGTATTCATTCCATTTCATTCAAAGTTCAGAACGCCCACTTCTTTCGGCCTCACAATGGCACAAAACTGAATTTACTTCGTTTTATTTACGTCGTTTCAACAACAATTCGACGTAATTTCCCCCTATCAACATTAAAAGCGTCCCACCGTCATATGACTGCTCAACCTTTGATATCTTGTGGGTGGTTCGTATTCTCTTTAACGGCCACCATCTTTGTTTTTCTGTTTACGAGTGGAACTTTTATTATTTTATTCCTGTCTGTCTGTCCACCTGTACAGCCGTCAAATGTCCAAGAAGAACCTGTTCGCTGTAATCTGCATCGTAAATTTTGATACGTCCATCCGACGCTTTATAGACGTTTATTCGACGTATTTTTTTAGACGTTCACATGACATTTCTCGACCGTTGCTTTTTTATGCGGCAATTACCTCAGCGGGTTGCTGTAAGCTAATCGAGGACATTCGGAAGTTATGGAGGGCTACGTCGATTAGCATTATCAAGCTGGGGCCTTCTTTGTGTATTTATTCCGAGATTTGATCATCTGGAGAGACAAACAAGCTAAAGGTGTGGAAAATGTGATCGATGTTTCGGTGTAATAGATCTCTCTGGGATGGCCTATTGTTTCGATTAAGAGATAAATCGCGATTACATTTTATATATTGATAGAGAGACTATGATATCAATCAAAGAAATTAGAATACTATGCAAATATGGTAGATTAAGACAAGTTTTCGAATTGCATCCTCATACATTGATTGATTATGCTGTATCTTTTCTTAATAAACTTTAATTTACTCTCGGCTTTTTGTGTTGTCTGGGTTAGTCCATTGCCTTTCATTTTCTTAACTGACTCGTATTTTTGCCAAGATTGTCCACTTAGAATTCTCAGCTATCATTCGACTCGAGAAGTAAGCGATAAAATTAGTCAAAAAGTGCAGTAGAAGTTTTGATTATTTGCAACAAAACTATAACTGGTACGTTCCGTAGGTTTAGATGTGGAATAAAATTAAATACATATATAGTGTTTATTTTTTTCTCTCGAAAAACTCTTTTCTTAATGTTTCTGGCGATACCCCTTTTTCAGAAGCAGTAAGTAGTAAAAGAAAATGGAATAACAATTTCGTTTTCAATTGTTAAATGGTATTTTCCCGTCAAAAATTACCAGCAATCTCGCAAGATGTGTAGGTGTGGCAAGCATGATTGATGCTTGGGTAGAGCAGGGTCTCGTGTTTGGACTTTTGGTCTCACTTAGTCGTACATCACGATCACTGTGAGGTCATACTGTGGCAACAGATGCGTGTGAGAAAATGAAGAGGTCACGCAAATACGTGTGAAAAGAATTAGCTCGATAATTAATTGATTTTTGCATATGGTGTGCACGAATATTCATAGTAAGAAATTTTCCTTTATTATAATGCAGAGAAAAATATTATTAAAAAACGATTAAATTCCGCTTTTCTTAAGCGTTGGTGATTTATTTTCATTATCTGTAAGTTTATTTAAAAAAAATAATAATATTTAATTGTATAGGGGTGCGCATGAAATCGATTTCCCAGGAGATTAGAGATCTTTTTCGTTTCGAAAAGTGAAGCCTAATCATGTGCGTATGGTGGGAAAATTATAAAAGTATAGATGAACTTTTCAATAAACTTAATAATTGGGTTAAGAGAAAACTAGCAATTATTAAGATACACACACTAACACACATTTTTAAAATCTTACATTTCGGAAAGACAAAATTAAAAAAAAATATCTATAATTTTGTAAGTATTTAATATTGTAAACGGTATTTTAAATTATACACCTTTTAGTTGATTTCAATTTTAAGTTAGCTAAAAGTTATTACTGCTAAAAAATTGTATGTAGATTTGAAAATAAATTTGCTCTAATTTTATTTTTCTTCTATACATAGAAACATTTCTTGTCAATTTTCCCACAAAATTTAGAGAAAGACGAAATATTTTGTTCTTTTTAGCAAACAAATTTTGTGTAGTTAATTAAAAAAAAAGTAAATATTTATTTTGAGTTATTAAATTAATGTTACTACATTTTGGCAAATTCTAACTAATAAATAGCATTTACCGAAAAAACAATCATATTAAAACCTTTAAAGGTTTAATTAAAAACTTTTAATTTTAATTTAAATCGCTATAACTTCCAATAGTACCTAATTAAAACTTTAAGAATAAAAAATATTTGATAAGCAAATAAAAATGTTTTATCACAATATTTTTTAAATGAAAGTGTTTTCTTAAATGCCGAGTAATTGTTTCCTTTTCATCAGGAAATACCTCGTAATTGCCGGTTATTAGAAAACTAGCATTCAATTTATTTACTGCAACACGGGTCATTGTTTATCGCTACTTATTATCTCTGAAATGATCCTTCCAACCGGCAAATACCGTCCAGTTATTTAGCTTCCGAAAACCACTCTCAGTGGTAATCACCAGAAGATCCCCAAACCACCTTTACCATAAATAAAACCTTGATTGGCTCCCAAGCTATTAAACCAACATTTGTGACGAGAGCCAATTAAGGATCTCCACGCTTTGGATCTGAGTTGATTTAAAAGTGTATTTTTAACCATTTGCACCCGAAGCTATTCTTTTTTTTATACTTACGTTATTCTTAAGGAGCAGTTACTGTCTTTTTCTTTTTTTTAGAAAACCCAGTTCTTTTAACCTGTTGGATTTGATTTTTCTTTCATTAGTTCTTTTTAACTTTTTTTTGTCGGTTTGGCAATAAAAAAAAACAACGCAAACATGGGAGATGAGCGGGGGGGGGGGGGGGGGGGGGAGAGAGAGAATTATCTCAGTAAAATTCAACATTTTCCTCTGATTTATAACTATTATAAATCTTAATTTCGGTCATTACGAGTAAAAATATCGTTTGCAATAAATTATAAAGATCGCACTCCCTTTTTATTCAGAAATAAATATTTTGTTAAAAATCGAACAAAGTTATTTAAACAATTTCCTAAAATTATCAATTTTGACGTGAAAAGGTTAAAATTAGCTACATGCGGTAACGAATAAAACACCATGATTATAGTGCGATGCATTCCAACGTTATAATTCTGTGTCAAATAAATATATTGACATACATTTGGTTTCGTTCGATAAGAAATAAGACGCCGATGCGTGTAAAATTTTGAAGCATAGCACGTACACAGTGTGGATGGGGGCCCGCGGCTTAAGACCGAACAGCTAGGTTATTTTACTTGGGTTGGTGAACAATTCCTATTAGTTTGTTGAAATGACGTTTCACTGGGAAGACTTCTGGCTGTTCTCCGACAAAACCACATCTGATTACTGAAGTTTAAAGACAACCTGGACACCATCTGGACAATGATCTGGACACGGAAATCAAATATGAAACGGAAGCATGAAGAGCGCATACGTATAAAGTTACTTAGCGATGTTAGTGAATCCAAATGACCTCGACACGCAAATCAAACTTGAAACGAAAGGATGAGTAGAGTGCATACGTACAAGTCAACTACAATTTTATGTCAGTATCGATACGTCAACTTTGCTGGGGTTTTTATTCGCTAAAATAATACCTTAATGAAGACAAAAGAATCCTCACTACACGGATTTGTGTCTGGACAATGTTTTTAATGAATTTTCTTTTTACCAAGTACATATTTTAATCGATACTTAGCCACAATTTATAATGAAAAAAGAGTTTGATGGGGGGGGGGGGGGCGTGAATATGAGAGGGAGGGGGGGGGGGTGAATATCGCCTGTTACAAACACAACGATTTGGATTTGTTTTTTATCGATGGAGCATGGTATAGAAAGAATACGGTTTTTCAAACTCAAGAACAGTTTGTTTTAACTCACCTTAAAGAACACGATACAAAATAACAGTTAGTTCTGTTATTTCCTAATGGTGTAAAGACTCAGGAAGTTTCCATTACAAATGGGGTGAAGAAAAGAACAAAACCAACGTCGCGGAAACGACCAGCTTAAGGAAGAAACCCGAATCAATTTCAAGAGAGATCAGAAAAGGGTTAAATCATCTTCGCCAGAGTCCAGAGGTCGCGATATTCGCTAATAATTAATACAATGCACCGAGGTTTCCCCTTTTTTTTATCCATCACGCCGGATAATCTTTCAAGATTAATGTGGTACGAAGGTCCTTTTCAAAGTTTTTGATTGGGAAAAAAAAGCGTCGCTTAACCTGTTGGTGTATCAACTTGTGTAATCTCTTTGAGGGTTTTGAGCTCGTTGTTTCTTAAATGATTTGAATAATGAAAATGGCTTTCCACCCTTTTAATGCGGGGAATTATCGATAATGTATTAGTGATTTATTTCCGATTTTTATTTTTCGACCATGTTTTATGTGCATTCCGTTCCAATTATTGAGGATTGATAGTGGTGCTTGTTGTTGTGGTTGTGATATGCAAATTTGATTATGTTACGGGTACGAAGGGTTCATCAAGCATTCAGCTGATGAGTGGTCGGAAATTCGAGAGTCAAGAGAGGAATGAGTTCCCCAGACTTCTTGTACACAAACTGGACTTCGCGTCATTTGTTCGACGGAAACACAATTTGAACGGTGCCATCCGATTACCCCAGAAGCTCTTTTAAAGTGTTTCTTGGTTGGTTCCAACCTTTTCAAAGATAATGAGTGAATAATTCATAGAAGGAAATCCTATTTCCATTGATTCAATTACAATATTTTGGAAAATTCTTTTCAATTTGGCCTCTTATTTCGAAACAAACAACCAATTTACAAGTGTTAATTTTCCATTATTACCTAATCACATTATATACTTTTTATATGTCTATATCAAGAGTGTGTGGGATCGATTTTAACTTTACACCGTTTAATGGATATTTATGAAATTTGCTCAATTGATCTAAAAAGTTTTACATGGATTTTTACATACTGGTTGTAATTACAATTTTTTTATAGGCAACAATGTTAGCATTGCACGAGACTTGAGCCCAGACGCTCAGCTTAAGAATTACATATTCTATACATCATGCAATGTAGGGTAGGAATATAAACGTAAGAAAACATTTTGTATATTTTTATAAATTTAAATATTTTTTTGATAATTTCTTCTGAAGGGAGGTTTCACAAAAAGTATCGCGAATTAATTGTAAGTTCTTGATACTGAAAACCACTTCTTGCTTATTTATGTATTTTATTGTCTATTTCAAGGGTTCTTCATGTTCAGGTTAAGTACATTTATGAATTAAATAAAAGCTACTTTACTGAAACTTGATATGTGCATTTTAAAATTTTGGGTACACATTTTAAAATTCTTCCCCCATAATTTAAAAGGCCCTATTTTTTAAATAATTTTTTCAGCTTCTTCGATTTGTCCTTAAAAATGCACTTTTTTACGACATTAAAAATTCGTAAATCAAATATAATTGTCAGTTATAGTGACATTTATTTTGACCCTAACTCCAGTTCGAGGCGGGTGTTGATATAAGATGACCTTATGTGACAAGTAAATACTGAAAACGCCCTAAATCCGTGATGAGTTGTGCATGTAAGAAACGTGGTAAACAGTATAAGGTAAAAGAAAATATAACTATCACTAAAATAAAAAATTGTGCATGCAAACAACTATTTTTAGACATTAGAAGCCTTTTAAAGCATTCAAACTATGATGAAGGTGATACATTTGTTTTTTCTTGTTTCCTGTAAAGTTTAGTTATTTGGAGATAAGGCTTTTTTTCTTATGAGAGCAGTAGAGTGGGTCGATTTGAATAAGAATAAAAGTTATACTAATGCTATTCTATATTATGCTAGAATACCCAATGAAAATTTCATTTAAAAAATGTCAGTGAAGAGATAAATTAAAAAGACATTCTAATTTTTCAAACCAACTCCACTGACACTTTAGTAATTCCTTTACAACCCACGTCCAGTTCTCGAACTAGGAAGAAAACTACTTTCAAATGCAATGACATCATAAAAAGAAACCGAATCATTCCATTCCATAAATTAAACAGTCAAATTAAAACCCTCCACACTCCAAAACTTTTAACCCGAATTCATAAAACAACACAACAGGAGAGCAAAGAAAGAAGAAAAAAAAAATGTGATATTTTCAATCTTCTCGAAATAATAAAATACTCCATCTCTTTTTTGAAAATGTTACACCGTGTCAAGAAAGTGACGAATCGACGGTACTTGAAAGCGAGGCATCAACGTGTTTGGTCATCGCAGCGGGTGTCGAAAGATCCCTGGTTCACATCCCGGTGTAAGAGTGGGCATACGCATGCGCACCGGAAAGAATGGATTCGGACATTATCTCACGGCCGCGCTCATCAGTATTCCGGTGAGTGAGCGGAAGGCCTTTTGTCTTCGTTTTAACAGGAGGGGGATCTTGGCGAGTTTTGACGTCAGGAAACCCCGCGGAGGTGAAATGAAATCTGTTAAGCGATCTCTCGAGAAGGATGCCTGGATTGAAATGGTGGATTAAAACGTATCCTCCTTGCTTGAGGGTTCTTTTATGGGCGTTTGTGTAATTTTTGGCTTGTTGATTTTACAGTCGAAAAAAATAGATAGAAAACGTTGCGGGATATTTTGTTTTTCAAGATATCTGAATGAAGATTAATATATTCATAGTAAATTTTTTAATGTAAATGTTTAATATTAATGTAATAAGCAATAATTTAAAATTGATTTATGTAATAAGCAATAATTTAAAAAATATTTATGTAATAAGCAAAAATAGTAAATAAAAAATAATTTAAATATATTTCCTGTAGTGAACGGTGAAGGAGCGCCAAATGACACGTGCGTATAATTTTTAAGAATCCATATTTAGTTAATTGTAAATATATTAAAAACATATTTATAATCTGGAATTCATGAATCAGAATAATTTCCTTCTACATTATTTGGAAATGTTTCTATTTCCATTATATCTATATAAAAGCCTAATACTGATCACGAAATCTCCAGATCCAAAAGACCTAGAGTGCTGAAATTTGGATCACAGATTCATCTCGAGTATTAGGGGTGTACTCAGAAAGGATTTTTAAAAATTCTAGCTCGAACTGCCAAAATAATGACTTTTGTAAAACCTTTCCATGGATGACCTTTAACATCGCGATATTTCAAGATTGTAACAATTTAACATTTTAATATTATGTAAACTATGAAGGGGAATAAACGCTGCATATTGATTGGCTGATTAGTAAATACAGCTAAATGTCGCCAATGAGTAAAAATATCGACACATTAATAAAAATGTCGCCAAATGAACTAAAATATGGTCATATATGTAAAAATATCATCAAAATGGCAAAATTAGTGTCCAAACAATAAAATTAATGTAAATATGTACCAAATATGGTAAAACAATTATCAAATTGTCGAAATTAGTGACAAAATAAAATTAATCTCAACATGGAAAACAAAATATGGTAAAACAATTAACGTAGAGAAATTAGTAGCAAAATAGTAATTTTTTTTTTTTAAATTTTCACAATATGATAAATAATGAGAAAATGTTATTGCACATTTTAGGGTTACTTTTTGTGGTTCCACCACTAAAATACAATCTATATATTTAATAGCGATTCGAATTTTTGTCACAGTCACTCCTCCTAAACTATATAACCAATGTTTATTATCAAGGTGTCATTTGAAAGAGAGTGAAATGTTAATATGCCAAAACTATAAAATGATAAGCAATTAATTAGCTTATTAAGCTTAAAAAATTATCATCGTCGCGCCATCTACTCGCGCATCAAAAATTGAACTATACAGTAAAATGGTTTTGTCATGCGGGCTGAGCGCAACTAAAACGCACGAAGGGCATTCATTGAATGAACGTGAAAAAAGCTGAAATTGGTTTGTGGAGCAAACCGACGCGGGGTTGACGGGACAGACAGATGATTGCGGAGCCCCCTAGCGAGTAATTAACCTTACAAAAAGCAAATACGATTTCATTCACACTGTTTCACGAGTTGTTACGTCTTATTAATTATTTTTTGAATTATAAAACTTTTAGTTTTCCTAAAAGTTTAATTTAATTAAACTTGTATACGCCATATTAGTTTTTAATCCAATTCAAAGAAAATCTTGGATAATATGAAAATGCAGTTTTTTTAATATATATTATGCCAAGTTGTCTATAATAGAATGTTATTTTAATAATGAAGTTTTGTATAAATAATATTTTATATTTCTTACTAATTTTGTTTTGAAATACTTTTTTTAAACTATAAAATTCTAAATATTGTAAAATAGCAAGTCTTAAGTTTATAACTATCTTTATTTTAGGGAAAATAAGGACGGTTATCTTTTGAGGTACTTCCAATAACATGAAGAATTGTGATATAACACAAAATTGATGATATTATATTAAGAGGACACATCGTCCAAAAAATTGTAGTATTCTCGATTTCTTTTATACGCTAAAGTAATAGTTTGATATATTCTAAATATGCTTGTAAAATTCTAGAACTGTATTTATAAATTTTAGTGAGTTATTTGAAATTTTATGCTGGATGAAGTATTATGTTTTACTAAGAAAGAAAACTTTTAATCTTAACTTTCAACTTAAATGAGACAATTAGAATTTGGTTTTCCTTAATATTAAGTTTTCCGAAACGCAAAGGCTTTTTTAAATATTAATGGAGAAATGGATAATTTTAAAGCATATTGTATAATATGTGTTTATTATATATTATGCTATAATCAAATACGTGTACAAAAATTTTAATGCCAATTCTTATGTGTAAAAGTTTAAAAAATCTGAAGAAAACATTTGATGAAAAAATATAATTATTTTAAACACCCTTGGCATTTAAAAAAAAACTTTAAAAAATTAAAAAAAAATTAAATTTAAAAATAAAACAATTATAGAATTTTTGTGCGAAATATTGTTTTTTTATATATAAATTTAAATAAATATACATTAAAAAATGTAAATAAAAATTAAAAAAAATAAATAAAAATGATTTTGCCGTGTTCCCTTAGCTTGAATTCTAAAACACAAAAAGCCATAGAAACTTTCTGAATATCGATTACAATTCTTTTATCAAAAAAGATCATTCTTTAACAAATCGTTTGGAATATCTCCATAAGCAGGAAGACATCAAGCAATAAACTTTAATAGTCTGCGACGGCAAATAAAAGAGTTGGTCGTTCAAATGAAAGGAATCACGGCGTTTATTTGATAATGTAAACTAGATATCTGACATTTACGTCCCATCTTTGACAACTGATTCGAAGCTCAGTACGCCTGTCAACTTTCACAACCACTTACACCATGCCAGAAGAAAAAATTACATTTGTTTTATAGTTTTGTCATTGATCCTTATTTTATGATGGACTTAAATTCATTTTTGTATTTATAATACAAGGAGTCCTATTATTATTCCTCTCTGATTTTATTTTTCTCGCTTTGCACACTTCCTTGTGTAATGAAAGTAGGATATCCTGATTTAATATTTTTGATGGATTATCGATAATTAACGTAGAACGTTTGTGGTTTTATAGATGCTTAAATTTGTAGACGCATCAGAAATACTGTGTACTGATGTGGGAATGTATCACATTCCGAAAGGAAATGCTCATAAGTCGGATTTTAATTAAGTTGAATTGGAATAATTTTTTTTATTAAGAGAAATAACAAATAATAGCTTAAGTGTTGAATAGATTCTTTATTCTATTAAATTTTTACATCCCATTTTACTTTCATTTATATATAACTTTTTATTTAATTTCGATTTTTGTATAATCTTGCCAAACATTTAAAATAATTTTTCATTTAAAAATGATTTAATGTTTTAGGTTTAAAAAGTTTTTATACCGCATATTATTTGATACCTGAATTATATTAGTATATAAATTATATTTTGTATATGTAGTGATAAATTAAATTTGTTAAATTTTATTTAGTGGAAAATCGAGTGTTATCAAATTTGCAACTAGATGACTGTAGAAGTTTAGTAACCACTGATTTAAATAAAATGCTCAAATATATATAAATTGTAGAATTTACATCTGCAATATACCTTTCTTCGCTAACGTATCTTAAAATAAAATATTTTTATCCAAGTCATTTTGAATTTGTGTTTTTGCTAATTTTTTTTTGTAATTTGTAAATAAACACTACAAAATGAGACACACACAAAAATTATAATTATAATAATTATTAATCCGTATTTAATGGATTCATTTGAAAAGTCTATAATAATTTTAATATTTTACGATGAAACACAAACAAATCGCTGAAAATATTTAAAGAATCTTTTGCAAGGAAATATAATTTAGTAATTGATATAAAAGATTATGACAAACTAATTTAATTCGAATTAACCCATAACTAGTTTTTTGATGTCAGAGAAAAACGAGGAGGTCTAAACGCAGCATTTTACCTTGCTTTGGAAATATCTCACTCGAAACCTAAGGTCAGCCAGTAGCATTGTTACCGTGGCAAATGATGTCTTCTTTTCGTGGCGTTGACGCATTGGGACATTTGCGAGGCGTTAAAGGTCGCGACCCACATTTACCTTCTTTTGAAGTCTGATTCGATCCTTTTCCCGTCGATTACATTTCGACATTGACTAGTGTCAAAAAGGCATGAAACAAAAAGTGCTTTCGGAACTTTGAAGTGTTTAAAGTTGTTTGAATAAAAGTTGTTGAATGAGATCTCAACGTCTTATGTTAGCTTATTGAACTGAACTTTCATTGTAGTTCAGTTGCGAAATAATAAGAGTGACTGATTTTAAGGAAAAGTGAAAACATTTAAAAATCAAAATGCCGGGTATGTCTAAGAAACATGGAGTTGGGATGTGGTTCCAGTTCTAGTGTGTCTGATACAATTTGTAACCCTATGAGCGGTCAGCATATTAACCAAATTGTGAAGTTGTTGCCTCTGTTTAGAGGTAAATTTTAAATGATTATTTAAAAATTTTATTAAAAAAACAAACTTTTTAGAAAAAACTTGTTCATTCTTAAAGAAATGGCTTTTAATTTATAGACCCCCCCCCCTAATTTTTTTTGTGTGCAAAATAAAGTGTTTTTATGAATTAAAGAATGGTGGGTATTGCTAGGAAAACTAGCGATGTAAGGACTCGAGACAATGCGTTTGTAACGATCAGAAGGTAAATAGTGAAATTAACATTTCAGTTAGCATTCATAAATGCAATGAAAAAATTTGAATAAATATAAAATATGCATATATTCTCGACAAACTTAAACGGAATAAAATTTGACAAATGTAGACTGGCTTCCAAAATCTTTCAAATAAAGTGCTGCAAATAACCGACACGATATTCCATGGATATTTAAATGGGTGTTTTACACATACAGTGATGCTCTTATCCAGTGATTCCCAACCCATGGTCCATGGAGTATTTGCCCAAAATAGATGTTTAATGGTGCTTTAAAAATACTAATAATTGTTAATAATCATTGTTTGAGAATGTATCGTTTTTATGCCAAAATATTGTAAACAGTTAATAAAAATTTGAAGAAATACAATTTTTTGAATCATTGTCATAATCATTGTTTGAGAATGTATCGTTTTTATGCCAAAATATTGTAAACAGTTAATAAAAATTTGAAGAAATACAATTTTTTATTTTAAAAGGTTACTTTTACACTGTCATTTGTTTGTACTAATTAATGTTTTGACTGCGCTCATACATTTTATGAAATAATCGTGTGTTTTGGGGGAAAAAAATTGCAAAGTGTAATCCTTGCAAAATTAAAAATAAATTTTTCGTTTACTCTCGTTTGCAAAAATATGATGCATTATCCTATTAATATCACTGTTGGTGAAACATATGCAAACCTAAAATATCATTTTAATTTTATGACATAAAATAAATCATTTTTGAAAAAATATAATTATTTCAATATACAATATTAATATTTAAATAGTATTTAATGTTTAAATTTCATATATAATGTGCATTGTTTTAGTGTTTAAGGGCAAACGGTGGTTCACGCCCTGTCTAACTTTCCACTTGTTGACCTTATCCCACGTCACGTAAAACTTGGGAACCGATATAAAAAAAAATGACGATTTTTATGTAAATTAAAATACAAGAACGATATTAATAAATTAAAAATACATATTCAAAAGCTTTTTTTACTTAACTATTAAACATGTAAGCATCAGTTTTATCTTTTACATTCAACTCTCTTCTCCTATGCTAAAACTATTCTCCCTTTCGCCTTTCTTATCATGCGTAAAACCAACACCACCGTAACTGACTCAAGGCCTGCGCACGCTGTCGATCAGAAAGCTATGAGTCATCAAAGGTAGACCTACCGAAAGACACAGCGCCATTCAATTCAACGGCTGAATCCGTTCGTTGCAAATATAAACAAGGTTGTTTTCGAAGCGCGAAAAGTTAATTTTATTTATATATTTTATTAATTATTCTGCAGTTTTAGGAACGTCAATTACATAAGATGCCTTCTCGGTGCTGCGTGCCTAATTGCAAAGGGAATTATGATAGAGTTCTTGAACGTGTGACTATTTTAAAATATCCCGAAAATGTCGGAACTCGAAAAAAATGGATAACAGCGATACCTAGAAAGGATTTCATACCTTCCAAGTCTTCTAAGGTAAGTTGTATTTTTGTAATTACTTATAAATAACAAAGAATTAAAAATGGTTCTTGAAATTTGAATCTATTTCCTGCATATTTACTTCAATACAGTGTGAAATGTTCGTCATTATTTTCATGCATTACTAATGTAGGAATCATTCCACATAAAATATTGGAATTATTTATTTCTTATAGCAATATTTGGGAGTTAAGGTAATATTTAATGCTCTTATTGTTACAGAAACAAGGTTTATATTTGTATCTGTATCGATTCAATAAACAGAAGTGAGTTTAAGCTTTTCATAAAGTTTGTATAAACATATTTTTTTGAAAATCTTTCTTCGGCCTATCAATTTGAGAACAAAATAAAAACTTCAATAATTCTTAATTGTATGTTTAGAATAGGCCCTGCTCATTCCAGAACATTCTCCATTTATCTAGAACAATTTATTGTACCTCACCCAATAATATTTTACACTTTACAAGTTAACGTTTTACTAGCTGAACCAAACATGTTAGAATGAGATGGAATTGCAACAACCTCTGTATTGAAAATTCATTGGAGCTGACGCGCGGGTTAAATTTGTTGCCCAGTTTCATTTAAAATAGAACTGCCCCATTAAACAGTCCTAAATATGTATTTAATTCAATTATATTTTTCTTATTTGCTGATATTGATAGTAACAAGCTTTAATTAATTTTTTTAAAGGTTCAATCTTACCATCAACCCGATACTTCAAGATCTCCAGGGGGAGGGCGAGAAATACAAAGTCCTCGCATTTGCCGATGACAAACTTCTGATGACATCCAGTCAAGTAGAGCTCCAGTCCATGCTCGACCGTCTCTACACCGTGACAGAGGCTCTAAGCCTAAAAGTCAACGCGAGCAAATGCCCATCGATCCACCTGTCAGGGAAGAAGCCGGCGGGCCTGCGCCCATTGAAGTGATTCCAGACAACATCCCGACATCCTTCCTGGGTAACCCCATCGGCTACAACCTGCTCGAGAATTCCCCGGAGATTGCGAAGATCATCCACCTAGGAAAAAAGATCGGCGGATCCAGCCTCGCCCCGTGGCAGAGGATAGACGCTTTGAAGACGTTTCTCTACCCTCCCTGTCCTTTGCCATGAGAGGTCACCAATACACCAAGCAGCAGCTGCGTCAGGTCGACAATCACATGAGGGCCCACATCAAAGGGACCCTCAATCTGACTGGCGTGGCTTCAAACGCTTCTAATGATTAGACGAACTGTCTTACTGTACGTTATTTACTTGCTGTTCAACGTGTATCTTTTATAATTTATCTGTTCCACATCGTGTATCCTCCATCTGCATATTTACACGTAGAAGACGAACTGTCTTACTGTACGTTATTTACTTGCTGTTCAACGTGTCATCTTTTATAATTATCGGTTCCTCGTGTTTCCTCCACCTGCATATTTACATGTAGAAGACGGACTGTCTTACTGTACGTTATTTACTTGCTGTTCAACGTGTCATCTTTTATAATTATCGGTTCCTCGTGTTTCCTCCACCTGCATATTTACATGTAGAAGACGGACTGTCTTACTGTACGTTATTTACTTGCTGTTCAACGTGTCATCTTTTATAATTATCGGTTCCTCGTGTTTCCTCCACCTGCATATTTACATGTAGAAGACGGACTGTCTTACTGTACGTTATTTACTTGCTGTTCAACGTGTCATCTTTTATAATTATCGGTTCCTCGTGTTTCCTCCACCTGCATATTTACATGTAGAAGACGGACTGTCTTACTGTACGTTATTTACTTGCTGTTCAACGTGTCATCTTTTATAATTATCGGTTCCTCGTGTTTCCTCCACCTGCATATTTACATGTAGAAGACGGACTGTCTTACTGTACGTTATTTACTTGCTGTTCAACGTGTCATCTTTTATAATTATCGGTTCCTCGTGTTTCTTCCACCTGCATATTTACATGTAGAAGACGGACTGTCTTACTGTACGTTATTTACTTGTTGTTCAACGTGTCATCTTTTATAATTATCGGTTCCTCGTGTTTCCTCCACCTGCATATTTACATGTAGAAGACGGACTGTCTTACTGTACGTTATTTACTTGCTGTTCAACGTGTTATCTTTTATAATTTATCTGTTCCTCATCGTGTATCCTCCACCTGCATATTTACATGTAGAAGACAAACTGTCTTACTGTACGTTATTTACTTGCTGCTCAATATCATATGGCTCTCATACATACAGAAAAAGGTTTGGGCTAGAATTTATTCTGCTCTTGCCTCGGGTTGGCCTGTTATAGCACTTAACTAACAGGAACCGACACGCCTTATCAAATATTGGAATCACTACACTCACATGCACCTTTTTTGCCGTATTCGTGATTAATTGCATACATTGTCTTTTTTTATATTGATTAATTGCATAATTTTTATGTTTTCAATCTTTAATGTGGGCATTTTTAAGCAGTCGATTGACTTTACGACAAATATGTCATTTTGGCCTTAGTGTAAAGTCATAGCGATCAATTTTATTGATTTCTTTAAAAAGTTTGAAAGGTTAAAAAATTATTTTGATATCTTTAATTTTTTTTAATTAATTAATAAAATATAATTAAAAATTAGGGCAAGATCATCCAGTTCATTCAATTCTCCCAAAAAGTGACTTGTTTATAATTTAAGTAAACATCCCATTCAGCCACTTATTTCATATGATTTATATTGTACCAAGAAAACTTTTATAAAATGTATAAATTTATAAAAAAAAATGTATTTGCACATGTGTTTTGAAGGTAACTAAAAGCAAGCAAATGTAAAGTTCACAATAAAAGTTTGAATTGAGTAATAAAACTCAAGTAAAATTATTTAAATAAATAAAAAATTTATATAAAAGATCCAGTTTATTCAATTCTACCAAAAAGTGACTTGTTTATTATAATTTAAGTAAAAAGCCCCTTCAGATAATTTTAATTGATATTGTACCAAGTAAACTTTTATAAAATTTATAAAGTATTTTTCATTTGCACATGTTTATTGAAGGCTCATTGTTAACTAAAGCAAGGAATTGTAAAGTTCACAATAAAAGTTTGAATTGAGTAATAAAAATGTAAGTAAAATTATTTAAATAAAAAATTAATACAAAAAGTTCCAGTTTATTCAATTCTAGCTGAAAGTGACCTGCTCATTATAATTTAAGTAAAAAGCTCATTCAGCCACTTAATTATTTCAGATAATTTTAATTGATATTGTACCAAGTTAACTTTTATAAAATGTATAAATTTATAAAGTATTTTTCATTTGCACATGTTTTTGAAAGCTCATTTTTAATTAAAAGCAGGCGAATGTAAAGTTCACAATAAAAGTTTGAATTGAGCAATAAAATGTTCGTAAAATTATTTAAATAAATAAGAAATTAATGCAAAAAAAATCCAGTTTATTCATTCTACCAAAAAGAGACTTGTTTATTATATTTTAAGTAAACAGCCCATTCAGACACTTATCTCAGATAATTTTATTGATATTATACCAAGTAAACTTCTATAAAATGTATAAATTTATTAAAAAAAATATTCTTTACTTGCACATGTCTTTTGAAGGTTCATTTTGAACTAGCAAGCGAATATAAAGTTCATAACAAAAGTTTGAACTGAGAAATAAAAATTGTTTTTTATTTACTTAAATTAGTGAACTTATGTAATTAAAAATATCGTTTTTTTTAATATTATTTTGACCAAAAAGAGGACATGTTTATGAGCTAATAAACAGTCCATTCACTCAAGAATTAAATTGATTTGCATTGTTACTCAGTTCATGAACATTGATAAAACAAATGAAATAAGTAATTTTGGTTTATTAAATAGGTACTGAATTCTAAAAATAGACATTGACCTTTCACCGTTATACACTACGCGAAATGTACAAGAAAGTAAAATATGCTCGAACTTTGAAAAACGTCCGAAAATTATTTCGCTAAGTGCCATTCGCTTCTTCTTCGATACCGGTCTGCCTGCGATGACTCATCCGGTTCTTCACTCGTCCTGAACTGATTAACAATGCGAACTTCTTCCTAATCAGATTCCCCTCTTCACGCTTTGACCCCTATTCCCTTTCTCTATTATAATAGATTCGCGTATTATCATGGACTTTGATTTGATGTCTCGTCAGAGCAACAATTGAGGGCAGATACGCAGTTAACAAATATTTAATTTTAATTATATTTATAAAAATACATATGTATAAGCTTCTTTAATTTCTTTTGGTCATGAATGTTATTTAATGCATGTTCGCTAAAAATACTTTTTTGTTCAAGGTTATAAATTTGTTTTACGGGAAATGGGAATGCTATTTCTTTAAAATGCAATTATATTCTAAAGCCTACTAATGGTAAAAATGTTTTTGTACCAAAAAATATTTAGTAGAACATATAAAGTGAGGGATTTGTAATTAGTATTAATTTAATAATAGTATTAAGTATTCATTTCAAGTAGGGTGATTCAAAAATTGAGATTAGATTTTTTCATCATTTATTTTAAAGTTTGATTTTTCGGAACTAGATTGCTACGCTTTGATCCTAAAAATATAGTTATAATTTTTTTTTTAATTTTTCGATTTAATCTTTTTTTTGTTTATTTATTAATTGTAAAATATAAGCATTGCTCCCGACTAAGACTAAAACTAACATATTCTAAGGGGGGCAATACATAAATTAATTTTGCGGATATCTGCTTTTTTGTTTGTTTCATAAAATTGTATATTTTTTCGAACAATGTACAATGCATATTAAACAAAGTCACAGTATTTGCATCAAATTACCAAAGCTCTCCAATATTTATACCCTCAACTCCGTATATCTTTCTTGTTATATCACATGAAGAGGGTTTTCAAACATCTGGCGGAAACGGGCCTGTATATCTATTCGTGTATTCCCAGTTCTTCCAGTAGGACATATTCTACTTTGAAATATTTTTAAAATTTAAATAATTGGGAAAGGATTTTTGTAATCTTTCTCTATTGAATTTGTTTTTAAAACGAATGTGTTGAAATTTTAAATTAGACTCAAATGCAGTGGCGAAAACAAACCTTTCGCCACTGCATTTGCATTGATACTATATTTTTCTTATCCTTTTAGAGGATTTTAAGAAATTATACAATAAATGGAGATAATTTTAAGACATTTTCCTTTAAATGAAACTTTAGGAAGATGGACTTTTCTTCACGTTGCCTGAACCAGCTTTCAAAACGATATATTATATATTCGTTTTTACGGTGATTTATAACTGCGTATTATTTTAAACTGAATGCATACAAAATTAAAAAGTTGAATATTTACTGGAAATGAAGAATAGACTCACATTTATTACTAAGTACCTTTTTTTTATAAAAAAACAACTACGTTTATATTTAATATAGTCTACTGTCATTCTAGTTATCCCTTATTTATTCCCGTTTCTTTACAATTTCGTAAAATGCAGAAAACTTCGATGTATTAGGTTTTGAAACTAGACAATTGTGATTGTATAACGTTTTCCCGGATATTTAAATTATTTTAATCTGCATAAATATTGTCAGTAGTAAACACACATGCTAGATTTTATTTTACATACATGCATACATAGACAAACAAAATAATTCATGTTTGATCGTAGAAACAAATGACGAAAGAACAGAATTGGGTAATGTTTAATACTCCCAATCTCTTTTATTTTTAAAGAAAGATATTTGACATTATTTGGTTATATAATAAGCTTTCGTCGATTAAATAAAAGAAAATGTTGAAGGGATGAGTCGGATAAATAGATTGTTGTTTGGTAGTGATAACATGCGTTTTATCAAAACAAACATTCCACGATCTAATAAACACGAAAACTATGTCGCGTTATCTAATCGGAAATACATTCCAAACAATACATTCTATTTATTATACTTAACATTCATAAGTGATTTACAATGGAGTGACAGCCGCATCGACATATGTGATTACGAGATTTTTTTTAATACGTGCAGATCGGAATCGACTCCATTTCCTTTACTCTCGTCCGAGAGATAGGTTTGTACCGTGCTATCTCATTCCACATCACGCTAAGCCGCGGAAACGAAAAAGATCAGAGACATTTAAATGCACTTCCTCTTCGACAGAATTGGTATTGTCCAGACCTTTCAACAATGACTTCTGTCCCATCGGTCCCGCCATTGAAGTGAGACAGATTTCAATTTTTGATGGACGAACAATTCTTGAGGCTCATTGGCGCTCATTTTGGGGATGCCTTTTTTTATAGTGGTTGGGGGGGAAGGGTTAATCTTCCCGGAACAGCCTAGTTAGGATTGACTAGCAGCTCTTTTGTTTGAAGCGTTATAATGGAATGAGACAACTTCGAGCTAATAAACTATTCATCGGATCCCATTCAGGACTTCACTGAACCAATTAGATGAAGTGGATAATGCCAACTTCTAAAGGTTATAAATTGAATAGAGGGAGATTAGCAAATGCCATTGATTTGATAGTTGTGTAGGCGTATCTGAGAAAATGTGTAATTTTTGTTTTACGGTCAAAGAGATGTGCCTTTGTGAGTAGAATATTGCAATGAAAAATTTTGTTTTTATATTTTTTAACTTAAATTAGCATATATGGATAAAGTATTTTCTTCATCCTCCTATCTGCTGTGGTCAGTTTGCGATTCGAAGTTAGCACGACATTATCCCAAGCTAAGCTGCTGTAATTTACATGAGTAGTAAATGACAAGAAATTGTGTTTTTGTAGACAATGTAACAAAAGATATATTTTCAATAAATAGAAGGTATGCAAGGCACTTCAATCTTCTAATTTAATTTTTAATAATTTTTTATTTTAATTATTTGTAAAATATTTCCCTTTCTGCGACATCATCCATCTGCGTTTCTACCGTTAGATTTCTGTTTGAATGTCATTAAGGACGTGCTGTTGTCACCACACAGGAAATCCGAATTTTTAACTATTTAACAAAAAACAGTTTTCTGTATTAAATATTATAAATAAAAAATATTTCTATATTTCAATTAATTTAAAATTATTTCTAGTAAATAATATGTAAGTCTCTTTAAACCTTATCTAAATTGTATTTCTAAATTTAGAGTTTTAGATATTGCATAACCTTTCGGGAACACTATTATTACCTTATGTGGAAAAATATGGGTTTATATGGATTTATGGTTAATATAAGGGAAATATGGGTTATGCAAGTATATATTGATTACTGAATTTGTAACGTCAAATAGTTTTTTGGATTTATTTTACTTGTTTTGTGTTGAGTACCAATTTAGGATGGACAAGCTGTTTAACATAAAAAAAAATTACTTTATTTTAAACACTTTTTTGTATTAAAGTTGTCAAGAATATAAACATTCATTTTATTTATGTAAGATATTTAGAAAATATTTATTAATGTACATTTTTAAATTTCTTGTGAAGTTAGTTTAATTTACATAGAATCGTCCGGTACTTGCAATTTTGTAATTTTCAGTATGTGGACTATTTAAGAAATTTATATTTCTTTTAATGTTTTGTTACACACTTGAAAATGTTTGTTACATACAGTTATTTTAAATTAGTAAAACCCATAAATGAATAGATTTTTTTAATCAGTAAAAAGCAAACTTCAGTATTCCTTATTTTATTTTACTCGCAGTACAGTTGTAGTTGAAAAGTGTTGCTCTTAGGTCAAAAAGAAGTTGAGTTTTGCTGAACTCAAAATTATTTAAACAGTATCTTTATATTTATATACTTTATGTTGAACGTATATCTTTTAATAGTTATTTGGCGTACATTATATTTACTTTCATTGCATTTTCTTTTAATAGCTACAAACAAAAGATCCCTAGAATGAAAAGATCATTATCCTTTATTTTATTAAAAATGACTTATTTTATTCAAAATCATCCTGTGACAGAAATATTCCCAAAATAAAACCGCCAACATATTTATGTAAATACTCGTGTGTTGAATATTAAAAGTTCTGGCTCACTTATTCCCTTTGATCTTATTTACGCCTTTTTACACTCCATTTGAAATTCATTTATGACATTAAGGGATTCGCCCGTCACTCCACAACACGAATGAATTGCCACACAATCCAAGAGTAGCGTTGAGTTAAGTTTAGCATTAGAGGTTTAAAAATAAATTTCCTAACTGAGATGATGGGACACGTTATCTTACAATTTCCATAAATACAATTTTCAAAAAAAAAAAATATCTACGAGTAGAAAATACAAGTAAATTATTCTATCTCATCACAAAGGCACGTGCCATATCAGTATTTAAGGAGTTTCAAGACAAAAATTTGGTTTGCAATCAACGCATCACTTTTTTACGCCAATGGATAAATGGTGCGCTTTTGGGTTTGAGAATGGGCCCCCCTGATCAACAAGTTTATTCATGTCATCTACGGAAGCTTAACGAATGTAGCTTGATGTAATTTTATGTAGCTGTATCGCAGAACAACTTTAAAGGTTTTGCATGAAACTTTATTTCAACATATTATAGAAATGTTAACTGGTGACCAAAAAACTTCGGCAACAGAAGGAATACACGAATACTGCGACGCTGTAGGTCCCTATTGACGCCTCGTACATGCTTTGCTAAATTCCAATATTTTAAACGCATCGGCGACTCATATATCAAACGAGAACAATTTTATGTCAATATTGTCATTGAGTTATAATGTCAAAATGGATAACCCTTAAATGGTAACTTAGTGTTTCTATCTTGATAAACCAGTAGCGGATTTTAAAGGCGTTTCACGACAAAATATGCATCACTAAGGTGGTCCACTGTGCCCTGTCTTTCCGTATATGGATTTAAACAGCAAAAGATTCCAATAAGAATACCTTTCGCTGTTTTCCCCTATACTTTCACTTCCTCTTCCTTTACCCAACCACCACCGAAATCTATCGATACCATCAAAAAATACAAAATCGAATTCCTTGATGGCCCGCACCAAGAAGAAGATGAAACAATAGGAGGAATCGCAATCGCTGATGATCGCTCGCAATCGTGATCGAAGCATCAAAGTCTCGCATTAGTGTCACAGAGCAGAAGGCGCGTGCTCGCATGAAAAATGTCAAAAAAACTCGCAGATTTTTTTCTTCATTTTATGACCCTAATACATAATTCGATCTCACCGAGGTGATATCACACACACACAAATGGAGGAAAGAGAGACGGTTAGGAAACACTTTGGGATCATTTGTGGTCAATTTCTGGAGATTTATTTCTTTTATGGATTGTGCTTGTGTTATGCTCTGGGATGCGTGCGTCCATCTTTGATTGATTTGGTCATGGTTGAAGATTTATATTAGGGTGAATTGTGGTAGGGGATTGATACATCTTCTCTTGAAACAGCGTTCCTCAACGAAGAGTTAATTTTGTTTCATTAATCAGTATTGTTTTGATGAATTAAACATAATCAATAAAAAATAATATTTAAATAAAAAAAGCAATTTCACATTGTACAGATTCTGAATGTCGTAAACATTTATTGATTTAAAAAGAAACATTCATCATACAGAGCATAAAAATATTCACATAATCAAGCATCATAGTAGTATTACCTAAAATGCAGAGTAAAAATTTTATCCAGACTGTAAATAAAAGTAATGGAACTGGAAAGTGTATCCCGTTAAATTATCTTTAAGCTTGTTTTATCATGTACCGTCCATAGCAAAATGAACCGGTTTACTTTACATTGATTGCATTTGTTTCGTTTAGGATATCGTGAGATTCTCTACATACTATTCAGTAGGTTGATGGGTTAAATGAACGTAGCCCTAGAGTTACGAAATAGTAAATAGTGGCAAGAAATTGTTCATTGAAAATGTTATGAAGGTGAGTCAATTGAAAAGACACCTCCATTGAATGGTGTACAATCGGTTTTTTGAAGTGGCTCACATTCTGCTGTTTGAATAACAAGAAGAATTGCATAAACGAACTTTTGAGTTTGATTTTTTCGAGGCAAATACGTCTATATTATACACCGATATTATCTCAAAGTTTCATTATACGAAATAATGCGGAATAACGTTATTGATAAAACGTGGAGATTTATTTTTTACATGAAATCTGTGATTTCCCTTGCGTCCTCACTTGCGTCGTGAAATGGATTGGTTGACTGAACTAACGCCGATCTAGAGCTTTACAATGAACGAACAATTCGGGATCCATTGGCGACAGTTCGACCATCTATTCCGTGAGAAAGACCGGCGAACACAACCCCGTAAATTTTGAACCATGGTCAAATCACGGGGGAAACACCTTAACAATCATCCACACACCTTACATGGGCGTGAGGACTTTGGACCACGACAGTATTAATGTACACCAGTTCTCTAAACTGCAGATGTTTTTTAGCGGACAACGTGGGACGAAATGGATAATCCTCTGATTAAGAGTTTTCTGCACTTTAAGAGACGATATTCAAACTCATAACCTACTGATTATGAGCCGTATACTTTACAGCTGGTCCAGTCGTGAAATTAAAATTTGGAAAGTGGGGTGTTATTGTCTTTGTTGTCTGAAAAGTTCAATTTGTTTTCTTATGTATGAATCCAGGAACCGTCGCCAATACCCCTTTAAGTAGCTCTAGTAGAATTTATTAGTTCAATATACAATGCATTTTTGTCAGAAAAAATCAGCTTAATTCTTATGCGAAATAATGAATGATCACTGTTTAATTTTTCAAATTTCGTTGCTCAGTATTCAAAAGGTTTTGTTTCATGAATCACTATTTTAATAAAAAATAGCGACTCAATTCAACGACTTGCAAAACTCAATTAAGCGTTTCGATGTCAAATGAAATAAGTGGTGAATTGCAAAATTTTATGAATAAAAAATTTAAATTGAATGCATAGTCTGAAAAGGATTATCATTTCGTCACATTTAATCATCTAAACAGAAAAAAAAAAGTTGCTGTAGTCATGATTCGAAGAATGATACTTAAAAAGAAATGGAGAGTTTAATTGTGATCGATTTCCGGATAAGAAAAAAAGAATATTGTTTATGGTTTATAAGCTTCTTAAAATGAGTGAGTTGAGCTTGATTGATATTGAGGCAGCATAGATACATTTTTCTTCTGGGTGAATCGTTGAAGAAGATTAAAACATTACCGTGAAAATATTTTGATAATAATAGGTTAATAATAGTTTAGTACTAATAGTTTTTTTATTGAATACACATATGGTGTTGCCCATACATTTTTATATTATACATTCCAAAAGCTATTAATAGCTAGATTTTAAGAATATTTTGCTTCAAAGGCCAGAAAAGAAATAAAATATAACAAATTTAGTGTCTCTCTAATAGTAAGAATAAATCATAATTATGGATAATAATATTAATACTAGATAGCATATTGTGGATAATAATTTTTTCATTCATAGTTATTCATTCCAATAAAAAATTATTTAAAATCTTTATTTCTCTTTAAAATTTTCTTTAGAAAATTTTCACTCCTACATTGTGATATTAATTTTGCATCTAATGATTAGACATTAAAAATAACACAGCATAACTACAAAAGCAAGTGTGAAGAACAATTATTTTATTTCGAATTAAAATGCTTATGTATTTTCAGGTACAATGGAAACAAATATGAACATAACTTACAGTTACAATTTGCATTCAGTTATAGAATTGACATTATCGTCACTGGAAACTTTTTAATACAGTGCTATCAACAAAAAGCATTTAATTAATTTCTGACTTGTTTTATATATGTATGTACTAATTCGTGCACACATACTTGATATTTGTGAATGTTTTTTTAAAGCAAAATTATATAATCCAATCCAACACTACCAGCGTCATTTTGATTTCGAAAATGTCAAAATTATATTTTATTCACAAAAATAAACAAGGACATTTGAACTACGGCAGATTTAACACAGTACACCAGCCCCCTTCTGCACGACGAATGTGTATTATTATTTTTTATTTTAGACATAAAAGAAATCCTTCTGCCCCACAAAGAATCAGATGGGGCATACAGATGTAAGTATAGGCATTTAATGCATAGAACAGTCGTGAATAAAAAATAAATCATTTAGGAAACAAATAAAAAACAGTATTACAAAGCAGTGTTCAATAAACTTACAAAAAAAACATTGATAGTACTCTTTTGTTTAACAAGTTAGTGACAAATAGGAGGTCAGTTGATGTTTTTAAGTTTCAGTTCCTTTTTAAGAACCTCTCTCTTTTTTCTGAAGCATTTATCTGAATAAACTGGTCATTTTCAATCCTACATTCCTCTTCATATAATTGATGGAGGCAAGTGACATTTATATAAATATGATTTAATGTTAACATGACCTGTTTGAGTGTTTTTATAATTTGTAGAAAAGTGATTATATACAGTTAATTCTATGTTAAAATGAAGGAACATATTTTTTATTTGTCATTACATTAGGAGATTGAATATATTTATGGCTCCACAGCTCAACCACTCGTTTTTCGGATATTTTTTTTAATGAGATTTTAAAATCTTTACAGAGTTGTTGATGTCTTGCTTGGTCGAAAATCTTAATTGGCTAGTTAATTATCTCTTTCGTTGCTGCCAAAGATACCAGTATGGCCACGAACAAAACAGAATAAAACGTCAATACATTTTCTTTCAGTTCAATTAGGCTTATCTAATTATTTATAATAGTGTTGTTTATTTTGGCGAAAGTGTCCTTTTACAGTTTCTAAAGAAGATACAAAACTTCAGTGTAGAAATACGTACAAGTCACATAAAAACTTATTGATCCACTCAAAACTTATATTGGACGAATAAACCCAGTGATGTATTAACCTTTGTTTTCAAAATTTCGAACAAAACACTTTTTGAACGTTTGTTTTTCAAATTTGAATAAAATTAAGAGATATTTGCAACATTTTGAATCACAAATTGTTTTAAGTTCCGGGAGATTTTCTATCAAAATTAAGGTGTATTCTTTTGGATTGCGAACGATGCAACCTTCACTATTGATTGATTTAGTCTTGATAGAGTTTGAAGTTTTTTTTATGGTTGGTCGATCGTGGAAGAAGCTCAATACACTCTATGTATCGTTTTTCCGCATTAATAATGACATACTTTAGACATTAATCAATATTGAAATGATAAAAATTATTTCATATCATATTAAACGATTTTCATGTTTTTAATCCTTATACCGCTTAAAGAAATATAAATTTCAAATATAAAAGGTAGTGTCCATGACAACATTTATTGAGCTCAAGGTAAAAATCATCTGACTTGGGAATGCCTGGATACCAATATCCTCCTTTCAAATTGAAGAAGATTTATTTTGGTTACGAATCGTTTTATGGATACACACCTGTCAATGGTGATTGATGTGCTAGGGGCAGATGTTGGTTGTGAATACTGCTGCACATATTGTTTTGATAAAACAATTTCGCGTCTTACAAAATGATCTGGAAAGTCACGACAATTTTAATTATGTTTACTGGCTTCAAGTCGTATGATTGTCTAACATTCAAGGCACTTTTGACTGATGGCACTCATTTTGCAATTGAACTAATTCATGCTTCTGTCGGTAATTTTTAAAGATTGTGGAAGTAGTTTTAAAGCAATTTGTGATCAATCTCATCTAGATTAAGGATTCACCTTAATTGATTGCGGATAGCTGTGAGGATGGGTAATTTAATTTTGATTGATTTATTTCGTAAATAACTGTGTGAGTGAGACCTATTGTGTGTATTAAAATGAGATAGTTATGAAAGTGTGAAGTTCAGTAAGTCCAGTTAGTTAAGAAATCTGTTAACAAAAATATTTTATAACTAACTGGTTTTCTAATTTATGTTAATAAAATATGTATTATGAAATGTTATAAAAGTATTAGGAATTATGTTATACTGGCAATATTATGAGTTATTTTGATATACTTTAATTATTATACATTTTTATGACTTTTAAAATCAGTGTAGATGAGATATATACAATTTTTTACTAGTAACAGCATAACTCTATGCTTCAGATGGTTTATTGTAACAAATGTCTCATTTTAGGATTATTTCTTTCTTTGCGTATCAAACATATGCAACACTGTCATTTTCTCTACAACTGGCCTGTATTTTTTTTGTACAATTTCGAGTATTTCATGCACCTGCGATGAAAGATTTGGGAATTAACTGAAAATATTTATAGATAGTTTATTTCCCTTTATGCGAACTTGTATTGTTAATCTTGTATTGTTAATTTTTTTTCATTCACATACTTTGAAATTACACGGGGAACACTGCCTTGTCATTTTGAACCAGTCAGGTAAATAACGCAATACCTGAGCTGGCACTACAAGCACATGACGTTGGACTGTGGATGTTTGGATCGCGACCTATTTAACGGATTCAAAGTGAGGATGTTTTATGCGGACGACGAGTAACGAAACTGGCAATGTTGATGCACTATCTCCAGAGCCACACCGACCCTTAGAATTGTTAGGCAGAAAGATTTACGACAAAAAATGGAAGTAAATTGAATTATAACTACTTAATTTTAAAACTTAACTTGGTAAGGTTAAGGGAATTTAATAAACTGAATACAGTAGATATAATTTAAACTGAATACAGTAGATATAGTTTAAACTGAATACAGTAGATATAGTTTAAACTGAATACAGTAGAGATAGTTTAAACTGAATACAGTAGAGAGTCCGAAATCCGGACGTCTAATATCCGGAATTCTTTGTAATTCTAAAAATAAAAATAATATATATATATATATATATATATTAATTAGATAAAAACATTTGAATTTTCCTTTTCCATAAACAAAAGAATTTGACGGAGGGGGGGGGGGGGGGGGGGAGTGGAAAGAGTAGGGGTAAAGTTCACCACGTGGGAGTGCGTTAATTTGAACCTTGCGAAGTTACCGCTCCTTTTTGGCACTCAAAGCGAACAAATACAGAATGTGAAAAAATTCCCGTTCTACAATACCGTTATCAATACTTTTCCTTAAAGAATCAGCTGGTTGGGAGAGAGGAGGGGAAGGAGGTAGGGTTTACCACGTGGAGTTGCATCCATTTAAACGTCGCGAAGTCATCTCCCTCCTTGGCACACAAAATGGACAAACTCGAAATGGAAAGAGATTCCATTTCTGCTACAATAGTAGTATCAGTAATAAAGAAACCTTACTGATTTAGCGATTTTCTATACATTTTGGCTCCAATAAAATAAACGTTATCGTTTTTTTTCTCTCTTTCTAATCTAGCGATTTGTTTTAATAATATTGGTATTAATGTAAGAGACAATTTATATTTGTTGTAGGAAATTTAAATTCCGGACAGAAATTCGAACCTGCTATTACACAGAGAGTATGGAATGTTTGTGGATATAGCAATAAAGAATTTTTCAAATCCGGAATCGTCAAAGTACCGACGATTTCAGATTTGGGGTTTTCTACTCTAGCATTAACAAAACGTTTTAGTAAATTTTTGCAAATATGTTTGCCATGCAATTGTGCAATAGGTTGTTTGCATTTCAATGTCGTTTTTATGAGTTATTTATATATGTAGCTGAAACAATATACAATAAAACGAAATTATTTTTTACGAGGCGCTGTTAGTGATAGAGAACGTATTTTTCAAACATAATTGTTCCAAGCTACTATGTAAAAGCTTATAAGTAAAAGAAAAACTGCGTTGGATAATGTAACACATTTTGGGATTGTAATGCAGTGTATTGTGTAACATCCAATTTAAAATCTTAGAGTGTTTATAAACTAAATCAGGTGAAAAAGTTTTCACAACCTTAAAAATTCGATAAACTATCGGAAAATCTGACAGTATCTAATATAAAAAAATTCATAATATGTTCTTTTCCCATATATTATCACTGCATTTTCAATTTTACTCTATTGCATCAAACCGCAATTGGAGAGAAAAAACCCACTAAAATTGGACCCCATCCATCAAGTACAATTGCTTTGTAATTTTTTTTACGTAAATGAGATTTTTATCATTTTTCTGAATCTCAAACTTTTGTTTGGTGTCACTGAATTTTATTCCGATTCTTCTTTTAAGACATTCATTACGCTGGCATTCATTCAAGAATTACTTTTATTATATAAGCATTTTTCATTTTTTATATAAAAAATCCCTGAAATGACATATTATTCGAATCTTTTCTCCCAACAAGTTATTCTTATATGTAAATATATTTTTGAAATGCGGTAAAATTCGTGCGTGCACCAAAAAAAATGTAGGCGAATGTCCAAGAGTATAATGAAAAAAATGTGCGTGGTTTTAAAATTTTATCAGGATGGCAGATTTCAGTTTAATGCATATTAAATTACTTTTGCGTATGATGCAATTTTATAATATCATTTTGTGTTCTAGTAATTAGAGAAAAATCGTGATCTATGTTTTGTGAGTAAATTTAGGTAATGATGCAAATATGGAACTTTAAAACAAACTTAGATGATATGAGTTACATTGTACTGGAAATATTTGGGACTTTCTAAAACATATTACATCATTTAAAATTCCTGGGAAATTATGCTTATCGAGGTGTTATCTTTTTAAAAAAGTGCAAGTACTATGATGTCCATTGACCATCTAGTGGTGACATCCCTTTATCATCATACTGAGGTGTCACATTGCAACAATGGATAATTTTTTCATGTTACATTGAACTACTGAAGATATTTTTCAGTGTAACGGAACCTATTTTTAATGTAACTATATATATCACTTAGCGAGTTATTTGAGATGAAAGGCACAGAGATCTTATAATATACTAGTGTAGCCATCACATGACTAGCTACTTTTTTTAAGAAGAAAAACAATTAAACAACCTGGATGATGCCATATATTTGTTGGAAAGAAAACATTTTAAGTAAGGTAAAGTAAATTTCACATAAAAAGTTTCGTAAATTTGCAGAAATATTTACTTTTGTAGTTTTAATTCGTTACAAGTTATTAAAAAAAATATATATTTAACTTAGCTTCGCCATTTTGTAATAGCTGTAAACATTTTTGACATTTTAATAATTTTAGCTTAATAATTTTGAAACACAAAATCTCTCACCAAAACTCATTTACGCAAGCTTTTAACAGTAAACGACGAAAATTCCCGTTTCTGCGTAGTGTAGTATAGGCGTCTGGAGAAGGGCATTTTGAAGGTTTCTTTTCAATCTGCGGCTCAATGGAAATCTTGTTTGTTTGTTTATTCTCTTAAGCGACAATGCGGGAATCTAATTAGGAGGAATTTTAGCACTCCTAATCTTATCTTCTCTTTCTTTCGAGGAAAACGTTTACCAGTCGTTAAAACCGTTTTTTCACGATTTTCTCCTTGTTGGTGATACTTTCCTTTTGGAATTCTTTTCTTCTTTGGAGATGGTAGGATATGCGCTGAGTCTTAAAAAACATGATCAACAGCGAGAATATTTACAGTTTAAATTATTTCACAATAAAAATACGTAATATGTAGGGATCTTTATATATTTTGAAGTATTAAAGGGCAGGGTGATCACAAAATGTTGAGCTATGCTCCTTGTTTGAATGTTTAATTAAACAGTAAAACCCTTTATTTTTTTATACTTTAACTAATTTGTTTATCGCTTATATTTTAAACAAGTCTGAGCGACTTGTTTGAAATATAAGCGAATTAATTAGTCAACAATCATCATCTGTATTATTTATTTAATATACTTCCTTTTTATGTCTTTTACACAAGACAAATCCTAACAAGTAAGGTATCAAAAGAAAGATAATTTCTCGGTACACTAACGAAAGGTACGTTCATATCATAAATATCAACGGCTTCTTCAAAAATGCGTTTAAAGGAATTATTGCATAAATAAACATCTTTGAAATATATTTCCAAGATATAGCTAGAACTTTTCTCTGTAGAGTAGTCGGTAGCGCGCGGTACTTAGGCCGTGGGTTCGAATCCCGGCAGGAGCCACTAAAGTTTCTAGATACGAGTTCCCCAGCAACAGGGGGCCAACAGCCAGGAATATTTTATTATGACAATACAGCTAAATGTGATACAGCCAAACAAAAATCATCATCCAATAGTGTGTGTTATTCTTATATATGTCTCTTGATTACTTAAATTTTGCTTCGGTCGGATATTTTTTATGTTGTGCGTGTGTCCAGGCATTAGCTCATATTCCCTGCAAAATGTTTCGAGATAATATGTTAGTTTCTATACCTGTGTATTCTACCTATGATGACATGCATAATATATTATTTTACGTAACTTTAAAAAAAAAAAAAACTGAGAAAAGTGCAGTTAAATGAATAACAAAGGCGCTAATTTTTTTTAAATAGAAATCTACTAGACCATTTTCCTTATAAAAGCAGATAATTATGACAAATTTGAAAGTCTTCGCTCAAGTATTTGTCACGTGTGATTAAGATCTTGTATTTCGTCAGTAATGTTAACAATAGAGACGTAAATGTTAGTTTAAATTCTTATTTATCTTAATCAATCAAAAGAGAAAGCCCTATGCTAGAGTAAACTTGCCATCTTATGTTTATTGTTTGTTTTATACGTGCATATATAATTTTTTTTTTCGCTTTATCTCATATTACAAAAAGAAACACCGTTCAAAACCTCTAATTACAATATTTAAAAAAAGTATGAATCGAAGTTTCCTAGATCAAAACAATTGACTGGAAACGTCTGATTAAAAATAAATAACAGCTGTTATAAGTGTATTATGAATATTCTTTACCAGTGTTTTCAGTCTTAAAAGGATGCCGGAAAGTATATACAGAACATTGATCCTTTCTATGACAAAAAGTGTAGCAAATGTTATAAAGTAAATCTTTTGCTTACGTTTACTCTAAATAAAGTTATTTATATTGATTTATATACAAATATTTTAATGAGCTTTAATTGCGTAGATTAACATAAAAGATTTTTTCAAAAATATGCTAATATATTTTTTGAATACTAAATTTAAAGCGTCGACTTGATTGACACATTTACCACTTATGGAAGTTTCAAGTTTACAGAAACAGTTGAAAGGTTCACAAAAAGTTAAATTTATATAAAATAAATAAAAATAAATATAAAATAAATATAAAATATATAAATAATTTATATTTACTTTTTTAATAACATTTCAATAAGTATATGATATCTAGAACAGTCTTTCAATTCAAAGAACAATTATTGTAGTTTAATAAATTGTGTGTTACGTATAAAATTGATCAACTTTAGGTAATGTCACTCATAATTTTAGTGCATGTTCGTATTATATTAAATTCTAATTCTAGTATGATATACATTTTAAAACCTAATACAAAGTTTTTTTTAACTTACAATACATATAATCTATATAAAAATACAAACTATAGCAATTTAAGCATTATTAAAAATTACATAAAATGAGTGAAGTATTTCGTTTTTAACGCATTTGATAAAGTAGTTTTATCAAAAGCAAACTGCATTTTAAACTGCATTTCAAATGATTTACTAATAACTTAATTGATTAAAAATTTTAGTATAAAAGAAATATTTTTTCAAGTTTTAAACACATATATTTAAACATGTTATTTTTAAAGCATAATTTATATTAATAAATTGCCAAAATTTCCCTTATGTTGATATTTAACGTTTAAAGACGGGTCATAAAGTTTAATGTTTTAATACTAAATCGTAATGTACATTTAGTTTCCAAAAATATGACAACGTTAAGATATGTCAACGTTGAAATTACATTGAAATTATGTAATTATTCATGAGACAGTTTATAAAAGTATTTGAAAAATATTGTGGCATAGGTAATATGTCTATGAATTTAAAATTTTATACTCGGATATACTCTGCCAAAAATTTTCCGGTTTTCCTTTCAGAAGTTTAACGAAAATATAATAAAAAAGTTCTGTTCTATATTAGATCCTAATAAAAATATAAAATTTGTATTTTCAATGCACATACTGAATAAATAATTTGAGAAAAATTGTTTAATTCATATTCTAGATCTTTTATAGTAATTACTTTTAATTTGTTTATAGTGCCATTTAAATTGTGCGCCCTACTGCTTGATTTAAGATTAAGCGTTCTTTACAGAACAATAAAAGGCATTTAAACTAAATGACAGGAGATTCTTCGTTTGGCATTATAACGAGTAATTAGTATTTAACAATAACTCTTGCTTAAAAAGCTTTAATATCAGATTTTGCACATTCGTAATAGCGGCCATTATCTTATGAGAGATATTTAACAAAAAACGCAGTAATTGTTTGTAGGAGAGTCTTTCTACTTTTAATTAACCTTCCAAGATTCCTACATGACGCTATGGTATAAGTATATTACAAAACGGAAATTAGGTAAAACTTATTTAAATTTCTGAGTAATTTTTTGGGGGTTAATAGATTAAGTACGGTAGTGGGTTTGTTTAAAGTGCAATTTAATGAAAGTTAATTAAAATAAGAAATGACATAAACAGTTTTTGAAGGTTTCGTTTATGAAATTGTATGTTTATTTAATAAAGGATTTTAAGGTTCTTGAAAATTGTTTTATTTTTGAAAGAAAATAAAGAGATAATAGCCCACAATGACCTTCTAAGAGGTAGACTTACTAATAGTTATAAACTGTTGTAATTAGTAACGACACTCCTTTTGTTATTTTGCACTTGTGCAAGGTTATAAATGTATGAAATCCCATTATAATCTACGGAAATAATACAATCAATATGATAAATTTTAATTACAGACATTAGTAAAGTAGCTCTAATTTGAGTTATTATTTGTATATATTTTACGCTAAATTGGTGGCCACGGGACCAGCTTGCAAAAGAGACGAGCTCGTCATCGAAGAGTGAAAACTAAAATCTCAGAATCGCCGGGTAAGGATGCATACTAATTTTTGCGAGATAGGGGGCGACATGTTTTGCTCTGTATGAATTAAAACCATAAAGATGCTTTATTCAAGCGCAATACCTACCCATACCATTTCTAAACTAAATAAAAATTAACTTTGAATAATAATAACTCATTTTAAAAGTAACAAAAACTAGAGCATGCTCGCAGCTTATTTTTATCCTTAAGAAACTAAGACGTTTTTATCAATTTTTCGATTTAAGTTAGGGTGGGAAAAAATCTGGTAGGCACAATCCCCACTGTATCGTAAGGTTTGGTTGGCGAATACTTTGTACGCGCGCCTGCTCGGCCTGCTGCTTCTTTGGCCGAAGCTTGGCCACCACTCATCCTCCTGCCTCCACGCGGTACAAAGGTGAGAGGGATGAATCTATTATTTGGCAACCTATCGACGCGGCAACCTTCCTCTACAAGATGGTAGGTCATTTACCTCTGTAGGCTGATTCCCCTGGAGTTAGGGGACCAGTAGCGCATACTGTGCAGAACAGGGCAACATTCCCTCCCCCTATGCGGTACAAATGTAAGAGGTGAGAATGGGATGAAAAATTAGCTTGGTAGACGTGTTTTACTTTCCTCTACACGATGGCAGGTGAAGTACATAGCTCCATAGACTTATTCCACGTGGAGTTATGGATATTTTACAAATGTCTTTCTTAAGGTTGCGACGTCGTGCGGCTATGTACCCGTATCGATTTTAAAGACGCATTCACTTCAAAAACTTCAGAAACAAGTTGCACGAAATATCAAAAAGAAAATTCTCCTTGTTGCCATACATGGTCAGAAAAAGAACTAACAGGGCAAAGAAACTTAACCACCTCCAGCTAGAATGTAGTTACATCTCTTGTGAAATAACGTGGTTTCTCTCTCTCCCCCCGCCCCCTACGATCAATTGCCACTTCAGAACGATCCACTCAATCCCGCGACGATTCTGAACTTTGTTACTCTCGCAACCCCGTTCCGCAAATTCGGAATCAGCAGCTTACTCGATGCAACGTATTTCGATCGAAGCATCTCCCAATACGGTCGTCCGAATGTGCGCACGGACGCCTCAGAGTGAAAGTGGATTGGGCCCATGAAAAAAGTCTTCAGAGATGAATAGCTCTAGTGAATGAACCCTTTGCACCTAAAGAACATGTTTAATATTTACGATCTTTTTATGGAACAGTTAAATTTCGTTCCTGTTCTTTTTATAATGAGGTATTCTTTTAGATGTTTTTTTTTACGATTAAGGTGGGTAATTAGAAATAAAGAGTTATTCGTGAAACTGAATATTAATATTAACCCTTTGAACTCCGATGTCGCCTAACAGGCGCCAACATAATGACTTGTTCTTTTGGTTCCCTGTTCTTAAAAATAAACGAGAACGGAGTGATCTTGTGTTTAAAAAAATCGATCAAATTGTTCTCTTGCAGATCCGAAACATATAACGATTTTCTCCCCTCTATGAGCATAAAAAATTGTGGGTAAAAGAACAGAAAGAGGAATAACTGTTCCGTGGAAAGAACGCAATGTCAAAGATGTTCGCGGAGTGCAAAGGGTTAAGATACCAAACATATATTTATTGGTTTATGCTATGTGTTAAATGTTTTAAAAAAGAAGTAGGAGTTGTGAGGAATTTAAATCCGAAGAAATTTTTAGATCACCAACGTAAGCTTGGTGCTTCTATGTGACAAACATAATTTTTATTAAAGTGTGTGAGAGAATAATTTTTTAAACTCAAGAACGTGTTGTTATTTTTCATTTTGAAGAACAATGAAAAAGTTACACGTTGTTGTTTTGTTGACTTAAAAACGACACTAGAGTGCAAAGTGTTAATAAGATATGTTGATATGCAAGTGCTGTCAAATGAAGTCAGAAAAAGTTAACGTAAGAAAAGCGTTTTTTATCTGTTCATTTTAAAGAACAGGGAAGAGAAGAACATATTGTTATTTCGAAGACGAAGACTCGCCACTTTGAGTCCAGAAGGTTTACAAGGAATATAAATAGAACTATACAGATAAAATTTACTGGTTAAACATTAAACTATGGGTACTTGGTTCTTTATTGCAGTGTAAATTACATGTTTGTTGTCATTGAAATTACATGTTACAAAACTCGTCGTAACGCATACGATGAGTTTTGTACACACCTTAACAAATTGTACTCAGTCCACTCTACACACATACGAAACACTTGCGGAATCGTAGCCTATCCGTCATCAAACCGAGGACGAATCCACAGCCGATTTCCCAACGTCCGTAATGAAGCCATTTGCAGAAGGTTTTCTTCGGTGGTCTGACAGTTTGATGGGTGATGGTGACGTCACCATCGTGAGTCTGGATGTTTTCTCCTCTGCGGTGGGAGTATGTCCCGTGACTGACCTGGCGGTAATACCGGCGGGTTGGAAGTTTCTGTGAAGGGATCGATCATGTTCCATCATAAGAGATTCGGGTTCGATACCGTATAATTTGAAACGTGATGGCCCAAAAGGAGAGTTATAAGCTCGAGGGAAAGGTGGTGTTGGAACAGAAACAAAAACAATGAAACATTTTAAATATATATCTAGCGATAGAATGTTTCAACGGAATACGAAAATTGATAACGTTTATTCAAAAAAAATATAAATGCTTAACTAATGCAGTGGTAAAAATATTATACTATACATAATTTTTTCTGTAATTGTTATTAGAATTAATCCTTAAATCTAGAGTATAATCACACATAGAATAATTATTTATCATCATTGGAATATTTTGTTAAGTATAAAAGTATGACATGCACACGTACATATCCTACAAAATTAGAATAAAGATGGATCTTTTACAAATACAAATAGTGATGAACAACAACAGGCTTAAGGCCCAACAAGGTTGGTCAATCTAGTACCTCCTAACTGTCCCCCCATGCATATCTAATTTCTTCTTAAACTCCGTTACTCCTTTACAATTAACAATATTCACTGGCAAGTTGTTCCATTTGTCTATTACCCTATTATAGAAATAGTGTTCCCTTCCCGATTAAAATAGGATTTGTTATGTTTTGCAGAAAGCGGAAGGAAGAAATCTTCGGTTCAAAGCAAGGGGCGATGAGCATTTTCATGGAAATTTCGACATTGCTAACTCCCATGGTGTATATATTTCGTACAGAAATGATCGCTTTTGTAAGAGATAAATAAAATATTCTAGAGCAATAATGTATTTTTCCATTTTATATGTAATTGATATCTAAAGTAATGCTTTATAATATATATAAAACTATGTGTCGTTCAAATAAATGAAAAGGCTTTTATAGTAGTAGTTTTTATGAAAAAATGGTATAGGTAATATAAAATCTACACTGCCATCAAAAGTTCATTTCTTCTATTGAATTAATATTTAAATAATAATGTAATTGGAAATGTTTAATTTTTCCATCATGCATATGATAAAATGTCTAAAATCTCTATATGTGACTCGTTATGTAACACCCTAAACTTAGTGTACTATGATATGTACTATGGTAAATATTTATCGTTTGAATAACATAACCGTACTATGATATATATTTACTTACGATGAAAAGAAGTTGACTTCAAGAAAGACGCTAAAACCCAAGATCATTATTCCGATTCATTACGCAGCGTGAGTGAGTGGCCTCTCAGACGCTGTGTCCCGAGTGAGGCCCAGCGTTGCCCGAGGAACACCACGCGGCGGTTGGCCACTTGTCGGTCCTCAAGGGCTGTCCTCTCTCAAACTGTCGAACATTTTAATCGCAATCTTTAATAAGAGCCAAATGGATTATATATAAATTAAGTCCATACGTTTAGCTTTTTTTCAAGTTTGAGCAAACGCGAATAGTTTGCTTTAGATCCCTAAAATACGAAATGCGCTGATTTTATTTTATTAATAAGTAACATTCATTACAACTTAAAAAATAATTAAAATTCAAAGCTGTGCCTTAACTTTTACATTGCACTTGTGTTTTTGGTATTTTTATTATTCAAGTATCACAGAGAGAACAACCCCGAAGAGGAGATTCCGAGGTAAAAGTAAAGAACGCTCTTGTCAAATTGGTTATTTAAACTTTGTTATTTACGTACTATTTTTTATTAGTCAATTACTTTCCATTGCATGTTAAATTATGTTTACATCCACTGTAATGTGACCTTAATACAAGTTTAAATAAAACATATCAATTTAGGAAACCGAAATTTAAATTAAAATATTGGTCTGGGTATTTATAATGATGGCCACTTGTTGAAGATATTTTGTTCTTTACTTTAACCATTTATTAAATTACATGCTCCTCTTCTAGTCCCCCAATTCCGAATGTTTCCCATTAGCAATGGTTCCCAAGCAACGATCTGATTGAATAGAATAAGTGGTTCATGCATAAAGACTTTAACGAACAGAGCATAAAATCTTAGGCATGCTAGGCAGAAATTAACAATGTGTGATTAATCAAGTGTATTTCACTTTCACTATGAAACAATATAATAAAAAGGGGAATTTCCAAACTGAAATATGAAACTGAAAAAATCTGAATTATTTTTGTCAAGTTAGGCAATTTCTATTTTTATTTTAGATGCGTGAAATGAGTTAAAATTAAATAAAATTATACTTTTAATGCTTTTACAAAATAACTTGTTCTATGATCCTTTTGAGATTGGGAGCCACTAAAGTATTTTGAATACAAATAGTCTCCTGGAAAAAAGGCAAACGATGTACATGCATCGATGAGATCGGAGCAGAAGTTGTTTGCAACATGTGCGAACAGTGTTTAAAAAATGTGTTCTTTGCGGACATTTTCCACTTATTTATAAAAACAGATACTCCTTACATTACTTTTATTTATTCGAAATTGAATTAAACTTAAATTTAAAAATACATTTTATTTAAGAAACTTAAAAGTATTTTTAATACAATTACAATTAATTTAAAATAAATCAGGAAATATGTTGCTGTATGATCTTAATACTTCTGAACAGAACTTTAACGGCTGTTCTTGACAGACATAATGCGGCTCATGTACAAAAAAAAAATTTTTTTACACTATTTATTACAATTTTTAAAGTAAAATGTTTTCTTAATTCTTAAATAGAATTAAATTTTAAGGTTTAAAAGTACTATTTTTCCCTTGAAAGAATAATTCATATAAAGAAGTTTGATTTACAAATTAAAAATTTCCAAACAATTAAAAAAAATTAAATGTTCAATTTGAATGAATTTTGATTTTAAAGTCTATAATGCGCATTGGCCTAAAAATTAACCGAAAACTTCCCTAATGGTATAAATCCCCTATTGTGTAAATTTAGAGATATAGTTTGAAAGATTTAAATAGGTATTGAGCTTTAATTATCTACAGAACAATCATAACAATATCGATTACATTTGTAAAATTATCTCAAATTTGTCAATATAAAGGTACTTAGCGACATAAATTGCTGTAAAATAGTCACAGTTAGGTTTGTTTAGTCACATTCGATATTCTTTAATCACAGTCTGTTTTTTAAAACATAATCGGTCCTATTATGAGTTAAAAATCAAATACATTATTATCGTATTATGACGGTAAGGCCTTTAATGATTGTAAAGATTTTTTGTAAACGTATTATATTTTTTTGGATAATTATACTATGTATATCTGAAATATTATTTTAAGATACTAAAAAACTTTATTTTTTTACCACAGAATCTCAAAAGTATTTAAAAACGACTAGCAAAGCCAAATATATTTGCATTGCTTCTTACACACGTACGTTAATTTTTAACTGTTTCTCATGGTTTTAGAAACTAAACAAGAATTGTTTTAAAATTAAGCTGTACACTTAATAAAAAATTATTTCTTTAGACCTGGTTAACATAGATATAGAGGAGCAACTTGGTACAAAACCGAAATTAACCAACCATATAGAGAATCGACACTTTTGTTATTACACCGCCATCGAAAGTAGATTAGTAAACAGGAAAACTTTGGTGGAGTATGAAATTAAAGTTAATATAAACTAAGGAGGGGGTACCGGGCGATAAAATGTGATCGAGTAAATAAATCCTGAAAGGAAATAACATTGTTAATACATACATTTCATAAAATTAAAAATTGCTTAAAGAACACACAATAATTTTTATGTTTTTTTTCAACTGTTTATATTTTTTGACACACAAACATATATAAATACTTTCTAAAGTGTAGACACAATAATTGTTTTGTATAAAATTTTATATATTTGTTTTAATTTTTTTTATTTTTGTATACACAAACATATATGAAAAATTACTAAAGTGAAGGTTGGAGCACCCTGGTACCCCAAGGATTCGCTTTTATAAAACTTGCCACCATTCTAAATTCTTAACAAAACAAATAACACTAATTTGAAATTAATAATTATAATTTAGAATAATAAATTACCAAAACGTTTGAGACATCGCTCTTTGCTTAAAAAGACCAAAAAACAATAAGATGACTTCCTACCTCTGGATAATTAATCGAATTATTGTGGAGATTATTCTCCCAGTTTATAAACAAAACTAATAAAACTCATAATTTCTAATATTTAGAACTACTAATTATGATAATAAACCACAAATAGTTTGAGACATCGCTCCTCGTTAGAATTTGGAAAACGAAACCAAAAGTTTATATATGGAGTTATATCTCCAATTCAAAATTTTAATTAACCGTTACAACAGAATCATTGTGGAGATTATTCTCCCAGTTTATAAACAAAACTAATAAAACTAATAATTTCTAATATTTAGAACTACTAATTATGATAATAAACCACACATAGTTTGAGACATCGTTTCCTCGTTGGAATTTGGAAAACGAAACCAAAAGTTTATATATAGAGTTATACCTCCAATTCAAAATTTTAATTAACCGTTACAACAGAATCATTGTGGAGATATTCTTCCAGTTTATAAACAAAACTAATAAAACTTATAATTTCGAACTACTAATTATGATAATAAATCACAAATAGTTTGAGACATCGCTCCTCGTTTGAATTTGGAAAAGAAAACCAAAAGTTAATATATAGAGTTATACATCCAATTCAAAATCCTAATTAGAATCAATTATTTATCATCTTCAGAAATCTCATTTCAACATAAAAATCAAATTTTGTTCAATGCACTTGAACCCAATTGCGATTTTAGCGGGGAGGGACAGAAAGTATCCTAGTTTTTCCACAAACCAAGGACATTTGTTCGTAATGCCAAAAAGAACTATAAAATCTTTTGATTTACAGAAGGGTTGATGAATGACTGAAAAACGCGCATAATCAAAGTAGATTCTTGAATAAATTAAAATTTACAATATTTAAATTTATATAAAAAAATATTTTTTACATGTCCAAGAAATAATATTTTTTTATGAAACATATTTTAAAAACCTGATAATATAAACCTACCTAATGATAATGCCATTTCTGCAGTTTGGGGAAGACGGAGGAGCGTCCACGTAACTGTTTTATCGATTTTAGTTTAATACAACTTCAGTTGCTACAATATTGAATTAACACGCATGACACTAATTACGAAAAAAGGAGGGATTTAAAATATAATCAGTGTCGTTTTCTTCTTTTGATTTTCTCCCGCTAAAATCGTACATTGGATTACCGAGCTGTCAGAGGCATCCAGGACACGGCCACACGAGCATTTATTTTAGAAAAATATATATCATCCAAAAAATTATATAATTTCAAACAAGTCGAAATGTTTTAGCTATATTTTCATTTTATGGTAGCCAATTATAATTTTTTTGAATTGCAAATGAAAATATAATTTTACGCGCTTTCAACTCTGACCTATTTTTTAATTAAATGAAATGCATTTAATTTAAAATCAAATGCAAAGGTTAGGCAATATTTGTATTTAAAAATAAGATATTCAGATATTTGTAAGGGTTTAACTTTTTTTTTAATAAACTATTAATGCTTTGGACCAGAAAAGGTTGAGCATCCGAAGGTTTTAAAACTACTGTAAACAATATCAGAAAGGCGAATCGTAACAATCGCAATCCTAGTCTCCCCTTTCCTTAAATATTGCTGCTCGTGTGACCGCGTCCTCGACCTCCCCCCCTTCACCAGCTCACTTGCCCGTCTCCGTGGAGGGCGGGAAGCGAGCGGGTGAGGAAGAGTTCGCAGGGGACGGCCCCCGGGATGTCTCCGCAGCTCAAGGACCTCACGGGCAGACACCAGGAGAGCTCCTCGCGGAACAGCTCCAAAGGCGGCTGCACAATACTCACCTCGCGTTGCCGGAAGAGCGAGTGTGGCACCTCCCCCTCCTCCCGCTCCTCCCCGGTACACCCGCACACGCACGACCTGAAAAGGGACAACCTGTGCAAAGGGCAAAGGAAGGTCAGTAGTGCAATTGGTTAGTAAAAGAAAGCACAGTGTTACATTTTTATTGTAGGGGGCCGTAGCCCAATTTCAATGACTGGCAACATAACAATTTACAATATTGTTACTGATACAAAATTAGATAAAAAAAAAAACACAAAGTAAAATATAATACAATATTTTTTTTAAATTAAAACACATTTTGAACATAAATACAAAGAAAGGCGGAAGTAAAGTACACACTTTGGTGGACGTCCATTGATTTTGTAAAATAGATGAAAGTTTCACTTTTTGACGAAGTCATAACATTTACATCTTTTGTTAGTTACATTTTACTGAGAGTGAACCTTTATCGTTTTTACCCTGAACCCTTACTTCGTTATTTCTCATGATTTGCAACAAAATTATTTATTTTAATCTTTAAAGTACTTACTTTACATTGAACATTTTAAACAAACTATACAGTTGTTAAATTATGCAGTTATATTAAAAAACAGGAATTATTGAGAACGTATTCGAAAAAAAACTATGTTAGTTACGAACTGGTTGGTTGATCCTAAAACTACAAGAGCTACCACGGCTACCCTGCGCCAAACAATAACTGCGATGGAGTGAAAAACGTATTAAGAACCTTTTTAGAGTTTTAAAATTATTTTTACAATCTTATTTTTTGGGGCATATTTTCTAATTCAGTACATTATTCTTCAATTATCATTCCAATATCGATTTATTATTCTAGTTACTTTATATTCGATTTGGATCAAAGAATACTTTTAACATTGAACTTCCCAAATATAACGTTGCTTTTAAATTTCTCGTAAACTATACCGAAATATTTCGATGAAACTGCACGAAACTCCTGTTAAAACACTATTTAGTCAAATTGGTGATTTACATTATGGGGAAGGATATCGGGTTAGGCACACTTGGCGTGAAAGTTCAAACGGTTCAATTTAATTATGGTTCGAAGCATTTTATGGTGCCATGATTAAAGACACTTGCAGCTAGTATAAATAGCGTTGCTTGAGAGAAAATGACACATCCGTTTGCCACATAATTTCCGGAATTTTGATAATAATCGTCAAAACATGCCGAATCAGATATATTTCCTACATCGCAACATGTCAGAATATCTAAAACTTTCGTAAACCTTTTCAGTTCTCTGAATAAATTTATTGGTTAAAAAATATTAAGGTTTATAAGTTAAGAAAAAACATTCATTTGAGAAATTAACGATTCATTAAGAGAATTAACGAAGAATTCAATTTTCTAATCAAATAGCTTAGTTAAAGAATTTTCCATTTTTACTTTTTTCATTAGAAGGCAATATTACTCGTTTATGAATAGACAACTGTATGTTACTGGAACAACATAGATATGCCAAAAGTTTTTTTGTGCGAATTTCTTACCTCCAAAATGTAGTCGTAATTTACTTGTTCTATAGAAGGTTGTTCGCAAATATATTTCATTTGAAGATCGCAATACAGCTTTAGCTGAAATGTCATTTAAGCAAATCTGGCACTAAACACTTCAATTTCAACAATTTTAACAAAAAAATTTATCACAAATTTAAGTTATTAATACAACTACCATCGAAATGATTCAATCTGAAGTTAAAATTCAAGTATAAAAGTAAGTAGTCTAACAATTTTGGCTTTACATAGTAAGTTTATGTACTTTTGTACTTGAATTTTAACTTCAGATTGAATCATTTCGATGGTAGTACAATGGTAAGTAAGATTGTAGTAAAAAAAATATCTTTTGAGAGTGTTCGATTTCAACTTTGCAATTTAATTAATATAACTTTAAATTAGGTAATTCTAGAAGTTATATTTCTTAAAAACTATTAAGATGTCTTATAAAGATTCCTAAACTAACTAAATATTTATAATCAAACTCATCTTTTTTTTAAAAATATCATTATGCAATTAGTTATTTCATGTTTCCAAACCGTTGCCCAACTTAGAATTTGCAAATTGTAAGAATTTATTTAAAATAGCAATGTAATTTAAGATTGGACTGATCAACTTAGTAAGATATCTACACAATTGGGGTATTGTGAATGTATACTTACAGAAAACGAGCAAGCTTCATAGCGTTCTTGCTTTTTATTAGTGAAGTTCAATATAAATCTCACGTATAATAGTTTTCAATCACTCAAATATCTCGAGATGCTAGCGCAGAGACAGACAGAGTGGTACTGAAAGGAAATCATCAAAAGTTAAGAATAAATCAAGAAATTATCGCCAATAGTAGTGACGTCATTGTGAAAGGTTTTAATAATTTAATATTCTGGCCATGTAATATTGAATCCGAGAGGGTTACCAGAAAGGAATGATATCGACACTGGCGAAAGTTTCTCTTATGATATTGGACAAAAAACTATTTTGGCTACTGAAGCTCGTGACGTCAGATCCTTGGGTTATAATAATTTTCAAACACTATTCTATGAAATTTCAGGATAAGGGTTACCAACAAGAAAGACAATATGCATATTCTAAATATTTTAATCGGCGTTTTGAAATCGAAATTTGCTGTCATTTAGATTTATGAAATTGTTTCTTTCATAAATACTAATTATCGAAATTTATTAGAGTATAAGTTGTAATAGAACTGCTAAATTAAATAATGTTGGATTAAAAAAAATATAATGAAAATGTTTTCAAATGTTTTATGACTTATTTTTAATAATTTTATTAAGATTAGGATTTTTAATCAAGTAAACTAAAAAAGAAACTTAGGTAAATTCCTAGTGTACGGTGCCCCGTTGTCGCCAAGGCCAAAAATTGGCACCAAGACTCGGCAAAACAACGTCAAACGGTGCGAAAAAATAAGTAGGGTTGCCGTACATCATGATATTGCAAGGTACGTCATGAAATAGAATTGCCAAAATAAAAAAAATATCGCTCACCAATCGTCGCCAAATCAACATTTGGCGGGGGCACCGTACTCTAGGAATTAACCGAAGTAAAGGAATAAAATATAAATAAACTGATAATTGGACTAAACTGATAAAACACTATTAGAAGTCATTGTAAATGGGAAATTTTAATATGAAAAAAAAAATACATAACAGTCGAATGGAAACCTCTCTTTTTGGTGCGCGATTTGGCGGTTAAAGTTTCTGGCGGTTTTATTTGAAAGATTTGGTGGGCGCGCTGAAGAGTCGTTTAAAAAAGTAATATATTTTTAAATAACTTAGCTTTGTATCTGTTTTAGGTAAAATATGATGACATTATTAATTAATATGGCACTAATCGAATTAATAATAGGTAAAAAAAGTATGCAACTGATTCTTTTATAATGAATTCATTCTCCAAATCAAAATGTATCACTTAAACATGTATTTTTGATTTGTGGAAATAGTAATGTTCTTATAAATTTAAGTTTTAGTTTAAATGTAAATTGCTGTAATTATGGAATGAACAAATTATTAATTAAAACGTTTATCTGAGTTATAACAAATATAATTTAGTCACAAACTTTCGTCAATAAAAAAATTAAATCCTTCATTATTTTTCATTATTTACTTCAGTATTACACACTACGTTAATGCTGAACTGGACAATAATACAGGCCGTTTATTTATTTTGAGATGTAGCTTTCTACTTTTAAATGCGCTTCATAGAGGGCGACACCACAAAACGGCAGTGTTTTTAAAGTTACAATTTGCACCCGACTCATAAAAGTTTTTCAAACCATTTTAACATTAAACCTCTACTAAGTAGACTCTCGATAACTCGAACTTCAATAACTCGAATTTTTCGATATCTCGAAAAAAATCTATTTCGCTGCACCTTCATTACTTATTTAATGTAATTTTATCTCTTTAATTCGAAGTATTTCGTCGTTATTTTCGATAACTCGAAGTTTCCTCACAACTCAAAATTTTGTTTTCTTCTCAAAACTACGAATTTTGAAGAACCTTTAGCATATATGTAATTGCCACGTTCTTCTTTATCAGTTCTATTTCTTATTGTGCGTTATTGAAAGGGTATACTTACAATCAGGCACGTAGGTAAGGGGGGGGGGGGTTTAGGGGGTTCAAACCCCTCCCATTGTAAGTAAAATTAAAAAAAAAAAAAATTACTGTAAAAATCATAAAAATAGGGATTTTTTTGGAGGAGGGGGGAGGGGCGGGGTAGGGTTAAAAAATCTACTGTGTGCATGAGGAACTACATGCACGTAGGTAAGGGGGGGGGGGGGGGTTTAGGGGGTTCAAACCCCTCCCATTGTAAGTAAAATAAAAAAAAAATTAAAAACCGAATTACTGTAAAAATCATAAAAATAGAGATTTTAGTGGGGGTTCCCCCTGTAAGGGGGACCCCCCAAAAAAAAACGGATTTCCTTAGGTACCTTACCCTTCCCCCCTCAGAAAGGGGGGAGATTAAGTAAAGAAATCCGTTGCTCAGTCAGTGAACCCCCCCCCCCCCCATGAAAAATCTATACCTACGTGCCTGCTTACAATGGATTCCTACCTGTGCCTCACCCTTTTGTTTGAATGTCTCCAGACTGGATTCCCTGAGCTGTATCCCCTCCTCTTTAACGCAGAGTCAGTCCAACAAGGAAGATTAATGATTTATCGTTTCTCAAGCCAGCTGGCGTTTTCGGTAAAGTGCGAGTCAGTTTCTTGGAACATTACCGACCGTCCAGAAAGCAACTCACTTAAAATATGAAGACGACACTCGACTCCTTCTAATTTTTGTTTAGGCAATGCACTCTCTATAGCAGCATTTGATGAGAGATCGCTCTCAGAAGAAGAATGATAATTAAGAATGCTAACCTCCTCCAGAGATAACTTTGTAAGAGGTTCTATCTTCGATAAAACCTATGCGTGCATTCATTGAATCGAGGCCGGAAATGAAAACATCAGAGACATTTCAAGCAATCGTGCGTTTGGAAAATATAATTGATTTAAAAAAAAATAAAAATACTTATCAAACTATTTTGGATAGATATGTTAAATAAAGTCGTGTAAGTATACTAAACTCGGGGACAACCTAAGTTGAACCTGAAGCGAAAGCTATGATATATATAAATATTCAATTGATTTAGGTTCAACTTAGGTTGTCCCCGAGTATAGTATTTATTTTTTACCAAAACAGCTTTTTTATAGGATTTTCGATAACTTGAATTTTTGATATCTCGATTTTTTATACACTTCCCTTCGACTTCGAAATAACGAGAGTTGTCTGTATTAATTTAACTATATTAATGTCGATTTATTGGTTTATTAGCAACATAAACAACATATTTTTATAATCTGCATTACATATTATGAAAGAAGAATTATACAAAACCACGAGTAAATAAATGTATTACTTACATAACCAAGTATCAGGAAACGTTTAACTTGTTTTTGTTAACAAAGTCACATTCTCGTATTTTTACGCTAACTTGCCTATCACATCTCAAGGACACCGTAATTTAGTATCTGTAGCATTACAGATCAATTTTGAAAGAGCAATTAAAGAGTCATTGAAAAAATGATGCGGTTCTCAGTTTTGTTGCAATCGGGATTACAACTTTTTTTTGTCACTTCTTATACTACCGGGCTGCCCTTTCATTGTACCATGGTGTGAAATGATAAAACGATGATGGTTTGTAAAAAAAACTTCAAAATATTAGAATGCTGCGTAAGTCAATGAGATACGAAACGTTTGTGTAATTTACACAAGCATGCCAAAGGTATCGTGATCGTTCTTACCCTGACCGCTTTTAAGTGTGTTGCACTTGGAATTACACAAACTTGTATAAATATAAAAAAATTCATTATTAACACTAAATTGAGAAAAAAAATATTTACACCGAGCTGAAAAGTTAAACATGTCTAGTGCTCTTTGTCTTGTGACCTTTCAGAGCACTAGATAAAACCTTCTTGATATTTCTTTATCGAACATTAAAATTTTAAGACTTAAAAACGATTATTAAATTAGAGACAATTATTGTTACGAAAATATAAAGTTTAATTTATCTGCAAGAATTATTTACATTAGATAAAAACGAAAACTTTAGGAAATAGAAGGAGCCTCTTGTGCAGTTTTCTCCGCGTCCGAACTCATCTGGTTGCTAGAACGGAATTTGAACGGAATTTATTCAGTTTAGGTACCTAGAAGCGAAGCTTCTTTAACCCTTTCAACAAAATTATATCTACATGAGATGATTCTTAAATGCATCTGGTTGCTAGAGCGTCGGATTCTTCTTTTATAGATAGTTGCGACGTATTCTATTTGCATACACCGCAGTTTGAAACCTGGTGTGGCAAGCAGCATCCTACTTGACTTGGTTTGATAATTGACGTCGCACTAGAGCCACACAGTGGGCTATTGGCGACGGGCGTCTTAGCTGGTGATTGTGCAGTATTGTGGTTGCAGCGCCGCTACACAGGTACACTTTATGTGCTGTCAATTTTATTGTTATTTATTATTACGGTACAATTGGTTGGAATCCAACGGGTGGCCAAGAGGGCTCTGCCGTCCTTTCCAAAGCCATAACGGGAGGATTGTGGTCCGTATATGTGGATCGTATTTTGATAGTGCAGTCGTTTAAAAAAAACATCCGCCGTATATAAATAATTGGTACATGTTAAATCTTTTGTGTTCCATACGTCCTCAGGCCTACAATAAGTGCGTGGGAGCAGTGTTCCCGGGTCTTCCCTTAGGGATGGACCCCGAAATGTCGCTAATAGCACATTATATAACTCTAGTGCGACGTTCATGCAACCAACCCATCGGGTGAAATTAAATTAGATATAGGCACTGTATAATGTGTAGTATACCATATATGTCTGGAAATGTGTTTAAGCGTTTGACAAGTAAAAAAAAGTAGCTGCAAGTAAATTTCAAATTCACACAATTGTGATCTGAACGATTGTTAATTTGGTGGTTTAGAAAACTACAAATAAAAGCTATTTAAATTCACAATGCGTTTAAATCTTCGGAACATTTTAAAAGTATTCAACGTTTCGGGGTGCAAAGGGTACGTCATTACATTATACGATATCATCATTATCCTTCTAAACGGAATACTAATCACTGGTCATTAAAGATAATAATATGCACTTTGCAAAGTTTAATATTGTGACAAATGTGTTCTTGATTTGTTCCTCATGCATGGTACTTACTTATGATGATAACTATGGTTTTCGGATGGAAATGATTTGAATTATATGCAAATTTATTCTTATCCGCAGCTACATGTCTAGTGTGTAAATTGCTGGTTTAATAAATGATAACTTTGCAAGTGGATTATGAAATTAAGAACTACGACGTCTAAACCTGTTATGATGCCTTGTTTGAAATCATGAGATAATAAAATAATTAAAAACTCTTAATCCCTTCTTGTTCGGATTTTCTTTTTCTAATTCCCGATCAATAATTAATTATTAATAATAAAAAAAAAATGCCCGTTTTTGTATGCTCTATACTGAAATCTAATTATTCGGTCCCTGTATGTTCGTATGGACGCTATATATATTTGTAGGTCCCTATGTGTTCTGAGATATCCTTTCCATTGTTTATCGCTTTGTTTATCAGAAAACCATACGGGCTGAAAAAAGTTATAGTTATGAAATGCGAAACTGACCAAGAAGAGGTTAATACGTTGTTTTACGACAGAACGTGAGGGATCAAAGGTAAGTTTGAGTTTAAAAATTTTACCTGAACTATATTTTAAATTTATTTTTACTTTACATTTTAGCACTGAAGATTAAACGTCATATAAGTAAAATATAATAGAAAATTATGTGAAGAAATGAAAAATATATAAATAAATGAGTTTATTAATTGACTGAAATACGTATGAATATGATTTTGATTAATTGATTTTTTTTTCAATCTATATAGTTAATCTAATCTTATTAAATTTTAATATTTTTACACAACTAAATAATACCCTAACTAATTCCGATAGAAAAACTGTAAATATTTATTCCTTAATAATGAATTTTTAAAAAAAATATTTGACAATTCTTAAAGTTTTTCTTACAGAATATGTAAGAGTATGTAAGTTTATCAGTTCACATTTCTCGTGTTTTTTTCCAATTTTTAAAGTAATAATTTCTTTAACATTTTGAATTTTAGTTATTTATATAGGCTTTCTTCATCGCAGTATTTATACGAATTATTATCTTTGGTTTCAAGAGTGCTCGTGTTTTGTTTCAGAATAACATCATAATAATTACTCCTAAAATAAAACAATCACCATATGCTATGTTATTTTAAAGGAAAGAACTATCAAAAGATATTCAGAATACATTATAAACAAACACATGTAACATGTTATGTATGAGGCTTAGAACAAGAAGGAGCAATGGCTATTTTAAGTCAGTGTAACATTGGTCCTTTTTATACCAAGCTACATATCTTATACCCTATTACAATAAAACATTAAAGAATTAAATTCTACAGCGAAGTATATTTGTAATAGATCTGTGTATGTTTATTTTAAGATACTATATTTCAAAACATTTTGTTCTAGCAAAAATTGCGATTCATTTTCAAATGATGAAACTGTTTATTAATTTGGTATACACATATGAGAATAGTGTATTCTTACGTGGATGTAAAATAACAATCTGAAATGACTGCAGTGAACGCAATTTTAGTTTTCTTGTTCCCAATTTATGAACGAAACATTCAAGTCAACTCTTGCATTGTTTAAATTTTATTTTTATTTTCAGTATACAAAAAATAAATTAATAGTTTATTCGTATATTTGTTCAAATATTCATAATAATGATTTGTTTACAAGTATTTATAAGATTTGGATTGTATTAACATTTTGCTTTAAATGTTTACTATAGAATTTAGAAAAAGTGTGCCAAAATATTTAAATTAAAGCTGATTATTTAATAAAGACAATCAATGTGTTTATTACACAGAAAATATTTTTTTATTAATTAACTCTATAGTAAACCCTTGATGTTTATCGTGTTTCCCTTCAGTGTTTTTTTTATGGTAATTGACCTAGTTGATGAAGATATCTATTTGTGAAATTATAATTGGGAGATGGTAGGATTTTGAAACTCTATCAAGGTTGTTTTAACAATTGCAGTTAATAATAAATTATTTAATAAATCTCAAATTATTTAAAACAGTTGTTAAATGTAATTTTTTTTTCAGAATGGTAATATATTTGTTCATTTATTAGAATCAATCGACCAGTAGTCAACATATCAATATACAGTCAATATATATATATATATATATATATATATATATATATATATATATATATATATATATATATATATATATATATATATATATATATATATATATATATATATATATATATATACGGAAAACGCAAAAGCAATTACATGCACTTTTTACTTTTTTGTGTGCATCGTAAAAAACTGTCAAAACTTAACTCTTGTAAATACAATAATAATTTACTTATGTAAAAAAGAAGAAAACATACACCCATTTCTTCCTAAAATGTATATGTTCTCTAAATACTAAATGAATTGCTTGATGTTAAAACGGGACTTCTGCATAGGAAAACAATAACAGAAGTTGCCTCTTAACATCAAGTAATTCAAATAAGTTATAACCTCAATTTTAAATTGTCACATAACATGTTTTTGAACTGAATTGAGACTTTTAACTGTTTTTGCAAATGTCTGCGTTAACAACTTCTTTTGGCTCAAGAAGCACAAGCCGGTATATCCACGTTCCAGCCAGCCAACCAGAAATTATTCATGTTCACTTTGGATACATCTACTTTCGCTTTTTCGAACTTTTTTTGAATTCTTAGTTATAGAAAACGGTTTTTCGCTCTTTTATTATTATAAAAACCGAATTCCAAGTTCTAAAGTACCTATCTATAACAAAATATTATTTTTCAAAATGCTGCGCATAAACTGTTTGCATTTGGCTAATCAACTCAATTGAAATTAGCAGAAATATATAAAGCTTTCATAGATGGCAGCACCATCAAATACTTAAATTCTTGAAGAGATTTCTCTTCAAGAATTTGATAGTGCTGCCATCTATGAAATCTTTACCAAAACCAAAAACATTTTAATATTTCTACTTAAGCTTAAGAGGATATATGTTTTAAAATCATATTCAATTGACTAACAAAATAGATTTTACAATTTTAAATAGTTATTTTATCATTGAAAAACTTATCGTAATTTCTGCAAACAGTAACTTGTAATGCCCGGAGAAACATATAACAAGAAAGAACAACTAAAAATAATGTATAGTAAGATTTTATTTTCTTGTGTATCATACCTAAATGTAGTTTAAACTATGCACATTATTTTAAATTTTCATTTATAATGTAAAGTTATAAAATTCAACATAATGGCCACACATTAGTCAACATTCTGAAATTGACATCACATGCAATGGCATTGCTAGAAGCGATTAATTAAAATTTCGCAAATTTTATTACAACTAATTATTATTATTTATATCTCAGACAGTAATCTAATAAGAATATCTCTTACAGTACCATATATAAAAAGAAACAGAAATATATAAAGAAGCATAGAAAAACAAACTCAATTGATTATGAAAAACTTTAATTATATTATGTGCTTTTTTCATGTTTTTTGCGATGATTTATAAAAAATAATATGTATAAAAACATATAATCATGCAACGTATATTAACATTTACATTTTAATTCCATAATTTCAACATTAAATATATTTATTTGTTAATAGACATTGTCAATTTTTAGCATTCTGCGTTCGTCAAGGCTACTTTCGCCCACTTTGACAATCGTTTAGTCATTGAATCACGTGATTTTGACGAAACAAGAACTTTCACATTTTTAACGCTATTAATTCACTAAGATTCCTTTCCGGTGGTTTTGTTTCTTATATGAATAGAGTGCCACTGTTCACGCAAGCTTTTCTGACACGGTTGATAAGGTTGATTGGTTTGGGACCAAGAAATCCATGGTTCAATTCGGTCTGTCGATGTTTTTTTTTTTTTTTTTTAAATCGGTCTCATTTTTGACAAATTATTTAATTAGAAGAACTTGTTTCGCCAAAAATGACGAAAGATTCTTATAAAAGGAGCATGCTTTTTTTTTAACAGTGACTGTTTTTCAAGTATTTTCTTCGCAATAGATCCCTAAACGTCACCAATAGTCCATTGTGTATACCTCTAGTTCGACATAAATTCAACCAGCATAATAAAAAGAAGAAGAAAGGAAAAAAATCTAGTAATCTTTTAATTGGATAGCCTTGATGGGATCGTGTTCGCAAGTTTCCTTCCCAAAGCCTTTCGGGCTTTTGATATCAAATGTCTCGTGGAAGGATTCCCCAGCTGCCAATTGCTTAATTGAATTAATCCCCCAACCCGATCCTGTTCCTTTGTTTAAGAGGGAAAAGGAACACTTTTCCCTTTCGGCTTTAGGCGTTATCTAAAACAACTCATTTCTTTTTTATGTTGTGTTTTCACATCGTGTGGTTGTTTTCCGATTATTTGTTACATTGCTACTTACATTGTGACCTTCATTGGAATGTGCTTTTACATGAACGGTGCATTTGGGTTTGGTTAATTGAATTAACGTCGCATTAAATCCACACAATGGGCTATTGGCGACGGTTCGCGATCTATTGCGAAGGAAAATCTTAGGTAAACTGGTTCGTAATTTTGCACCATTTTGCACAGTCAGATCTAGAATTTTGTTGAGGGATAAAAGGCAAGGATTTAACGAGTACTTGTAGAATAAAGGCTTTTGCATAGAATAAGTAGGTGTCAAAAAATTTGTGTGAGTAAAATATTAAATAATAGAATTATAGAATAGTACTAGAATTATTTCGTGTGTTGCATTGATGGGACCGTATAGGAAAAAAAACAAATGTTTTTGTAATATCAAATGTTGCATGAGAGGACCTTATTCATAGCTAGATCTATAAATTAAAGACTGAGTTTTCAAGTTGGCAAATTGTAAAAGTACAAATATTTGTAAATAAGTGAACCTGGAAGAGGCTAATAAAATAAAGTAAAACAAATCCATGCCATGGTTCGGTTTGGTTTGGTTAATTAACGTCGCGCTGAAAATCCATGCCATGAACTGTAATTTTATATTTATACATAGGAGTATCAAATTGAAAACCTACAAAAATAAATAAATCACATTTAAATCATCACCATAAGAAAAGGTCAAATAAAATAAAGTTTGAGCCATTGAAAGTAGTGAAATCTAAAAACGGCCAAGTTTAAAGTCAATGGAGATGATACTATTAAAAAATAATTATATAGAATCCATAGGAAATTTCTTTACATGGTCTTGAGGTTTACTGAACGTAAGACTCTAGTAGTACGAGTGTTTGTATGTTACCAATGCAGAGGTAATATTTTATTGTAATGTGTGGCAGTGATGAATAGTTTGAATCGATAAGGCAAACAAACATTCACCTGTGCGACTGGAGATTACGGTTGATTGATTGTATAAACGTCGCACTAGACCAATAAAAAGAGATATCGACGACTTTTAGGTTGATAAATATATATTTTCATAGAGAATTGAATCTGTATTTAGGGTACGATCCCGAAAATAAGAACCTTCTACTCGGCCTTATTTTCGTGGTCGGATTATGGATAACTACGCACTGTCAACTATTGGGCGTGTAATTAAATTATTTAGTTGCGTACAATTAGAAAACTTAAATTGTATCCGCTTACTGAGCAACTTTAAAATTGCACAAAATATCCTTTTGATCGTTACCGCACTGACATCTCTGGCAAATAATCGACAATTTGGCAAAATTTGTAAAGCATTGTTTGGCGATGTTTGACCTTTACTTTGGCATTTGGGAAATCTTAGACCTGGCAGCCCTGAATTGGATGTAATTAAATAATAGCTTGGTGTGTGAATTTTTAGTTACTCAGTTGATTAACAGTTGCTGTGCAATTGTTGCGCGTGCGCGATTAGCCTAAGATGATCAGGAGACGTTTGCCATTATTTTTATATCACTATTTTTTTTTACAACAGCAGTTTTCATTGTCATCAAATTTGGGTTTATTTTAGATATCCGTTTTTTTTGGACATATTTTATTTTGAATTTGCCCTTTTTACAGCGAGTTTTGATGGGATACAGAACACATACACATGTGTTATGTAACTGAACATTTCATAAATGTCTCCAATTCTTGTAGTTAATACTAGGAGTTATTGGTGTTATCATTATAAAAATACTGAAAAAAAAAAAAATTTGAGAACACATAAGACTTTTTCAAAATATTTTTTTTTAAATTTTGTAACTCTCTTAAATACGACAAGGTTCCCAACAATCACGGCTTCTTCTCAAATAACCCCGCCCTCAGTTATTCTGAGAAGGTATTCGGAAGTACTTCCTACATTTCCCAACACGATGAATGACAAGTAAACTCGTCCGTCTCTTCCCCCACCCTTAATTGAAACCATCATAGGATTTATTTATGCACTTCAACTTTCATTTTCTGGAAAGGTGTGTCTGTGTCAATATTAGACCAAGAGAGTTCTCGAGTAGAAAAGGACCCACTTTTTATGAGATGATTTCGTTGCGCTGGCGAAACGGATGTTTTTATTACGAAAAATAATCTCTGAAACACTCCCCCCGCCCTCCCTCTCCTAAGAAGCTATTCTACCACCACGTGGAAACAAGAGAAAGAAAAAAAAAAGAGTAAAAAACAATTGGGTCACCGTGAAATCAAAAACGTTGCACGTGGAATCTGGCAACGATCATTTTTTTATTGAAACACATTTTCTGAACACAAAGAACCTCATTATAGGCTTATAAGTTGATTTTTTTTTATATTAAGACGTTTATAGAGTTATAACATAATCCCAGAGTTAAGTGTATTTATTCCAGGAGTAAAAAACAAACAAAAATGTGCAACAGAAAACACGTGGATGTATACTTTTGTCTCTGTAGCAAAAGAAAAATAAAGCTTCATAAATTTTTGCTTTTAAATGTTATTCTCCATTCAAACGCATTTGTATGAAGTGTTTTTTTTTAAAAATATTGCATACATTGCTATTTGTATTCGAAGATGTATTTTTTAATGCCTTTTGATATTGTGTAGGCGACGAGTTCGGATCGACCTTGTGAAAGATAGTGTACATTAAAGTTTTTTCTTAAATTTAAGTACCTGAGTATATTTTATGTATTTTTATAGACATTTCTCTTATACAACCGTACAGATACTAAACCGTTTGACGCTCATGACAATGTTTAAATTTATAAAAAATACTCTATTGTACAATATTTTTCAAATTTAAAAGTTTGAGGTATAAATTACAAGTTATCTCGTCACAATAAATGAATTAAAAAAATAATATAAAAAGTACGCACATGAAAAATAAACAAACTTCAAAACAATGAAAAACCTTTACAATTGCAAAAAAGGCTTTAGCGTCAGTTAAAACGCATGTTGTCATGGTAATTTTGAAAAAATGTTGAGCCAATTTTTAAACAATTCCTAAAATATCAACATCGAATCATTGCATCCCTCCTTTCGAAATTTCCCCAGCGATGCCTGCAGTAAAGTTTTAGGCTCAGAATCGGTGGGTTGTAAGTTTTGTTCCTCGTCGTACGTGGCACCCAAAAATATTATCCTCACTGTGTAGTAACTACAAGGACATCATCCTTATGACATGATGTCCTGCAAGTAGACAACCAGAACGGCTGACATGACTCCTGGTGACTTCTTTTGATGGGGTATGCCAAAAATGCTCCTGTCTTCGCAGGCACTTACGTATAGATTTTTCATGGGGGGGGGGGGGGGGGGGGTTCACCAACTGAGCAACTTACCCCCTCCCCCCAAAAAAAAATACCCCCACCCCATTTTTTAAAACTTATTAATTTTTATTTAAGTAAACACGAATACGTTGACATGTAAATATCGAAACAGCTATATTTATCATTTATTTTGCATGAAATCGTTAACAATATCAGTCATTAACTATTTTTAAAATTAGTCTCCCTAATTATGAAATAAATTTAGAGAACAAGTTTAAATTTTGAGATTCCTTGTTTAAAATAATATATATGGATCCCGCTTTAAAATTAAAAAAAAAAACGCGGGCACGCACAGTCTCCTTGTTTGACTCGTGAATACTTTGTAAAAGCTCCTGCTCGGATTGGTAGAAGGGATAATGGATTACTTTTCAGCCTGGTCGACGCGGCCCACTTTCTTCTACAAGATGACAGGCCATTTATTTCCTTTATATGATTCCCTCTGAAGTTTCGTGCCTTGACGACATTTCCTCTTGCATGGTATAAAAATGAGAGGGGGGGGGAGAGGAGAATGGGTTAACAATCGGTGTGGTCGATGCATCCCACTTTTCTCTACACGACGGTAGGCCATTTATTCCCATAGGCCGATTCACTCTGGTGTTACGGGGAATTTATAAATCCCGTTTTTTAATTTGTCACCCTGTGCCCTTTGTACCAGTATCGATTTTAAGGACATATTCAAATAAAAAAAATATAAAACCTTCATTTAAATTCTGTGAAACGTCTTTCTGTCTGTATCCCTTCCAAAATAAGCCTTTCGGGATTCGACTTTTTATTATTACTATTTTTATTTATAAGCTACAACAATTAAGTGGGAAGAGGTTCGAATCTCTAATCCTACGTGTTCCCATCGCACGAGAGAGATGGAAAGAAAAAAATAACTGCTGACCTTGCTGCTGGGGGGGGAAGTGTGCGAGCGAAGGCCGCGGATGGGCTGAGACTCGGGCGGAGTTTGCGCCCCGAGGGCAGGGTGGGGCGCGGGTTCTTCTGCCCTTACACAATGTGGAAAACCCTGAAAAAACATGAAGAGAATAGAGATGGAAGAGATCCACTTCAATCTCATGGAGATTTCACGGACGATTGTTAGCGACTGTTGTGCCTGGCAGTTGGGGAATGGAGAGGACTCACAAGGATCCTTTCAAGTGATGTGGAATGATTATGATTGAATACGTAACGCTCTTTAAAGAATACATATTTTATATATTTGGATAGTATGATACATCGGGAAGCATTTTATATGACGGGAAGCATAATACCCACCCAGGAAAAAGAATAAAAAATTTCTTAAAAATAAATATCATATGTGTCTATTTTCTGCAAATATTTGCAGGAAACGTTACAAATAACCGTAAAATTTTGTACATGTTTTTTGAAGAAAAAATGCAGAATTATATATTTGATCATATTTGTTGAGTATATATAAAAGATGAAGCTCTCACACTGTTAAAAAGGCATGTTCATTTTTAACGAAACGGACGCCTGCTAAACTCTTCGAATAAATGTTTCGTTAAACCGGCGAAAATTCATTTTGTCGTTTTTTTTCACGAAATTTATTTTGTCAAAAAAGGAGGGCGATGTTGAATAAAAAAAACCGACGGCTGAACTCGTACCGTGGATCTCTGAAGAGACGCGAGTTATTGACCGCGCCCGAGAAAATATCGTTCGAACTGTGGCAATATACAATCTGAGAACCAAAATTAGAACCGAAAGAACAACTACCACAGACAGAAAGGAAGGAAAGTAATTCTCAATAACGTGAGGAATAGATCCGGGCCAAGTTAAGTAAGTTAAACTAATATAACGTGTTAGTAAACAGTTTATAATAATAGTTGCAGTTTATAATTTTGGCTTTTAAATTTAACATTTGAAATAGTCACTGTTTCTGCATTTTCAGAAATGATTTACTTTTCTACGATTTCTGATTTTTACTTAATGTAAGTTCTTAGCAGTGACGGTCCTAGACATTTTTTAGGTGGTGCGAAATCTCTTAATTGTGACCCCACACCAAAAATTTCAGAGCACCTTCTATGCAGTTCGCTACCCAGTTAATTAATCGACACATATACAAAATCTCTTTTACGGTTTAATTTTTTGCAAGAATGATTAAAACATTAAAATATTTAATACATATTAAAATATTAGGCAAGATAATTGTAATTTATTACTATATTTTAGCATTTTTTTAACATTGCAAAAATTGTATAAAAACATTTTCGATTTTATTTTCAAAGTACAATTGAATAGCAATGAATCCATTTAATGTTTATTGTGTATTGATTTGCAATGGTTAAAAAAATTTATTAAATTTTTTACTCTATTATTTATCAACTTTACACGACTAAAAGCATTCCCAAAATGTGCTGTTAAGATTTTATCATTTAAGATATTTTTTGGGACTACTTCTGAGTATAAAAAACTGAAATAAATAAAAAAAATCACGTAAGTAGTTTAGTAATGTTTACTATTGATGTTTAGTGTAAATTACACCAACTTAATATAACAACAGCTATAGCTATATAGAAAGCAAAAAAAAACTAACATGTAAATAAGAAAAATCGAAAAGATAATATAAATTAAGATAAAATAAGAATATTAAAATAAAATACCTAGTGATCCCTTTTCCCAAACCCCGAAAACGACCCAATGTCCCTCTCTCGTCAAGCAGGAAAACTTCGTTCAACGGGTTGCACGAAATCGTAGAAGATGACAAAACTTTTCCGGGACTCCCACCCATCCCATTAGGCCACTTACCTCCGGAAACATAACTCCCAGAAAAATCCCTTTGTTCTGTAGATACTGCTGAAATTAAACTATTAAAGGGGAATTGTAAAAGGAAAATGTAGATATAAAATGGAAAAAGTAAATGAGAAATTAGAAGAAATAAACAATTAAATATAAAAAGTAACGCAGGCTCATAGCTCTGTACAAAAATTTGGAAAACATACACCAATCGGTGCGTTCGAACGTTATTTCTCTGCCAATTGTTTAATGAGTTTCTTTTCCTGTAGTTTTCTCAAAATACATGAATTTGAAACTCATATAAAGAAATATCGTTTTTAACTCACTTGACTCTATTACTAACATTGCTGTTATATTATTCTCTCTTCAGTACTGGCTGCAAAAAACACTTATTGGATACTCCTTTTCTAAGTTACTCTGTCCGATGATGCCAAACACTTGCACAGTCAGTCGAGAGTATGCGTTAGCTCAGACAACATTAAAACTTGTGCCTTGACCCTATCTTCTATCTTACAATTCATTTGCAACCACCGAATTAATTATTTAATTTATTACAAAGTTCTTCATTAAAAGGTGATACCAATGAATAACAAATTAAATCAAAACGTTGATGAAACTGATGCTAATGTTTAATCGTCTTTAAAATTGTTTTTGTTTCAGTTCTGCCAAAGCAGATTCTAGAAGTAAAAGATGTGACCTTCCCAAAAGTTCTTTAGAGTCACTCATTGAATGGTTGGGATATCATTAGAGGAAATTTACCTGGATGATCATTAGTGACAGGAAAGGAGAATTCCTTCGAGGGTGCGACTCTCGTAAAATTATCAAAATATTTCAATTCTTACACCCGAAGTTCAGAGGTTATCCATTAAAAACACTTGTATTGCTTGAAACAGGAAGTTTAAAATTTCCTCAGTAGACATTTCACTTTCATTCTACATTCTATGAGTTTCGTTGAATTAAGTTGATAAAAATGCGGCACTGGAAATAATATTCTAGTAAATCAGATTAGTCTCCATTGTTTTGTAAGGTTCGGTTCGTGAATGCCTTTTACGAGCGCCTGATTGGTTTGTTCCTTCCTGCGTCTTTGGTTCTAGATCTCTTCATACTTGTCATAAGCTTAGACTTTTTAATATAATTTAGTACATCTTCAACTGCTCATTTTACATGTTTCAGTGTCATATACCTCTATTGAACCTTAAAATGATATTTTGGCTTTTTAGGGAAATTTTCGACACATGGTTACTTACCACTCCCCAGAAATCGAAAATTGAAATTTAAATATATATTTGAATGGTTATTATATTGACTTTATCAGTAAAACTACTAATAATCAGAAGTTTAGTTCATTTTTGTTGTTCAAATATTTGTGTTCTATTTGTTCGCACCTATTTTAATGTTTTTGCTTGCCTTTATAGCTGGGAATCCGTTGCCATTTTCTTTTGAGACTGGCGTAAACATCTTTAAAAAACAAAATCTCATACTTAATTTTGACCACGAGTTGTCGATAGCTGAAATATACCAATCAAGGTCGACTTTTCTTCAAAAGAAGACGATCTCTTTTGCATATCAACCTTGGATTGTCTCGTTGGTAATTCTAGACAGGGCGTAAAGAAAGAGATGCTCTTGGTGTTACCCTGTAATTTTTTTATATTTTTCTAAAGGGATGTAACGGGGAAGATTTCCATTGCGCAATGTTCTCGGATGATGTTATTGAAGTAATTAGTCCCCTCAGAGTCTATATAAGGCAGGGGTCGGAGCAGCCTGCCTGCTCAGCAGTTTTTGATAGCTACAGGAGATTATATAAATCATGAAGGTGAGTTATTTTTGAAAGTTATCTTTTCACTTTCTTGAGATGAGAGGTTAATTTTTTAGTCGAAGTACAATAATGTGCTGTGTGCACTCTCAGAAACAACACTGTAATTTTAAAGCATTTTGCGATCGTCAGGGCTAAAATTTTCGCTAATTTTGAAAATCATTTCGCCCTTCAATCAATTGACTTTTGATAAATGAAGAATCTTCAAACCAGATTAATTTACTGTGGTGTTGGTTCTTAGTATATATTGACTCAATTCAGATGAGCTTTTCCAGCACACTCGGTGCGCGTGTGGCTCCGGACTAAGAGAGCGGTGGGTCGAATCATCAAGCCTTCGATATATATTTGAAATCGTCCTAATTTTTTTACGAAATACATTTTGACGAAAAAAAAATTTTGACGAAAAAAACAATAAAAGTTAATATCGTAGTTTGACGAAAAATTATATTGGATCAAATAGTAGGCGTCAGTTTTGCCCTGAAAGACGAAAATTTCTTCCAAAATTAACATGGATTTTTAACAGGTATAACAGTTTTTATACCGTAAGTGCGTGCATATCATTATGTTTTTAAAAGCCCTTTCAAACAATGTCCCTCAAAGGCTTTTAAAATTTAGGTAAATTTTATTTTACAGGCGAGTGTGAGTTTAGTAGTCACACGTTTGAAACTGGTTGGAAATTGGCCTTAAATTGGACGATAATTGATACATCCACCCTAGCATGATTTTAAGTACATTTATAACTATTTTTTTAAACAATTATTTAAAAACTATTTTGAATACATCAATTTAAAACTTCTAAATGATAGAAAAGAAAGTCGTCCGGTGTCTCTAACCTTTCAAATCCGGCAATTTTTGTATTTTCTTAACATTGCATCAAAGCTGTGGTGAAGCCATTTTCCTTAAAACTATCAATCCAATGTTCCTTCTTGTTCCAAGCCCACATATCTAATATTTATCCTAGTCAGTTAAACAATCAACTTTGAATTATTTAAGAAATAAGGATTCTTTAAATCAGCTTTATAAATAGTTTAAAAACAACAATAAAATAACTTTAATATTTCGAAATAATACCGTGTGTGAATGGTATTTATTTAATATGACATTCATTCTTTCTTACAGAGTTAAGGGTTTTAAATAATAGACCCTAAAAATACAGTATTTCATCTAAAGGTTGTCAATACAGTTTTATAAGAATATTGTATCCATATTTTTAAACTGAACGGATTGAAATTTGTAAAACGCCAAATCGAACTTATAAAAATGACAGTGGGCATTTTGAGTAAAATACTTTCATTTTCATAAGCACAATAATCTCTTAAGAAATCTATTTAAATGTTTCAAAAGTTCACGCGTTTTCACAAGGACATATTTTACAAATGTACTGTCTAAATAATTAATCTGACAATTTTAATATTTGAGTGGTTTATATTAATCGCTCTAAATATCTAGTGTGAGTGTTTCTTATACATACAATCGCGTTTTATGCATAAATATGAGATATTCATTGCATATCTTCTTAAATTAAAAGTTAATTTTTCTAACGAGAATTTGTCTTTACTTTCGGTACGGGTACATAGTTGCACAGAATCGCATCCCTAATTGAAAACCGACATTTATAAAATCTTTATAACCCCATATGGAATCAGTCTATGGGGATAAATGGCATGCCATCGTGTAGAAGGGGTAAAATGTTAAGAATAGTCTGATTACTAAGCTATTCCTCCTCTGATCATCGTACTACGTGATGAAGGAGTTTTGACTACAGTATACTCTACTTCTTCCCATAACTCCACTTGCAATCATCACATAAGGATAAAAGACATACCATCCACCTAGAGGAAGGTGGGTCGCGTCAAACTAATTGGCCATTTATCCTCTCTCTCTCCCTTTCTGACTTTTGTATCGCGTGGGGCCTAAAAGTATTTACGAACAAAACCTTGCTGTACATTGCGGCCTATATATACTCGAATTATTTTATATTTAATTTTACATAAATTCCATTAAATTTTTAAGGGTATTTATAAAAGAGGAAATTTAAAAATGCATTCCCATGCAATTTAAATGACTCAGAAGTGCAGAATTGCATTATAAAAACTGTTTATATTAATGTTTTTTTAAGTGCTATTTTGAATATGACTAAAATAAGTCTCAATGTTCTGCTTCCAGGTCCTCATTGTCCTCGCTTTGGCTGTCGCCGCACAAGGGGCGGCTGTAGTTTATCACCCTGCGTGGTGGCCCGCTGCATCGGCATATCAAGCGAAAGATGTGAGTATACGATGATGGAATGTTATTTGAAAGGGCTTGCGCTGCCTGGTTGGAAAAGCAGCAATCTCGCAAACGGAGGGTTGCGAATTCGGTCCTCGCCTTCTAAACGAATATCTCTTTCAGAGGGGACCACCCTGTAAAACAAGTCAAATCTTCAATTTATAAAATTGAAGGTTTGTCGTCAAATTTATAAAATTGAAAGTTTTATGCAGGAAAACTCCCGTTATTTTGAAGTTCTATTAAAACTTCAAAAATGCTGTAGTCAATGAATATTTTGTTCCAAATTCTTATATAAAACGTGCCGCTACTTGTTGTGCTGACCCATAGTCAAAAGTTTACACTTTTTTGGCAACCGAAGAGGATTAGAACTTGACAATTTCAAAATGGCCGCCATTGACCATTACAATTAGCTAGTCGTTGTTGTTATGTCGCTGTTGTTAGCTTCTTTATTGTTATGTCGCGCAAAATTAAGAATTTTTCCTTCTAATCTGGGGTTGTAAACGTCAAGGAATTCCTTTCTGCTGTCATAAATCTTGTCAATCAATTCATTATTTCCAAAAAGGGGCCCATCGATCAATAGAAAAGAAGCAACTTACGAAAAAAACTGTCCAACCGCAAACAAATTACAATAAAAGGTTTCTTAATGGCTTTTATTTCTGATTGGTGTATTGATTCATTACAGTAATCAGAAGCACAAACCATTAAGAATAATTGTATTGGAATTTGTTTACGTTTGGAATTTTTTAATCGACCCGTTGCTGTGATTGTTGGCCCCCTTTTGGCAAATCAGCAACAATGTCAATCCTAAAAACTATATCACGTTCCAAAAGAAAACAAAATCCCATACACTTTCCATAAGTATCGTAGGTAAGAAGGATGCAATTCTAGAATAAACAACCCTTACTATAATAAAAAGGCGTTCTACTGTTTACTGGCGCAAATGCGGAAGTAGAATTATTCCTCTTGTTTATGGACAGGTCGACTTCTTTGTCTTTGCTCAGCTGCCGGAATTCCTAAAGTGAAAACATACTTCATGGTCGATGGGATATTCCTTCGACTGCTTTCTTTATTTTATTCCTGCCTTTGTACTCTTGAAAATGGTATTTGTTGACATTTCGAATTGTTGGGTGGATACTGTGTTAGTTAATGTAATAAAAGGAAAAGGGTAATTAAGTTACCATTAGCTAAATAATTAACTATTTTGAAATAAATGACCAACTTCATTTTATTACTTTAATTAGCTCAGTGAAGTTTTGAAATTCCACAAAAGTGTATAATTTAATACATGTATAATTATCTGTTAAATAATTAGTTAAAATTCCCTGAAAGATAGAGACATATCTATACATCCTTGCAGTGTCAGTTTTTCCAATTTGTAGATTCATAAAAACTATCTATTTTGAAAATACACTAGATAAGTGCAATTAGCACTAAGCCCCTAGCTATATCTAAAACTACTAGGAACCCTTTTTTCATTTTTGCTTTTTGTTATGTATACGTTTCGATTTTGTTTAAGCATAAAAATGAAAGGAAGAAAAAAATTCTGAATTTAATTACATAATATCTTTTAATCTTACACATCTTTTAACATCTTTATCAGAATTTTACACATCTTTTACTAGAATGATTTTTAATCTTACACAATTTTACCTAACAAATACATATAAATGTATCTGCCGATAAATTTATATAAATGTACAACACCACAATTAAAAGTTCATTTGTTTTATTCTCTTTTTTGTACATTTAACACTCATTTGAACTCGGGAAACATTGAAATAGTCACTTAAATTAGTATCGTGAATTTCAGAAAATTCGTCAAATTCAGTTCATTGCATTTTAACCATTTTTTCTTTGTAACCCCGCGGACCCCTTACATCGACTTACCCGGGGGTCCTCGGACTATCTTTTGGGAACCGCAGAAGTCCATCACAAAGGGACGAGGGTCATTGTTTAGCAGTATCGCATTTAGCGGTATTGGCAAAACAAAACTACATTTTTTGCCCAACGTCTTCGTTTATATTTGAAACAAGAAGTTAAAAACAGAAAACGAGTTAGAGCATAGAAAAGGATTGTTTATTTTATTTACTTAAATACCCAAACAATGCCCATCGCTCAACAATTTGTGACCACCCTGTATATAATTTAAATCTGAAGCATGGGTGGAACGTTTAAAAAAAACTTCAATTGAAACAATTTAAAAATGTATTTAAAATAAATATATATTAAACACTATTGCAGTAATAATACATTTAAAACTTTAATTTATGCTCGTCAGTCACTGAATGATTGTACAATTAAATATATGATTTTTATTCTTTGAAACTTTTTTTAATTTTTGCAATTTATCCTGGAAAAGGGTTTTTATAAAAATAAATATTAGTTGATAAGTGTAAAAAAAAAATAATAAAACGAATGTTAATCTAATCCTCTTATTCCATATAAATATTTGAATTGAAATATAACGCTATAAGAGAGTGAATTTCGCCCTTCTTCGTTTCTCCTCTCACTCGTAAGAAAAATATATCATTTTGAAAATTTTAATCAAAGGCGGAATTTGACTTCCCTTTCTGTTTGACGTAATTAGATTCGATATTTCGATCATCCTTCAAAAGGTAAATGTCTATTAATTCACCAGTTAGTTAGATGTGACTTTTAAGCTATCTGTTTACAGATAAGTTTGAATATTTTTTTTTTGTTTTAAATCATGTACTATATAAATAATGTAAACTCCAATGCAATGAAGGCAATTTAAAAACTAAATACTTTTCAAACTTCGGATGGGTAACACTCGGGGCATGTGGAGTCCAATTACCACTTCACTCTCAGTAATAACATTCTCATTTTTGAGCATTCTGCTCGTAAGGCTACTTTCGTCCATTTTGACACGAAGGGTTCAAGGCCAACATCAAGACCTCGGAAGAGCTGCCCAAAGACCACAAAGACCCGGTCGGAGTGACCACCACGCAGATCAAGCCGGTGCCGGTGGTCTATGCTCCTCACCATCCCTACCACGTGTACGGACACCCCTACTATGTCGCTTATTAAAAGGAAGAGTTGTGTTTCGGTGTTTGGCAATTTTATTAAAAATAAAAGTTGGTTTTTTATTTTGTCTTGTCAATTCTATGTATTCAGTTGTGAAATAATTATTTAAGTTAACCCTTTGTGGTCGAGATGTGACTCTCATTAAGAAAAATAACTACATGTTTTTTTGTTCACTTTCTTCAAATTGAACGAGAACTGCATGTTCTCAAATATAAAAAACGCCCTTTTTTCGTTAGCTTGTTCTTTATATAACTTCATTTAAAAGTATGAAATCACTGCACTACTAATCTCTGCACTCGAGTGTCGCCTTTGAGTCGCCAAATTCCTGACTTGTTATTTTTTTCTCTGTTCTTCAAGATGGAAGAAAGCAACATATTCTTTAGTTTAAAATGTTATTTTCTATCACAAACTTTCATATAAATTCTTTTTGTTATCTGGAAGCACTAAATATGGTGGTTGATCTAAAACTTCCATCATATTAAAATTTCTCACAGCTTTCTTCAGATTGAAATTTGACACAAACCCTGATGTTTTTCAAACGTCTGACGAATGTCATATACTTTAAAATATATGTTTGGTATACTTAGATAAATATGCAGCATTAATGAATAACTGGTTTATTTTTATAATTATCCACTGTAAACGTTAAAAGAACACTTTAAAGAATAGCCCTTTAAAATAATAGGAACAAGATGTATCTGTTCCCTAAAAAGAACAAAAATATCAAACATGTTCTTCGAGTGCAAAGGATTGAACAATAATAATTAATTAAATAAAAAATAATAACTTTAATTAAATGGTTATCAAATTATACAAAGTAATATTAATTGGGATTTAGCATTCTAAAGGAGTACGAAAATAATATTTAATGTTAATAACTAGTGTTAATATGTTAAATAACTAGTAATTATTTCATTCTCTGGCAAAAGTTACAAGTAATTAGTTGATTTCATAACAATTTCCCCTGAAACACATATTTAAGACTGTTATTGAATATTTAAACTTTAAGATTTTGTATTAATATTATATGAACACTTATGTTTTTTTAATCGACAAATTCACTTAAGAAAATATACTTACTATACTGAGAAAACCGTTATTGATATACTCTCCAATTATTGCATGAAGGATGAATGGTTTTAATTTGTATTCTAATACATATAGTCATCGTAGAAAGTATTTAGCATTTAAAAAAGTTTCATTCATATATTTTAAATCATACTTTTCTTTGGGTTAACTATTTAGGTAAGGAAATACAACTTGAGCAGCCATATTTAATTGATATTATATATTAAAAGTATTTAATGTAAAATAACTATGGAATAATTTGAATACTAGAATCTACATACTGCTCGTCAAAATTTACATACTAGAACTATTTACATATTGAGCATATTACCTATCTGATAGTTATATACTTTCTCAACAATTTTTAGTTAATTTGTGTAAAACTATTATCATAAAGCCCAATACATATTTAACATTACAAAGATGTTGAACTCTTACTGGAATCTAACAAATGAGTTGTCCACTAAAACTCAACTATTGTTAATAAAATAATACTATTATTGACGTAAAACTGAAGAATTTTTTTTTTCACTAAAATGTGTAAGTTCTCAGATAATTTAAAAATTTATAATGTAAATGATCATTAAGGATGTAATTGCTTTTGCAAGTGGATGCGTCGCATTCTTGGTTTTTTTTTTCAAGAATCACCGCTATATCCACATTTCAGGCAATCAGAAATGTTCACGATTGCTGGATACAAGAGCATGATTGCTGGTAAAGCTCGATTAGCGTGGATTAGCAACTTTTGCGTTTGAGTTACGTTCTTTTTAAAAAAATATTTAATAACGCATTTTGCTTGTTTATTATATTTTAAAATTAAAGATAATCTTTTAATGTCCCTATTGATGCCAAAGGCTCATTTTTCGAATTTTGATGTAACTGCTTTTGTATTTGAGCTACACTAATATCCGCTCATGGCATGATAGTCTTTTATGTGTGAGACAGAAAAAATATTTTTGAACATTTCATCGATGCTGTTTCAAATGTTTCATTTACATGTAAAACATCATCTTTCCGTAGGACTTTGAATTATTTAAAAGATTTAGAGTTAATAAAATGTAATATTTATTAAATGTTAAAAAAAAGCTATAGTAATTAAAATATATATCATTTTGCAAGCTCAGAAATATTTCAAAGGGCATTGACAGGTGTTCCTCATTGGGCATTTTACATTGACTTGTTCTCCGTGAGAGCTTCTAAAGCGGCCCGTAGTGTCTAACACAAATCATATTTGAGATTATTTTTAAAGGATTGTTTTTTTTCTGTTTTTATACAAAAAATCTAAATAGGAAATACACAATTATTTGTTGAAAAGAAAAAAAATTATATGCATTGGAAACTTAGTTTTGAACTTTCACATATTTATTTTTATTAGTGCCGACAGTATAAAGTAATAAATCATTTGCATTTTATCAAAAAAGTATTTTTTGGCGATTTTGTTAGTATGGAGATATATTTTATGAGTTTAACTTGTCTTTGTGAATATAGAAAAGTAGGATAATTTCTTTTACACTTCCACTATAGTTGGTGGTAAAAAAATACAGTTCAAACCTCTTCTTTATTACTTGAAAACAAACAAGAAAAATTTACTAAAATTGATTAGTACGATAATTAAATTGAATAGCTTAAGTAAACACAGTGTTTTATTAATACATTTTCAATAATATTATATTTGATACCTACATTATATTTAATGTTAAAATAATATTTTATATCTGTATTTTAATCACGTTTAGATTGGAAATCACTTGATTATACATTTCTAACATATAACAAAAATCAGTAAACATACACTTTTTTTTTAAAGGTACACCGTATTTCTAATAGTTTTGAACCCTCTCAGAATTTCATATTTGGATATGAGTAAAGAATAAGGGGGCAATCCGTTAAATCAGTTTATTTCGACCCCTTTGGCGTGGAAGGCCCCCAGTGTTTCTATTTTCAACACCGGATGCATTGATATCACATTAGCAATTGGAAGTGAAGGTACTTGCTGTAAATTACGGATGGAAGGCACGGAATGAAAAATTTACATGACGTTATTTTGGTTTATAAATTATGCAAAACTATTATTCAGTAAACGAAGTAGTAGTTACAAAAGAACAACTAGTTAATAGATAGTCGTAATAACCACACATGTGCGATTGGAAAACTAACGAAATTACGATATTTATTCGAATTAGCGCATTCTTTTAAAATATATTACGCAACTATGTGTGCTAAAACATATCACGCATGTATTGCCAATTTGAACTGGATCATATTTAACGACTAAATTTTGATGCCTAGGCAACATTAATTGTCCCCCTTATTCTTTACTTTAACCCATTTTTGCACGACTGCTGTGAGTCGGTGAACAAAAGCAATCAATCAGGTCCCATCCTCCGAAATCACCAACGCAAGGTGAACAACAATTATAAAAATAATTTTTATGCATCCCGTGTCACGAGATACCTCAACCCCTAATCGCATCTCCTCAAAAGGGATTTCGAGAATGCAAATGACGACGATGTCAAAATGCCGAAGAAGAGTGTGCAAAGGAGGTTCGACAGGAAGAATCGAAATGAATTGGATCAAGGTTCGTCGCGGGCACGCCCATGACGCGAATGTTACCTGGGCGGAAGAGACGCCTGCATCGCAAGGAAATTGAAACACATAATAATAAAAAAATTGGTGTTGACAGTTTTTTCACGCAAATTCTTTTGTGTTATTTTTGTTTGAAGGATTTCGGACACCTTGACCACAGGAAAAGGCACGGGAGTTCGCGTGTATATAAGTCGGCGGTATTCCTTGTGAGAGCACTCTGGTTATCTCGTACAATCCAGGAATATACAAAATGAAGGTAAGAATTTGTCTGATACAAGACTCTCTTTTAAACTATTTGCTCTGATGTGTTATCTATATCGATATTTTGTTTGAAAACTTAACTGCTTTCGATTTTTAATGTTAATTTTTATTTCATAAAAAGTGATATTTCGACTTATCTAAAAAAAAGACTTATTTTGACAAATGTATTAATTATTACTTTTATATTTTAGTTTTAAATTTGTAAGATTTTTTTATTTCTTATTTTATATTCTTATTAAGTGAATAAATACATAACTAAAAGAAAAAATATACTATATTTCGTATTTTAAAGCAGCAATACTTACAATTTAATATTTTATCGAATTCAGTAATTTTAATAGCCATTTTTTTTAATAATGTATAATTATAGTTTTTATATACTGTAATAAATAACTAAATAGTGAATCCAGATATACTTTTATAAATTTATTATTGCATTATAAATATGAAAAATGGGTTTAAGATTATTTAAAAGAAATCTTATTTATAGTTTCTTTATCAATTTTTATAAAGGAAGAATTGTAATTAATAAACAGCTCTATTTTTTATTAGCAAATTTTTTTCTTAATAAATTTTAACAAAGTAATTTTCATTTCAAATTTTACAAAATTTAAACAAAAATGGGGAAAATCAGTTTAAAATTTTTTTTTTCAATAACTTAAAAAAAGTTATTTAAAAATATCACTTTAAAAGTGACAATGACTTTAAAAAAAAAATGACATGCCACTTATATTACTTACGGTGATAATAAGTATACTATAAAAATCACATAATAGTAATTATATCCTTAAAAACTATTTCATAACCTGATAGTTGTTATGTTTAAAAAGTCATCTCTCTTTCAGAAAGATTTCTTTTTGAGCTTGCGATCGTCAATTCTACTTTCGCGAAGTTTGAGAATCGTTTCGTCATTGACTTTTGTTATTATTATGTTGATTTTGATAGAACAAGAATCTTCATATATTTAATGAAAATAATTTATCCCGATTCCTTTCCGGAGTTTCAGTTTATTGTTGGTCTTTATACGTATATTGCTATCATTCGAAAGAGCTTTTCTGGCACGGTCGATAGCGCGTTTGACTTCGACCCAAGAAATTGCTTTTTCTAGTCGAGCCGTCGATATGTATTTGTAATTGTCTTTAATTTAGACGAAACACATTTCGTTATGAAAAAACGACGAACCAAATTCCCTTAGTTTGAAGAATTATTTAATCGAAGCATTTAGCAAGCGTCTGTTGCGTCAAAATAACGAAAGTTTCTTAAAAAATGAGCATGCATTTTTAACAGTTGTTACTGTTAATTAACCAATGTTGTTAATTAATCGATGTTAAAATAAGTGCAAAATATTAAGTTATTTTAAAAGCATAGATCATACTAAATTATGAAAGTGTAAGAGTTTTTTTTTAAAAAACTCATTCAGTTATTAAAATATAAATTGTATATGGGATAATGATAATTTTTTCTTCTTCTTCCAGGTCCTCCTCTTTTGCGCTCTCTTCGCCGCCTCCCAGGCCTCCGTACTCCTCTCCAGTGGAACAAGTACTCAGTACAGGACTCAAGATGTAAGACTCACTTTCAGTGTCATAACGACTAGTCATACTCTTATAAAATATACACACAGCACATAAGATTTTAATAGAATACTTAAAACCCATATTTTGTGGCAGTCACTCATCCTAAGCAATTCAACTGATTTTTATGATCCAGGTATCATCTGAAAGTGAGTTAACTCTGCTGAACGTGTCAAAACTGAATAATAATATACTATCAATTAGTTTATAATTTTCCCCATCATTGCCTTATTGGAGATGCTTCAATATTGGCAGTTTTTCATAATTCTGAGTGGCAGCATCATTACGTAAACTGATTCGATGTGTTTTTCTGATGAATTGCTTTATTTAAATCAGTTGAATTTTCTTTGATTCAGTGTTTTAATTTTTTTTAAATGTAGGCAATGATTTTGTATTAAATGTCTTTTGGATAGCTAAGCTTTCCATAAGGGAATGAAGCCCCATGCTTTGAAAGGACAGAAATTCCTATTCGGGCGATCAGCGATCAGGAATTGACAAGCAATAGGCAGCAGGTGGGTGGGTGGGGAGGCGAAGTCCCCTAGTTTAGTTTACACTTTAATAACGTGAAGCAGTGTTGCAAAATATAAATATTATTAAAAATGCTAAAAGTCCACAAGTCTTCACAATTTATATAAAAAAAGAAATTTTGGAGTGCTTCATTTGTATAGATGAAATTTATTCGTATAATTTATTTTGAAAGTAGCGTTTCAAAGGTTTCAAAAAATACATTTAACATCTTTTAATTGTAAGTTTATATTTTTAGATAAAAGTGTAAAAATAAATAAATGAAATTAAATGTATTGACAAATACATTGATATTACCAACTTTCCACATTTCTGTTCAGTAACTTTTAAAAATATAGCTCAAATTTAATCCTTTCAAATTATTACCAACACCATTTACAAAACTATATATAATGCAATGTTCTCCAAATCAGTTAATTAAAAAAATATACAATATTTTGTTATTTTGTGTTTAAATATGGTTTGACAAAGTACAAAGTGTGTAAATACTTCAGTTTCTTATATTTCATCAATTCAAAACTAATGAAGGTAAATAAAATGGATATTTATTTTAGCTTTCAATTTTTAATGACATGTAGTTAAAAGTATAAACTTTCACAAAATCAAAACAGATTAATTTTTTGTTGCTAAACAAAACAATATGCTAGAAAATGAGGAGATTTTCACTTAAAATTCTTTGTGTGGTTTCAAATGAAATTCGTAAATATACTACAGGCAGATTCACGCTCTATAAATAAATTGTGAAGTAAATTTTCGAAAAATGTATAGTACAGGATAATTTTAATGCTTGAGTATACGCTTAAAAATTTTCTTCGACGTTTCACCAATGTTTGGCTCCCATTTACAGTATTTGGTGCTACACTTCATTATTTAATGGTCCTACCACAGGTAGTAGAATTTATTGTTGAACGGATCCACACAAATTCGCGTTTTTTTACCCAATTTTATGTTGAGAAGTTGGACAAAATAACTCGATTTCCTTACCTCATTTTGTTGCGGAATATTGAACCGATATTTAGGATTTCTCTTTATATCACTTTCTGGTGATTGAAAATGTTGAGTAATTTCTCAATGCGCGATAATATATTTTTAATATTAGCGAATCATTTCAATGCTAATATTTAAGTTTAATATAACAGTATTGTTTTATTTTAATTGTTCAGAGTGATTTTCATATGAAAAGTTATTTCATCAGTAAAGATAACTGTTATCTGTGTGTCCGAAGTCTCAATCATTTGTGGTAGAGGAACATATTTGATAATTAAGTTATTTTTATGGAACAGTTACATTTCGTTCTTGTTTTTTTTAAAGACGTATTCTTTCGCGTTTTCTTTTTACGCTTAGGGTAGATAATTATAAAAATTAAAAAGTTCTGCATAAAGCTGATTAATAAGTACCGTATACCAATATACATTTAGTAGTTTATAAATGTTAAAAAAAAAACAGGGGTTGTGAGGAATATCAATTTGAAGAAATTTTTAGCTCGCCAACATACTTCGAGTATCTTGATGACAAAAATAATTTCTGTGTGAAAATAACTTTTTTAACTGCAGAATATGTTGTTTTCTTTGATTTAAAAAAACCGGGAAAAATATAACATGTTGTTATATTGGTGGCTTAAAGGCGACACTTCTGTGCAAAATATAAATAAAATATCTTGATACCCAAGTGTTGTGGTACTTTTTAATGGAGTTAGATAGAGAATAAGATAACTAAATCAAAGCGTTTTTAGGTTCAATAATGTGCTATTCTGGTCCAATTTGAAGTACAGGAAACAAATTAACAGGTCGTTATTTTGGTTACTCTGAGTCACCTCTCGACCGCAAAGGGTTAATCATTTTTATCCCCTTACAGGATGCTGGAAACTACGCTTTCGGCTACAACGAGGGCCACGGATCTGGCGCCACCTTCCGCAAAGAGTCCGGCTCCCATGGTGTCGTTGCCGGATCCTACGGCCTCGCCGACGCCGACGGCCGAAAGCGAATCGTCAACTACGTCGCCGACGCCGCAGGATTCAGGGCGGACATCCAGACCAACGAACCGGGAGTCGAACCCAAGGACCCGGCCAACACTTCCATCAACAAGGTCGCCGTCGTCGCTACCCCAGCTGTGACTTACGCAGCTGCTGCCCCCGCCTTGGCTTACCATGGAGCCCCTCTGGCTTACCACGGAGCTCCCCTGGCTTACCACGGTGCCCCAGCTGTATATGCAGCTGGACATCCCTTCGGAGCTTATGGTTACGGTTACAACACACACATCGGCCATGGACTTGGACAGTATATTTTTTAGATGTCTGATTTCTTTGTAAGTTATCAGGATTTGGATCTTGGAAAAGTGTTGCACAGCTAGATCATTGGTGAAGTGTATATGGTGACAAAGAGATAAAATAAAATGGGTTTCTTTGTAAGAATTTTGTTTGTATATTTATATTAACGTGTTATACTATTAACGTTATTATATTTAAAGTTAACTTGGTGTTTGGCCCCGCATTGCTGGAGAACTCGCATATTCATTTAAGGCATATATATTAAAAAAAATTCTTTGACCGAGAATCCGCGACTTACTAATTCGAATTCCCGCTCTCTACCGACTATGCTACAAAGGCACGTTCTAGCAAGATGATTTTTTAAGATGTTTCTTTATGCAATAATTATTTTAAATGCAATTTTTCAAACATACTGTTGATATTTATGAGATGAACGTACGACTAATTTAATAATTATTTTATTAATTAATTTAATAATAATTTAATAATATTTAAGAATAATTTAATAGTAATTAAGAATAATTTAATAATATTTAATAATAGTTTAATAATATTTAATAATATTTAAATAATAATTAATAATATTTAAATAATATTTAATAATAATTTAATAATAATTTAATAATATTTAATAATAATTTAATAATATTTAATAATAATTTAATAATAGTTTAATAATATTTAATAATATTTAATAATAATTTAATAATAATTAAATAATATTTAATAATAATTTAATAATATTTAATAATAATTTAATAATATTTAATAATAATTTAATAGTATTTAATAATAATTTAATAATAATTTAATAATATTTAATAATATTTAATAATAATTTAATAATATTTAATAATAATTTAATAATATTTAATAATAATTAATAATAATTTAATAATATTTAATAATAATTTAATAATATTTAATAATAATTTAATAATATTTAATAATAATTTTAAAACAAAATTCATTATCTTATTTTTATACCACACTTATTATAATTTTATAGCTCACTTGAAAGGCATATAAAAGATATCTATACTGCAGAAATAGTATATATGATGAAGGCATAAATAATTTTAAAACAAAATTCATGCAATTCAAAAAAATAATACAAATACTTAATTTTTCCCCTTAACTGAAGTAAGAGAAAAAAAATTTACATAATAATTTCTTAAAATAAATTTTTAAATTAAAAATAGTTGATATACTATTAAATTGGGAAAATTAGAAACAAAAATGTATGCCATATTCAAACAATAACTTTTGAAAATATTCCTAACTAGTAAAAATGCTTGTTGGTTGCAAAGATCTTATTGAAAAGACGTAAAATGCAATTAATAGGCATATGACTTGACTAAATAAAAAAAAAAAATAATAATAATAAAAAAAAGTAGTGGATTTATAAGTTTTTATTTTTTTTTACTTTTAATGACAAATCTTCAAGTTTATAAAAAAATATATGAGATGAGATCATTATGGGGTAGCCCCCTACTAAAAAAATATCAAAGTAAAGACATAAATACAAACATAAAAAACAGGTGTGCCAAGGAATGATAAGTTGTAACAACTCAGTTCCTTTTAAACATTTAACACAAAGTAAAATGGAAAAAGTTTTTTTTGGAATAACATAGGCATGACGTGGCTCTGCAGTTGACTTTAATTTGTCAAGTTTCTAGCAAGCGGGAATCTAAAGTTCATTTCATAAATAGCAACGGTTTGTTTAAAAATGCGTTTAATGCAATTATTGCAAAAATAACTTACTAGAAACTGAAAATTGTTCATGAAGAACAGCATACATTGTACGTTTTTGTCTCATATCATATAAAAAAAATGCAGCTCCTTTTCCTTTATATCTCTGTATCCTTAGTGCTGTCTAGTTCTTTCACCATTCGATAGAGGATTTTTTATTTATAGGAATACGTAAAAAAGTTTAAATCAGAAAAAAATGGAGCTGTCTGGTTCGTGCCCTACGTCTTCAATTACTAGATTCTAAACAATTGGAAATTGAGAATTATTATATTCTAAACAATTGACAATTGACAATTATTAGATTCTAAACAATTGACAATTGCTGGTTTTTTGAAGGTTTGTTTTGAGGAGTTTTTTCAAAACTTTTAATTGGCACATTTAATTAAGTTGCGGAGATAAGCGGGAATAAAATTTGACTTTTATTAAAAAAAATACGTACTAAAATATTTTTATAGTGACATATAAACTCTTTTTCTATTTCAATATCGAAAAAAATTCACATTTAATATCATTCATTAAATTTAAACTACGATGTTAGAATTATTACTCAAATCATTAATTTTCAAGAAAATATTGAACACCAAAAGATATCCTTGATAATTTTATTAATATGTGATATATTGTGGAATTTATAATTTAACGTTCCACAAAATATTAAGAAATACGTTTCCTTCAGTAATTAAAGTCCCCGTGACCCAGTGGTAAAACAACCGGTTATTTATTGGAGGATTGCGAGTTTGAATAACTACGTGCGCTTGGCAAGTTGCAGCGATTTCGTTTTCGAAGGGTTGTCAGATTTCTTACTAAAAAAAGTCGTCTAAACTATCCACAATTTCCAAAGCCTTTTTAAGGGACTTGTACGCGTAAAATCTAATAATGTTCTGAATCTTAATGATGTTGCGTTGGGTGCTAGCTCAGGAGTTGTCCTCGTCATTTGACCATGGCTAAAAAAACCTGATGCAGCGCTCCAGGGTGGTTCCTTCGATGCAAACCCCGTACCTTAGCAATAGCCCACAGTGCAGTTCTACTGTGACGTCAATCCTACCAACCAATCAATCTCTAGGTAATTATACATGAAAATATATTGAAATAAAATTTTAAGTTTGTAGCGAGGTATGTCAAATTTTTTGGTCTATGTTCTACAAATTTAAGGATTTCATTCATAAGAATGCTTCACTTTTGCAGAAATCTAATTGTGTTGACTCAAAAGTTTTGGATTTTGCAATTAAAGATGTACAAAGCAAATTTATTATTGCTCCTATTGATAAAGCTTCAAATAATTATTCTTTTATCTGTAAAAAATTCTACCTCAGTCTTCTGGACAATGAATTATCCAACTCCACAACCTATGTTAAATGTAATGATAACTATTGTACCATTACCAAAAGAATTATTGCTTTAAATAAAAGAGTCAAAGTCTCTAATAAAAATATTGTCTTGCCTTACATGACTATTAATCCAAAATTCCATAAAACGCCAATTAAATTTAGATTCATTACCTGTGGTTATAATACTTATATGACTCAACCTGGCGATATTTTTGCTAAAGCACTTAAAACTATTCTTACATCCATCAATGATGTTGGTTTTATTTGGTTAATTGATAATAACAAACCAGTTATTGAATTTATCAACAATAATACTATTACACATATTGAATCTTATGACTTTAAAGACCTATTTACTAGTATTCCATTGGATAAACTTAGGGATGTACTATTATCGTACTTTTATGAATTTTTGAATATTCTTGATTTTGATTTGGATTATTGGGAAAATCTCATTAATCTTTGTCTTTTCAACAATTATTTGTTTAATGGTGAAGATATTTTCTTACAAGTAATTGGCATTCCACAAGGTTGTAATTTTTCAAGTCTGCTTGCTAATTTATTTTTACATTATTATGAAAAGAATTTTACTTTCATATATTCCTCTGTATTCCGTTATGTGGATGACTTAATAATATTCAACACTCCAAATTTTGGTTCCTTTTGCTCGGATATTTATCCATCTGAATTAACACTATTAAAAACTAATGCTTCCGATTCATCCTCCGATTTCCTAGATTTATATATAACTGCAAACAATAACATTGCCATTATTGATCTTTTTGATAAACGGAATGCTTTTAATTTTCATGTTAATAAATTGATTTTTTGGAACTCTAATCTATCAATTACAGTTTACAGAAATATTATTATTTCTCAAATATCACGAATCAAAAGAATTTGTAATTTAGATTCCAATCTTCATAAAAATATTTCAGTTCTAACAAATAATCTTTTGAACAATGAAATTCCATTTAGTTTTATTAAACGTTACTGTGGTAACACTGATTCCTTATAAGGATTTTTCATTGATATTACGCTTCACTTGGTACTGCTTCCCATTTGCGGTATGCGGTAACTGATATGTCTGGAGGTCGAGGGAGAGAGAATTCGTGGAAAAAGGGGGTATATACCCCGGCTAGACCTCACATCGTGCCTTGAATTTGTTGAGTCAGGATGCTTTTTTCGTTTGCGTCTTGTAAGTTTTTATATTTTCCATTTGTTGTCATTAATTGATCTGTCTAATCTGATGACTTTTTTTGTGTATATTTTGTATATACTATGTATATAGTCTGTATATATTCTTGTATATATTTAGTAACTTTTAGACTACTTAAAGAAGTATTTAGAGCTCTTGGGGTTGGATTGGCAATTTGTTTTTAACATTGCTAATATAGAAAAAGCTCTATTTGACTTTTCAATGCGGTCCTACCCCCTGATGAAGTACCGTTTTGATTATGTCTTTCACCTTTTAGTAAAATATTTATTAGTATAATTTTTACTTTAATAATTCATATTTTAGTTTTATTACCTGGATTTTTCACTTTTGCCATATTTTTTATTTTAATTTAACTAAAGTGTTTTATTTTTATATATTTTTTTAATTTAATATATTTTATTGTTTTCAGTATATTTTTATCATTATGCTTCATGCAGCTCTAGCGCTGATTCATATTTGATTTTCTTGCATTTTAATTTAATTATATAATTTTGTTTATCATTTTCCATTGTTTTCTACTTTGTTTTTATTGTATATATATATATATATATATATATATATATATATATATATATATATATATATATATATATATATATATATATATACAGCATTTCTTACTAGCCTTCATTTCGAAATAATTAAAATTTCAAAAAAATACCAGCATAATATTTTATTTAAACCTTTTTTAGTTACATAGGAATATTATGCAGTTATCATTATTTAGAAGTTTTGGTTTTCTAATGAGTTGTTTTTAAAGTAGAAGTTGTTTGTGACTAATACAATGGTTTAGTGTACATGTAACAGTTGCACCAGTAACAGTTTTGTAATATTAAGAAAACGTTTCTTGGTTAAACTAAAACACACACACATTAAAGCTGTATAAAAGAATAAATGACTTTCAATAAATTAAAAAGACTTTTGATCGATTTTTAAGTCAATGCTTATACTGATATCATAAAACTTGCGTTTTTAATTGAGTAAAAACCTAATAAGACCTCAAGAACTGTTATACCAAATGACTTTTCAAAGAGGTAACGCGTATATCGAAATCTTAGTGCACATGTGGGTTAAGTGCCTTTTTCGTGAGCTAAAAATTTAAAAACTCAATTGAATCGTAAAATTGTTAATCTGAAACTTACCTAATTGTGGTAGTTTAAAAAAATCAGATTATTCTAAAAAAAACATTGGCGATAGTGGTTTTTGCAATTCTTATAATAATGCCACAAGCTTTGAAATGGCGATTCTGAAAATTGTCGCTTACTACATTTGTGTAACAAGGCATCCATTTTTAAAACTATAACTTTAATAGTAACTAGCTGTATGTCAGTTTCACAGAAAAATAGGTTGATAGCTTTAATGTTCCAAATATTTTGCTATTATGCAACAAAAACTAAACAACGATACTTTGAATAATCCAATAAAATATATTTATTTCCCTCCAATCTCCCAACAACAAAGCACATTGAGCAAACAAGGGTCAACAAGCAACCTCAGCAGATGGCACCATAGACAAGAATCTCCAACACGTCATCGTTTATCAGTGGTAGGCAGACGAGAATATCTTCGATTACCATTGGTAGCCATAATGGCCCAATCCGGGATGAACCAGCCCATGGTGTCCTACTGCTGTGTTGTAGGCAAAGGCTCCTGGCCCGGCGGCGTAGTGTACAGCACCTGGGCCGGCGTGGGCGTAGTGGGCAGCAGCTGGAGCAGCATGGGCGTAGTGGACAGCAGCTGGTGCGGCGTATGCGTGGTGAGCGTATGCTGGGGCGTATGCTAGGCCTGCCTTGTTGATGGCGGTGTGTGCTGGGTCCTTGGGTTCAACTCCCGGTTCGTTGGTGTTGACGTTGGCGCGGAATCCGGCTGCGTCGGCGACGTAGTTGACGACCCTTTGGCGACCGTCGGCGTCTCGGAGACCATAAGATCCGGATACTACGCCATGAGAGCCGGTTTCTTTTCGGAAGGTGGATCCGGAGCCGTGGCCCTCGTTGTAGCCAAAAGCGTAGTTGCCATGACCCTGGAGTGGTACAAGGTTTGTATAAATATATATATAAGAGAATACTTAGTTATAAAGAGTTCAATGACAACATGTAGTTTTCTTAAAATCTTATTTGAAATAAAGTCGAGAAAAAATTATTTTTCCTTTGAATCCGTCTATAAAATCGGTATGGGGTACTTCTTTGCACGGAGTCGTAAAAATCATTCTTTGGGATAAATGACTTACCATCGTGTAGAGAAAATTTACAAAATCGGATCAGGGCGTTTGTTAATCCATTCCACTCTCTGACCTTAGTATAGCTCGGGGTCCAAAAGCATTCACGAACCAAACTTTAAGGCACAGTATGGCAGTACCTATTTTAATATGAACTCAGCTGCTTTGACGGATTTAAGATTTTTAAGGCCCTGAGGTCAAATTTGTGAGCGGACAACTAAACCTTTATTTAATAGTTAATAAACGTAATTAAAAAAGAAATATGACTATACTGTTTGCTCTTAACTGTATAAATCTAAAATAATAATGTACTCTTAATTAAAGTTTATTAAAAAAATATTTAAATTATTTGAAGTTTCTACCAAAGACTACATCGCTGGTACTAAAAAACTGGTGACTGAATTAAAGGTAATTGATTATTCATCAACTTTTTGTGCTTTCTGTGATGAAAAATAGTAACTAAGTTATAAAAGTATAAGAATAAACACAAATATTTCAGGAAAATGTGTGTAGCTTTTTTCCTCATGAGCCCGTTGCCCTACGTCTCGGCCTAGTGGTAAATTCGGCACTGTCTATGAAATTTACTTTTTGGTGAAATATTTTCTTAGGGTGAAGTATTTTATCTAATATGATTATATTATATATAATAGGATTAGAATTAAAACCTCTTAACTTCAAACCACAGATTTAGCCGACGTGGAAAAAATTGCTTGGTGTCAAAATTTAAGCAATTCCCTTCTAAAAGTGTAATTTTTAAAAACAAGAAGTGTCGCCAAGCAGCTTTTGCTGAGTGGTTATCTGCTAAATGTTTGGTTCGAGAATAAGATTTTAACCCGCGATATCTATCTTTATTGGTTTATAACGCAATTTTTAGTTTAATAAAGCTATAGAATAGAGACTAATTGCTAATTTTTTGAAAATCTTAAAAGGTAAATTATATGAGTAAAATTTTCTACTGTATGTAACTGTTGAAATATCTATTTCTACTTCTAATGGAACTGGTTTCCTTTGAACGCAAACTCCTATTACATTATTTTCCAAAATAAATCATTTTTTTTAGCTTAAAATGTATAATTATAAATTCAATGAAAATAAATTAAATGGTTTTAGTTTGACTTCCAATTATCCTAACGACATTATATGGAATTAAGATTTTATTAGGATTCTTCTATTTCATATCAATAATTTATAGGTAAATATCAATAAAGGAATTCAAAATATTATAATGATAATTTGAAATATAAATTATTTCAATTATTATTATTATTAAACTTTTAATTAAAATATCTAATATTTTGTTTAACTTATTCATTTAGCTAATTCTATTCAATTAAACTTATTGAATAATCTTGTTTCTTTTTAAGGGTAGAGTATGTGCACAGATAACTTTTCAATATGAAAGGGGGAGGGTGGGGGGGGGGGGGAATCATAATAATTTATTTTAACAGATATTTTAAAGCATTCATTTTAAACGGACAAATAAATCTTTGTCAATTCAAAAGAATTAAGAAATGTATTTAAATTATAAAATAGGGATACACACTCTAGGTTAAGGATACACTTAAGGAAAGGATTTACACTTTGTTTCTAATATGAATTTTTATATAGTTTTCAAATCTCGTTTGATTCCAATGTAATCTTGTTTGATTGAAATAAACTGGGGTTATAAAAGTTTATACATATTTTTTTTCTTCGTTTTAGGGTTTTAAAGCAATGATTAGTTATTACAAAACAGAATCCATATACTTCAATCAAGTGATTTTACAAAGATAATAAATGCATTTGTCTATATTCCTTTCCCGTTGTCCTTTGGAAATCAACTCATTAAATCAACTGAACAAAATAAACTTATCACGATAAGAAAATTTATATATTTAATAGCCAAAACGATTTTTGTGACAGTCACTCCTACTAAACTATATATAGCCAATTATGATCAAGGTGACATTTGAAAGGGAGTGAACTGCAGATATGTCAAAACTATAAAATATTAATCTATTAATAAGTTTAATACGCTTTCAAAAAAGAAAAGTTATCGTAGCATCATCTTCATATCAAAATTTGGACTACAGTACAATAACTTTGTCGAACAGGCTGAATGCAACTAAAATGTAGACAAGCCATGGAATTAATGTGATCAAACTAACAAGGATTAAGTAGCAATTCTCCGAGGGTTCACGAGCTTGTAAATTCTTAATTACAAATTTAATAATTATTTATATGTTTATTAGTAGTACGGGAGGTACTTACATCTTGGCTTCGGTATTGCTCACTTGCACCACCGAGCAGTACGGTGGCCTGGGAAGCGGCGAACAAGGCGAAAAGGACGAAAATCTGTAAACAATGAGCGAAAAATAAAAACGATTGTCAAAAGTTGAAAAAGAATATTCAACATAATTTCATCAAATTGAGTATCTCATTCTTATATCAAACTTTTTAATTAGTTAAAATTTTTTTAATTAAAGTTTAGTTTCAAACACTTTAACAGTTCATTTACTTTTGGTAAAAACTTGCGAAATAGTTTACAAATTAAATTTATAAATACATAATACTAACTTTCAAATGTGTCGAAAATTACATTTAATTTATCATTTAACTTCCTTTAATAATACTAATAGAATAGTTAAATTTGATAAAAAATTCTTAGAAAAAAAGACAAACATGGTTAATATTTGATGTTTTTATTTAATAGAGAAGTTTTTTTAAGGCATCCTATTTAAAAGGTGTAAGGAATTCAATTAGTTTTACATAAATTTATTAATATAATTATTGAAATTAATATTTGATAAAATTTTATCATATTGATACTTAAATATTTTAATTTTAAAAACAAATATCTTCAGTTATTTTTAAATATTTTCCAAACTTAAAAATTATCTGGGATATAATAGATTTATATAAGAAATTATAAATTGTAATAAACATACACTATTTTGTTTATAATTTGGTGACCATCTCGTCAAGCCTTTTCATAAAAAAGACCTGTTTAGATAGATGCAGTTAATCATATAACTAAACTATCGTTTCACGATTGGAAAATAAATGTCTTATTGGAAAGTTAATTATTTATACACACGAAGTGTTAAGCATTATAATTATGAAATAAATATAATAAGACTATCTGAAGTCAGTTTTACGGATTATTAATTGAACATGTGCGTGATTTTTAATTTAACTTAATACGTATGTTATTAAAAGTTATTAAGTAAATAATACAACACAATATCAGGATATTTCTTGTAAAAAGTAAAAATAAAAAAATTCGAAATTAAAAATTATTTTAATATTTAATTTTTCTTATCAGAAATTATAATTAAAAGATTAATCAGAATTTGAACCCGAAGCATTTAGCGACAAAAATTAAAATTTGACGATTTATTATGGGATATATAGCTTGACTATAAATTCCAATACTAAATACTGCTGGTGAGTAATTATAATCAAAAGGTAAATCAGGATTCGAATTGGAAGCATTTCAAGAAAAAATTAAAGAAGATAACTTTTGATGGGAAACAATCTCTTAGGAATAAGAAAGATTATGGAGAAGTACCCTTACCTGCATGATTATCAACTTGAGTGGGGATACTCAGATATGCCCAAACAGTAGCCAGGTAACCCTTTTATACCAAATCGACAACGAAAAGGTGTATCTACTTTTTCCAACGGGTTTCCCAACTCTCATTGGAAATGAAATTTGTTATGCAAAATAAAACAAAAACGGAATATTCTCACACCTGAGTGTCAAAAAATATAAAAAATTAATAAAAAAAAAATCTCAAAAAATCCGCGCCCATCGCTCTCGAATGCAAATGGCGTCCAAAGAAAGAATGCGGCAGCCATTGTTTTTAGAGGTCGAGATGGGTTCGGGACTGGCACATCGGGGCGTGGCCTCTTTTTGTAGCCTTGATCCAGATTGCTTCTTCACTCGTCGGAAGATGGCTTCTTCTGTTGACGGCCCATGGGTTTGAGGTGTTTTCTTCCTTTTTGAGAGGGGGAAGGAAATGAAAAATCCTTTAATTGAGTGCCAGTTTTGGTGCGCATTTATTTGTTCTTATTGTAAGAGGCGTGTTTCGACATTTGTCTTGTCAAGTTCACTTCTTATTTGTAACAAGGAAGTCGTTTGTTGGAATAGTTTCAACAACGGAAACACTGTTTTGAGTTTTTTTTTTACTTCGAAACTCGAATTTCGGAATTTAAATAGTTCGAATAATATGTTTTTTTTTGTGTGATATAAATTCCTTCTCTTTAGAAATAATGGAGATTTTAATTCGACGAAGTAAAGCTAATATTTGAAATGTTTAAGTTACTTTCACAATTTGGATACTAATTTTTTTTTCAATGCAATTTTGAAAATCTATGAAAATATATCTTGTTTAAGTATTACATTTAGAAAATATTGTAAAAATAGAGTGCCTTACTGAAAAAACTTGAAATTCAGTAAAGACTTGATATTAAGGACAATAAAAATATCAATAAACGTTTAAGAATTCAAAATTTTATTAAGCTGAAACCTGTTAGGTAGTTAAGAGTGGAATGGGGTGAGTGTAACCGGTTTAATTTTTTTTTTCATTTTCAAACTGCTATTGTGAGATAACTATAAAAAAAACACGGCAAAAAACACCATTTGGGGATATTTATCGATAAGAACTTGCAATTATATTTTTTTTGTATAATTTACCATTAATTTTCTACATTTGTTTAAAATGTCCGCTAGCTACTCCTGAATGACGAAAGTGCAACCACACCCCCCAAACTCCCACAGACTGTACACAAACAATAATTATTTTATACCTTGTTATACCTTGAATTGTACGGGTTTATGCAGGTTTTGTATTTTCATCTCAAACCGTTTGGGAGATACGAACTTTTCCTTAAGTAAAATCGGTTCGTATGTTGTATCGTGATGTTGAATTTTTATTTTTCTGATACGTTTAGAGGTAGCTTTCTATTTTCAATAGGCAGTAGTTAAATTGCTCATGAATTTTCAAAATTTAAATAAGGTATTTTGATAATAAATTAGGACAATTTTTATGTAAGTTGTACAAATAAATTAAAACATAAAATAATATTTTCCATGTGTAATATGTAGGTTTTACTTTTACCTTTGAGGATTCAAATAGAGTTTAAATATAAATTTTAAAGTTTCTTTGTAGTTCAGTAGACATTTTTAGACATTCCTTCTCTTTTAATTTATATTCTTACAAGAAATAGAAAAAGTTTGTATTTTATTAGTTAGGTGGAAAACTACGAACCCATTTAAAATGGAAATTTAAAACATCATTAAAGAAACATTATTAAGTTACGTTATTCACATTGCTTTGCCGATAATTGTGAACGTCGATGATTTAATATATTTCCAGGACTCCATTATTATGCATTGTAGTATATCGATTTATGTATCAAGAGGAATAATTCTCTTAGAAATACCGATAGTGATTGTAGCTAGAATGAATGTGAGGGTGATTTAATTCAGAAGTAAAATTTTGAAAATTTCATTTTAATGCCTCCACAATTATGCATAAATTATAAGAATAAATTACATTACGAAAGGTACCTTTAGAAATATAAATTGCAATACTACAATATATTTTGTTTGGAATATTCACTACAATATTTTTAAAGCTTGTAAGTTCAAATTTCCTGTGTTTCATTATTTATGTAAGTAAATTAATCTAGAATATTTTCAAATTTATTCTCATAAGATAAATTTAAAACTTTTTATATAACTCCAAATACCTTATTCTTAAAACATATTACAGACATCTTTGTTTCCCAATCCCTTAATTATGAATCAGAGCACGCAGTGAATGAAAATTATTTTATAATTCTTCAGATGTTCCAACTAATCTAATTTTTGAAAAAGTAAATAAGAAACGCCCAATCTTTTTTATCTTCATGTTTAGACCAAATGTACTCTTCGATTTGCTCCATATCAAATGACAATTACTTATGAAATGATCGTGCTGTCACTTGACACATATCTTGGATGTACATCATGTCGAAAGACTTGTATAGTTTTTACGTGAGAAAATTTCTGACCCTCTTTCTTCACAAAACTGCGATTGTTCGTCTCGTTTGATTTGAGAGTCGTGGTGACAGACGCATAGGGTCGACTTTTAGCTGAATCTACAATTCATTGCAACCGATTTCATCAGATTGCCGATGTCCCACCTTCAAGCGACAGGCTTCAAAAAGAATTTCGATGGTCAATTGTGACATCATGTTATTAGAATTGGTTTTACTGAGTACACATCATAGAAATACTAAACTGAGAATGAAGTTTCTACTAATTTGTTATCTGTAAAATGGTGTCTAGACATACAATCATAAAATTAAAATGTTTTTCTCAAAAGGATGTTTCCCATCCCTGGCCACGTACCATTGGTGGTCTGCGAGATGGGGTCCACGGAGCTATTGTCAATTTTTCAAGAAGTTTTCCAACCATTATTTTCATGCTTTTAAATTTTATTAGAATTTGATGGTCTAAGCATTGATAAACTTTGGACTCGCTAAAGCGTGGGAACCATTTTCTAAAGAATAAATAAGACATCCTTTAAAGAAAGTGGAATGTTTTATCATTGATACGTTTTGTAATTTCTTATCGAAACAGAGCCAAAGAGTTAGGGAATAATAAATATATGTAATACGAACATAAATATGTAATGTATGTGTTGCCGCCATATTGAAACTATAGAATATGTTCAAACATTAATCTGATTCATCCAATGCATGCGATGCATGAGAGATTTGAAAAGCTCTTACATAAGTTAAACACTTCCGTGATATACATGTGATTTTTTGTCTTTTTAAAGGAAACGAATGAAATTTAATAAAGACCACAAAGCAGACTTAATACTTGAGAGTGTGAGCTGCTATCGAAATCTAATTAACCACTTAGGGTCCAGTGGTGCCAAATGACATCACTGCATTTTTATTATTATTTCTTTTTAATTGAACCATAAATTTCGGTATGTTCCATTTGGAACCATTTAAAAGGTACCTTATCTGTATTGAATATTTTCAGTATTTTTTATATTTAATAGTAAATGGTACAACTACATTTAGGAAATTGATGAATAAATGAACACGCTCTGAAGCAAAAAGTGAAAATATAGTTGTTAAAATTATTTATTGCTCCTACTTTTTCTATTACTAAGGGTTTCTTTTATTTAATGGAATAGCTTTTTTCTTTCCAGGACCTTTGAATACAAGTGATGCCGAATGGCATCATAAAAGTTTCATGTACCTAATTATCTATCATTAAGTCTCAATAATGCCAAATGGCATCATTACAAACTTTAATTAATATAGATATTTTAGTGAATATTTATATTAAACTAAAAATAGGTATAATTCCTGAAAATAACAAATTTTAACTGGCAAATAGAAATGCGGACTTCAAAGGGTTAAACAGTTCCTTTCGTTGCATACTTTTCAATGAAAAGTATGCAACGGTCAGTTTCAAGTGTAAATCAGATTTAATACATTGTAGAGTCCATTTTTGCTGTCTGCGTAAGAGTTGTATAGGCAGTTGCGTTGCATTTAGGGAGTGTGCTTTAGGGAGTGTTCATTTATTACATTTAAATTATGGGAGTTTTTTTTGTATGTTAAATAAGTCGAATGTATTTTCTTACAATACGATTATTAGTTTAGAATATATTTAGTATTAAAGTCTTCGTTTCATAATATTTCGCTTACAAGTAATTTTGTGCATCGAGTATCTCCCACAATTTATATAGAAGAACTCCAAATTAAAAAAATTGTATAATATTGAAATCTGTACTGAAATTTAAAAATTTTGTGAGCCTGGCTGGTTTCTAAGTATATTTTGATTTAAATTTTTTACAAACGTTTGACTACGGTACATCACTTTTTTTTTAACTACAGGTGAGTTCAATTAAAAAAAATTAATAAAATTCAACCCATCCTGTTTTGGGCGCGCTTCAGCATTTTATTTGAACGGCATATCTTAATGCCATTATCTTAATAATATCTAAGTCAGCATCCACGAAGAAAAATTTTAATGAACTTTGGTAAACTTTAATCAGACAGAATTGACTTTAAATGAATAAGATTTCCAAGATAAAAGTAGAAAGACAAGCATTTAGTATAAAAAAATCCCTTTATTTTGTTGTATACATTAACCGTTCTAAAGAAGAAAAAAACAAACAATAGGTGACAACACGAACAATAACGAAGTCGCCGCGAGCAATAAATGATGTGGCTCTTGCAAAAGCAAATGTTAGTCGCGTGCGAAAAACTAATTGTAAATTGTCCTGAACGCACTTTGACCGAATGGAGTGACTATATTTGAACCGTTCCTACAGGTATTGATATACATTTAAAATTTATTAAAGTATGCCAACTTGGAGGACGAGTACAAGACACTAAAAATTGGTACTACTTATAGTACACTCATAGCCAAGTACTTAGTTTGTTATTACGTTATTCTAGAAATCAGTTGGATAATCCTATTTTTTTAGGTGAACAAATGAACTAATACTGCTTGCAACTGGATACATTTTATATGCTATTAAATGAGCGTCATTGTAATCATTTCCAAAAGACCTTCTCAACAATACCATAAAACAATGCGAATCGATTCGATAACAGATTCCGTTCTTTGTTCCCGAAGGTCGCGTCCACCAAATTTCGAGTGTTCGACCTCAAACTCGTAATGAGGAATCTTATGGTACCGCCTCGTAACAGGCGCTCACCCCAAAACATGCGGATAATAAGATACGATTATTTTCTCAATGATTCGATTTGGAATCACCCTGAGGCTAGGGTGAGTCTCTAGCTCAATGATTACGATTTTTTTCTCCACTTTTCTCTTCATTTGTATCATTTGATCAAGATCTACCGACCACCACGTAATTATGGAAGTAAATGGTCGATAATAAATGTTTCGAGAAAGTAACAAACTAAGTAAATGAGGTAGCTTCGTCCTTTCCCATCCTCGTGTACGACCTTTCATGGTATTTGCTAATTGCCGTTCAAAGATTACTGGACTACGTAATGAAAGTTTCATAATATTACACGCTCATTGTTTGGTTTTCTAAGCTTAGGATTTTATAGTTTATTTTCTTTCATGCAACACTTGTCATTTATATAATAATGAAATATAATTTGAAAAGGCAATAAAAATTTCTATTATTTGTTAAGTTTTTATCTTTTATTTTTTAATAGTTAAAGATGTATTTACATTTCGACTCTTTGAATAATGTTTATACAAAAGAATTGATTATACAAAAATGTAATTAAATTAAAACATAACATAAGGATATAGTTTATAAGGTTTGATAATTTGATAAAACACACATTTGATAAAATGTATTTAATACCGATGAAATAAGTTTTAAGCTTTTAAACACATGCCAAAATATTCATTTATTTTAAGTAATTTGTACAGTAGAGTTTTGACACAATTTTAACAAGAAAATGAATAATAAAAAAATACATTAAACCTAATAACAATGTAATTAATATGATGATGTTTAAGAATATTTATTATGTATTAAATATTTCTTTCAGCGCCGAATATATAAATGAACCCTCTATATTAAGGCTTAATTTAAAATATCCCGTATGATGTACTCCATAAGATTGAGAGCGCCTTCTTTCTTAAAAAAAAAAGAGCGGAAAATAAAAAAAATTATTACTAATTTTACTATATACCCAATAATTTACATTTTTAACATATTATACTATGAGTTTGAAACTATTGCAATATAATAACGATTTCGACTAAAAACAAATTACTTTAGAACAAATGATCGGGAATTAAATAATAGTTGGGACTCTTAAAATTGGAAGCCCTGACATAAAATGTTTTATAAAAAATCTAGCCCTGCCCAACACGCGCGCAATTCTTCTATTTACGTAAAAGGATATTTTAAAAAGAATATAGACGAAATCCAATAACACACAATACCAATCTCACTATCGTTATTTTCAATTTCCCCAAACAAACCCCCAAAGTCATGCGGAGTCTCTCCCAAGCGTGCAAAGGACCAGAACACTGACCCGCAGTCCAAACAAATGGGAAGGAAAGTAACTGGAAACAACAAAGGAAACACCACTCTCCATTCTTCAAAAATTTCATTCCTCTTTTTAGAAGAAAAAAAAAGTAACGAAAGAGGGAGGAGGGAAAGAGAGTTCTGAAAGCCGTCTTCACTGACCTCGTAATGAATTCGAACGTGCGGAAGAATCTCTCCGTTGTTCCACAGGTGACCTTCGAACGGTATTGAGGGGAAGGGGGGGACCCCACCCTCCTCTCGGGCATCTCCCAAATCACGTGACCCCTTATGCGATGGACACACCTGTTCGACGGACAAAGGTATATAAGCGGTAATGGCCGCAATGCCAAATTACAATCCTCCCTTTCGATTTCGTTGTTGTGGTTAAACAGCCTTAGCTCGCTCTTTGCATCATGCAGGTAAGACACGTTTGATTTTATAGTTATTAGCATTAACGTTTTACATAATTTTTAATTAATAAATAACTTTTCGAAAGAATACAATTATGAAACCAAACTTTTCCTATTATCGAGTTATAAGTTCAAAATAGAATGTTAATTTATATAGAAGGTATCATAAAATATATACAATGTTTATTTTCAAATGAATGCACTTTTCAAATGAATACTATTTATAAATAAGAAAGAGTATTAAAAAACGTATTATATAATGATATCAGAATAAAAATAATAAATCATTATTAAGTTTGGTTTTAGTAAAGTATCGTTATTTTAAAAGTATTATATATTTTTTAAATATATTTAGTTAAAAAGAATTACATTTTATCAAAAAAATACGAAGTTATTGAGATATTTTAACAATTTACAATTACACAGATTTTCATTTTCCTACAAGAACAAATTACACAATCAAAATTCCAAACAATCAACTCAAATAATTACAGTTTATATCTTAAATGTTAATCTATAAAAAAATTTATATAATAACCAACAAAATTGATTACCTTGATAACTAAAATTTCATAATGTCTATTAAGATAATTATGCGATTAAACGTATTTCTATATAATTAATATTTTACAAAATACTTTAAGATGTCTATATCTTCTAAAATTACGTGTGAACATTACCCTTAATCGCAAAGTGTTTGAAACATGTATAATGTATTTAAAATGTTATTATTATTTTTATTAATATAATAACAAAGTTTAAATGTCTAGATTTCAAACCTTATAGTAATACTTAAAAATATATGTTTGAAAAACTTAAATTGCGGATTTTGATTAGAAAACGATATTATTTTGAAACCCTTACAAACATATTTCTGGAAATATAAATTAAAACATAATTTTGGAAAGGTTATGTATTCTCTTACTGTTTCTCTTATTGTATTCTCTTATTGTATTCTCTTATTGAGTGTTTAAAAAGCGCATATCTTAAAACACAAAATAAAAAATTATTCTAAGAGTAATAATTTTTTTAAGTATGCATCGAATTAGAATAACAATGTTCTGAATTAAAGCAATAGTGGTAAAGTGAATTCTTTTAAAACAACAAAATGCGGGAAAAAAGTATAATATATTACTCGCACATGACTTTAAAATGCTTGTAGCAAAACTTTCTTAAATGCGATAATGTTTTTAAATCCGCATTTCCACGAAATTACAGATTACAATATTGTTTTTCAGGAGAATAAAATATTTTTAAATTTAAAAAATAAAGATATATAATTGAAAAAAAAAATATTATTTTAAAACAGTTTTTTATTGGAAGTTAATTATGAATAGCAGGTTAATTCTCGTACGTATTTAATCGCTTTCACTGTTTCCTTTGTGCAGGTTCTGATCGTGTTCGCCCTCTTCGCTGCCTCCCACGCAGCCGTGCTCCTGCACCACCCGGCGGTCATCGGCACCGGGGGAAGCACCCAGTACAGGAGCCAGGACGTGAGTAGAATTTTTTTCATTATCCTTTTCACGAAATATTCAAACTTTTTTTAAATATTTATTTTAATTGCTTATTATGAAAAAAATATGATAAAATAATAAGTGGATAAAATAGTTCTCTGATAAATCTATTGATCAATAATTGTCAATTAATTATTGTGAAGGCTTATCTGTGAATAATTACAAATACGTAGCAAATGTGTAAAGCAACTATTTTTAACAAAGATTATAAAAAGTAAAATTTTTATAAATTTAATACAATGGGTAGTTAGATATTTTAATATTATAAATAATATTAGCAATTAATATTTTTAAATATATTATTGTTATTTTTGTGATAGTAATTTGATTTAACGTTTTATTACATTATGAAACTAGTAATTAATTTACAAAAATTTTCTCATCTTATTTGTATAGTTTAATTTTTTTTTAAATATTTGTTTAGTCAATTTTTTATTTTGTGATTCAAGGGTGTCGTGAGTTCAACAGTTTTTCCTGAGAGTTTATAAAAGATCACAAACATTTTTTTGCTAGAGTTTATAAAAGATCACAACAGTTTTTTCTGCTAGCTTCAAAATCTTATTTCGAGCTCCGGTGCGATATAATCACAAGCAAATAAAACATAAAAACATAACACCATACCTATTTGAGGAGGTAGAATTTTTTAAATTTATTTTTGTGGTTATGCAGATAGTTCTTATTTTTATTTTAAAAATTATAACCAAATTTTATTTAGTAAATTTTTATTACTTTTAACAGAAAAAAAACTTATGGATATACTATTTGGGACGAAATAAATTTCATATTTTTAATGATTAATCTAGTCGTATCACATTTTTAAGTAAGTTCACTTAATTTTTTTATGTAACTTTAGTCAATTTTCTTGAAACAGACGTCTGCCACATATTTCGTCAAACAAAGGAAATTTAATGTGTGTACTCTTTGTTTGTTGAAGTTATTTCATCAAAAATGAGAACAATTCTAAATACAAATTGACGGCTCAGCTCTATCCAAGTATCTCTTGGTTCGCAGTCAAGCACGCTGTCGACCGAACCGGAAAAGTTATGTTGAAACGTGGTAATATTTTATCAAAAGGCAAATGATTCGATAACAAAACAATTGTAAAAATTTACGAAAGCAGTCTTGACGTCCAATGAAAAAAAAGATAGTGTTATTTCCGTGTGTGTACAAATTCCTTCACATTTTAATAACCATATCATCAATACTATAAAGAAGTGTTACAATTGCTTAGTAAATAACTAAAACTCCTAATTTCAATTACCATTTTCAGAACCATGGCAACTACAATTTCGGCTACGACGAGGGCCACCTGTCCGGGGGCACCTTCCGAAAGGAATCCGGAGACGCCCACGGTAACGTCGCCGGCTCCTACGGACTAAGGGACGCCGACGGTCGCGTCCGAGTCGTCAACTACGTCGCCGATGCTGGTGGATTCAGGGCGGACATCCAGACCAACGAGCCGGGAGTCGAACCCAAGGACCCCGCACACACCGCCATCAACAAGGCCGGTGTGGTCGTTGCCCCTGCACCTATCGCTTACGCCCCTGCGCCCCTCGCCTATGCTGCCACTCACCATTATGCCGCCGCCCCTATTGCTTACGCCGGACACCATTTGGCCGCCCCTCATTACGGTTATGCTTACCACTATTAAGTGGAGGAGGATGTTTGGGAATGTTACGGAAAAGTTCGGCCAAAATTTAATTTTTTTATTGAATATTAGATTTGATTCATCAAATATTTATTTCCACTAGTCATTGCAATAGTTGATCGAAAATCCATTGTCAAATTTTTTAAATTTGTATAAATTATCTATAATAATAAGTGTGTAGTGCTCTAATTATTTGAGGAAAATTTCATTCGAATCTTAAATCCATCGTAATTATAATATGCAACATACGAGCAAATAAATGTTAAAAATAAATGATTGGGCTCTACTTTATTTTCTGTTTAATTTGTACAACAGTCTCTTTCTAATCAATGCACGTTTTACACATTAATTAAAAATAATTTGTCTTCATTTATCAACAAAAGATTTAACACCTAGCAGGAAAATTTCCTTTCAATTACTTAGTACACATATGTGTTAAGTAATTATGTATTTAACACATGTGTGCTCTAATGCATCGACTTTTTAAAGTATATTAACACAAACTAAACTGGAAAATTAACCAATTGTCCAGATTAATTTAAAAGTAATTGTGAAATGAGAAGGTTTTATTTTCATTAAGAGAAATATAATTATCTAGTAATTCCAAATGTGTATTTAACAAATTACTTAATTTACTCAAAAGACCACATTTCATTTTGTTTTATGAGGTGTCAAACTTTTAGAAGTGTGCTTTTGAATTTGTACCATAAAAATGTGAGATTTATTTTCAATAAATGTCAATCACTTATCTATGTGTTTGTTATTACTTTATCTATTTTACTTTGATAAATAATAAGAAATAGTTTATAATTCATTGATTCATTTCTTTTCCTGTCCTAATAACTAAGATTTTGCAATTAATTCTTTATTTTTAAATCTTTTTAGAAAAGTGTGTAAAATATTTTAAAGAAGATGGTTGGTCCACTTCGAATGTGAAAAATACTTCATTTTATGAAATTAGGAAAAATACTGAACTTTTTGTCTTTTGCCTATTATTTTTATGTAAATATTAAATTTTGCCCAATTTTAAAATATTTTTATACTAATTTCTTCTGAACTATAAAATTAATTTTTTCATAAGTAAAAGATTATATTTTCTGATATTTAATTGAACGGTTTCGTGAAGTATTTAAATACCAAAAATTATTATAAAAAAAAACTTCACAAAAGGTGGTAACTTTTAAAACTTTTTATCGTTTTTTTACTTTAAGAAATGATTAAACTAATGTCAGCGATATAAAAGTACAGTTGAAAATACAAACAAAAATATTTTGAAGAATATCTAAGAAAACTATAATACACATTAAAATTTGATTAAGATTTAAACATGTGTTCTCTTTTAATATAATTTAATTGCGATATTTAAATTTTTAAAAGAAGTGTTTAAAATTATTAGTACGAATTTAATTTGATAAAGTATTGGAAATGAAATAGGAATACATTTATATTATTTATCATAACATATACATATTATACATAATCATTTAATTCAATTCGCCCAAGTTTACAACTTTCTCAAAAATTTCCCGAATAAAAAAAAGACAACCTTATTTTTTTTTTCAAATTTCGAGAGTTTCAACGATATATATTTATTTTACTTTATTAAAGCTTTTTCGATTTTTATTGATAATGTGAAGCCTATTTTAAATAAAAAAAACATTTAAAGTTTTTAAACGAAATACGATTTTAGATAAAATCAGCACTAAAGTTTTTAAAATATGTAAAAAATCTTTATTCATTATATATAAATAAAAATACACATATAAACATAATATAACACATCTTCAAGCTATCACATTTCGCCAGCAAGACGAAAATACAACTTTTAAATAAAATTTACTAATTAAATTTAGTAAATTTAGTACAATAACATTTATAAAAAAATATTATAAACAAATATATAATTATAAATAATGCACTTTTTATACATCTTGTGGGCAAACTTAAAGAACATCGAATTTTATTTCTCTATTTTCTTTAAAATTTTGACAACGAAGGATATGAAAGAAAATTCATTAGCAAACTTAGTCTGACTCCTTAGAAAGACTCCTTAGCAAACTTAATAGACATCAGTTGAAGGCTCAATTTTCCATAAAGTGTAGACGTAAAATTTCTAATTAAGTGACTATAGTCTTCGCTTATCATAGAATAGGTGGGGGTATCCTGTAAAGCATGGCAGGAAATAATGCAATCAGTAAACATGACTATGTAAATCATACTTCATATTAAACATTATTTACATATTCGTGAACAAATCTAATGAAATTCAAATTTTCTACGAAATATTTTTTAATAATTTCTTTAAAACTGTATATTACTTTAAAAAAAACTATATTACTTTTATACAAATTACTTAATAAAAGTAATGTTTTTTAATTATCTTGGTTGAAAAAGAATATTTTAAAATGTTATATATTACTAAATATTATAATAATTTTTTTTAAAGCGGTAAAAAAGCTTAGAATATCTTTTTTTTTTAAATAGCAAAGGTTTTCTTAAACAATTTAAAAAATATTATTTATAATTTAATATTTTGGTTAATCGTAATATACAAATATTTGGCTTTAAGACCAACATTTGATATGTATTTTTCAAGCTGACATAACATGGATAGGTTAGTAAAATTAAAAAAAAAGCAAGAAAGTAGTATTTAGTAAAATTAGAAACAGAAAAGTATAAGAAATATAAATATATCTGTTCCACTGAATAGTATAAGGAATGTATTAAATTGAGTCTTGATAAATTTTTTGTTAAATTTGAATAAACTTTTTAAAAAATTACAAACTGTACTTTTATTAATATCTTGGAAATGATAATTATTTTCAGTCAAAACTTTTGAGTCATACACATTTGGGAAATTAGATATAACCTTGGAGAGAAATATATTGAAATGCTTACATTTTGTTCGCATTCATCTAAAAAATAGATTAGGGTAAGTTGCATTGTATTAATTTACAAATATATTATTATCGAATTTAATATTAGGAAAGCGTTATTACCTTCTACGCAAACATAAAATAAACGCTTTTATTTGCTATTGCTTAATGGAACTTACATCGTAAACCATTTCTGCTCTCCATGACCTGAAGTTTCCAAACTATTAAAGCATCTTCTATCGCTTTGGCCAATATTGCCATAGTATAGGCTACAACGGAAGTAATCGTTAATCTATAATATGTGTTTTAAGTGTTATAGGGGATAGCCGAGGGCTTGGAAGGAAGGTTTAGCGTTGAGGTAGCCGAACTGCGGCGGAACAGCGGCGAAAGGAGGGAGGAAACTGGGGTAGGTCCTGACAGCGCCAACGTACCCTTTTCCTTGCACCACATTCCCGAAGTAGGCTGGAGGAGGTGGTGGAAAGGCTGCGAATCCTACTGGTCCCGCCTTCACTATGGGTGCCACGGCAAGCGGAGGTGGTGGACCATAGTAAGCCTTGGGCGCCACAGCAACGGGAGCCGCTATTGCAACGGGAGGCGGAGGGCCGTAGTAAGCCTTTGGTGCCAATGCAATTGGAGCAGGAATGATGGCGGGAGGGGGTGGACCGTAGTACGCCTTTGGTGCCAAGGCAACTGGTGCCGGTGGAGGAGGTGGACCGTAGAAACTCGGAGGTGGTGGAGGTGGATCGTTATAAACGTAATTGTACTGCGGTGGAGGAGGTGGAGGAAGAGATTTCTGCTGTGAGTACACGAGTGGAGGTGGATAGGCGGCTAGTGGGGCGACCGGCACGATTGGTGCAGGGACCACTGCCGGTTTGTTGATGGTTGCCGATGCCGGATCAGAGGGGGCGACTCCCGGCTCGTTGGAGGTGACGTCGGCTCGGAATCCGTTTTCGTCGGCGACGTACCTGACCACCCTCAGTCTACCGTCAGCGTCCCTGAGTCCGAACGAACCCACCTTGTTGCCCAGGGCGTCCCCTGATTCCCTGCGGAAGGACGCCCCTGAGGGGTGGCCCTCGCTGTAGCCGAAGTCGTAGGTTCCACGACCCTTGATGAGCAAAATAAAATTATTAAAAAAAGATCCCAATTAAATGATTACTTTTTATGTTATTACCAATTTTGGTGTAAATAGAGCGAATAATAATTTTTTACCTGTTGATATTTAAGAATTAGCTCTTTTTCCCAACGTTTTTGGTTCACCAGTTAACGCATATACATTAAAAAATTAAGTAACCCCTTAGTGATTCGTACCCGCGGGCTATTGTAATAAAGCCAAGAGCGCTATAGACTAAGCTACAAAATAACGTTTTACACAAATTTTTAACCTTTTATACACAGTTTTCAATTCACAGACAAACGTTTTTTTTATTATAATATATTGCAATGTGTAAAGTAATAGGGTCATTTACTCCTCGCCAAATGTATTATATTCTTAGAGTGGGTTAAATTATTTTCATTGGTTATATTATACTCGTGTGGTTGTGTCTGAAATTAAAATTCAGAATACTTACATCTTGGCTGTTGAAAGTCACGGCTGCTCCTACGTCATCAGGATTTCTTGGTGTCAATATTATAGCTGCTTGACAACAGTATAATGCAGCAAATGCAACCAAAATCTGAAAAAATAAATAGTTTTAAAAACATAATTTAAGTTTAATTACTAATATTAATTAAAAGAATCTTTATTACATTCAATTTGATATGATTATATATTATATCCCTGATAATATTGTATATGTACGTTTTCAAAGCGTTGTTTCTATATTATTTGCAAAATATATTGGAAATAATTGTACTGCAAAAGAAATAACCTTTTTCAATGTTCAACAAAGCACAAACAAAATTAAAAAAATAACTATTACTATACTATCAAATGAACTTTTTGGAATTATAAAAATGTACGTATCTCATATATACAGTACGTATCTCATAAAAATGTACGTATCTCATATATACAGTACGTATCTCATAAAAATGTACGTATCTCATATATACTTTAAAAAAAAACACTTATTTTTTTTAAAAAAATCCCATAAGCTTTCAAATACATTTTTTCATATAGTTTTAAACAATTTATTTCTAATATATTTTAGCTGTTTTATTAGTAGATTATAATCTGTAATTTTATTAGTATAAAAACTTCTATGTTTCCATAATTCGAAATTTTTTGAAATTTGATTGAAATTTAATTAGAAAACTATCTATATAAAAATAACAAAGAGTTTCAAATCCAAAGGTATGTGTAAAAAAATATAGCTCGACGGTTAAAGTATCGTTGTGATATGCACAACGTCCCGGGATCGGTTCTGTGTGGCCGCAAAACTCACCGCACTACATTAGTGACTTCCGGACTACGGGTCAACGCAATCTTAGAATAAACACTCGTGACGTAGCACCTCAACTCAACCACCACGACTTCATTTGCGACATGCAAACTCATCAACCACTGTCCACGGAATAACATTTCACGGACGTTAATCATTCGATCTTCCGTCCGACTCACTAAGAGGAGGGTATTGTGGTGATCACTTCAAATAACTGATAATTTCTTTCGGTCTTGAGTAATTACGTCGATGTAGAATGCACAACTTCCCTTGTTCGATTCAGGGTAGCATGCAAAACTTCTCGCGATTTTAATATTTCTTCGCCGTTCAGAGAGTATTCGGTAACGTTTTTATTAAAATATGTAACTGTGCACAATTACTTTGATGACTAGTTATAAGATTACCAAGTTCCCTTCAAGTTTTAAAAAGTTATTTTTCTAACTAAAAGCCTAGTTTACAGCAAACAGTGATGTAACGGTAATGGATATAATTGAGTTTTTAATTGCAGCATTTAAAAAGTTTAAAACAATTCCCTTAAATCTATAGAAAATTTACCAATAGCTTAGTATTTGCAAGAAAATTATGCTATGGATATAAAAATTGCTATAAAAATCGATCTTTTAAGACATGAAAATCAAAATATTTTTTCATCCCATTTTTATCTAGACTACTGTTTGAAATTGTTTAAAATATGTTACTTATTATAAAACAATGTAATTTATTTAGCGTATATCAATTAAATATCTGAAATATAAATGTCTTAACTGCAAATCCCAAGGGAGTAGATTTTTTATTAAAAAATCATTAATGATTTTTTTAGGCTTGCTTTCTCAATTCCAACAGAGGGGTATGTTTTACAAGTAATTACTTTGAATGTACAAAATTGGTTTCATTGTCACTGAAATCAAAACCATTAAGATGGCATTCTGAACTCCCCCAAAAGCATTCGATTGACATCTTCGAATCAATAAGCTGTATGTGAGTTCAGCCATTTCGCCATTAATAGAAACTATTTTCTATTTGTTTTTATGAATACTAAAGTAAAATAGACATACTATAAATAAACGATAATTGAAAATATGAACTGCTAACAAAAATCGATTGACTTTAAAACCATCGCAAACAAAGTGATATCCATTTGAAGTAAAGTTATAATATTTCAAGATCTTAGTGCGCGTCTATGAATAGAAAAAGGTTATGAAAATTAGTTGACGCTCAATTAAAAGAAAATTATATGAGAAACCTTGTTAAATATGTAAACATAACTTTTAAATTTTATAGTATCTTTATTAGTATATAACATGGTTCCTATATTTTTCTTATTACCACTGAATTAAACAAAAAGTATCCACATAAAATGGATTCTACTGTATTATATTTTTGACCGAGCGTAGCGATGTCTTGTTTTAACTAGAACATTTAGCATTTCGTCTGTTTGTTTGTCTGTCTTTTTATTACGCAGTTACTACTAAAGTCGTTGTCTGTTTATGATTTTGTTCAAATTTGGCATGAATGTTTCTTGAATTTATTAAAAACGACGAATAAAGTTCTTTTTGGTCGCGAGGTCCACTGTTCCCAGAATTACTAAGTATGTACTAAAAAACACTCGGTGTGGTTCACCGGGTATTAGGAGGTCATGTTTTAAATCGGCCATTCGGCATTTTATTTGTTTGTGTATGTCTGTAAATTTGTTTGTTACGCAGTCACGGCCAAACGCGTTATTCGATTTTCTTTAAATTTGGCATGAATGTTCTAAAGTCACTAAAAATTAGATATGTTTTTTTGTAATTTTAGATATTCTTTTAATATGATGCTTCAAGATGGTGGCTGTTTTATTATTTGATTACGTTTCAATATAATGACCGTTTTAGTAGTTCCGTTTCATGTAAAATTTTGAATTAAAAAAAAAATTGGTCGCGAGGTTTAGTTCTCTCGCTTCTACTAATTAGATTAGTAAAAATAAATTTAAAAGTCAAAATTGAATATCATATAAGGACTTAGACATGCAAAAAAATATGCTTTTGAATCAGAAGATTTATCCGACACTAATATTGTTGAATAAAACATTGCATAAACGTATATAGAACAAATTTACAGTATGTGCATGACTCAAATAAGAATAAAGGGAAATGTGACTATTCAAATTACAAAACAGTGATTAAAGTTATTTTACCGCCTTTACTATTTTACCTAAACATTTGTTTAAATGTTTTTGAGATAACTTTTTTCTTAGAATTTAACAATTTTTATTGTTTGAACATTATGTGTAATAGTAACAATATTTCGTGTTTCAAGTACTTTAGTTGTTTAAGAAATCTCAGAGAATTGGTTAAAACGACCCCCTAGGTATTATTAATTTTTCAGTAGAATTCAAGTGATTTAAATACTTTTTCAATTTTCGTTGAAATATTTTCATACATCAAACCTGTTCTGGTATCCATATAAAACATTTGAAACTGTTGTCCAAGATAAGTTTTGAAAATCTCTTTGGTGGCTTGAATCGCATCCTCAAAATGAACTCAACAAATTATCCTTTCAAGGTTTAAAACCAAGCATTAATGTCAAAATCTCCACAAATTCGTTGAAACTCAATCTTAAAATTCGTCAGTTTTACTCAATCTTACATTTAATATTTATTTATTCTTATATCTTAAAGAAATATCAATAACAGTTTTTTGAAACCTCGACATTCGCTTCGAAGCTCATTCTTACTTTATGAGCAACAGATCTTTTAAAGCTTAAAACAAAATATCTATTACAGGTTTCAAGTTTTCTGTACTTGCTTTGAAAATATCTCGTAAACAATTTCACCAAGTGTGTTAAATTATTTATAGCATTGGAATAAAATACCAATCACAGTTTTGGAAATCTCACTAATTGAGTCGAAACTTATTCCAGAATCATAAACAGAGTTATACTACCCATTGCAGTTTTAAAAAAGAAGTTAAAAAATTTCACTACCTGCGACGAAAATGATTTTTTAAATTTTACTAAGAGTGTTAAGTTAAACATTGATTTGACACCAATTCCAATGCATTTTTTTTTAAATAACACTACTTGCTTCTAAACTCTTCTCACTAAGAACGCTAATTATCCATTATAGTCTTAAGATTAAATACTAATTACAGTTTAAAAAAAATGTCATTACTGATGTCGAAAATGACTTTAAGATTGAATGATGGGTTAATAGAAGGTAAACGAGATTTCTCAGGGAGATTCACCAATCTGGTAAAATCTCATCCTTAGTCTTAAATTATCCAAAAAAACTGAAACCACATTAGTTTTTCGTATTTCAATACTAGAGCTGAAACTCATTATTTACTTTTATCTCATAAAGAAAGTTTAATTATCCATCGATTTGAAACCAAATGACTCATTTTGGTACCTCAACACATGTAGAAACTCATTCTTAATATCTCACAATCACAGTTTTATAATCCACGCAGAGACTCGACAACAGAAACCAGGTTCGGTTTCTGAACAAAACCGAAATATCCAAAATCACCGAACTCACCTTTAGGTTATCCATGGTCGCTGATGTGTCCGAACTGACTTTCAAACCCCCGGTCACCCCTTATAAATACCACAGTAAAGAAAATCCCACGTCATGGCTACCCCCCTTTTCCATCCAATCGCAACAAAACACCAGTCATATCCCCCCTACTCAAGTATTCAGGCATTTTGGTGTCAGGACATAAAACGGAAGGTCAGCGGAGATTCAGAATTCGACCTTCTTCGGAACTAGCGACACTCCAAATTTCCCGTTATGACCCTTTTTCCCATTGTCCTCCTTCAATTGGAACGAGGGGGTCCCCTTAATTTACGGCAGTGGTGTCCCGGCCGAATTGAACTTTATCTCCCATTGTGAATGCTTCGCGAGCTTTCTCTCGTCTGTTGCAACGGGAGATGATGGGAGAGGAGAGTTGTTTTTTCTTCTCCTCCTCCTCCCCAATGGAGATGGACGTTTTGGTTGTTTCGAACCGAGTCTTTTTCTTTCTGCGCTGTGTTCTCGATTTCGATTGTCCAGTTGTCACTTTCAGAAAGGTGATGGGTTTTGGATTTTGTCTAGTAGTATTTTAACGGGGAGGTATTTACCGGTGCGATGCACGATTGAGATGTTTCTTTATTGTATCGTAAGATAAAGTTTACCGGAAGGTTTTTCGATATTCACACACACACACAAGACATATCACCAAAGAATAGCAAATTATTTGGAGATTTCACTGTTAAAAGTGCATGCCTATTTTAGAAGAAACTTTCGTCATTTTGACAAAAAAGAAGCTTCTGCTAAAACCTCCAATTACATATTTCGTCAAAAATTATAAATATATTCTTCTAAAAAAAGAAAATATTTTTTCGTTTGGTTAAAAACTAACAAACTATTTTAGGATATTTAATCGAAGTATATTTAAAGAAACCATTTTTACAGTGTTCATACTTGCTTTTAACACACTTAGTGATTTCCCCCAATGAAAACTAAATTTATTATATTAAACACATATTTTTAATTTTATTTTTACTTTCATACTTTGAAAAGAAAGTTCAAAACTAGCTGTTCGGCTCCCTGCACCCGTAGAAGGGAAAAATGAGTGCCCTCGTTGGGACTCGAACTTGCGACCTATTACCCTGAAGTACTGTGCGTAACCGACCAAGCTACAAAGGGATGTTTCAGACAGATCTTTGAAATGATTTTTTAATATGTTTTTATGCAATAATTCTTTCAAACGCATTTTATAAACAAACGATGAGATGAACGTATGATTCTTCAGTGCTCTGAAAAATTCTCACATGTAAGAGGAGTAAAATGTAATTACATAAATAGTACTACAGAAAAAATATATATGAGGATTTTAAATTTTATTTTAACTTTTATGCTGTGAGAGTTAAGGTAAAAATAGTTAAAATCCTTACATTAATTTCCTTTAAAATAAATTATTAATAGAAATGTGTAACTTGAAAGTTACAACTTTGTTAGGTATAGTTGAAAAGAGTCCCTAAGCCTCAAATTGTCAAAAACCAACTATTTTTAAATACATTAAGAAATTCATTTTGCACATTGGCGCACTACTCACAATGTAATAAAAAGTAAAATACTTCTTGCTTGGAAAAGTTATGGACTTGTATCAAAGTGATACTAATATGACTTAATTGAGAATATGCATGTGTAGCGACTATATGTAAGAGTGCATAAAAAATCTGAAAGTTTCCATTTAATATTCCATAATTTCTTTTATTTTCTTTTAAAAAAATCCCTCCTTCAGTAATCCTACAACCTAAACTCAACTACCAAACTAGCTTTTGCAAACAATTCTAATTTTGATTGTCCTCTTTGACATACTTGTGCTTACTCCCGCAATAAAAACATATGCGAAATATATCTCATAAATGTGTAAAACATATCTGAGAAAAAACACTCTACGAAATAAAACTATCATTTTTGATTATCATGTGATCGGCAAGGCTATTTTCGTCTATTTTTGCAATAGACGAAAATAAATTACGTATGTTTTTAAATCACGTGAATTTTAACGCAGCAAAAATTCTTTAATTTTTAACGAAATTGCAGCAGAACTCAAATTCCAGTTATCTGGATCAAACAAACTGGATCTCTTTGAGAAAGAAAAACGAAATCACCAAAATTCACATTTTAAAAGTTTCTTATCGGGGAATTATATTTTTTAATATTCATTAAATTACATGTCATAATAGAGAAAAATTCGTTTTGTTTACTAAGAAATAATTTTTTCACGAACTATCCAATTATCGGGATATTCGATTATCCGGATAGAATCTGGTCCCAATTGATCAGGATAATTGAAGTTCTACTGCAATACGATAACTTTACTGTGGTATCACCTTAATCGGCTTTAATTTTGGTTCTTACATTTCTATTGATTGCATCGAACCTGAACGAGCTTTTGCGGCTCAATTGGTAGTTCGCGCAACTTCGGACCCAGAGATCCTTGTTTCGGATCGAGCCTTATATTTTTATTTGAAATCATCCTCAATTTTTTTTGTAGAAATAAATTTTGTTAAAGAAACGACGAAATAAATTTCCCTAGACTGACGGAATATTTAATCGACATTAGGCAGACAACAAATTCATTAAAAATGACGAAATGTTTGCCAAAAATGAGCATTCATTTTTAAAAGTATGAGGACAACATTGAAGGGATTAGGAGTGTTAATACCGGCAAACTCTTCTTATCATGTCTTTCAGTTAAGCTATCGTGATCTACTTTAGGATACATTCCAGCAAAGAATGTTGACACACACACACATAGTCAATGTTTTACTTTTAAACATTCTTGACCACCCCAAAACCGCGAGACCATAAAACTTTATATATTTAGAATATGAAAATCACAAGTTTACCAACCAAAGCTTTTTAATCAATAACAAAACTGTTTAGTTTTAGGGCGAAAATTATATTCTTTTGAAATAATATTTAAAAACAAACAAATGTTTAGTCAATTAAGAATAAGAACTTTTATATGAAGTAAAGTTACAATTTTAGTGAACTTCAGAAAGGTAAATACAGAAAGATATAGCATATAGAAAAATATTTTAATTAGATTTGAAAAACAAATATTTTTAGCTCTTTCTTTTTTTTAAAGTTTTCTTAAAGATAAAAATTCTTACTTCGTCATATAAGTCCTAATGTTTTATTCGTTAGAGTGAATCCAAATAGCATAGTCCAGTACAGTTCAAGGCTAGCTATATTTGCATAATATTATATGCTATTCTTACCAAAACTTTAAAAAAATGCTATATTCTATGGTCAAATAAATAAAAAAATACAGAATGAAATAAACACAAAGAAAAATGTATGAAAATAAATATTTTATTGTTCTATTAACTGCATGATTTCAAATTTAGAAAAATCATATAACAATTTGAGTGCAAGTAAAATCATTACAAATTTGTATGGAGTTTTGGAATTTTGTTTTTAATAGATGCTAAATGCAAAAATTATTTGTGTTAATTTTAGCACTAGCCTCAAAATGGAATGTGGCTTATGAAACAAAAAATAATTCAATGACGTTTCTAAACAGCAATGGCTGGTTTGTAAAACGGAGTACCCTTGTAAAACGGAGTTCCTTTGTAGAACGGAGCTGCTGCATAAGCAGCAACCGGCGCCGGCGCAGCAGCATAAGTTACTAAAGGAGCATGCGCAATAGGAGCAGCGTACGTTTTGATGGGAGCTGGTGCAAGTGCATAGCTCAAAGGAGCTGCGTAAGATTTGAATGGCGCTGGAGCGACTGCGTAGGTTAAGGGAGCACCTTTAAAGGGCGCAGCTGCGTACGCTATGGGAGAAGCTGCGAAGCCTTTTACTGGTGCAGCTGCGTACGCTATGGGAGCAGCTGCGAAGCCTTTTACTGGTGCAGCTGCGTAGGCAATAGGAGCAGGATGGGCGTAAGTCACAGCTGGGGATAGCAGAGTAGCCTTGTTGATGGTGGTCGAAGCTGGGTCCTTCGGTTCGAGTCCCGGTTCGTTGGATTTGATGTCGGCGCGGAATCCGTCGGCATCGGCCACATAGTTGACAATGCGAGTTCGACCGTCTGCGTCCGTGAGTCCGTAGGAGCCGTACTTGTTGCCGTAGACGTCGCCGGCCTCTTTGCGGAAACTTCCACCGGACAAGTGACCTTCGTCGTATCCGAAGTTGTAGTTGCCCAGACTCTGTACAGAGAGAGAGGGGGGGGGAGGGGATTAAGCTAATTTTTAGTTACGACAACGGACTAACTAACGAAATAACGAAAGAAAAAAATAGCGGATGGAGACTTATGGACATCCTTTTTCATTACCCGGCCGCTAGATATATCATTTGGCCTAGTGGAGTTACTGGAAGTTTAATAGGTGTTGATAAATACTGAATTAAATATAATTCCTATTAAAATTATTGCCAAGGTGAATTCAACACTTTGAGTGTTGTTATGTCGGAACTATGCTGTTGGTCTTGCACTACTTTGCATTTATTTGGTAACAAATTTCTCTGCATCTGCTATTTCACTACAAAACAATGTATTTTGTTTTAAATAGAAAATAAAACTATTCCGAATTTAGTTTAAATAAGAAAGATTACCACAACATATAATACTTATGTATTTTGTTACTGTGAATGTTCGATAAATCTACACTATAACCGAAATAAACTGCCAACAGGATTGATAACAGAGGAAAACTAGTTGATCATAATATTTTTTTAAATTTATGTTTTACTAATGAATTGTAAAAAAACGAGTAAAATAAATAATTTATAAATTTTACACCAATTATTGCTATGAAATACTCCGTTGATCAGTGGCGGATTTACATAGGGGCTAAAGGGGGCTATAGCCACCCCCTTGGGCTGTGGCCAAATTAAAAAAAAAAAAAATCAAGAAAAAAAGTTTTTTCTTAATTTTTTTTTTAAATAATGCCTATGAGCTAAGAGGGGCTATAGTCCCTCATATAGTTAGAGTTTTCAGGGAGTTGAGGAGAGGACCAAGTTTTATGGTTCTCATTGGGGATGGGAAAAGGGCGAGGGCGGGCTACGCGTCTTGTCCACTATCAAGATGACCTCGGACAATGCAACTGGCCAGAAACACATTGCCTGGACACATTGCATAGAATTTATGTTTGGTTGGAATCAGTGGCGGATATACATAGAGGCAAAAAGGGGATATAGCCCCTCCTTAGCTTATAACTAAAAAAAAATTCAAAAAATAATGTTTATTCTTTAAAAATTGTTCTGCAAAATAATAGTTATGAGCTTTCGCTTTGAGACCCGCAGTTTGAGTTTCCAGAGAGTCTTGGGGAAAATTAAGTTTTATGACCCTTTCTTTGGGGGTGAGGGGGCGGGGGTTACGCGTCTTTTCGCCTTATCACGATGACCTTGACACTGCAAATGCCCAGAAACAGCAAAACTGAAACCCTTTCTTGTATCACCCGAGTACAGTCATTCGTTAAAAGTTTTAAGGGAGGAGGGATATTCGCTGTAGAAATGAGGGGTCAGTGGATCTGAGATTCTGAGGGTGAAGGAGGGAAATAAAAATTCGTGTCGCTATGGTTAGTTTTGATGAGCGAAAACATCGGAAAAGGCGAATTCTATGCTATTGCTTCATTAATAGCTGGGTTAGATAGTCAGGTAATTTTTCTTTCCCTTGTGTTTTTATTCGTTTAATTTTATATATTTTAAGCGATGCAAAAAGCGAGACTGCAGTTGCAAATACTCTTGAGTTTTATTTAAGTATTTTAATGAAGTAGTGATACCGGAATCACATTATCTTTGGCAATCAATTCTTAATCTTTTATATGATAGTTGCTCAGTTTCAATTAGGAAAACCGAACCAAATATCTTTGAATCGTATTTTTTTAAAAACATCAATTTTACGTAAATTGAAAAAAAATTCAAAGAACTGAACATGCTTAATGATGATATTTTTAAACTATAATTTGACATGTACATAAGAAATATTGTACCATATATGAAAAGCAAACAATCAAAACGTATTTTGCTAAAAAAATTTAAAAAAATTATATTACACATCACTGATTTCACCACCGAGTTTTCTATCTAACTAAGATTGGTAAGGTTATTTTATTTGTCCAAAATACTTTTTGTCACATTTGAAATTAACTTGCAAAATTGAAATCTGTCTATGCGAATTAGAAAAATAAATATTCCCAATATTCGTTTCAAGTGACAAAACACGTTTTGAATTTTTTCTATTCGTATGTCAATCATTTGTCTGAGTTTGTGTGGATTGAAGCAAGTACTAGTAACTGCTAGTTGGTATTCTTATTAAAAGCGTAAAGTCTGCCTTTGCATAGTTTGAAGTAATTTATTATTTTGACCAATCTACCTAACTATTTAAGTTCTTATCAAAATTTAAGTACAATGATGATGATACCCATTTCGATTTACGAAAGAGTATTCCATACCACTAAGTAGTTGATGGCTTGCACCACATATTTAGCCTAGGGTCCACTAACTCTAAATCAGGCTCTGGCTTCGTGGGAGTACCTCAAATATCTAACCCAAGGATGAACCAGTTGTTTAAGAGCAGCGTGGTGGACCAAAAGTTTATATTTTTTATTATCAGAAGGTGTCGAGACAACATTTATTCTTACACAAAAAAAAAGTACATAGCACCAGAATAAAACACAACAAAGTTGCTTCTTTACATTGGAGGCATTTATCTCGACAAGGTATTAAAATAAGATTTTTCAGGCGGAATTTACGCATACCGTTTAACGGCAATCGTCGAAAATAGGTATTTGAATATATATACCCCCCCCCCCCACACACACAAAAAAAAGAATAATTAGCCCTCCCCTTTGGATGACCCTAGATCCGCCAGTGCCGTTGATAGCCATAAAAATTGTTTATTAACCCACTGACTCATACGCTATTTTAGCAATTGTAAAATTGTTTTCACTGTTTGGAAGTCTAAATATTTTTACCAAAATTTTATTTAACTCTAAATAGATCGCTTTTAAGTTATTCCTAAAAAAGTTAGATTTTAAAAATGTTGTAAAAGCGAGTATTTTTATGAGTTATAAGATATCGAAGATATATGAATGTGAAATCATGTCCATGGGCACCTTAGGGTTAATATAATATGATTTATTAAAACTATTTAAATGAAATTTAACAATCTGTCTATTTGCATGCATAGAATTAACAAAATATATATTAATGAAATAAATGTAAAAGACATATATATATATATATATATATATATATATATATATATATATATATATATATATATATATATATATATATGTATATTTGATTTAAAGTAGTTATAAATAAATTTTGCAAATTGTTTAAAATTAGATATTTTTTACATTTGGATGGAAAAGTTTTACATTTATACGTAAACCCAGTTTTTGGAATAATTCTATATGTTAATAAGACATGATTTGATAAGTTTTTTCCCTATGATGCAGATGAAAAACCTCCATAAAAAGTATTTATAAATATGTATTTTATTTCTTTTTATAAATATAATGAAAATATTTCGAAATAGAAATGCATGTAAAAATGAATAAATAGTTATTTTTTTCTATTTTAAGCAAAGTAATAAATCATGAAATTATAAAGTTGCTTTCATTAAAACAGTTTTAATTATATTTCTAATACATTAATTCATATATTTTATTAATTACAAATTACAATACTTGCATTGAGATAACATAAAAGTGTACCTTAATTAAATAATTTAAAAGATATTTTAAAAATAAAAAATGTAATTGGCGTTGCATGACATAATCATATATACTAATAAAGTACCAGTCATTCAAATTATTTTGATTTTTTTCAGATAATTTTCAATTTTTTGTAATAATACCTAAATCCATATGTACATTTTATAAGTCTATCTCAATATTTTAACTTGTGTATGCGTCCAATATTAATTAAAAAAACTTTAATAGATTTTAATGAAATTCGCAATTTATCGACAAATTGTAAAAAAAACTAACTAGTTTTGATTGAAAGAATTTTTTCAAACTTTTTTGCTTTAACAAATTGAGCATTTACGATATTTTAACACAGACACACAGCGTTATAGGTTGGTATAGCTGCATGCTAATAGATATACTTTTTTATTTTTAAATATTTAGAAAAATATCAGTATTATGTTGGAAAGTCTTCATTTTTAGAAGAGTATTACGAATTAATAGTAATGAATTTTTATGAATTCAAAATTAATGTTTATGACTTCAAATATCAAGTTCATTGCTGGGATAGTTTGAGTTTACTAGTCATACATTTTTGAAACAATTAAAAATATTAACCTAGTCTTTCCATTTTACAAAATTAATTTAATACTTGAATTAAAAACTGATGTCAAACAACATACAATTGAATTTTAGCATCAATAAATGATCCTCACGAAAAATATTTAATTTAGTTTTTATATTGGTAATTCAGTAATCAACACTGTTCCAAATACAAAGTCAGCATATGTAAATAAGCGATAACTTTTTAATAAAAAAAGATAAACCTTTTAAAACAATTAATTTTCAATTTCAATGTTTTTTAATGATTTTTATATAATTATGAAATATTCAAAAGCAAGTGCACGAATTTTCTGATAACTAAAGTCTATATTGTATGATTTCAAAATTTTATATTATTAAAACAGGATACACTTTATGTTAAATAATACATTAATGTATGTTTATTCATTAAGAAAAAGTAAGAGCAAATGTTTTGTCACATAAGTGGTATTTGTGGTAAAATGCTTATAATTTTTCCTAAATGCACATATTACAGTCCTTTCAAATTAATTTCAATGAAATAAATGTACTTTAGAAGAATACAATAAGTTTAGTTCCATAGTAAATTTGAAGGCGAATTCAATTGTGCAATAATATAATTTTCTGAAATCTTGGACAAAATACATTTTAAATGATTTTTCTGAATGTTTTAAAAAGATACTTACATCTGCAGAATTATACTGACTACTGCCCCCTGTGCTTATTATGGGGGGAGCACCGTAAACAATCGCCGATGCCTGGGCGGCAACGAAGAAAGCTGAGAAAACTATTAAAACCTACAACAAAGCAAAATATTATTTTTAGAAAAAATATTAAAGTAAGGTTTTTATATATTTTATCAATAAATTTATTAATATTGCGAACGTCTATCTGTCTCGTTATGTAACTATTTTGAAAACAATTAAACACTTCATTTGTAAAAATACAGTATGAGTGTTTTAAAACAAAATTAATAAAATTTTATTTAAGATCTGAATAACTAATCATTCTTTATTTGATAATATAATGAAATAAATAAAAAAAATCCAATGTTATGATGGTATTTATAAAAATTGTTGTAAATACTTTTAAAAGTATTACGAAAAATAGGATTTTTGTATCCTCTTTACTTACTGATTATTTTTTTGTCAAGAAATATTGTTAACTTCATAGTATTCAAAAATTATAAAACATATTGGTTATATTAAGTAAAAAATTCGAAAGTTTCACGTTTCCAATTATGACCAAATTTAACCAATGACAATACAAAATTTAATTAATATAGTTTGCTATAAAACTCTTTCAAGCCTAACTAACGAGATGTGCAAACTTAAATAGAAAGTAATATTTAACAAATATATGGACTATTAAATACATGTTTCTTTGGATTGGTTAGTTATTTTTTGAAAAGCTTGCATACTCATTTAATTCATACTGTAGATTTAAAGTATTTATCTTTCTTAGATAAAATAATTAATTTTAGTGATGCATATTTCATTATAATTCTATACAATAATGCGAGAAAAAGATGACACTTTACCTTCATGTTCACACAGTGCTGGGCTTCAACAAAGATAGATGCGCATGTCAAGATTTCACTCCAATTTATAGTTCCAAAAATCTAAAACCCGTTGACCCACACAAGGACACTGACAAAGCCCTGCAACTTTCGTTTCACTAAACAGTTAATTGAACAAAAACCCAACTCTGAAAGAGAGTTTTTTTTCATTTTTCTTTTGATAGAGCATTATCTATAAATGAAATATCTGTGTTTCTTTCTCCCGGGGCCATAGCATCATTACAAATAATATATTTTATATATTTTTTCTTTTCTTAAGCTATACTTCATAACGGGGTTCGTTAAAGTTTTGGGGCGTTTAATCTCATTCTAACGTAAAAAAAATCTGGTTAGAAACCAGTTATGCGATGTTCCTCAATAAGAAATCGCTTCGATTGACCTTCATATACTTTGAAAGGTTTTGTGGTGTGGCATTTATATGATCTTCTTTAACCTGGTATTTTTTGTTCTATGCAATTATCATAGAAAAGCATTTTATACATGCGTTGGTGGTGGAATGACTTTTGAGATTTAAAAAAATACATAAAACCAATCAAGGTGTTCCTAAATAGGTGGTTTAGCGTTTTATTAATTTATGTTAGATATTTGTAGCCGATAAAAATTTTAAAATTGTCATTAATACTTTAGTGAAAACAATTCATAAAGTGAAAAGCAACAAATACTATAATTTTTGTTTCGAAATGTCAATTTTAAAATTTATTTTGTGAATACCAATTATTTATCAAAAATAATACATTATGGTGATCATGATTAATACGAAAATATTTTTTTAATTTTCGTGGTTCAATGCATCGTTAAATTAAAAACAAAAAGTTACAATTTAACAGGAGGTTTGATTAAACATTCAGTATTTGTTTTCTTGGTTTTTGTGCAGTATTTTTTACGGAAAATGTATTGAGAAATATTAATAACTGGTAATATCAAATTAAGAGAGATGAGAAATAAATGTAAGTGTTTTAAATGTAAGTGCTCAAAACTTCTCACTAGCGTTCTTTAGATATGGTTATCTTACAAGACCTGATATTTCTATAGGTCGCCCAATGCTTGGTTGTGGTTGTTTAGATCAACTCAATAATCCCATCAACTTTTTTTTTATTATTTAATGATACATTTTTAAGAATTTCTGTGACATTATTTATTATAAGTACAAATTTAACGCATATCCAAATTACCCATGAGGTTTAAAAGCTAAAAAATATTTAAAAAGAACATAAAATACAAAATAACTTTCCAAACCATTTCCCTATTTTATTCTGAGTTGGTAGTAAACTGAATCACGCAGTTCTATTTTTACGGTACTTCTTTGTTTTGAATCAATTAGCTTAATAACAAATTTCGAAATTCTGAAGTAGTATAACTTACAAGATCATTCAAGCTCGCTTTTAAAACTGTACTTAATTTAAGATTTATTTAAAACAGATGTGATGGTCAAATACAGTACATGAAATAATTGAACTTCAAACAAAATGTTTTTCTGCTAATCAATTTTATTTCAACATTCAAATATCTGAACACACTATCACAACACATCATGAGATCGAACCACAAGGACTCGAGTTCTGTGAACGAGTCTCACAAGTGATAGCCGTACACTCCAGCGACGGGCAGAGCGGCGTGGTGGTACACTCCACGGTGAGACAGAACAGGTACGTGAGCAGAGTAAGCGTATGGGTGGTGAGCGTAGGCGAGTGCCGGGGCGGCCGCGTATGCAGGGGCGACGTAGGTGGCAGCAGCCGGGGCGGCTACCACGAGGGCCTTGTTGATGGAAGTGTGTGCGGGATCCTTGGGTTCGACTCCCGGCTCGTTGGTCTGGATGTCGGCCCTGAACCCTGCGGCGTCGGCGACGTAGTTAACGACTCGGACGCGACCGTCAGCGTCTCTGAGTCCGTAGGAGCCAGCGACGTTTCCGTGGGCGTCTCCGGATTCCTTTCGGAAGGTGCCTCCCGACAGGTGGCCTTCGTCGTAGCCGAAGTTGTAGTTGCCATGGTTCTAGAAATTATATTTGGATTTTAATGAAATGCTTAATATAAAAATATTACATTTGAGTGTTTGAAGTGATAGTAACTCTTTGCAGTCAAAAGAGTTGACCCTCGGGCCTCACTGTAAGAAATTCACCAAATATGAGAAAAATCGCCCCGAGTTGATGTTTTACTCGAGCGAAAAAGGCGTCGACTGAAAGGGGTTAAAACCTTTAACATTAATTAAAACTAATTAAATTATTAAATTTAGGCCCTTAGGTGCACAATTAGAGGTTGAATAGTTATTCTGTTTAACATTTCAGACATTTCGTGCAGTAGAAGATAGTTTTTTCCGTACCACAGACAGACATATACACTCACTATTTTTTTTTCACTACTGAGTCGACTTGAAAAATAAAAGTAAAAATGTAGTGATCTTGCGATCGGAGTTTTGCAGGCTTCGCTACTAAAATACTAGAAAGTCGTTCTAAAATATACAAAACTTATACTGGATAACATATACAGGATTGGTGCATGATAAATGTGATCGGTGTCGAATGTCTGGACGCCTATCTAGGTTGCGTTGGGTGTCAGCTCAAGTGTTACCTTGTCATCTGTTCTTGTTAAAAAATAAGGATATTTATGCGTGTGTATGTGTGTGGCTGTGTTGAGTTTTATAAATGAGGACAGAAATACGCAGCCGCATTGCAAAAACAAGGTACTTAAGAAAGAGTACCTGAACATACTCGTTTATCTTTGAGTACAATTGCATCGTAAATGAGCGATGACGTTCTTAAATTTAAGTAATCTTACTTTCTCAAAAATGAGCAGTGGGATTTAATATTGCTAATTTTTATACTGGATTCAGAAGCTCTTGGTCAATGCAGCTTGGCTCGATGATGCGGTGTTTTAAGATCTTGTAGTAGTAATAATAATAACAATAATAATAAATACTTTGCGAGAAATGCGGATTGAGCCGGTTTTGAAAGTAATCGCTTCATAAAATAATTCTAGGTTTGTTTCGTGGGATAATTGGCATGTTTCAGACGTATCTTCAGTCTTGAAACATGTTATATAAAACTATATTAATGAATGCTCATTGAAATACATCGACCTTACTTTCATGTCATCTATTGACATATTTTCAGTACATATGCAAATATGATCTTATTTTAAGTATTTGGATATAAATAGATACTACATTTTGTAAACGGCGATACGGATTTTGGGTAAAAAGTTAAACTTTAAGTAATTTGTGACTATTCAAAAATATGGAAGGCCATTATTCAAATTATTTTTAGCAAAAATGCGTACTCAAATGAATCACATATTACAATTTTATCACTATTTATAAAATTATATTTTTTTTTGTAAAGTTGCAAAAGTTATAATTTTAAGAAACAAATATAATTACATAACATCTCATTAGAATTTTAAACATTTGTAAAAAGTTTTACCCTATTTTGTATCATTATTGTTGTAATTAATATATTTAATATTCAAAACAATTACTCACATCTTGAGCTCTGTATTGAGTGCTTCCACCAGTGCTCAGCAGTGCTGGAGAGTTAAAGAGAACAGCTGCATTGCTCGCAGCAAACACGGCAAAAAGAACGAAGACCTGAAATAGAGTGCAAGCACTTAACATATTTTCTACTTATTACATGCAATTGGTGTGAATTTTTGATAATTCCAAAGATATTTTATATTGTTTAATTAGTTTCAGAGTTAGTTTTATGTTTTATTTAGTTTAATTTTTTAAGGTAAACAAGATACAATTTAAACTTTTTTTTTTAATTTTTCACTTTTTGAATAAAAAATGTAATGTATATTATTTAATAACAGATAAAAAAAATTACTTAAAAATTCCTTAATTGTTTTTAAAAATTTAAACTTTTCAAAATAGTTTAAGATTTTTTAAACGCCAAGTGTTTTTATATATATATTTGTTTTTTTCACCAAAATTTTTTTCTCACATTCTTTGAACTTTAATACATACGAATTGGCATTAAAATTTTGTATACCACTCTTATTTGATTTTTATAAATAAATATTCAAAATAGCCCAAAATGTTTTTTTAAAACTCAATTTTTTAAAAAAAAATTTAGTCATTAAACCCCCCCTCCCCCCCAAAAAAAAACTACTTGTAGAGATAATTTGCAAATCAATGTATAATATAATTATATTTTGTAATGCGCTATACAAACTATACATTTCATCATTAATAATATAAAACGCCTTAGCATTTCGAAAATTTTTAATATTAAAGAAACCCGAATACTGAGGAAAAAACAATTAATGTTTTTGTTACTTGAAAACCTTAGTACATGACCCAGCATATAGTTTAAATTAACTCATTAAAAACATAGGTTCAATTCTAAAATTTTGAAAGCATATTTAAAAGATTCTAAACTATAATTTTAGCAAATAAAATAAATCGCCAATTAAAATTTTTTGGGTATTGTGCATGTCTTCTTAATAAAAATAGTTCTTATATTTTACTAAAAATTAAACAGATATACAATAAATTTATTATTTTATACTTTTTATTACATTTTACAGATTTAAAATAAAAAAAATTACATTTAAACTTTTAAATTTAAATTGGTTGTTTTTAGAGGGTAAAACGTCATTTATACGAAATGATGAAACGTATTACAAATCACATTGATTTGAATTTTTGCTATGAATTAGTAAAATTATTGAAAACAAAAAAAAGTTATTAGTGCTTTAAATATTCATTATTAAAACTGAAATAATACTTAGAATATTTAATTTTTGCACAATATTGATCAGTACAAAGTACAATGCATGTACATGTTGCAAATTCTTTAAAAGCAATAAATTGGTACAGTTATGTATTGGTACTCTACTAATTTTTTTAATAATTAACGGAACCATATGAAAATTAGAAATAGTTAAATAATAAAAAAAGTGTTTAACATATTATATAATTTATTATAATTGTTTATGTTATTTCTTGTAGTTTTTAAATTTCACACAATTATTCCAAATTCCATATTAATATTTTAAAGTTAAATGCATTCAATGTTAAATGTTCTAAATTATAATTAAAATTGTATATAATTTTTAAGGGAATGTGAATTATTTATTTTAAAATATATAGAATAAACACTTATAAATTTGACTAGAAATATGTAGGTTTCAAATATAAGTCAATGAATATACACTTTTTTAATGACTATATTTAAAGTTCATAAATTATTTGTAATAACTCAGATATTAAAGGAATTATTTAAAATAACATTTTAAAGGCATTTATAAAATTTGGAATTGTTAATGAAAGCAATTAAGTTTTATTTTCTAATATTTCTTATATGCTTGTTAAAAATTTATACTTATCAATTTAAAAATTGAAACAACACATACACCATTTATAAAAATATCCTTCATTATTACATTAAAAATTCTATTACAAAAATTATTCTTATTTATTAAATTTATAAAATAATTTTCAGAAAATATTTATTTAAATACAAATTAAAAGTAACAGAATAAATTACGCAATCAATTGAAATTTTGATTAAGATATCAAACTAAACACATTTCAATATCAGAAAAAAAATTAAATCAGATCTTACCTTCATGGTGCTAGGCAAGTTTTCAAGTCGAAACTAATATTCTACCGAGTCAGCAATCGGCTCTTATATACGTAAAACTCTTTACGGTACACAAGGACCTTTGATACGAGTTTTTTTTAAAACTCATCAAGGTTTTTCCCTTTTACAATTGGGAAGTTCCGATAGATGTCAATAGGAGAATTCAAACAATTCGTCCTTTTGTTGGGTGGAGCCATTCGGAGTTTTATAATTAAGCGACCTTCGTGAGATAACACTTCTTCTTCGAGGGTTGTTTTGCTTCCTGATGTATTCAAATGTACTTTCAGTGTTTCGTTGTATAATTGAGGGAGTGGTTAATACGCGGTGAACTTAGGGAAATATGATTGAGAGTTTTGAGATGGTAACTCTTACACATGCTAAGATCAATAAATATTATTACCACACGCTAACATATGTTAAACATCGGAATTGAGAAGTTTTATGGCACAAATACGAGAATAAAGTAATAATGCATTCATGTTGTAATAAATTTACTTTTAAATCATTAGTGATTTTAATTTTTGTCGCGATTTAGTATAATTTGTGCAAAAAATTATTGGTAATTTAAATGTTCAGCATAGAAATTGCAAAAAAAGTTTATTATTTTTTAATCCATCCATGGAGGCAGTGTTTGTATATAAAATCTATGTTGTAAATTTTATAAATTCGAATAAATCAGAAATAAGAGAAGTCTACAGTATTTATATATATTCTTAAAAGAAAACGGATATTGATCAAACTTGTTAACACTTGTAAACTTAAATTTTAACTGTAAAACCGAATGAGTAAAATTTACTTCATATGATATTAAATTTTTTTTAATGCTAGGTAAACCATATCTATCTAGGTACCTAAATTGGCTTTGTGACCCATAAATTATTGGTTTCAAAAATATAAACACAGAAATTAAGTATCCCATTCTAAATTAGAATCTGGCAATTTTATTGCATAAAAGTATAATTTTATTCTGATTCGTTTCTTAAGAATCATAGTGGTACATACAGGAGGCAGACTACTGTATATTAAAAATAATATATGTTTTATTTTATTATAATTTTCTTTATAACGTTAAATCCCAAAATCCTTTTACCTGCTGCATAAAACATAAATTCATATAAAATAACTTATGTACTACTTTCAGCATTCAAATTATTTGGTATTACATTTTTTATTCTAGTTATATACCTATTATCTGAGACCAAATAGTGTTTAATAATTTAAATAATTAGCCTGTGTAAAAGCCATAAACATAATTAAAATATCACAATAATTTATTAATTAATAATTTTAATATTATTTATTAATATTTAAATAATTTTTGCTATAAATATTAATATGTAATATACAGGATAATGATATAATGACTTTTCAATAAATATAAAAACGTATTTTTGTTTAAACAAATCGAATACTGGGCTCACATCGAAAGTAAATCCTGGTTTCACACACAACTGGATAATTGTAATACTATTTTGCAAAGTTCATGTATTTAACTATAGAAATGTGTATCGATATCATAAATTTACAAAGTAAATTATGTTGTTTCGTTACAGAACAGTAAAATTAACTATATAAATTACAGTTTTTCAAAAATCTATATTAAAAGAAGTTTACCTTTTTATTAACCTTTTATCAAAACACTTTAACATTAAATTTTTTTTAATTTAATGTTATTCAAAATGTAAAGAAATATCATAAATTGTACCCAATTCTTTTTTCAAAAAACATACATTGGTAAACAGTTTGGTTCAAAATTGTATAATCATCTAATTTATTGCAAAAACTAGGTGTAATAATAGGTTTCGGCGAGAGAATAAAATATTTTTAATAACGGGGTAGTCGAGATTCAAAAGCAGTTATATTCACAAAATGCTTTTTAAAAACCAAATCGCAAAAAAACTGCTGAAACTTAACTATTGTTCAAACGACAATAATTTTTTTAAATATATAAAGAACAAATACAACATTTTCCCACTAAAACGTGCAAATTCTTTAGCTTACACTTATATATTTCAGTAACATGTGTAAGTTATAATATTAAATTTTAATTTTCACATAAATTTTTTCAAACAGTATGAAGACTTTAACTGATTTTGCAACTGATGGATGCGGGCCGCGCCATCTTGTTTTCTTGCAGCAGATTAAAAGCCATCCACATTCCAGCCACTCAGAAATCAAACTACCTCTGACGCTCATCTTCAAGTTCGATGGATATAGCTACTTTTGCTCATGCGGACTTTATTTTTTATTAATAAAAAACGGTTTTTGAAAAAGTCTATATATTTTTTTTAATAGAAAACAAAGTTAAAGTACCTATTAATACCAAAATCTTATTTTCCGATTTTTGGAATATAACTGCTTTTGCATTTGAGCTACTGACTTAAAAAAATATGAAACTTTATAATCGATTAATTAAAAATAAATAATAATTTTTAAAAAATACTTCAAATAAATAATATTTATAAATATTAAGTGAAATTAATATATTCCATTGTTCATAAATTATTATAATAAAATCGTATTAGTTAAATTGCAATACCGATGTTCCCACACGTTTTAAAACAATTACTTTCTAACGAGTTGGGAAGGATTGATTTAGAAGATAAAATTAATCGCATTCATAACCTGCGGGGTGGGTAATTACAGAATAATGGCAGTCACACCCAAAACAGGAAGAAAGAAAAAAAGATTTCAACGCTCTTCGCATGATTGCTCGAGGTTTTTGCCTCCTTTTGGAGTGGCCGAAGTCCTTGCCAGCGTTGACCGGTTGAGGAATTAAAATGTATAAAAGTGAAAATCTGCACTCGAAAAATGTATCTGTCATTGTTGACTTCATTCCCAAAACAGCCATGCAAGTAAGATTTTATAATTTTCTATACCATCTAATTTTGAAGTATTTAGTTAGAATAAAAGAAAGTGAATATCTAAATTCAAATACTTCACATTGCTTTTAATTTTTGTTTAAATATTAAATAATTTATTATAGTTTGTAAAAATGATTTAATTTTTTTTTTTTTAACCTTTCGGTGAATAATTAAGCTGAAATGAAAAATTAAGTACCAGAAGTAATTTTTCCATTTACTAAGATTCATAACCAAGTTAAAATCTGTTCAATTTAAAGTCTTATTGACAAATTTTTAATGTCATTTTACATTGGCAAAGCTTTCGTACATTATACAATATGTATAACTAATATAATAATGAAAAATCAAATAAAAATATCTAGAGGTTTTAGTTTATAAATACACACGCTCTATATAACGTTTAAATAATTAGAATTATTTTAAGGAATGTGAATGAACTATCAATAATATATCAAATTAAGTGTTTTTTATGTAGAAAACATGAAATAATTGTCGGAATTATAGTACTAATTTTTAATTATTTTTTTATGGTTAGAAACTTGATACAGTGCGAAATAACAATATGATATATTGATATATATGAATATGATATATTGTTATATGTGAATATGATATATTGTTAAATATGAATATGATATATTGTTAAATATGAATATGATATATTGTTATATATGAATATGATATTTTTTTATATAAATTTTAAAATTATAAACCCATATTTCAACCCATAAACAATATAGATAATTTTTTTTAAAAAGTGGTTTATTTAAAAATATTAAAGTTAAACAGGAATATGTACACATATGAATACATTCTATGTTAGTATGACATTTTATTATTTTGCCTCACAAAAATATAAATTTTAGAATTATAAAATAAATAAAAATATTTTTTATGAAGGGCATATTTAAGTTTTCAAGTTAAATTTAAAGAACTTTAAAATTTAAAGTACTGTAAAACTAAATTTGTTTTATGCTATCAATTATGAGATCTAATTGATGGAAATTCGAGTTTACAAGTTTTTCTGTTCCAGGTCTTTATCCTTTTCGCCCTGTTCGCTGCGAGCCAGGCAGCTGTTCTCCTGCACGCCCCCGCTTTGCTCAGTACAGGAGGCAGCACTCAGTACAGAGCTCAAGATGTAAGTGCAATAATATTTCTTCATTACTTCCCTTCTAATAAATATCTATAATGTCGGCTTAATTTACAAACCACGAAGCTACCATGGTAAAAATTTAGTAGCTGAAGTGGTTTGGCATTTTTATAGATCCGCATGCGTCGTTTTTTTACTCTGATGGCAGTGGTTGCTTCTTTTTCAAATGTGAACGAATTCCGTATTCATGGCAACCGTAAAGCACATTGTAGATAAATGAGTTGTTAATACTGACTGTTCGCTGATCGTCACTCGTAAATCACGTGACTATTTGACTCAACATCCGATCAATCCTTGCTTTTAAAGAATTCCACAGTAGAGAAGTGAATAGCTTGACATTCGCCGGTAAGCTGCTTCAGTCACGGCTGTTGAATCCCAGGCATAGAAGTTACATAGGATGTGAATTTAGTCGACGATATTTTCTACATATACAATTCAAAGTATGCATAAATACTTTTATGTAGAAATCTATAGTTTTTTTATACGGATAGTGTAATAGTTAAAGATGATTTCAAGCTTTATTAGACCTAATGAAAAATATGCAAAATACAATAAATATAAATAATTAAGCAGTATTATGATAAATTTAAAGGACATTTTTTTATCATATATCAAAATGTAAACATAAAATTACTGTACTGTAACTGTTTGGTAGCAATGGTATGGATTTTATAGAAATATTTTTAATATTTTTTTTACCTTGCTATACTAAATGTTTTATATAAAAGCATATTGCAAAGAATAAACAGAAAAGTTGCGAATTTTACTTCCCATCATGCAATTTGTCATTACAATTTTTATTATCTACATTATGTTTCAATGCATATGCTCACCCTTGTAGTTTTTAAACTCAAACATATCATTAACAAAAAATGTAGTAGTTTCAAGCTATATTGTATCACGCATTAATTAATATAGCTCAAAATTAACTAAATTTGATAATTGAAATCAACTAATTAATCTATATTCATATATGAAAAAATTGAAATAATGTCTAAGCATTTAAATAAAAATTTAGTAATGTATTTGATTATTTTTAAATGTAAAAAAAAAGTTTTCAGTGAAACATACCACAATGATAAAATTCATAAACATAATTAAAAATATACAATGAATCGAAAAATAAAAAAAATCCATGAATCAAATTCTTCAATGCATTAAACTATTGCCTTTATAAATATTATTTATTTCGTACAAATCAATTTTTGCGGATTTAAACCATTTCCTGCGATTTAAAATTGTACAAATTGTTATTTACTTTGACAATTTTTATTATCTTTAATGAAACAGTTTACAAAATAAACTATTTTGTCAAATTAAAGAACCTCAAGAACAATGAAAACCGCAAAACTCTTTAAAATAAATCGTCCAGATGTTAAATTGCTAATTTCTGGATATTTTGATTTTTTTTATAATTCTTTAACTTTGTTGTTAAAATATTGTGTGCTTTTGAAAACATGCATTTTCGTTTATATGTCAATTCAGAAGAAAATTAAACACATTAGGTAGTTTAATAACTAGATTATTGAAGTTAAAATAGTTTTTTTCATATATGACACGCATGTAACTATATTTTTTTTTTGTAAAGTTACACTCAGCTATGCAAATTGAAAAAAAATATGTCTGGTTTGATTTTGGCAGGTACTATATTGATTGAGAAATTTTTAATGAGTGGAGTGCATTGATCGGTTTTCTTTTAAAGTATGAATCATTCAATTTTTTTCTTTTAAAGTATGAATCATTCAATTTTTTTCTTTTAAAGTATGAATCATTCAATTTTTTTCTTTTAATTGTATATAAATACTTATATATTTTTTGGATTTCAGAACCATGGCAACTATAACTTCGGATACGACGAGGGACATTTGTCTGGGGGCACGTTCCGAAAAGAAGCTGGAGACGCTCACGGAAACGTCGCCGGCTCCTACGGACTAAGGGACGCCGACGGTCGCGTCCGAGTTGTCAACTACGTCGCCGACGCTGGTGGATTCAGGGCGGACATCCAGACCAACGAGCCGGGAGTCGAACCCAAGGACCCGGCACACACTTCCATCAACAAGGCCGTCGTAGTAGCTGCCCCGGCTGCAGCTGTGGCTACATACGCCGCCCCTGCATACGCCCCTGCACTCGCCTACGCGCACCATCCATACTCCTACGCCGCACCAGTTCTCCCTCACCATGGTGTGTATCACCACGCCGCTCTGCCAGGATTTTACGGGTATCACCTGTAAGTGCCAAAGGAACTAGTTATGCTGTTGCAGGATCTCTTATCGGTCGATGCGATGTTATTTATGTTGTTATAAACTATATTGAATAAAATTGCATTGACATTTTAATAATGGTTTGTTTTTGTCATTTTTAGGATGTCATAAGTTATAAGAATTCATTCCAAAAAGTTTTTTTTTTACATTTGTTTCCAATGTTAAATGTAGAACCAAAATTAAAAATATATATATGAATAAGTATATAAAAACTTTTCTTTTTAATACTCATGCGCTTAAGTATTAAATTGAATTTACCAGGTGTTTTCAAGATATACATGATTTTTAAAAGTATTTAATAACTTTGTTTTAAAACGGAATTTTAAATTGTAAAGTAAATCAACAATATCAGAAATATTTAAAAGGGGATTATTTGTATGACTTAAAAAAGTGAATAAATTTCCTTGAAAACTGCAAAACAAAGAATTTGAAATCATACGTCCACTTTCATTAGTAAAAAAAGTAACAATTCGTTATTTTTTTTAGTAGCGATTTAGTTTTAATACAGGATTTTCACATAGTAAATGTTCAAAAGCTACGTATGTTACTATAAAGGATAAAAGTGATGGTTAATACTTAACTAGTAATTGATTTAATTTTGTAATATTTTTTATAAAAACAAAAATTAGAAAACTTATTAACCCCTTTACTCAATTCGTGTTAAGTGATAATTTTATATGCTTTTAAGAGGACTCGGTACCCTTGGAATAATTTTTTTAATTAAATAATTTACGTAGATATTTTACACATATTATTGAAGGTTATTATTATATAACATGATTTTAGCAACAAAAAAAATATTTTTATGAGTATATTTTTCAAAATTTAATTTTTTTCTTAAAAATTTAACTTTTTTAAAAATGCTTTTTCTTTTTCAGTTTTTAATATTTTGTAAAGATTTTTTTTTCTTACATTCACTATACTTACTTTATAACTGTAAAGATCGAATTTGAAATTACTGATTTAGTTCTTGAGAAAAAAAAATGTCGATGTATAATGCAAAAAAATAGAAAAAAACATGATTTAGTCTACTTTTTAATTTTTTTTCTTTTTATTATTTTGCAAAACCCATCCTTGATTGTTTTAAATAGGTTATACAGGAATTTCAGAAAAAAAATCAAGTCATTTGAATAATATTTGAGAAAGTATTCTTATTTTAAATACCGTGGCATATGCAAAAAACACAAACTGAGATAAATCAGTTTAAACATTTCAAATCCAAATAACTCGATGAATATATTTGAGATTTTCTTCACACATAATTAATTTTATAACGTCTTGCATACATATAAAATTCTGGTTTCTATTATTTAATTGGAGTACATTAAATCACTATTATGTACTCAGTTTTAAAATGATAACAAAACTAAATTTTTGTGAAAAATCTGTTAAAATCAAAATAATAATTTTTTAAATATTGTTTTACACTAATTTTGTGTTAGAAACCATACTAATACAACTGAATTCATTGAACATACATATTTCATACCATAAAACACTTTAGAATGGGCTTTGACAATAGCAAAAACATGTATTACATTTGTTAAATACGTCACCTTTGGCAAATACGTCTCCTTGTACCTTCAAATTTAAAATTATATCAAACCACGGTAAAAAAAGTAAACAAACGCGTGACGTGATTGATACAGTCACAGATAAACACGTTCAGCTTGTTCTTAGCTGATTTTTCTTTAAATAAATGACCAAAAGCTGTTGCGTCAAAAATGTAAACATCGAAATGGACGTAGCATTTTAAGTGCTGTGAAAGTAATGAAACACATTTTTATTACATTTATAATTATCAGATCATTTCAAAACTTTGTAATAATGAACTTTAGGTACAAGAGCATGTTTTAAGCAAAAAAAAAGAAAAATTGATCTTTTCATCGATTTTCTCAAATCAAAGGGTACCAAGTTACCTTAATAAGAATTAAATATAATTTGCATTTTGATAACATAATGAAGATAAATACACTTTGCATGACTGTTGTCGGAAAAGGTTTGCTCCTAAAGCATTCAATTGTGAGATTGTACATTTAAAATATTTTATAATTCTGTATAACGTTGTAAATCTGTATTTGAACTATAGTTTAACGTATCAGTTTACGTCAATTAAACGAAATGTCAAATTATTTTAACTGGAGTTTATTTTCAAGTACACTGAGTCCTTTTATGTCATTTTCATAAAATGTTGCAACTTTAAAATTGTTATTAACAGATCAATTGATTTATTGATTTAATGCATGTCTCATGAATTTTGCATGTACGTTAAAAGGTACAGCAACATTGTCACCTCACAATACAACAATCGAGGCAAGTATTGGTTTAAAAAGTAAAAAAGGATCGAACAGAGGATATCTGAACTCGTATTAGAGAAGTGATTATCTGCAGATCAAGGAAATTCTTAGTTGTAATTTTTTACTTTCAAGTGGAGGTACATTATTCTATTGTATTTCTGTTTTTGGAAATAAAAGTAAAATAAAATACACATATTTTAATATAAATATCACTCGCAAAAATAAAGATTTTCTGCTATAAATATCTTTAAAAGTAAACATCTTTCAAGGCTAAATTTACATTTCGATATCCCATGCAACAATATCATATATCATCAATATGCAATATGAAAATATTACATTTTGATATGATATATAATCATACTAAATTTCAAATATAACTCTAAAACTAACTTTTTTACTTCTTTAGTACTTCCGATTACGTAAACATATCGCGATCTTTAAGCTGTCAACATCTATACAGTTCAGGAATGTGATTAATATAAGAAGAATACTTAATAGTTGTTAAATATAACTTTTGTGAATCGTATCTTTAAATACAACATTCATATTGCTTGCTAATTGTCTATTGGGAGTAAATGACAAGATTAGACAACTACGCAAATGTTTAACCACCTACTCGCAGATATTTAAATAGCAGCCTAAGTATTCAAAGATATAGGAGCAGTATGAAATAACCTGTCAATGGTTATCACATTAACTTTTATTATCTGTGTGGGATTAATGTTATGGACGATATTTATGATAAACAGAAATTTTATATTTAACTTTTTGTTATATAATTTTATGTGTAAAGCTGCCCCGTTGGAGTCATGTGATGATGGAGTATGAGCAAAAATAAATACTTACTACACGTCACTTTGTATATCCAAGATTAGACAGTGATTATCCAGTTGATTTGATAGCAAATTCGCGATCGGAAGTTTGCGAGACCAATCTCGTAATCCCAGTCAAAGGTACCCAGCCCCAATTGACTGTAAAATCCATATCCCAATGCAGTAACATCTTGTTTTCTGTATATAACTTTACGAACGTTTATTCCATCCTAAATAGAACAGTAACGTTTGAACCTAATTTTTAGGTCGGCAAGTGTCTCTTTAAATTTCTAAAATCAAATATCAAACCATTTGAGTGTCTAGCAAATCAACCAAACTCTAAAGTTATTTTCTCTTAAGAGATTTTAAATGATATTTTATTGAATTTATTTCAAACAGTTTAAGATTTTTTTTATATTTCAAGTAGTGGACTTAATTTTATAACCCATTAAAAATATTTGAAAAATAAAGTATTTTTATGAATTTGATTTTTTTTCGCTGGAAAAACATGGGATTCCTTGACGGAAAAATCCGGTATAGCTGAAGGACTATGCGTTGTTTTTTATATAACTCTTCTTGCTAAAAAATCCTTTATATTTCTCCTTCTTGTAGGATAGGCATCCTACAAGAAGGTCGCAATCAAGCGACACAGTCAAGTTCACAATGCTAAGCCGAATAAGAAGAAATAAAGTTACCTCGCCAAATCAGCCTAGAGGTAACTAGAGCTAATAAACTCTTCCCAGGTTAAAAAAAAAGTCAATAAAACATCTTCCAGGACCTGAAATAACTTTCGTAAAAAAAAAAAAACCAGAACTGTATAACCGTATCAGTGCAACCAATAATTTAATAAAATATTACAATTTTATTTAATAATCAAAGGAGATACAGAGTTTTTTAATTTGTATAAAGTTAGCCGCTTTGCCACTTTTTTAAATTGTAGGGGATGGATTCGTTTGAAAAGTCACGTGATTTCCAAATGGCGTAAGATAACGTACAACGTTAACAACACGTTCTCCTGCTATGTACTTTACTATTGCCATGGGTACGGACCTCATCTATCGATGAAAAAGAAGTAACCGTTGCGATAAGCGAGAAAAGTCAGTGCATCGGCTTACCATTTTTTTTTTAGAAAAATGTCAAGTCACTACAGTTTCTAGATCTTTATGGTAGTTACGTGGTATATGAATATATTGATATATTGATAAATTAATACATGTAATAAAAATAACATTTCATACATTTCAAACGCTGAGATGAAGGAACGACCACGCAAGCGTTGGTCTTCCCCTCGAGGCACAGTGAGGGGTGTCCCACAAGGGTCGATGACAGGAATCCTGAGGGCGGGGCTCCGGAGTGGGCAACTCTGGTGTGATGGATGGGTTGGCAGCATTAAGATTAGGACTAAAATCGCCGATGGGTGAATTACCATTTTTGAATATGCTGATATCATCGATAATGCAAAATAAATAGGCACTTGAATAGTGTGATTTTATAACCTTTCAGCTATGTAAGGTTAAAAGGATAAGGACACAGAATCGTCAAAATATCCGAAACATATATTTTAATGCTTTAAAGAATAATTTTTTTTATTTTGAATATAACTATACCAAAGCTAAATTTCTGCGTTAAGCTCAAGTAACTATATTTTATGAATCCTTATTAAGCTTTAATACAAGGTTGCATGAACATGTAACTGGACTCCATTTTCTTAGTGAGGACTTTTATTATATTTGATCACGTGAAACTGACACACAAGTTCCGATCTATATTAAAAAAAACTGCTCTAATGTATTTTCAAACATATTCTTCATTTTTTTTAAGGATTAGTAATATATAATATTGTTTTTAGTATTGAAAAAATAGTTTGAACAATGAGACATTATTGATTTTTTTCAATTATTTTTCAAAATAATACTTTCACAAATTACAAAAATCGGTAAAGGTATTTTGTTGAATATATTATTTTGTTTATAAAAATGCAAAAATATAATTTTTCAGAATATATTTTTTTGACTTATACTAAAAATAAGAAAAGTCCTTTTTTGTTATTTTTTTCAATATATATTTTGTAATGTTTGCAATTTCTTTAATATGATTTACATACATATGAGAAAACAAATTATAATGGTATTTGTAAAATTAAAATAAAAAAGTCAAATGTGTGGGGTAAATTATGTCACCAAGGGAAATTATGGATTTTTAGAGTAAAAAGGCATTATTAGAACAAATATTTAAGTCAAATTAGTAATTTGACAAAAATAGAATAAATAAAAACCTTCAAATCTTAAAAACTCAATGTAATTAATTATTACTGGACTGTTTTTCTTCACAAAAACAAGCCGATATCCGCCATTTTGAAAAATCAACTATTTTATTATTTATTTCCTTCGAAATTGAACACTTGGTAATATTCATCTTTGTTCGTTTTAATTAGGAAACTATGATGTTTACGTTATTTTTTATTTGTTCCTTATTGATTTATTTTTTTATTTCAATTAAAACTTTATTTTTTTTATTGAATCAAGCAAAAGCATAATTTTTTTTTATCGAAATGTGTTATTTTTGTTAATTTTCTTTATGATTTAATTACCTTTATGATATTAACCACGGGTATTGACACAGTGTTAAACATATTGCATTTAACTCTTGTCATTTATAATCTTAAAAATTCACATTTATGTTACATTTTTACGAATATTCTATTCTTTAGCATTATTAATTCAAAACCTACTTTTCCCAGTTTGCAAAACATTGAAAATAAAATGATAATTTGAAATTTTTTCATTGGAATCTATAAATAAATTATTTTTATACAAAACCCATGAATATACCCATAACAAAATATACTTTTCTTGTATTTATAATACAAGTTTTCATGCATCAAACTATCATAAGTTTTTTATTTTGTATTTTCAAGAAAATCGCAAGAAAATGGACTTGAATTAAATCACCCACAAATGTAATTATTTGCTAAAATGTGCTCCATTAACTGAATAATTTTTATTAAAAAAAAGAACGTGATCTAAACATAAGTTTATCAATGTGTAATTTTGTATTAAATTTCAAAAACCCAATTACTCCATGATCCAAATTGCCACCCATATCTTAACCTATACATTTAAAAAAGTAGTGTGATAATAGATGTTATAATAAATAAACACACTTTTGAATAAAATGCAACAGTATTTGATTATGTACAATTAAAAATTAATTCATGATTAATTTATTTTTTTAAATTTTAAATATTAACCTATTAAATGCTTTAATAAATCTTTATAATAAAACGGCGGGAGGAGAGAGACATTTTTAAAATAAAAATAAATAATTAAAAATATATAAAAAAAATATATTAACACACTAATCATAATTTTTATTTTTGGTATGCTATGATTAACTTCCTTTGTATTTTATGTTTCTGGTTATTTTTACTTTTATTAATATAACCCTATCAAAAAACTCATTAAACTTCTCTTTTAGATTTTTTGAACTTGAATATTTTTTCCAAAACCCCCATCGTCGAATACTAAGAAATATATCGTAAAATTAAAAGAAAAGTGCAAGGCTATCTCAAAATTATCATATCCTAAAAACGGCGTTTTTTTTAAAAAAAACATTACCAACATTTTGAACTTCAGTTCCACTCATCTACCACCCATTACACAACTGTAAAAAAAACGAATACCGAAACAAGAATCAAGACATAAACAACCCAGCAATAAAGGCTCCCTAATGTTTCATAACGCACTAACGATCAGTTGTCTGCTAACTAAGGAACGTTATGAGATCTTCCCTTTGTTCATCAATTCCCCCAACAGCCTTGATGGATGGATGGATGTCCATTTCTTCTACGAAATATCCATCTGTCGAGGAGTGCACGGTGAATGCCACGAGACGGGGAGTCTGTTTTTGACCTTACGTCCTACCGCGGTCATTTGCCCGCCACGCCTGATAATGGATGGAGGATCGACTGCCCACTGTATGTGGAAGATGAAAGGAGTTATCATGCACGGGGTTCGTGTCTTCTTCGCCCTTTTTTTAATTGCGGGGAGGGGGTGACGGGGTATAAATACCGCCAAGAAATATGTCTTTTGTGTCGTTTCTTGGAGTTGGTACTGCGCACAAGATGGCATCGATTGTAAAGGTAAGGGAGTTTCGTTAAAATTGCTCTCAATTTGAATATTTAATTTTTGGTTTTTTTTTAAATAGGATTTTTATTTTATAGTTTATGTTTTATGAATTTATTAATCAAAGGATGGTAGTTACAATTCACCATCATAAGTTTAGTTTAATCTTAAACAGTAACACATAACAATAGAAATCATAGATAAAAATCTATGGTTATTTAAAAAGAAATAATTATTTTATTTTGGATAAAAAATAATTTTTTAAATATATAAATATAACAGAATATATACGTTTTCAATATTTTTAAGTAATTTGATTTAATGATCAAAATTGATGTATCTTATATCAACGTTCTAGTTTCAAATACAGATTGATCCACATTTTTGTAAAATAGTTGCTTCATCAAATATTTTTTAAAAGTTTTCAATGCGATATTGACTAAAAGTGCATGAATTAAGTTTAAAAATGCATTCAAAGTCACGCGTTTAGATGCAAATTTACTACGTGGCTGTCAATCTTGTTAAGAGTCTCTTGTGAAATTTATAAAACGTTACCTATCTGGTTTGAAAACAAGAGGGCTCATATGTTAGAATTAGTGTGTAATTTATCAAATGAAATATTGAATAATTATATTAGATTTAAAAAAAAATACCTTAAGTTTTTTTTTGTACAATTATGCCAACGAACATGTGGTTGAAAAAATATTTCAAGTGAAAAACTATTATAAAGTAAGTGTTAACTTATGTTAAGTATCATTTTATTTAATAAAATTAAAAACTTAGCAACAATATTAAACATAAATTATTACAAAATAAGGTTTAAGTTTTTTAAAATGAAATTGTTTATTGAATTTTACTTTATGATTATATAATTTAAAATCTGATCAAAAATATTAGAATTGCAAATACGATAAAGATTTTTCTTACGTGTCACTTTTGCTTAATTAAATGTGTGTATTTTTTAACAGTTTTTGTTTTACAATAAAAAAGCAAAAAAGCAGCTATAAAGCAAAATTTTTTTTAATGGGATATTACACGCTTTATTTTATTAACTATAGATTTTAAAATGAGAAAAAGTTCAATAATGAATCTAATATTATTAATTGTTTACGTGTGTTTAATAATTGGAAATTTATGTTTTTTTGAATTAAATGTTTGTTCAGTTTATTTTGATTTATAAAAATTAAGCTTTTTTTATTCAACGCATCATAGGTGCTCGTTGTCTTCTCCTCCCTATTGGCGATATCGCATGCTACTCGTGCGTATGAATATCCTTATTATGTAAACACAGGCACAAGTAAACAATACAGAAGCCAAGATGTAAGTATTTAATTTCTTAAATCTTCGATTCCATAAGCAATTGCTAGAATCTAATTTAGATATTTTAAAATATCTGCATTTATATATGTAGCCTGCATAATGACTTTACATAAGTTTAGCGATTAAATACGGAATAAATTAATATTTTTTATAGCAATACTATCTTTTGCTTGCAACTCTGCCTAGGCCAAAACCAAGTTTGAAATTATTTCTTCCCTGGAAACTTTCACTGGGATAAAAGTTGTATTAAATTCAACAAATACGTTTTGGATGGTTGACGAATGAATAAAAAAAATACATATCCTGGCAAAATCTCTTTAAAAATATTAATTTGGTTTTAAAATAGGAGTTTAATCATTTCTTCCTTATCTGTAATAATAAAATAAAATGTCTTTATGTGGTTAGCAAAACACCAACTTCCTCTGTGAATAAAAGTCTGAAAATTTATTTTTAAATACTATTCATCTTCAAAATGTGCACCTGAAGAGTTGAAAAATACCATTTAGTTATTTAATTATTGTTAATTGTTTAATTATTTTAACATTTTAATAAATTTTGGGTAAAGAAACATTTAAAAAATATTTCGAACCTTATAGAAGGTGCTTTTATCTAGAAGGTATATTTCCGACATTCTAGAAGGTGAGGGCTTTTGAACAGTAGGTTCGCTGGTAAGGCACCCGACAGGGGCAACTGAATTTTTTTTAATGTACATGTCTTAACAGGATCCCCAACAACGCCTGGACAAACAGCTAGTGTGGAATATAATATCTCTGCAGTACTTTATTATAGTTTGTGTAGATCATTATGAACAGTACCATGTGGAAATTATTAAAATACGAGTATTGAAATGTACCTTTAAATTCTTTTCTAAATTTTAATCGAAATATTTTCTTATAATTAGAATATTTTACAATTTTTTTGACAAAAACAACTTTGTGCATATCAAATATGGATCTTCTTAAATTTCAAATCCCAAAATGTTTAGTTTGCAGAATTTAATTTCGACTTTGACTTGGGTATGAAATACCACAGCATAACATTTAAAGAATCAGCCCCAACGTAATTCAACTCGCCTAATTAATATATTATGCTTTTTATGCAACTACCAATTGTTAGAGCATTGCGAGTATAAAAATTTACATTTTAAACGCTAATTTGAAAACTTTACGGACAAAATAAGTTTTTCTCGTGTTACCTGAAATCATCAGATCATGTTGGTTTGAAATGAGAGATTTTTAGTATGAACTAAACATTAAGTAGACCCTAATAGTGTCGTATTCTTAAACTACGCTATTCATAATTATTCAAACGATATTTTAAAAATAAAGGAATTACTTTATTACTTTTTATATTGCAATGAATGTGAATCCTTTTTGGTTATATTTTCAAATTGCTCTTTTAGAAAAGAATTATTTTTGTCTCATCGTAATACTTATTAAGTCACTTATGGTAAATCAATAATTTCTTTTTAATAGGGGTTCACCTTTGTTTCTATCTTAAAGTCGTTCATTTACCCGTTTGTTTGTGTATCTGTTTGTTTGTTTCAACTTTAAACTCCCTTTTTTACAAACTTAGAAGTCCAAAATTGAAAAAATTCAATAGATGGGGAAAATAGTAGTTAAAATGTTTCGTCATGTGTGGTATTTCTCGGAACACTACGCTAATATTTATTTTCATTTAATCTTAATTGAACATTTGTCTCAATACAGTAGTATGTTTCAGTTTGTGTATAGCTAATTAAAACCTGTGCTATATGAAGGGTCCAGATTACTATAAACAGTTACTATATGAAGGCTCCAGGGTAAATATATAGAGGATTCATTTTTTTTTTTAAATCTAAATCCTGGCGCCTTTTCCTGGCGTCTTCCTCGACGGGTGGCCACTCAATTTTTATTAGCATGTGCCTTAAAGTGTTCCCAAACAAAACGCGGCCAAGCAGCTATAGTATATATTTCTATAGAATAAATCCCTTCTACGGCTCTTACTAGCGACGAATTTTAGCAAGTGAAGTATTGAAGTAAATATAATTTCCCAGAGCACCGACGAATCTTACGTTCATCTCATAAATACTAACTGTTTCTTTGAAATAAGCGCTTAAAATAATTATTGCATAAAGAAGCAACTTTAAAAAAATATTACCAAGATTTAGCTGGAACGTGCATTTGAAGATTAGTAGATAACGCTTGGAAATTTGGCACACTATGTCGCGTGTTCAAGTCCCGACAGTAGCTACTCATATGTAATTCATCGATATGTAAGTTTTAGACAACTTGTGTCTATTGTCGGATTTTCTAAACTTTGATTAACTTCAGGATTTTTATTCATAGCAAGATAATGTCATACTTTTTTTTTACACAGGATAATGGAAACTACCAATTCGGCTACGACGAGGGACACTCGTCCGGCGGCACCTTCCGCAAAGAGTCCGGCGACTCGTTCGGCAACAAGTACGGATCCTACGGCCTGACCGACGCCGACGGCCGATACCGAGTGGTCAACTACGTCGCCGACGAGAACGGATTCCGAGCTGACATCCGGACCAACGAACCGGGCACCGTGCCCGCCGACCCGGCATCGACCACCGTCAGAAAAACTGCATTTCTTGCAGTTCCAACCTTCGCGGAAGTCAAGACTTCCCCTGCTGTCACTGGGGTCAAGACTGCCCCACCTGCCATTGGAATCAAGACTGCTCCTGCTGTCTCAAGTACGTTCTTGCGAAACATTACTTTAATTTGAGTACACCTTTCCTGCGTATTTTCCGTTTTCTATAACTATAATACCCTTACTCTCAGAAGTAACACTCTCAATGAATAACTTGACTTTTAGCGAACGAAACAAGAATTTTCAAATTTTTAAAATAAATAATATACTCAGATTTCTTTCTGGTGGTATCACTCACTCAGTTCAAATTTTGGTTCTCATATGTATACTAGCAAAAGTATACGTTCTTCCCATTATATGGCCCATAGGTCTATATCAGTTTTTTTCTGCTAATAATATGTCTTTTGCATTCTGTCTGTCTGGAAACCATACGGGCCTGACAATGCTGGTCGTATCACAAGCGAAGCAAACCAAGTAAAAAAATAAGCATAAAACTTTTATAGAAATTGTGGAACTAAAAGTATTTTGCAGAATATCGACAGTTTTTTAAATATCTATTATATTTAAAGTTTTTGTTACAACTTCATAAAAGCCGTAAAAAAACATTCAATTTTGAAATATTAAAATTGTTGAAAGTAAAATGCAGATTTTGTAACGGTTTTATACAGTAATTATTTAAAAACACTGCATGCATAGTTTTGTTTCAAATTCTTATACAAAACCTTCAATTTCATAATTTTAATGATTGCTTTTTGATGACTTTCTTTTTGTTGGGAAGAAAGGGTTAAAGATTGTTTTGAAGTTGAGGTAATGAAGTTTTAGTTCAAAATGTAAATTTTAAGGTTACGCATGATTTACAAACGCACTTTTAAGAATACGTCACTTATTTTATGTTCCAGCTGTCAAAGGAGTGAAGACCGCTCCGTCTGTCACCAGGGTCAAGCCCGCGTCAGTTGCAAGCGGCTTCTCCAGCCAGCCCGACTTCCCCCCATTCCCCCAAAGCTTGCTCTATGCCCCGGACGTCCACCACGCGGCCTCACCTGAATATCCTTTGTTGTACCGCAATCACTTCGCTCCTTACGGTAACTACAAAGGATCTCCTTACACCAGGCGATCTTACAATACTTACAAGGGAAGTCCTTACGTAGGCAGCCCTTACGTAGGTAGTCCTTACGTAGGCAGTCCTTATGTAAGCAGTCCCTATGTAAGCAGTCCATACGGTGGTAGACCATACGGAAGGTATGGTTATTACGTTTATCCTTAAATTGTCGGGTTTTGTTTTATTCAAATGGAATGGCTTGGATCCTGGGGGAATTTTTGTGTTTGCCAAATTGTTGATTTGTGTTGTTGTTATTGAATGCGAAAATAAAAATTCAATTTTTAATATGGTGTAAGTGATTCTTTTACTATTGTCATTCTTTTTTTTAATCCTTTGACTCGAGCGGCGAATATCAGTCACCAAAATAACGACCTGTTATTTGTTCCATTTTCTTCAAATTGAACGAAATGCATGTTCATGTACATAAAAAACGCTTTTGCTGGTTAGTTTGTTCTTTATCTAACTACAGTTAAAAGTTTGATGTCACTTGTGTATATTTTATTAACGCTATGCCTTGAGTATCGCCTTAAGTCACCAAAATAATGACTGTTATCCCCCCTCCCCCCCCCCCTATATGTGTTTTTCAAAATGAAAGAGAACAACATAATCCCTAGTTTTGAAAGTTATTCTCACACAAACTTTAATATAAATTATTTTTGTCACTCATAACACCTGTATTTTTTTAACATTTGATAAATATTATAAACCATTAAGTATATGTTTTGCGGGAAGTATGACATATTCCGTTAAAAGAAATCCTCATTTTCCGTCATTTTCTTTTACATTGCGAAAATTCTTCTGACGGAATGAATGAGGTTTATTGAGATATAAATCTATTTGATTGGTGTCAGTAGTTGTATGATTTTCCTATTAAACTTTATGAATTATAAATCTTGTTTTACGATTTGCTAATAATAGGATTTGCGAATAATAGGAAATGTTTTATTGCTATTCTCATTAAATAAGGACTAGATGAACATTGTTAAAAAAAAATACATGCTCACTTTTAAAGAATTTTTTCGTCATTTTTGACAAAATAGACGACAGCTAAATACTCCGATTGCATAGTTTGTCAGCCTGAGATTCATTTTGTCGTTTTTTAACGATATTCATTTCTTCAAAATTAAGGATGATTTCAAATAAATATCGCCGACTCGGTTTCAATCACGGATCTCTTGGTCAGAAGTCACGCACGCTCTCAATTGAGTCAGAAAGCTTTTCATAAATTGGAAGAATCTTATATCTAAAGCTGAGCATCTTAAAATTGCGTCCTTCAGACCTCATAATGGACCCCCACAGTGGTCCAGTGGACAGCGTCTGGAAGCTACTGCACATGTAAAGAGATATTTTCTACTACTAACAAATACAAAAAATATATGAGTTCCGAAATATTTCGAAGAAAAGCCTTGACTTACATACACAAACACAAACAACAGAATCGTAATAACAGAAAATAGGTCCACAGTCTGGGTCTCTCTCTTTATGCAGAAGCTAAAATGTCATGGTTCTTGGTCTCACGTTGAAGACGAATTCCTTTCCACTTGTATGTTAATCGGAAGTGCAACTGCGTGATTCTCTCATAAACGAGAAGAATGAATGGCATGTCTTGTGCAGTCAAGGGAATGAAACTTTCATTTATGTCGTAGTTTGTTTTAATAGAAAGTTTTCAATTTTTTTTTTTTTTTTAAGGAAATGCAATAACATTTGTATTTTCACTTTCTCTTCAGTGGCGTAACATTATTGGCTTAGCCCCTCCCTCAAATTAATATTTTAAGACCACGTTTAGGGTAACACTTTCATCCTACTTTTTGTAAAATGAAACAAATTTTTATTGAACACTGCTAAAACTAGACCTTTTTTTAAAATTACAATATACACTTGAGTAAATGTAACTCATATAGGGTATATCTCAAAATGAATAGTATCTAGACTAAGTTCAATCCATATGAGCAATTAATAACTACATGGAGTTAATAACAACGTAAAATTAATAACTCTAATATTCAGTGCCATCGGATACAATTCCAACCAACCTAAACCACAACGTCTTACAAAAGAGATCCTAACTCCATTTATAACCACTAATGCGATCGGAAATCCCATTTCACGAAGGATAATTGACACACGATACCATTTATATTACACGCATAATCATTACGCGATGTCGATGCCATTTACGATGGCCACTCTGAAGACGCTGGTGACATCGCATCCACCACGCCTCTTACCGAATTCTTACCGAGGGAAGAAGGGTTTTTGGGTGTGATCGCAGAAAGTGCCTTAAAACAAACAGCCTCAACAAACAAGGTCGAAACACAAATCTCAGGAAGAAAGGCCTACGCGTCTTCCAGATGCAGCTAATTGATTCATTGATTGGATCTGGATCGCTGCAAGGCCGGAGTTTCAGGGTTGTGGATAGTTTGTGGAGGTCCTTTTGTGGAGGAATTGTGTCTGGATACATCGACACCTCTGAGTTAAAATGACCCAAGTCAATTTTTTTTGTTAAATTTCAGCTAATGCTTTCATAATACACAGTGCAAACATGTAGTTTTTCATTGCACTAAAGAACCGATACAATAGTTTGACCCTTTGCGGTCGGGAGGTGACTCTCAGTCGCCAAAACAACAACCTGTTTTTTTTTTATCTCAGTTCTTCAAATTTAATGGAAACTGCATATTCTTGAACACTACAAACGTTTGTCTTTCCATAGCTTCATTTTTTTTTATCTAACATCTTTTAAAAATAGTTTCACTTGGGTATGAACTTATTTGAACTCAAGTATCGCCTTTAAATCACCAAAATAACGACGCGTTAATCGGTTTTCTCTGTTCTTCGAATATGAAAGAAATCAACATATTCTTGAGCTTAAAAAAAGTGTTCCTAACTTTAATAAAAATTATTTTGTAATCTGGAAGTATCAAGTAGTTGGTGAACTAAAACTTTCTCAGATTTAAATTCCTCATAATTTTTATTATATATTTTTTAAAACATTGGACAAATGTCATATATTACAAAATATATGTTTGGTATACTGGGATTAGTCTTTAGCTTCCCGCATAATTTTTAACTATCCACCCCAAACGTAAAAAGAGCACGCTGAAGAATAAATTTTTTTAAAAAGTACAGGACAAAAAATTTAACTGTTCCATAAAAATACACATATATCAAAAGTGTTTCTCGAGTGTTATTTCAATGGAGTTATTCAAGTTTGAAAACCCTTTCCTTAAAATCAACTTTCATGAACTTGCTCCACTTTAACTCTGAGGACCGAATGTGATAATGGATATTCTGTTTCTGCAACTTGTAATTTGTATACTTGTCAGATTTCATGTTGTATAATGTTTGTTTGCTGTCGAAGATATCGGAGCAGTAGATTATAAAGGGAGTTACATTTTAAATCATAGCATTGGTACTACGGAATTCTATGTTTTATTATAAATACTCTAAATTGATGCCCAGACATACTTGAAATCAAGTTTTGTACAACAAATTATTTAAAAACTAAAAAAAAAAAAAAAAAAATTAAAAACTAAAAAAAAAATTATTTAAAAAAAATATTTTTATCTTATTATTTTGTATTAACCTAATTTCCTTGTCTCCTAAACTTTTAACACATATCTTTAATTTTTATTATTTTTTTTAGAATTTATAAACCATATATTGAATAATCTTAAAACCATTAAACATATTTTAATTACAGTTTTTGTTATTTATATGATTTAAAGTAGTACAAATAGGAATTCTGTAATAAAATGTACTTAATTTTTTAGCAATTGCTGTATTATTATTTTTTCAAAAACTTATTTAATTTTGATTTTGCTTAAATGTTTTACTTTAAAATTTATTGGTTAAATGACCATTTTGTTATATT